>OZ005649.1:56505188-57705188 GCA_963930645.1 Salticus scenicus | reverse complement strand
AATAGTTATTTTTTTACAGTGTAGGGTTAAATCAGTGTTACTCTGTAACCAATCATTCAATTTATTAAAAGTATGCTAGTTAAAAACAAGCAGACTTTTATATATTACTTCCATTACTCTACTACCGTAGGTAATGGAAATATTGTATTCGGTCTGAAAATTCGATATCGGGTTTTCACCTGATTTACACGTTTCAAGGTCCCCTGAATCCAAAAAAGTGGTTTTTGACAATTGGTCAGTGTGTATGTATGTATGTATGTATGTGTGTGTGTGTGTGTATGTATGTATGTGGAGAATATTCTGGCTATTTTAGCTCAGAAACTAATAAAGATAAAGCTACGAAACTTTAGAATTGAAATACGTCTGGTGTACAGATGAAATTTCCAAATTTTGGTGAAAATTGAAAAACCGGAAGTGGGACATCGGAAACCGAAAGTGGGACCGTAAGTCCGTATCTCAATAACGGCTCTAACGATTTTCTTCAAACTTGCTATATAAACACTCTATTAGATGTCCTTTCGAATGATATAGTTGGTTAGTTCAGAAAAATTGATAGGCGTCCTGTATAAATAGCTCAATTTCAGGCCTCGCAAAGGCGTTCCTTTAAAAACGGTTGTACGGTTTTTTTTCAAACTCGCCATTTTAACTCATTTTTAAATATGCTTTTGTATGTAATTATTGTTTTCCTGTCAATAATTGAGTTTAACCGGAAGTGGGACATCGGAAACCGGAAGTGGGACCGTAAGTCCGTATCTCAAAAACGGCTCTAACGATTTTCTTCAAATTTTCTATGTAAACACTCTATTAGATGTCCTTTTGAATGATATAGTTGGTTAGTTCAGAAAAATTGATAGGCGTCCTGTATAAATAGCTCAATTTCAGGTCTTGCAAGCGCGTTCCTTTGAAAATGGCTGTACGGATTTTTTTTCAAACTCGCCCTATCAACTCACTTTTAAATATCCTTTTGTATGTATTTATTGTTTTCCGGTCAATAATTGATTTTTTGTAAAAGTTGGTATCCCAAAAACGGCTCTAACGATTTTCTCTTTAGGTCACTTTTATGCTTTCTGATCACATTATCTTTCAAAAATGCATATAATACGTGTAATAGTGGGTAATGGAAGTCGTGTGGTTGTTTCACACCAGATTTTTTTTTATTTATTTCAAACAAATTAGTGTATCTTAAGAGAGGTATTATAATACTTCAATTAAAACATAAAGTTGTTAAAACTTAACGTCTCTTGGAAAATGAAATAAGCATAATCTCGAATACGCGAAACTGGAAGGGTGGGTATCTATTAGACGAATGTTTAGTTATATCAAGGGTTAAACTTAAAATTTTATACCAAATTCGTCAGATAACTTTTTTCCATTCCGAGAAAGATCAAAATAGTGATCCCGTCCCGTTAAATCGTCGTCAGTTGCTATTATGTAGCTCTAGTGCAAAATAAAACCCATTCAACCTCACACCACTCCTTGAAATTTACCAATCTTCGTCAAACTTTTCAAGTGGCAACATCATATGTTCTTCAAAACACCCAAATTATTTTCTTGTAAGTATTTGTTTTTAACCCTTTGTAACCCACCGGGACTTTAAAGTCCCATGAAAAAAAAAAAAAAAATCTTCAATGTAGCCTAAATTTACTACAGGATTTCATTGGAACTTCAAAGTCCCTATAGTTTAAGCTTCCCCTATAGTTAAGCTATAGTTTAAGCTAAATTTAATATGAGATGTTTCTCATGCAGCAAAGAAATATAATAAAAAAGTACCAAACTATTTTTCCAAAAATAAGGTAATTTGGGATATAAAGGGTTAAGTAAATTAACTGTTTGAAATATTTTCTATTTTATTTTTTAATGTTTATAATTTGTATTTTAATTAATTACAATATGTATTTCTTCCAAAATTTTAATATTTTTATTTGTTGAAAAGTTATGATTTTTAATGGCATTAGTAGCTATATTAAATAAATAAACACCTATCAGTTGCTTTGTTAGCTATATTAATGGGCTCTTCCCACCGTCGTCTGCTCAGTCACGTGATAGAGGAAAACGAATAATCGAATTCTGAGAATCGAATTAAATTAAATATTGTTCTTAAGAGCAAAAATTTTAATATTTAATATAAAATAAAATAAAAGTAATATTGTGCATTTGCAAACAGTAGAATAATTGCAGGGCGCGAAATTTCTGCTCGCCAACTCGCCATTGGCGAGTGACATTTTTACTATGGCGAGTAAAAATTTGGTCTAGTTATAGATAGAATTCTCACACGATAAGGTGGCAAAATGTTCTTTTTATAGATTTATATATGGCAAAATATTGCCATCTTATAACCTCATATTTAACCTCTCTTTTTCTCTTCCCGAAGTGGCGAGTCTGTGTGCGCGCTGCTCGGCGATCGCCCCAGCCTGGAAAAGGAAAAATGCTTAGTGCATGCATAAAAGTTTTAATCTCTTCGGGCAGTTTCGTTTTTTCCTTTGTGATTTCTTCAAGCAGAGCGAGAATAGACGAGCCCACTGTTATAATTTGTAATCAATGATTTTATCGAAAAAGTAATTCCGAAATGGCTATTTCAAATGACAACAATGAACAAGTTATACTCATCGACATTTCGTCTGATTACAAAAATAAAATGGACGAAAAAGACATTTCTCATGTAAAAAGTGAAATAAATAATGATTCTTTGCATTTATAGGTACTTTAATCTTTTTCAAATCTCAAATGATAATGATTTTTGATTATAAATAATTATGAGACATGATGACATACTTTTAATATATATAATTTTAGGCATATTTGTAAAAGCATTTCAAATATTTAGGAAAAATAAAAAACCCGAAATACGTAAAAAAGAAAAAAAAAAAAAAACAGCCCTATTTTGTGGCGAGTAAAACTTTTTTTCGGCGAGTGTAAGATGGGTTGAAATTTCGGGCCCTGATAATTGTATTTGTAAATTTAATAATTTTTAAAAAAACATTTTATGTGTTTATTTATTTTTACCTATAAGAATCGATTTTTGTATATTGTAGTGTAACTGTAACATTAACTGATCTAGCAATAAATAATAGTTTCTTGTGGAATGTTTATGGATTATAATTTGAAATTTTAAAATGTTTTCATTTAATTTAATTGCATAAAGGTGTTACAACAAGTTAATTAACTTAGTTACTGGTCTAAATGGATTTACGACGTACGATATTGCACTGTTACTGATTTAAGTACCAAAAATCAGAGTATTAAACATGTTCTTCATGAACATCAATAACAAACATAAACTAAATGATGATTGTAAATGTACACAGCAAACAAAAGATGATGAATAATGATATAAAATGGATTAAAAATGATGATTTATAAAAGATAACACAGATTAAATACGATTGATCAAAAATAAGAATAGAAAATATGTTATTTTAGTAATCGCTATAGATAAACAAGACTTTGTCTGCTATTTGCTTTTCCTCTATCATGTGACCTCTGACGTCAGGTGGGAAGAGCCCATTCGTACTCTGCTATTACTCCTATTTTAAAAAATATATATATATATTTATGTACATAACCTTTGAAATAAATTTATGACTAGATATAAGATTTATTGTTCTATGGAGGGAAGAAATTGGGAATGAAAGGGTTTTAAATTATACTGATAAAAAGAAAGAAAAAAAACTCACAAAGATATCCACCGCTGAAACTAGATTTCCGTATTTAAAGGATTTGAAAACACACAATTCTAGTAAGAAATAGCAATAAAAACTGGACTTCAAACAATACTTTGTCTGGTATAAGGGTATCAGAAAATAATTATCATTCCTAAGCACTTCTCCTGTGTTTAATGAAATTTAGTACATAAAACACTTCCATCAACTTTTTAAATTAAGCGAATACATCAATAGAAAAATGTATTCACTTAAGTTTGAGTAGCTTTGTATATTGTCTGTAAATTATATACACACCATAAAGTGTACTTAAATTTAGCACGGTATGAACAACACATAAAATAATTTAAAATCACATCCAGCAAGTTTCAAGTATAACACTTAGAAAGACCCCCCCCTTCCCCTCCCCCCCCCCCACGAAGGGCACTCACCTATTGGCCTGGGACCCTCGTAAACTCCATCGGCCTTAATTCACAAAAAAAAAAAAAAAAAAAAAAAAAACGCCAATTAAATCCAAATTCTATTGTATGGCCCTGTAAATAAATGATAAATGATCTGATACCATAGCAAAAATGAAACACGTTTTTATGTGTATGTTAATAAAAATATTTATGTTAATTTCATTTTGTTTGGTGCAGTCTAAAGAAGTTAAACTGTACTTGTCAGAAATTTATGCTGTAGACTTAATGTATTTGAATTTTTCTGGATGTCCCTGGACATGAACCATTTGTATTATTTCAAAAAAATTTCAAGAAGCATTAAAAGAAAAATGAAAATGTTTTCTTTTCCCGACTTTTCCTTCGGGGAAAAAGGGATACTTGGAATTTTAAGCCACCACACTTGAAAAAAAAAAAATTAAAAAGTAATTAACATTATAATTTGCTATCAATTTAATTTAAAAAAAAAAAAGAAAGAAATCTCATATAACATGATAATCGTAATAATTTATGACGGAAATTTATTACAAATCAAAGGCCAATATTATTGTAATTATAATTACGTCTTCATTTATACTAGAGATTTTTGATGGATTGGCCGAATTAATTTTTACAAGAGCAAAAAATAACCAGGCTTCCACGTTTTCGCTTTTGTAAATTTAATTCGGCCAATCTATCCACAATTCCTTGTATAATGCGTATAATGTGGTCGAAATTATTAAGCTAATTATTCATTGACATCCAGTTATTAAAGGGCTAAAGTACAAAAAAGAAAAGAAAAAGAATGAATGAAAATTTCTAATTTTCATATGAGCAAATTGTGCCTGTTTGATATCGACAGGGATATTCCAGTTGTTAGTGCGTTAGGCCGTTTGCCAAAAGATCCCAAAATGGAATCCTGACTTAGGTCGATTTTCGCTCTTATAAACTTAATTCAATCAATTTATCAGAACATCAGTAATAATTTTTTATTTAAAAAAAAAAAAAAAAAAAAAATGTTTGAAAATTGCGTTTTTATGCAAGGAATATAAAATCAAGAAGCTTTTTTGATGGAAATTAAATGTAAAAATCTCTTAAAAGATACATCGAAACTCTCCACTTCTTTCTACGAAGGAGGGGGAAAAATGCCACATAAAAATCTTTTCAAAGATTCGATATAGAACTTATTCATAAAAATACACAGAAACAATATTTTCCAAATCTGCTTGTCCGTCTCATGGCCAGATTGTTAGCCCTCTGGTTTTCTGTTCTCAGGTTCCGGTCAAAATCCCAGTGCAGGCATGAATAAGTATATTCACAGTGGTTCGAAATTCATTTTAAGCTATTTTGGTCCCGGTCTGATGGTTGGTTGGTTGGTTTTAACGTCGCACTAGTACTGCGCTATGGGTAATTGGCAACGGTCTGGGACGCACCCCTTAGGATGGTCCGGAGACATGGCCTCCCAATTTTGATCCTCCACGAAGGGGGGAGGGGGGAGAAAGTACCGGTCTGATGAGTAATTACATCGACACTCAAATCTATATCTGTTTTAATTCTTCAATATTTTTATATTCGTTTTGAATTTCTTATATTATTCTATTGATTATCTTCCATACATAATTCAGTATAATATTCCAAAAATATCGACTTATCTGTCATCCTTCATGTACATACATGCAACCAATTAAACAAAGTACTTATTTAAACACCTTAAATATATATAACATAAGGTTTCTTATTCAACCTTCACGACATTTATCCACGCTCTTAGGAAGTTTTACAACACTAAATATGCAAGAAGAATAAAAATGAATCTTAACTTTATGCTGATAAAGAATTTCTAGTTTCTTGTCCTTCTCCCGAGATTGCAGCACATATAATGCGATATTCTGAGTATGATTTGAATGTTTATCGTATTTAATGTGATGAACGATTAGAATATCTCACCATGCATGTAACCAGAATGAGGAGTTCAGTATGTACTGGTAATGATGTAAAAATCATTCCTATTTCTGCAGTTTCACTTGTTATATTTCGACTATAGATATAGTAATTTATATAGATCTATCATCCCCATGTTATCCAGCAAAGATTTTTGATGTCGAAAAATGATTTGGCCTCAGCCATTAAGGAGTATGAAACTCGGCAATAGTAATAGAATAAAATGTTGATGAATTTTGAAAATGCCGAAATATTGCATAGTTTTTAATTGTTCCAATAAATATAGGATAGGAAATGGAATATGTTGAAAAATATAATTTTTATAATCAGTTGCTTTATTATTATTATGATATAAATACTGTTTTCATAATTAATGGATTTTTTTTTTTTTTTTTAATATATTAATAATATGGAATTTTCAAAATTCTTTTAAATATAGTTAGCAGAGGCGCAGGAAAAGAAAGAAAAATGAATTTTACACTGTATATTATACTGACCAAACGTCCCCATTTTCTGGGGACAAATGGGGACTCCCCCTTTTCTTTAAGGCATTTTTCTAAGTTTTAAAAAATTGTAGAAACTAAATTATTAATCAATACCACTTTATTTTTAGTCCTTATTTATTAGTAATGAAAACATACATCCATAATTTGATAATTGTAGCAATTTTTAATGCTTCTCTATTATAAAGGTACTTTGATCTGGTGAGCCAGTAGTACTGTATATGGAGTTTCTCATTGACCTTTAGTACTTAAATTATTTATAAATTTTATTTGCTAAATTATCCGTGTGTATTTCCATGTACAGTCGTCAGCAAAATTATTGAAGCACACATCCACACTTTTTATATATTTTCTTTTAGTTTGATCGCTAATTTTTATCATCAAGATTTTTATAAACAGTATAAGACTAGATCATGACTCGATAAACATTTACTTAGCAAAGCAGTATTATGTGCCCATCTTTTAAGTAGGAATTATTGTTAGTGCTTCAATAATTTTGCTGCCGACTGTATATTCACTCGGGGAAAGACGGCCATTGGAGAGTAAAATGACCGTCTTTCCCCGAATGAAAAGGAATCATACTTTTCCCCGCAATGATCAATCTGTGCCTTATTACTATATCTATGATTTTAATGGGGGTACCATTTTTAAACATCTAAAAATCATTTTTTTTTTTTTTTTTTTTTTTTTTTTCAAAATAACAAAATTGGACTAAAAATTCAATATTTCAGTTTTACTGAAATATGAAACTACATAGTATTTGTAATGTATGGCAAAAAAAAAATAAATAAATAAATAAAAATAAATAAATATATATATATATTCAATTTCCACCATTCTATGCTGAGTTATAAGCGTTTGGTCTTCATTTTTACGAAGGTGGAGGCCACAATGGAAATTTAGAGTGACTTTGTCACATGGATCATTTTCATTAGAGACAAAAAGTCTTTGTAACTATAAGTCTTAAGCTGTAAATATAAGCGTTTATATTTGTAAACAAATGTCGAATCTGTTGTAAAATGAAAACTGGTCTCTTTGTGGTCGAGTAATTATGTCACCATATCGTTATGCACTAATCACCCAAGACTCGATTTCCGCACTGGCCCTGGGCGTTTTTTCCAACTCTTCGTATTGTAATCCTGTCATGTGCTATCTATCTACATCTCGACGAAGATTTACAAGCGGACTTCGAGTCAAGCATACCAGAAAAATATGTATGTTATCAATAAAAAAATTAAAACTTCAGACATCATTTTTACTTTCTTATACGAAGTATAAGGAAGTATACTGTAAAACGAGGGGTACCATCCCCCCCCCCCCCCCGTGGTGGATCAAAATTGCGATGGTCCCTCTTTCTCTTCTCCATTCGGCCTCCCTACGCATAGTAATTTCCCTCTCAATTAGGTGTATTCAGGCCTTCCCACTTCAAAAACTTCTAAATTTTCGCTATGCGCCCAAAAACTATCTTTCATCCTCCAGTGGCTTCACGTATTCAATTTTTTTTTTTTTAATAATGTCCCCTTCCCCTATTCAAATGGCCTCCACTCTTGGTTTTAATTATTGTGTGCACTACTACCTTTAGCGGCTCTCCCAGCGTTTTTTTTTTTTTTTTTTTTTTTTTTTTTTTTTTTCCCTCCCTCCCTGCCTAAATTCAAAATTGTTTTAATTTTTATTGAATTCCGGTTATTTCGACTCTCAGATAGTAAGTGCACTTATTCCAAATTCCATAACATCCAGGAGCGTGTCTGTGTGTTTCCACCGTGGCTATCTTGGAGGGTGTCGTGTGCAAGTCGAGCTATGTGTCCAAAGCAGAAGTCGCTACCCTGCAATTCCTGAGCTCTGGTGTTCTAGTCACATTGCTGCCCAGAAATGACGCAGCAGTTCCATCTAGTTCCTGAAGATGATGGATGAAGTCTGAAACTCTGAACGAAGAATCATCGGACACAGCTCGTTCTATTTAGCTACTAGATTACTGTCTGGTGTAGGCTGCTTCCATGCGGTGATCTGGCGATTTATTCACTCCGGCGGACGGCATCCAACCCGTTAAGCTTGGCGGAGCCCAGGCAGGCAGGGGCCGTCCAAAGGATTCTAAGGAAGTATACTGTAATCCCGATTTGCGAAATGGATTTGTATCTCGTATAGCTCAAAAACGAATGATCATAGAATGTTGCAGATTTGTATTTGGGACTGCCATGATACCTAGTTGTACACCTCCAACATTGGTTTTAAAACGAGCTCATGTTTTAGAGATCCGTGGAGGATCAAAATTGTGATGGCATGTCTCCGGACCACCTCTAGGGGCGAGTCTCAGATCGTCACCAATTGTCCATTCCGCAGAACTAGTGCGACGTAAAACCCAACCAACCAGTCAACCAGTTTTAGAGATATCTACGACTTAACACGAATTTTCGGGATGTCTGTATGTACGTATGTGTAATGTGTATCTCACATAACTCAAAAAGGGTTGGACATAGACCGTTGCAAATTGGTATATAGGTTTATTATAACATCTAATTGTGCACCTCTCTTATTGCTTTTTCTATGATTTTCCGTTTTGGAGATATTCACGAAAACTACATTCATAGTGACTAAAAACACAAAGGCTTTGGCCATTATATATGACCTACCATCACAGAGATTTCCAAAAAAGCAAATGATAGAGCCCGTAATGATATTGCTATGAAAGTTGTCGACATTTTTGCGTATAGAAAGTAATTTTTAAAGACATAAGCAGGTTCTAGTCAACGAATGCATTTTATTTAATGAATATTCTGCCCGTAGATAGAGCCCATAATGATATTGTTATGAAAGTCGTCAACATTTTTGCGTGTAGAACGTAATTCTTAAAGACTAGGTTCTGGACGACGAATGCTTTTTATTTAATGAATATTCAGTCCGTGGATAGAGCCCTTAATGATATTGTCATGAAAGTTGTAGCAGGCGAATAAAGTAAGCACGAGTGCTGCAGTCAAAGCGGCAACGCTTTGACTGCAGCACTCGTGCTTACTTTATTCGCCTGATGAAGGGACGTGTGTTTTTTCGACCCGAAACAATTGTTGCGAGTTTATTGCATTTTATGGTGTTTATTCAAAGTTTGAAAGTAATATGGTCTAAGGACTCAAATTATTTAAATTTCATTTGAATAATGTTAAATTGTTTAAAACAGAGACAACTGATGTATGTTATGCAGTTTAGTTAAAATAGGATCATTAAAGGAAATGGTGTGCATATTGCAAATAATTCTTTTACTTGGAGACATAAAGGAACTTACCTATATTACTTACTAATAATCTGACATGCATCAAACTAATTAATAGAACTGTATGCCTGTTTATGTAGCGACATTGGTCACAAAAGTCATTCGATCGACTTAAAATTTTGTACGAATATTTTATGAGTCACATGGAATTGTAATTAATTTAGACGTATGTAATGTTTGTGGCTCGTGTACAGAAACGCATAGAAGAATTTCAATCTATTACGGTCTATGGACGCCACTTCTTGTAAGTGCATTCTAGCATTGCTACACTGCATTTAACATTATAAAATTAATATACCGTAACTGCTAACTTTAATGCTTTTTTAATATCTATTTAATTATAAGAAATGTTAATCACATTTAATCAAAAAATACTGCTACAGAAATTTATAAGAGATTTATGTAAAAAAAATTCTCGTAACATAAAAGCATAAAAGTTGGCAGTTATGCAATATGCATTATTAGATGCTTAAAAGCATGGTTTCTGTAGAAAAGGGTAATTAACAGTAAGTTTATAAGCTTACATAAGATAATTCCGATTCGTTATGTAGTAGGTAATTACGTGGAAATTAGTCGATGTATATTTTTGGTAGATTTTACTCATATTGGATTAGGAATGCAAATAGTATTCAATGGAGAGTTGAAGAGGCCTCTCTGTTGAAGCTCAAAAAATTGAATGAAAGTATTGGATAATATAAATGGACGTTAAGGCTCCTGATCTGCAGATCCATCTTCTCAACAAAGAAAACGGCGTTAATTGTATTATTATTATTATTATTATTTTCCTGATATTTTATGCTTCGAGAGGCAAAGAAGATGGCCAAGATGAACAATAATTTGTTCGTTAATTGACATCAAGTTAAAAAAAAAAAAAAAAAATCCTCAAAAAATTTTCTGATTACTGAAATTATAAATACTGGAAAAGTTGTTTAATCGTCATACCTATAGTGAACGATAGAGATTAAAACAGATAGCAAAGAACAATAGAAGAATAAATTTCAATGTCTCTTTAATTTCACAAAATAGTCAAAACAAATTATGGAAGATTTATGTTCTTTCATCTTATTTCAAGTGTTTGGAGGGGAAAACACAAGAAAATTGGTCATGTGATATGAGAAGAACCCGAAGAAAATAAAATAACGATACTTTTTTAATTAGAAAAAGCATGTAAAGCTAACTTTATTTACAAAAAAAAAAAAAAAAAAAAACTTTTCTTCTTGAATTTAAATAAATGTTATTTTCCTATAAAATCTGTATTTTTGAACTTGAAGGACAGTACTTCGTAAAATATACAATATCAATCCCCGGATGGCCTCGAATTTAAGGAAATATTATTTTTTATTAAAATATGTAATTTTCAACGGATTTATAAATTTTTGGACTATGGACTCATAATTACTACTTGTGACCAAGTTTTTATTTTTGTTAAAATCACTTTTAAAAAAAAGTCTGTTTTATACCTCAATCCAAAAATTACATGCCTTATCATCTAACGTGAGTTAAATGCTAGAAGACTGACAACTCTAAGATTTTAAAATATCAATGAAAACTGACCTATATATATATATATATATATATATTAATTGAATCAGTATATTTTTTTCATAATGTACAGCTCACGTTCAAATTTGGTACATTTATGTATCACAGGAACTGAAATATAGCTTTTCTGTAAATGAAGAAAATTGCAGATAACAACGCCACCTGTCGATTGAAATGCACCAAAATTAAATCAGCATAGTTTCTCCTAATGGCCATCTCCCATATCAAATGTGATGCACTTATATTCTGTAAAAGTTGAAACATAGCCTATCTGTAAACGGGGGAAATTGAAACACAGCAGCCTCACCTGTTAGCCGATATGCATCAAAATTGAATCAACATAATCTTTCACGATGACCCTTTCAGATATCAAGTTATACCCTTTTATGCATAACAAAAGCTGAGATATAGCTCTTTCGTAATTGAACAGGAGATTGAACAGGGTGCAGCCCCCGCTCACCGCTCTTTGAGCGGTGAGCTCTTTCGTAATTGTGAAAACTTCAAACACACCACCCACAAAATTCTGAGATCACATAGACAGATATTTTCTAAATATAATCAGTTCGTGTTCAAAACATCTACAAAAAAAAAAAAAAAACATGTAAATAGTATACATCAAAAATCAGAAGTTCGAAATTTTCACGGATACATATATATATACAGGGTGTTTCATAAGTCTGGGTACACCAAAATATCTCGAAAGGAAAGAAAATTCGCTGAAAACATTGATTTCAAAAGTTTCATGGGGGCCCACGTGACACAGGCTTCATTTTTAAAAATAGAAACCATATTTTTTTCTTCGCAGAATCGTGTTAAGCCGAAAAACCTGTTTTAAATCATGTACAGCAGCGTAGGGAGCCACTGTTTTTATGTTGTGATAAAAATTTTGGATATCTTAAACTATCTTAATAAAAAGGAAAATTCGTTGAGTTTTGTGCATTCGAACGGTCTAGCGCACATGAAGTATCATGAGTGGGACTCCGGAGCCCCTGGGGGCCCCAAGTGACATAATTCAATTTTTTCAAATAGAAACCATACTTTTTTTTTTTTTTCACAAAATCGGGTTTAGCAGAAAAAATCTGTTAAGTATTGCTGTTAAGTCATGTATTGCTTTTTTTGTGTTACAGGGTAGGGGCCCCGGGGCCCCGATTCTTATGTTGTAATAATAAATTAGGATATCAAAAAATAACTCAATAAAAATATAATTCCGTTGGAGACGTTCATTTCAAAACTTTTGGGCATTCTATCGTATGAAGTACGATGGGATCCTGGGGGAACCAGGGATCCTACGTGACACAAATTCAATTTTTTTTCAAAAGGAAACCTTTTTCTTCATAAAATCATATTAAGCGAAAGAAATCGTATTAAAAATTATATTCCTTTTTTTTTTTTACTTTAATGTGTAGGGGGACCCCGGACCCCCTACTTTTATGTAGAAATAAAAAATCTGAAAATTCCAAAATATCTCAATAAAAAAGCAATTTTGCTCAAAACCAATGATTACAAAAGTGTCGTGCATCCAAATGATCTATGAGATGAGGTATCATAGGTGGGCCCCTAAGGGCCCCACGTGACAAAAACTTCCTTTTTTCAAATAGAAACCATACTTTTCCTGTTCAATAAACCATAACTTTTCTGGAAACCATACTTTTTCTTAATACGATATTGTGAAGAAAAAGCCTATTTTTTATTTAAAAAATGGAGTTTGTGTCACGTGTGGTTCTACGGCCCCTAGGGATCCACATATGTTACTTCACATAATAGATCATTTGAATAAATGACACTTTTATAACCATTGTATTCAGCAAAATTGCTTTTTTATTAAGATACTTTCGAATTTCCAATTTTTTTTTCTTATAACATAAGATTCAGGGCCCCAGGACCCATACGCTTCAAAATAAAAAGAAGCAATACATTGATTTAAAACAGTTTTTTTCACTTAACACTATTCTATGAAGGAAAAAGTATGGTTTCTATTTGAAAAAATTGAATTTGTATCACGTGGGGCCCCCGAGTGTTCCGGGAGTTCACTCATGAAACCTCATGTGATAGATGATTTGAATGCACGAAACTTTTGAAATCAATGTATTCAGTGAAATGGCTTTTTTATTGAGATATTTTGGGATTTCCTCATTTTGTATTACAACATAAAAATAGGAGCCCCGGGGTCCCCCCTACGTTGTAAAATAAAATAGCAGTACATGATTTTAAAGTTTTCTTTGCACTTAACATGATTAACATGGAAGAAAAAGTATATAGTTTCTATTTTTTAAAAAATGAGTTTGTGTCTCGTGGGGCCCCGGGGACCCACTTGTGATACTTCATGTGGTAGATCATTTAAATCTACGAAACTTTTGAAATCAATGTTTTCAGGAAATTTACTTTCCTTTCGAGATATTTTGGTGTGCCCAGACTTATGAAACACCCTGTATAGAAACATAATGTATTTGAAAACAATCTAATTTAATTACAATGGAATAACCAGAAAACGAATCTATGTAAAAACCGACCGATGCGACGCGAAGTAATTTCCTCAAAACTCACGCAATATAACGCCTAATCTCTTACCTTAAGTAGTGTTAAGTTCTCTTGTAAGACCTTGACGTTATGTATTCTTTACGGGAAAAATGTGCTCCGAGAAACGCGATTAGCGTGCTGAATAAGAAACGAGGAAAATATCATGAGAATTTATTTGTCGCAATTATTGAGAAAAAAGAAAAGCATTTGGGTAGCATTTAAATGAAAAATACAGTCTTTAAATGATTGTGACGCACTTTTTGAATTTAATATTTCTTTCCTTATCTGTTTAAACAGGTCAATCGAAAAATTTGCGAAGATAAGTCCACCTAGAAATCATTTACAATGAATTAATTGAAACAGTTATCTCATTCATCGTCTATTTCCCGACTGCGATAGGACATATATATGTGGCGGCCAGCACAGATTTATTTATTTATTTATTTTATTTTTTTTGGTGGCAAAAGTAGTTGTATATTTCTTATTCTTCTTCAACAAAAGTAAACAGTTTGTCTTTAACGCTTTGTGGACAGCAGATATTCCTTTTTTAACAGCAAATCCTGACTTTCGGCCAGTGTTGCCATATTGGGACTTCTTTTATTCAATATCCACCAGTAAATTTTAATTGTAACGGTTGCCTAACCACTTTGAATATTAATAGTCTATTACATTTATATATAAAATATCACTTCGCAAAATTATTGGTGAGAGTTGAATAAAAAAAAAAAAAAGTCCCCAATCTGACAACACTGCTTTCGGCGTTCATTTCGAACGTTACTGTATTTAACAGACATAGGAATCAACTACAATGGGCACCAGCAGTATGACATTAGGTTTGTTATTGTCCGATGATAAAAGCCTATTTTAGTGTCTGGCTCACTACGGGGCAAGAAGATCTTAAATTTAACGAAGATCTTATAAATATAAAATAATTTTAAGTATTAGGGTTTAAATCATCTAAATTTTATCATCAAAGATCGGTGTGGTAAATGCTACTAGTATATATATCCGCCGACAGCATTCAATGGGTTAAATACGAATACACAAAATCTATTTTTGAAAATAAAGTATTGTTTTAGGGAAACGCCTAAAAGCGGCTTGAAAAAAGACTCGGGCGGCTAATTGCCGACACTCGTTCGCAAAGAGAAGAGATAAATTTGGTTTTATCCACATTCATACTACTCTCATATAAAAGAATCAATAAGCAAGAAAGAAAAATCATGCTTCGCGTATTAACAATGAAAGAGTTTTCAATTTTATGTGAGAATGGTTTTCATCAAATATTCATTGCTGAAAAATATCAAAGGAGATCCAGAAGTCAGGACTCAGGACAATTTAAAAAGTTAATAATTTACAAACGAAGAAAGATAAAAATGTTTAGTTTGAACCAAATGGGAGAAACCAGAATTTTTATGACAAAAAAAAAAAAAAAAAAAAGAAAAGAAAAGAAAATGAAGGAAAAAGAAACTACTTGAAAAGTTCTCTATTTGACTACCAGATAGAAGTCAAGATACAAGACAAGAAAGAAGTCGCTGAGATGCTATAAGGAAACTTACAACTGTTTAATTTGCTACCCGTTATTCAGAAGCCCAGATGTCAGATGGCACACAGCACCATTCTCAACATGAAGCAGCATTTCTTATGGTATGGCAGATATGTTTGCAGATGGACGGCACCTTTCAATATCTCGGTACACAATTTCAAAAATCCCCACAACTAAAAGTCACAACTAAATGTCAACTAAAAGAATCCAGCTTCTTAGTTACCCGATCCACTATTCTTTATAAGAACTCATTGCTATAAAATAACATTCCATTAACATTAAACTATGATTATCATAAAGTCATAGTGTTAGAACGGATTAAGTCTTTTCCTTTGCATCAATTGTTCAGTTATAGTGAAAGTAGTTTTACAGGCAAAGTGAAGAAAAAGAGGCAGTTCATTCACTTTCATTTGGCTCAGCTTTGTCTACCAAATTTGGCTAAAAATAGTAGTTTAGGGTTCCCGAAGTTTCGAAGCTCTCCGACACATACCAGCTGAGATCTAGAACCTTTCATGGGTTTCTGGATAGAAAGTACACCAAGCCCCATCACCAAAGGGTATAAATAGGAGTGAGTTGATTTCTAAGCGAGTGTGTAATCACTAGGATTTCATGTTGTTCAGAAACCTACTCTGAGCATTTATATTTTGGAGACAGTGCTTTAAACGAATCAACTTTGTTCGTGAGCTAGCGAAAATTTCTGTTCTGGAGTATTTGATGTTATTTTCTTCACTCCTGTGAAACATAAGTGACTGTTTTCTTGGACTGTTCCAGAACTTTCATCGAATAGTGACTTTTGCAGTACGGATGACAGTTTCACTGGACTGCTATCAAAATATCTGATAAATTAGCTATACTACTGGACTGTTTCGAGAATATTCGGTGTAATCTCAGCTATTCTGTACTGATTCGGGAAGTTACGCTGAATAAAGGGTATCGACTAGAACCTGCCTGCTTCTTTACGAACTGCTTTCTCACAGAAGAAAGTCGAAAGTATTTCGTCATGATAGTATTTTTTATGCGCATATTTTAACCCGTTAGTAGCCGCTATAAACAGCGCCACCTATTACAGATTGCGCACTTTTTATTTAACTGTCACCAATAATTTTAAAAAGTGATGTGATCGACGTTTCTTCGAGTTTATTCGCGTTTTATGTATATCAAATGCCACTTTTAAAAATTTTTGGTGACTATCGAATAAAAAAATCTGGCAACACTTAAGGTTGGGCGGCAAATCGACCAACTAGCGACTACTAACGGGTTAACATTAAAAATCAAATGTTTGGGAATATTAATAAAAAGAATTTCATAACTTATCGTACATCAATTACAACCTTGGATTTCGATGTCTTTTCTCATTAAGTGCAGTAAAAATAGAAGGATCAATCTAGATACTCCTTTAAAATTCATATCAAAAGATAAAACAAGTTTAATTGCACCCAGGCGAATATTCGGAAGCGATGGACTGACGACCTTAGAAGCTTGTTCTATATCACCAAAAACGAGTTAGCCTTGACGCTAACAAGCGTAGTTTTATATCTATCTAATGTTTTTTTCTCTGAGGTAATATACACATAATACTAAGTGGATTTGAATCAGAGATTATACATCGCTGCTAATCGCCTGCGAAAACGAACCCCGTATCGTGCACTCGTAACCATATCAAGTTAGATTACAAGATTTTTCTAAATGGCGTTAAAAGACAAAAACAACGAATATACATTCATTTTTAGCCGGGAATGCTTTGGAAAGTTAGGTTATAAATAATTGTTTATTTTTATAGTATAAGCAGCATATTTTTGACGTCATATATATAGATAGAGAAAAATTAGCAAGATAATTTGTGAACTCAACAAAAAAGCAACATGTTAAATATATATGTTGAAGATTTACTATATTAAATGCCCGCGGCAGTTATTTTCCTTTTTTTTTTTTTTTTTCTTTTTTTTTTTTCTTTTAAGTGAAAAATAAAATACTTGAAATTGAATTCTCAGTACGTAAATTTACATGTAATTTTATCCAATACTGCCTATAATTAATTTTAAAAAATCTGGAGTGACTCCACTCGACTTTCCGAACATTGAGTAATTAACGGTTTTGTAGATAAAGTAAAGTAAAAGGAGTTGTTAAATAAACAAAAGAGAAAAAATTATAATAGGATGTTTGAGAATTTTTCTCCTTATAGTACACGATGTTTAATTTGACGCTACTGAACTTTGAGCCCATAGATCATAATGATAAAAAAATTTTCGTTGTGTCCCTGTAAAAACATATAAATGCTAGATTCACCAAAATGCTTATAGTTAGTGCAACAGTGACTTATAATTTTCATATAAATTTTCAGCTCAATTGAATGAGGCGTTTAGACGCTATCGCACTTTTAAAAATTTGGTTCGGTAGGCCATAATGATAAAGAATTTTTCTTGGTGTACCTGTAAAAAAACTATAAATGCTAGATTCGCCAAAATCAATAGGGTTCGTGCTACGGTGACTTACAACATACGTACCAACTTTCAGCTCATTCGAACAAAGCGTTTAGACGCTACCGTGTTCACATCAAAACCTCAAATTCGGATTTTTGACATGATTACAATACTTTCCTTGCATATGTATGTTCGGAAAGTAAAAAAGGATGAGAGCACCACCTTTGATGGAGTGATTGGTCCCCAAATGTAAACAGCACCAGTATAAGCCAAAGTCCAACTTAATACCAAGTTTGGTTGAATTTCATTCATTAGTTCGTTAGGTACAGCGTCCACAGAATTTTTGATACACACTACAGATATACATTTTCTCAAAATGGTCAAATCATATTCAAGATAGGACTTGTGCTGAAACCGTTTAAATCGATCGAAAACCGAAGGTCGAAAATTTTCTCGAATCCAATACTTTCTTCTTATGTATATAGAAGAAAGTGGAAAAAACACTATGAGGTAGTGAAATGTTCACCCTGAGTGAATGCTAACACCACATACACTGGGAAATTGTTTAACAATTCACTGTCAATGTTTCTCCGACAATGGATTATAAGGTATTTGAATTTTTTTTTTTCCAGTCACCATTAAAAGGCTGTGGTAAACGCTTACAAACCAGCATACTCACACATAAACATTATTCTAAAAGGCTAGAAAGCCGACTCTAAGAAACCTATAATCATAATAGGAAAAAAAGTAACTTATAACCACTACTTATAAAAATGTTAGTTAAAATAACAAAAGCGGAAATCTTATAAAGGACAAATAATCAAGGTTTAGTTGAATACTTTTTTAGAACAATTACAATACGTGTATCGGAAGTAATGAAAGTTTACCTATGATAGAGTAGATTTGTATTATATACGGTGACGTGAACCTTGACTTCAAGGTAAGTCATGTAATAAAAATTTACAACAGTAAAATTTTAATAGCATTCATGATGACGAGAACATCGTCTTCAGTCTTGCAATAAAAGTTTACATAAAGTGAATCCGTAGCATAGTGATGAGAATATTAACTTCAGTCAAAAAAAGTTTACATAAAGATAAAATAAAATTCTTATAGCAAGCATAATAATAACATTAACTTCAGTCATGCAACAAATATTTACATAAATACTCTAAATCCGTTTAGCAAGCATGGTGACAAGAATGGCAACTGCAGTCATGTGAATGAAAGTTTACATAAGAGACAGTACATCCATATAGCAAGAATAATGACGATAATATCGATTTCAATCATCTAATAAAATTTAACGTAGGATAGAAATCCGTACAGTAAGCAGTAAGCACTGTTGTGAGAATATTGACTCCATGTAATGAAAGTTTTCATAAGGATAGGTTCGGATTTGGTGCTCTTCGATCTTTTTTAAACATTAGGTTTAATACTTCGGGACTATAGCTTAAAGTAGTTTTCATAAATACTCGTATAAATAAATCCATATAATGGGAATAGTGACGAGAATATTAACTTCAGTCTGGTAATAAAAGTTTCCATAACGATACAATAAATCCGTCGTAAAGCAAGCGTGTATTGAGAACATTAACTTTAGTAATGAAATAAAGTTAACATAAATTCGTATTTGCGTATTTTGGGTATTTATTTGTCATCTTTGATACTTATATTCTTTAACCACATTTCTTGCGACCGTGGAAGCCTCTGCGCAAGTACTGACTGTACGAGTCCAGTGTTAAAATAGGGGTGATGGAGAGAAAATAAGCGACAAGGGAACACTGAATGATTGGATGTTTATCAAATCCGAATCTGTCGGTCAATTTCGCACCCATCCAAGCCCTTTGGACTCATCCTCAATGCTAGTTTAGGAAACGTGGTTTCATTATAGTTACAATGATTTTTGTCACGATTGATTCATATTACATAGTATTATAATAACAATTCACAATATTTTTATGTATATTTCACACATATGGAACACCATAAACATCCGACCTCTGGGGGTCACCGAAGCGGGAGAGGTCACCTCTGGGGGTCATCACAATTTTGATCCCTTCCGTGGAGGATCAAAATTGTGATGGCATGTCTCCGGACCACCTCTAGGGAAGTGTCCCAGACCGTCGCCAATTGCCCATCTGCACAGCACTAGTGCGACGTAAAAACCCATCCATCCATCCATCCATAAACATCCATGCCTGAACCGGGATTCGAACCCTGGACGTGAGGCTACAGAGCGCAGCTCACTAGCTACTATGTTACCACCCCTGCATAAATTCTTATTTCTTATAACATAACACACATTGTAACAAGAATGTTTATTTTAAGGGGCGTTAAAATCACAGTTGTGATGTCACAGAACGCCTAAGATAAGGATGTACTTTTTGGAATACATTCCAACACGTTAAAACTTTGCATCTGTGGCCAAAATGGTATGGAATTTATTCTATCTATAATAATTGAATTCATTAATTATCAGTATCTAAATTTTTGTTCCAACTAATGCATTAAAAAAAGTATCATTTTGATCTGCGTAAGAAATGTCTGTGTTTTATTTTGTCACAAGCGGCCATTCACAAAAAAAAAAAAAAAAAAAAACTAATTTTTTAATCTTTAACAACAATTTCCATGTCTGTATTGTATAGTTTAATTCTTTACATTTAAAATAATCTGGTGTGTCACTCACACGACTTTCTGTTACCCTGAAATTTAATGCTAAAAGTACAGATTGGATATTAAGAGTTAAGATAAAGAGTACTGTTATGCAAACCTATGTTAAAACAATTCAAATTAGGCTTCGGAGCAGTTTTATTTGACAAATAATTCTATGTGAGGGGGGGATACAGCCTCCTCAACCATCCCCCCGTTTCATTATTGTATCTACATTTATATAGAATTCATATCTGTTATTATTTTCAAAAGACATCTGTTATTAAGTTCCAGAGGAGTAGGAGTAAAGGCCTCCAAATGGGTTTGTGCTTCCCCTCAGTTGGAAAGTCAATCGGGCCCTAGTTAGTGTTCCGATCTCAAAAACGGTACCAGGTAGAAGAAAAAAGGGTAATTACAAAATTGTAAAGCATGTCCGATTTAATACGAAAAGACACCTTGTAGATATGACGCAAAAAAAAAAAAAAAAAAAAAAAAAAAAAAAACGCTTAAAACGCGCATTTGTTTGTTTTCGATGAACGATTTTACTAAATGAGAAACGATATTAAAGATATCTTGCTGTATCCATTTTCTCTTTCTTCCACAATGAATTTTTTGAAAAAATATAATTATTAATTTGTAGACTATGAATATCGCCAGAATAATAAAAATGTTAATGAATAATTTTATGACGAACATCTTAATCCATTTTTTATGTTCGTATGTATACTTTCTGAAGTGTTATTCGCATACTTAAGAAAAATGAAAAGAAAAAGAAGAGTGAATGCAGGAAGAAAAATCCAGTTTTCATTTAACATTTAGAGGCATCTGTATCTTCAGCTATCTGTGATGTATCCATTTAGTTTTCTTTTCTAAATAATTTTTTTTTTTCTTTCAGAGCCTACTTTTATGAAAGATTGAAATATTATCAATTAAAAAATTAATACTTATGTTAAAATTACATAAAATTCAATTAATCATTTGATAACGAACATTCCATCTAAATTTTACGTTCATGTTTAAAAATTACCCCCAAAAGAAGAAGAAAACAGGTTCTTGCTTTAATTTTAGCAACAGTGTATTAATTTTGATTGTGAAAACAATATACACCTAATCTAATGCCTAATTTATTTCCAAGTTTAATTAAGTAAAGAGTTTCGTGAAATTTCTAGCTTTAGTTTATGAGTTTTTCTCAAAATTTTAATAACGCATAATCTACAGAGACACACATTTTCTAAATAAATATACTCAATTTCTCTTCAAGGCATGTGAAAACGAATAAGCCTATCAAATGTAGACATATTTCTTTTACGTAAGTATATACTATTCATATTAAAAGAAATAAAAAGTGGTATTGAATTGAACAATTTCCTTTATTTAAACTAATTGTTAAAAAATAATATACACTACATAGCAGGAAAAAATAAAATAATGTACAGTGCGTCCGTGTAATACCACTGTTACAAAACAAATTGACGTAATTATTAATTCGTCATTGCTGATAATAAAAGTGTAAAAGAAAAAAAGAGTGTAATTAAATGATTTAAACAATATCAATTACACGTATATGTAAAAGTAGGCAATTCTGGAAGATTCCGATTAAGTTACCTATGTGATGTAATTACCAAGTGTTATTTGAACAACATAACCTCGATGTAAATATAAAACACCTTTTTTTAATTTCTGACGTTCGAACTGCAATTGTTGGTTAGAGGTCAAAAGTTTTTCGACAACCTAGATTTGTGCCACCTTGAAAATACAGCAGGTTGTTTGCGATCGGTGCAATGTGTTAGATCAACATTTTATAATCCTTTTTTGATGACTTCTTATTAAATGGTAACAAAATTCTATGTTTTCTTTTGGAAGTTAATAAATTAAGTTCCAAAATGCTTATTAGACATATAGCTGATCATAAATATATGTTAAAAAAAAAAAAAAAAGCATTTTTAATTTTTGTAAAATGTTTGGTTTGAAACGTGTGTATGTTAACCTGATAGAATTCAAATAATAATTAATTTAATGAATAAATAACTTTGGTAAGGGAACACTATAACAAGCAAAAACTATCAAAAGTTGTTTTAGGTAAAAATAATAGCATATGGTCCTTAGGCTGAACAAACTAGACATGAGTGCAAGAAATTTAAAGTGAATACTATTGCACATGGTTTCCTTTAAAAGATAATTTGTTAAATTTCGGAGTAGTGTTGCTATATAACGAACAGAGAAGGAACAAAAGTTCAATAATTATAAGATAAAAAACTTTTTATAAACCATGTTTTTAAATTCTCTGTTGGATCATAGCTATAGAACTACATTAGCACTTTATCAATGCGTATAATATTTTTTAAGTGATAATGGCGTCAATTTTTGTGAGATGCATATTTAACTTTTTACAATTTTTTAAACGTTTAATTAAATGTATTTATTTTTACGTCGAAAAAAAAAATGAACTCGTAATTTTTTTTGGCAACAGTTAAATTATAGCTAATTTTATATTGGCTACTTTTAAAGCTATTAGGAGGTTATTATTTTCATATTTTAATTAATTAAAAGAAAACTAATCAAAAATTCGAAAATCGGGCTTCGATGTATTGTGTTGTCATCGGGTTCTGAGCTATTCTGAAAGTTTCAAATGTCTAGCTAGTAGGGAAGTTAGTTAAAAATCGATTGCAAGATTTGTACCGGACAAACAAACAAACAAACAAGAATCGAAGTTAATAAAAACATGGTAAAATATTGAAACATTGTTGCATAAAAGAAGCGTTAAATATTTGGTTTCACTGTGAAACCAATAAACGTTAAAGGGTTAAAGGTTAACACAATGCTATATCTTTTCCCCCTACCCCATCCCTACTAAACACAAATCCTAACCTTGTGTGTGTTGTGTACTTTATATTCTTTAATCCACTAAATATTCTAAGATATTTTGTGGGATTCTATTCCGGATACAACAAAATCTGCAGACATCACTATTAAAACGTTTTAAAAGTTGAATACTTTTTATTATTTTTACATTCTCTTACCCTTATCCATAAATGTAGAGAAAGTATAGTTTCAGAGTCCAATTTTCAAAACTGCGTTTTTGCGATAACTGCACATTTTGAGGTCCTCTTAACGTAAACGTAAAAATCAAGTTTTATACAGCTGGTCTGAGGATGCCAATCGAAAATATTCACTGATATATCGGTAAATTCTAAAATGTGGTATAGGTGAAATTTCGCTGAATAATTCAGAATAAATATTTAAATTCAGTAACAACCTTAAAAGTTTTATGAATGCATGTATTCGAACGAAAAATTGAGGTTGAGGAAGGAGATAGCACCCTTCAGACAGAAATATATGTCAAATAAAACTGTTTCTTCTAAAACTAGCAAGGGGAGAGAAACAAGTGTGAATTCCACATCATATTATATATAAATTTACCTCGGAGGAAAAGAACACCATGTCTATTTTGTGGAAAGTGTTACCAACAGCAACATGTCTTTGATGTGCTACAAAGAAATATATTTGTCAGGAATTAAAAAATAAATAAATAAATAAACATGGTTTTATTTTCTACAGTCCTATTTCTTTTATATTAATTGGACATTAATGCTTAATGGCTATATAAAGCAAAAAATTCGCAAAAGGGACATGGTGCTGAATTCTTTTCAAAATCGACATGGTGTCCTTTACCTCCTGGGTACGGGTACAGACATATAAATATATATATATATATATATTTTCTAAATAGGGTATACTTTGCAGCATAATTTACACACTCACACATAAAATGATGTTCGTTGGCCAATGATGGGCCAGCACCGCCCAGCATTGTTGTGTCGGTGGAGCAAACGATTTTACTCCAAAAACTGATCTAAAATAAAAAACTTTGACATAAGTTTCTGGAAAATCTGTCGGTTTCATAAATGAAATGTTATGTTGAATTTTACCCCTCCCCACAATCAAACCTGTGTTTGAATTCTGTACCTATATTTATATAGAATTCAAGGTTGTTACTAAAGTTAAAAGTTTGCTCCAATTATTCAGACAACTTTCATCCACATCACTCCTTGGAACATATCAGTTTTCAAAATTCACTCATATAAACTTTAAAATGCAATACTTGAACTGCCAGCAATTATTTGCTTTTAAGATACGCTGATAACAGACATACACAAAATGAACTGTTAAAAACTTGACTTTCAAAATGATTAATTATATAAAAAACAAGCACTGAAAATTTAACTAAAAGAATACTTTATTCACCATATGCGCATAAGAAATTAATTTTTATTTCTGAGCAGTTCTCCTGCAAATTCCAAGTATAGTCCTACTATTCTTTATTCTACAATAGTTCTTTTAGGTAGCCCTACATGCAAACAAATGGTGAATGATTTTCATACCACATTCTACATGAAATATAACTTTAAGTATATAAAAAATATATGTTCATTTCATTTTGTTTAGTGCAGCCTATAGATGTTAAACTATTCTTACTGAAAATTTACCCCATAGACATAATGTATTTGAATTCTCTTGGATGCCCCTGTACACAAACCTTTTGCTTGATCTCAACGAGAAATTATTAGAGCACCCCTATATGATACAAATTTAGGATACCAAGTTTGGGCTTCTTTCTACTGTTTGTTCTTGAGATATGCTGATAACAGACACACACACACACAGAGAGAGAGACCAACCGCCAAAAAAATGATTTTCGTATTCAGGGGAACTTAAAACGAGTAAATATTAAAAAAAAAATAAAAGTTTGACCAGAAAACAATACTTTCTCCATAGTATACATGGGTAAGAGAAAGTAAATATTAGAAACGCCTGGTTTTTAATCAATATAGCAAAAGCGCAAATAATACTGAAATTTGACTAAGATTAACGCCAGTTAAAATAAATGCTTATAAAAGTTTGTTAAATTTTTGTTATAATTACACTCCTGCTAAAAAATTTAACAAGATTTTCAAACGACCATTTTTTCTCAATTTAAAAACTTATCTCTCGATGAAATGTTTTCAAACATTGGGTATTTAAAGAACTGGGTCTTCCTCATGTTTTCCAGTGAAGACAACATATAGGGGGCTAGTAACGAATTGAGCAAAATCAATAATGTTTGTGATCACCCTGTATCATTAAATAAACGAAATGAACTGTAACTTTAGGATATGTTAAGATAGACCCAGTACAACTTGTGGATGAATTTGTGTGATGATAGCATGTTAAATAATGGAGCTATAAGCATTTATTTTAAAACTCTAAAAAAATCAGCATATTTTTTGTTTATAATATACAGAGTTTAAATGAAAATTATTCCTACTTTCAGATAAATTGAAAAAACACATTTGAAATAATATACTGCAATCGGAATACAAATATCTTAAATATCTCATGAAATATGAAATTTTTTTTTATGAAAAACGTTTTCACTGCACATGCGCGAAAGCTAGAAAATTTTTTTATTAAATAAGTTGAAAGCTAGCTATAATAGGAAAACTTCTGTCAAGAGTTCATTTGAATACAGTAAAAATTAAGCAAATTGTCGGCAAAAGAACGAGCTAGACTTTAGGTATTTTCCACGAGTTGAAATTTCATAAGGCGTTTTTCACATGCCGAGTAATTAATTTAAAGATCTAATTATTTCAAGCATTTTACAGTAGTTATTTTTTATGAAAAATCCCTTATAATCTCACAAATATTAGTAAATAAACAAAAATATGTTAGAGTTACAAGCTTATAAGGGGTTTTTCACAAAAAAAAAAAAGAAATCCTCTTGGAACGTGGTTGAAATAATTGTATTTTCAAATTAATTACGCAGTATGTGAAAAACCCCTTATGAAATTTCAACTCTTGGAAAATACCTAAAATCTAACTCGTTCTTTTGCCGACAATTTGCTTATTTCTTCTCTAACGAAATGCAATTTTGACGAAAATTGCCCAATATATGTAGCTTTCAAACCCAAACTATGTAATAAATTTTTTTCTATCTTTCGCGCATGCGCAATGAAAAAGTTTTTCATAAAAATACTCATATTTCATCAGATATTTAAGATATTCGTATTCCGATTTCGATACATTGTTTCAAAAGTGTTTTTTCAATTTATCTGAAAGTGAGAATAATTTTCATTTAAAAAGTAAATGATTATACCTTCGTTATTTAACATGTTATCGTCACACAAATTCACCCACAAATTGTACTGGGTCTATATTAACCTATCCTAAAGTTACAGATCGTTTCGTTTATTTAACGATACACAGTGATCACAAATATTATTATTTTGCACAATTTGTTACCGGCCCCCTAAATGTTGTCTTAAACCAATCTTCATTGAAAAACATGAGAAAGACCCAGTTCATTAAATGCCCAATATTTGAAAACATTTCTTTGAGAAATAAGTTTTTAAATTGAAAAAAAAAAACTGATCGTTTGCAAATCTTGCTAAACTTTTGAGGTGTATTATTGAAAAAACAAAAAACAAAAAAAAAGTTATAAATTATTATTATTATTATTATTATTTATGAATTCTCTATAACAGTTTTAAAATAAAAGAAATCGGGGTTTATTTTATTTTCAGAGAGTAACCTTTTTTAAGACGTAACCACTACTACGGTTAATTACGCCATTTCCGAAATCCTGCCCTATTCACATCGATCCCAACCGAATCTCAGTCGACCAGTGATATAGAGGTCCTATTCTCAAAGCTCACGCTCTTCGGACTAGTTATTCGAAGTTTTCTGTGTTTTTTTTTTTTTTTTTTTTTCTAAAACCCATGTAAATATGGATAGGATTCCTTAGAAATAGCAATACCTTCACTGTGTGCATTCCACCAAGGCTTATGTTCTTCGTGTAAACATTTGACTTTAACTGCCACACCATCCACATGAACCAACTGAACATGCGTATCGATAACATCGGACATTTACAATGTACTTATAAAGTAAAATTTCATTTCTAAAGCAATTATTAAGATGCCATCTGAAGAGAAAAGCGAATAAGCATCGATTTTTTTTTTATAAATGTTCTCTCGTGCAGATGCTAAACTATTGCAATCACCGGAAAGAAACAAGTTCTTTTTGTGTTACATACTTGTTATAGATCTCGTTGAATGGATATTTTTGATAGACTCTTTAATCTTAAGAGGGGACAATACCTAATCTCGCCGTCAGCCTTGGCCAATGTTATTCTATGGGAAAATTTGTTGCGACAATTACACATTACCTAATCAGGGTTCGTACGGGCCTTATTTTTTCCCTGAGTCTCACACCAGTATTCTGAAACTATAAAATTCATCTTAATTAGAAAGACTTATTTTATAACGAAAATCGTTCTAAAACATTTACTGGTATAAGACTCAGGGAAAAAATAAGGACCGTACGAACCCTGCTAATGTATAATTTTTAATTCTGTTTTCGCAGTCAGAAAATTCATAACCGTTAAATGAGTACTGATTTTTGAAAAATTCATTTTTTTAAATTTTTACATTTTAATTTTGAGTTCAAAAATGCGATTTTTCACAAAATGCATTTTTCTCATTTTCTAGTTGCAAAATGAAATACTAAAATTTTAAAAAATCAACTTTTGGAAAACAAGTACTAATTTAACGCTTATGAATTTTCTAAATGTGAAAACAGAATTGAAAAATATTCATTAGGTAATGAGTAATTATGTAAACAAATTTCCCCATAGAATAACATGGGCCAAGGCTGCCGGCGAGATTAGGTATTGTCCGCTCTTAACAAAACGTACAAGTATGATACGAAAACATTTATTGGATAGCAGATTAAATGAAATGTAACATAGTGCAGTAGACCTATTTTCTCTCGAAACGGCATTTAAGTTGAAGAAAGAATAAAACCTAGTTCTAACATCTTCCAGACAAGCCCCACTTTCACTCAAGTGAAGCTGAATTAACTTATCGGATAATAGCAGTAATTATGCTAGGAATATACCCGTCTCCAAAGACGAATATCACCTGAGAGAGAGAGAAGAGCAATGCTCGCTTTTTGTTTTTTAGGTTTATCTTTTCTCAAAGCTACACTAGTTCGAAATCTTTAGGCTATCCTTAGATCAAAACCACGTTTTTGAGTGTGTAAGTTTTAAGATCTTTAACTGCGTAAAAAATCATTGAACCATCTTACCATTATGCGAATATTCCAATAGTGAATTCAAAAAATATCTCGGAGTGGAAATGCTTTTCTACTAGATCTTGAATTTTTTATTTTATAAATTACCTGTCAGAGAACCTTTTACTTTCTGCCATGTTCCCTGAGAGTGTATACAAATATACCTTAGAGCAAGACCGGATTTTTGCATACACGACGAACTGGTTGGGACTAAAAAAAAAAAAAAAAAAAAAAAAAAAAAACACGTTAAGAAAGAACGTTATAAGGCCCAACTTATTTTTATTTTTACAAGATCTTTGATAAAAGATAGTTACTTTAAAAAGAGAGAGGGGAGGGGAGGAAAAATGTTTTCCATCCCTTTTTTATTATTTATTTATATTAATAAATGCACTTGCATTAAAAATCTCGGCTTATAAAAACGCTATTCAGAAAAGATTCCAATATATAATGAAGATGTCTATTCATATTTCACCATAGATGTGAAATAATATATGTAGTATATGTATAAAAAAAAAATATGTTTTTGTGTATGTTCACCTTGGAAGATGTGTGTGTGTATATATATATATATATATATGTGTGTGTGTGTGTGTGTGTATATATATATGTGTGTGTGTGTGTGTGTGTGTGTATACAAATGTTGGACAAAATAATGTGAACACTTTCGCTTTTTTACGTTTTGTCAAATGTCTTGAAAAATTCTTTAGGAATCATCTCGAAACTTTGGCAGTGTAAAGAACATGTTATACCTCACATTTTTCAGTAAAAGTTGTGTCATGAAAAAGAAAAGGGGACCAGAAAAAAATTAAGCAAAAATCAAAATGTTTTCGATTACCCTGTAAAAGGTAATGCTTAAAATGCGTTTTGGCTGTAGCATGTGATTATGAAGACTTCTCTCATTATCAGTACAAAACTTTTATGTGGCTACCGCATACATTCATGGAGATATAACAGTTTCTTTAAAAAATTGCAAAATCAATTTCCACTTTCTTAACTGGAAATTGTCTATTACCTTTCTTTACACGTAAGGTAATAGACCCAGTGCAAAGCCAATTTCAAGTAATATGGTATATTATATTACACACAGTATACAGCAATAAGAATGAAAAAATTTTAAATATCTTACGAAATACGAGCATTTTTACTAAATAATTTTTAACTACGCACGCGCAAGCTTTATAAAAATTTCATTCGCATAATTTAATAGCCAAAGGTATCGAAAACTTATATGAAAACCTCAAACAAATATGTAAATCCAAAACGTTAAGGGAGATAGAATGAACAGAATTTTATTTCCTCTCAAAATAAAAGCTAAGCTGTAAGGGGTTTTACTCACATTTTTATTTTGATTCAGTCAATGCCCAATGATATTATAGTGTTTTCGCTTATTGTAAATAAATACTGGAAAAAAAAAAACCCTTAACATCTTTCGTTTTTTTTTTTTTTTTTTTTTGAGAAGAACTAAAATTTTATTTATTCTATTTCGTGTAACGTTTTGGATTTACACGATATTTGTTTGGGGTTTTCATATAAGTTGCTCATACCTTTGGCTATTAAATTATGCAAATGAAATTTTAATAAAGCTTGCGCATGCGTACTTAAAAATTATTTAGTGAAAGTGCTCGTATTTCGTAAGATATTTAACATTTTTTCATTCTGATTGCTGTGTGCTGTGTCTAGTGTAGTATGCCATTTTTCCTGAAAGTGGCTTTGCACTGGGTCTAATACCGTACGTGTTATAATTAAAAAAGAGGAAATTGTTTTTGCAATTTTTTAAAGAAACCTTTATATCGCAATCAATATTAGTCTCATAAAATTTTATACAGATAATGAGAAAAGTCCTCATAATCACATGCTACAGTCAAAACGCATTTAAAACATTACCTTTTACAGGGTGATCGAAAATATTTTATTTTTTATGTAATTTTTAACTGGTCCCTTTTTCCTTTTCATAACACAGCTTTTACTGAAAAATATGAGGTATAACATGTTCTTTACACTGCCAAAGTTTCAAGATGATTCCTAGAGAACTTGTCAAGATATTTAACAAAACGTAAAAAAGCGAAAGTGTTCACATTACTTTGTCTAACACCTGTATGCATTTATTATAAGTAAATTATTAGGTACTGGCAGCGAATTATTTGTATTAATCTTACACAGCTTCAGAAACTATTTAGGAGTTAGAGACATTTTCTGGCTAAATTTTGTGCACCTTTCATAATTAAAAAGGCTGTAATTATAATCAGCTTTCGATAAATCGATTATTTCGTTTTGTAGATGACTGTTGTACAGAAAGAAAATGCTAGTTGAATCATTTTTGCCGGCCAGGTGGTTCGGTCGGTAGGATTCTGCCTTCCGAATCTAATGGTCCCAGGTTCGAATCCTGGTGCGGGCATGGATGTTTGTGTTGTCTTATGTCTTCAATATATTGTGTACTTGTATAATAAAAACTTGTAAACCCTTGTGGTGTGGATTTTTCGAGATATAAGCGGCCTTAGAGGTAAGCAATAAATCTCAGTACTCATCAAACCAAACCAAACCTTGAATCATTTTTATACTCAAAATATGAATTTTCCAAAGAGCTGAAGATGCGCCCCAGTAGTTGCTATTTTTACAGTAGTGTATATATGTACGTGTGTGTATGCGGGAACACGATAGCATCTAAACGCTTTGTACGAATGAACTGTGAGTGGGTACATATGTTGTAGGTGACTATAACATGAACCCTTCTGATTTTGGTTGTGTCTTTTTTTTTTTTTTTTTTTTTTTTTTCAAGGGACAAAAAGAAAAATTCTTTATGATTATGGCCCATGGGCTCAAATTATTTAAACTTCGATAATGTCTAAAAGCCTTATTCAAATGAACTGAAAATTTATGCACATGTTACAGCTCACCATCACACGAACTGTATAGATTTTGGTGAATCTTGCACTTTTTTTTTTTTTTTTTAACAGGGACACAACAAACAATTCTTTATTATTCTAGTCTTTGGGATCAAATCATTTAAAATATAATAGTGTCTAAACGCCTTGTTCAAATAAACTGAAAATTTATATAGCTGTTATAGGTCACTCTACCTCACAAAAGTATAGATTTTGGTTAATCTAATAGTATTTATAGATTTTTACAGATACAGAACGAAATATTCTTTATCATTATGATCTATGGGTTTAAATTATTTTAAGTACAAAAAGCGTTAAATTAAACAACATATTACCTGAAGAAAAATACTCAAACACCTTATTATAATTTTCTCATTTGTTGATTTAACGACTTCTCTTACATTACATTTTCTAAGTAACTATTAAGTATTAATTACATAGTGTTCGGAAAGTCGAGTGGAATCACTCCAAATTTTTATACTTTAGTTTAACAATATATTCTAAATTATTTTATCTATCTATATTAATAAAATCAGAGTTTTGTCTGTAAATTTGTCGGAATCGAAAAATTTTGCGATATCTTCACGTTTTACACACCAAGAAAGCCGAAAATGACTTTAGAAAATTTTGCCTGTGTGTGTGTATGTGCGTGTGTGTGTGTGTGTGTCATCGTGTCTGTATGTCACTTTTTTTTTGTCCGGGCATCACTTGAGAACGGCTGGACGGAATTCAACGGCGCTTGGCAGGAATTTAGATCTTCACCCAACTTAAAATTATATCTATTAACTTTTCAGAAATTTCCCCCCGTTCCCCTCTGGGGGGTAAAAGACTAAAACACGTTTGTCCGGGCATCACTCGAGAACGGCTGGACGGAATTCAACGACGCTTGGCAGAAACTTAGATCTTCACCCAACTTAAAATTATATCTATAGAAATTTTCAAAATTATGATTAGTGTTTAAATTGAGGGTAAAAAACGCCTGCGCATGCACCATAAATATTTTTCACTAAAACGCTTTGAATGGAAAAATAAAATATAAAAATAAATTTTTAAGATAAAGACTTTTTTATTCGCGTGATTCGCACTACAAATTATGAAAAGATTGAAATGAAATGTTGCTATCTAAATTCCCTACTTTTGTTAATTTTAAAAAATCTAATTGTCGTATCGAAAAACTGTTTACACCCCAGGATTCAGAAAATTCACCCCTTTCATTTGGTACTGAATTTGTAACGATAGGTCTGATATTTCTAATTTATTTTTCCCTTTTTCCGTTGCCACTTAAATTTCATACTTTAGTTATTTTTTAAAAATCTTATTCTCGCATCGAAAAACTGTTTGCACCCCTGGATTCAGAAAAATCGCCCCTTTCATTTGGTATCAAATTTATAAATATAGGTCTGATATTTCTAATTTATTTTACCTTTATCCAGTTTTCAACCCAGATTCGGTAGAAGGTTTTATATTTATATATTTTTTTATTTTCCAGAAATGAAATGAAATATTTTTAATTTCACATGAATAATAATAAAAATTAGAGAGAAAAATACCTACGAAAGTTGGTTATTTATTTTATTATTATTTTTTTAACTCAAGAATTTATATGTGAATAAATATTTTCATTGGATTTGGCATTAGTTTATTTTTATTTTTTTTAATTAAGCAGTACTTTTCTTTCCTGCAGTAAAACAAATTTTTTTGTTGTTATTATGTCCCTTTAGAGGTTCTTTTATGTTCTTCCTTTAATTGTAAATGATTATAATTTGGATTTTATTAAGATTTTTATTTTTTATTTTGTAAATATCAGAAAAGAGTTTTTATTTTATTTTATTTATTTATTTATTTTGTGTATGGAACAGCTTTAGTATTGGATCCCTTTGGCAAAATTTGAAATTCGGCACCGAAGTAGCTCGGACGTTTCTCGTCAAGATCTATAATTGCACAATTGAGATAGCCAATTCAGTTCATCGCAAAAATGGCTTAAAATATTTAAAGTCACCAAAGGGGTCCCATACTAAAGCTGTGCTTTTTGTATTTATTTATTTATAATATTTTCTATTAAAGACTTCTGTGGTCACGAAATTTGGTGCGTAAATTTTTTGTATGCATCCGGCACTTATTGTAACTGGATTTCACGAAATTCGAAATCCCCCCCTCCCACACACACACACACACCTTCTCGGAGTCTGAGGGCAAAAAGCATGTGTAAAAACATGTTTTTCTGTTTGAATTCGCTTTGAATTATCTTAGAATTGCGAATTTTGGTGTGTGGACATTGATTAAGTGTACGCATTATGTACAGTCGAGGGAAAAAAACGCAGCACTCGATGTAACTCCGTTGCTAATCAATGCACAAAAATGTAATAGGTATCATTCGAAGGGGATTTGAGAGTAGATTCAGAAAATGAACGGAGATTTTGAATTGGGGGTCGTCTACATATTAAAATGCGCACCAACTTTGATTTTTTTCAATGGTAATGCCCCATTTTTATTTTATATTTGAATTCCTGGGATCGCGACAATGCGAAAAAGTATATTGGTTGTATATTTTGCTTATTTTTTCACAGAGTTATAAGCGTTCAAAGTTTGAAGGTGCTAATGTTAAATTCATATTTCAAACTTTTATTAATATCTTCACAAAAAATAACTTGATCGATATAATTCTTTTTTTACGAGATACAGTGAAGAAACCCAAACATAATCCATCATTAATTTTGATTCTAAAAAATATTTTTAATTCTGAAAAATATTAATAAATTCCTATTCATAAAAATTATGAATTATGACCTATATTAATTTTTACATAAAATGAATCCTAATGCTGAAAAATATGGGTGTGCAAATTTGCAGCTCATTCCAGTTATTAGTTTTCGAGATATAAATAAATCTTTCTTTTAGAGTGGTTTAGGGGGTCGTGTGTTATAAAATTTTGCATGAGATAACGAAGCAAATCTTAAAAAATAACGGAGAAAATTGAACAAAATATTTTTATTTTTTATTTAAGGGTCAAATTATATAACAACAACGTCAAATGCAAAGAAATGAAACAAAAATGTTGATTTTTAGACATTTTTGTTAGTATCAAGAATTCCTGTTTTCTAAAGCCCGGCCTTTTATCGTTCTTCAAAACAAAACAATACAGAAACGAAAAGTGAATGTGACTTTGAGTATTCGTGTTAAACCCCTTATTTTACATTGACAAAAATATACACAAGTGGTATTTACTTCATCGATTACTGGTGATAAATTTAGAATCCTTTAAACGAACACTAGAAGAAAAAAATTAACTAAATAGGCGGGGTTTACTGTTTGAAATACTCTCAAAATAAAATATTTCAAAACAAATTTTCTGTACCACAATTATATTACAGATGGATATACATTATAACTATATTCTTTCTAATTAATATATTTCTATCCATAGTATATTTTATTGCAAAAATATGAACACTGGGTACATGCTTAAGAAATAAGTAACACACAAATTACGAAAGAAACGCCCACTGGCATTGTTACAGATTTTCAAATGATGTGAATCTACGTCAGCAGTCGCGAAAGCGTTAATTAACAAATTATATTTTCATAGAAATTATAAAACAAATCGTACAGTTCCAAAGAGTTCAACTGACCCAAAACTGGTAAGTGCTATTAAAATTGTTTAAAATTTACTTTATGAAACCTTACAATAATTTATCCGAAAAGATTTAGTTTATGCGTTGTTGTATATATATAATAGCTATATTATTTCAGTTTGTATATTACGTTACACGTACGAAAGAAAATTTAAGCTTTATTGGTGATCAGTATATCCATGATAGATACTTTTTAATTGAAAAATATTGCACTTTTATAAAAAGTATTGTCTGACCAATCGTAAGTGTAATGCATTTAAATATACCTAAAATTATCTAAAAAAGTACTTAAGTATATACATATCCAAAAAACTAAATTCATGATAATTAAGATACTGCAAAGGTGTTAATATTTTTATTTCTTTTTATAACTCTTTTTTTCTTGAAATATTTCCGGTGTGAAACAGTATAATTTTGTCTAGTTCTTGTAGGATCTTAATTTTATTTTTCTATATTTAGAGATAGCCCCTAACACATTTTTGATCATAACTATATTAATATTAAAGATAAAGTATACAAACAGTATACTTTTCCGCACTGCCAGACTCTCAGAAATTTGAATATGAAGTCAAAATTGGGTGTTACTATTGAAAAAATCAAAGTTGGCGCTCATTTTAATATGTAGATGACCCCTAATTCAAAATTCGACGACATTTTCAGAAAGTGCATTTCATTTCCTGTTGAATGGTGTCTATTAAATTTTTCTGCGTCAATTAATAACGAAATACTATCAAGTGCTGCGTTTTTTTTTTTTTTTTTCCCCGACTGTACATTAGTGGGATTTTGCAAAACTTCGAATTCACCCGCTGAGGAAGGGAAAGTAAGAATTGGGTAAGTTGCTGCCGATGGCAGTGGGGACCCAGACTCCTCACGTTGCGAGCGGGAAAACCTCTACCAATCACAGCGATAACTTAGGTTATTAATAAAGATATGGAATTTTGACAACTCATTTAAGTTTAATGTCCAGCGAAGCGGGCAAAGCCTGCTAGTCTTATATATTTGGGTATTACTTTTTAGATTCATTAACAAATTAATTTTTGAAAAATATTTCTATATTTGAATAGCGAAATTTAAGAAAATATTTAGCAGTCAAACATAAAAATATTTTTATAATTTACAGAATTATATTTTTTGTTTGTTATATTATTAACTAATAATAAAGTAAATTAGAGGAGATTAAATAGAAATCAGTTAGCAATGTACACTTTAAAAAATCTCTAAAAATGTAAAATTCTGCATGTATATTTTATAAAATTTACTAAATAATTTTCGGAAAATTTTAATTTACTTAATAGTGTTATACTACAATGGACAGGTATGCAAATTTTCATAATTGCAAGACAGTAATTTACAAAAAAATATTTATGATATCCATTATCCACCTAAAGCCTTTTATTGTACTAGCATTCTTTACCCGCTTCGCTAGTTATTATATGTAAATGGATTTAAAAGGGAAAAAAGAAAAAAAAAAAAAAGAAAAGAAAAGAAAAGGAAAACTATTGTAATTGCTCAAAACCTCGCCAAATTTATTTTAATTGCTGCAATAGAAAAGAATATAATAAACCTACGTCTATTTTGGTTTTCTAAGTAATAGATATAAAATCATACACAAAACAGAATTTAATTTAGTACGACAGGTCTTATTTTAATCTATTCTCCCATATAAAGGCATGCAGTAACTATGTTTCATTCTCTAGCATCGGTTACTATAGTCTTTTATTAAAATTTCTTTGGTATAAATTTAGCATAGCAGTCCCTTGGAAACTGTCAAACTTTTGTTGTCATTTTGATGATGAATTAAAATGGCTAACGCGCTCGCATAAGTAAAGATCTTGACGAGAAACGTCCGAGTTAAATTTCAAATTTCTCCAAGGAGTTCTACAATGAAACTGTTCCATTCCTTTAGAATGATTTTTTTTTTTTTTTTTTTTTTTCATTTTAATTATTTTTAAAAACTGCTTGCACCTTCCTTTCTTTTTCCGACATAAAAAGAAAGACATTCACTTATTTACTTTTTTATTTTTAGATCATAAATAAAGAAACCTTTCGATACACAGTTTTTTTTTTTTTTTTTTTTTTAAATAAATTTTTAATAACCAAATTTATGTCACAAAAATTTTCATTTCTTTTATTAAATTTAAACTTTTTCCATTTATTTTAATTTATTAGAAATTGCCGTCATTATTTTAGAAATTTTAACTTTATTTTCAGTAATTTTTAAAATATTACTTATAAATATTTTCAAATAAATTTCTTAGTTAACTAATGATGTCATATCCTTCTAAAATTATAATAAAGACATGCAAGTTAACTTTTCACTTTTTTTTTTTTTTTTTTTTTTCAAAATGTATAAATAATAATAGTAATAATAATTCATAATATATATTGTTCTATACTGAACATACCATTTCTTTTGCACGATTTTTCTAAAATTTATTTTAATGTTTATGAATGCTAACGGCAGCGTCTTCAGCGTCATGAGATGTATCAATGCGTGTCGGATACTCCAAGGAAAACATTTCAGTTGGTTAGAAATTTCTATCATCTTAATTAACGAAGTTATTAATTAAAAACGTCGGGTTAATAAAGGTGTTTTATTTGCCAACATGCAAATAGTTTCTCCAAATCGTTGTTCTCTCAGTCTTATGACGTCACAACTACCAGGGAATATGAAATGTCATCCATAGTGTTAAAAAAAAAAAAAAGTCAACGTTGCTATTGGTAATAAAGAAATTTGTTATCGGCAAATAAATAAAATGCGTTATCTTAGATATTTTCAACGGAAAAATGAATTTAAGATTGTAATTTATCGTCTGCACATATACCCCCCCCCCCTCTACTTTTAGGAAATTAATTTTCTTACTGGTAATTTCTTACAGTTTATATATATACATTTTTTTTTAATACTTACTTTTTTTTTTTTTTTTTTTTTTTATAATGAAATAATGTCGTATCTCTGTATTTCTTTTTGTCTTAAAGTGTATTTATCTTTTTTTTTTTTTTTCTAAAAACATATTTTAAAATATTTAGGATATATGTTAGCATAAAAAAAATATATTAGAGTCAATTTCCAACTCATTTATAAATGACAGCATCTTCCAATTTCGTATTTTTTTTTTTTTTTTTTTTTTTTTTTTAACACAGCAGAATTAGAATTTTCTACGATATATTTCATATTTCTAATTATAGCAAGAAAAAAAAAAAATCATCACCTAAAACTTTTGTCGAGAATCGAATACATTTTATCGTTATTTTAAGAAGTAGGTCGGAGAGAATTAAAAATTGAAGCTGTAGTATATTTTTTCCAAATTAAAATAATAATAATAATAAACTTTTTTCTTTTCAGATAGTTTCGAATTCGTAAAATTCTCACCTAGCTGTATTTTAAAAATATATATGGAGTATTATGTACTGCCTATAAAATTAGGTACTATATATATATATATATATATTTTAACAAGCAATTATACCAAAAGAATCATCGCCAAACAGTGACAAAAATTTTAAAGTAGCCAAGGGGGTCATACATTAAAGCTGTAATACAAAATGGTCTAGATATTACGAATTTATTTCTATTCTGAAAAACATTACTGATTTTTAGCATAATATTTTATTTAAAAAAAAAAATGTATTGAATATTACGTATTTCAATTTGACATTAAATATGGGGATTTCTATAACATTTTTCTGCTTTTGTCTTGTGTTATGCCCTATTAATATTGTTATTCAGTGAAAGGTAAAGCAGCGAATAGGCGGGCAGAACCCCACAGGGGTTAATAAGTGAAACGAGTCGGGGGAGGCAAAGCCTTCCTCGGGGATTGGTGAGCGGGGCAGAGCCCGCTATTTATTTAAAAATAATGTTTGCACGTTCATTTTTCCCCCGACATAAAAAGAAAAATAAAATTCGAAGTGTAATACTACAAACGGTGAGGAAACAAAATCTCAGATTGAAAAAAAAAATAATAATAATAATAGTACGACTTATTGTACTAATAACAATAAAAAAAGAATTTCTCCTAAATTTCCTTATTTTATCAACAATATACACGCATAAGTTTTTTTTTTTTTTTAACTATTAAAAAAAAAAAAAACTAAATATCAATCTTTTTCTTTTCTTTCTTTTTCTTTCTTTCTTTCTTTTTTTTTTTTTTTTTTTTTCCTTTGTGTGTGTGCGTGTGCGTTTCTATTTGTGGTGCTTTTGTATATTTAATGTCAACTAAAATAAAATAACAAAAATTTCCAACAAATTTTTATGTTCGAAGTATCTAATATAATATCTTCTCTTTACAGAATATCAACATCACAGCACAGTTAGGGCAATATTCAATTTATTAGATTTATATCGGAAATAATTCCATTGTGGTAACAATATTATGAATAAAACATTGATTTAAAAATTCAAGTATATTCCGGATTAGATTTTGATAAAATTCATTCTTCTAAAATGATAGTAATCTGTTTAAGTAAAGGGCAGTACTTCCTCTTGTCGTCTGCCGCTGCCACATATAATTCTGTTTTACAGCTAACCACATCAGAGATTATACATACATAAAAACATCCGTTCCGGTAATGGTTATGATATTTTACATTGGATTACAATTAAAAGATCAAAGCAATCAAAATGGTGGTTATAATTCCGGAAACATTTTTTGAAATCTGTTACATACAAGAGGAAAACAAAAACATGCATAATCGAACACGTTTGAGAATTACTGATTACACTTAAAAATAAATAAATAAATGATAAAATACAGTTTGCTGTTAATGTCGTTTTTGTATAATTAACTCTAAAAATTATTTTATGAAATGCATGAAAAATTTTGATAATAAAAGAAAAAATCTATTGAATATAAATTTTAAAAGTAGTCCAACAATAAAACCTGCCAATAAAGAGTTTTTCAGGACTATATTATATTTAAAAATAAATGACAACATTTAAATAAGCTTTAAGAGGGTATTTGGTAAAATATAAGTATTTTTAAACTGAAATTTCAGGTGTCATTTTACTCATTCAAAACAACACGAATTTTGGGTGCATCTAACAGTAAAACTTAGTCTCATTTTAAAAATAAGATTATTATTATTATTATTATTATTTTCATACGTACCCTATCTTTAATTTTAATCATAAGATATTCTATAGAAAAGCGCTTTTGTGCACCTAAATTATATAGGGTAATTTCTTATGTGCAGTTAAAATAGGCATTACAGAAATAACTCTCCTAAACGTCATGTATCGTAATTTTTTTTTTTTTTTTTAAGTTCCTGTTCACACATCAAAAATGCTATTAATACCGTCATCGATAGGAAACATGGTATAATGAACCAGAAAAACACATACCAGCTTCAAAGCATTCTAAAAATATGAACGGAAATGAGATAGATAGTGAAGGGAACCGAATTTAGAAGCACTTTTAACTACATTGTTAAGTGTTAAAAGAAGTTTAGTTCACAAATGAACATATTTTTTAATTTCTTCTATATATATATATAAGGAAAAAAAAAATATTGAATTCGTGAAAATTTTCGAGTTTTTGATGGTTTTCCACGTTTAGAGATGTATTGAATACGATTCGACCATTTCTAGAAAACGTCTGTCTCTCTGTGTTTGTGAGTATCATTAATTTTGTAGACGCTGAATCTCACAGAACAATGAACGAAAATTAACCAAACTTGGTATTTAGCTGGACCATAACCTAAAAAATTTCGTATAAATGTACATAAGGAGAGTTACTTTTAACGAATAGTTGTAAAATTAATAACAATTAATGATAATAGTAGTAGTAAACTGGGAAAAAATCGTATACATGTAGAAGCAATACACACACACACCCGGGGGGGGGGGCGTATAAACTTTCTATATGGGTATCATTCAAAAGAGCTCGTCAGCACTTTTAAAATGGATGATTGTACCATAGTTCTGTGACAGTTTAAAACAAAGTAAAGCTATTAATTTTTGTATTACTTTTAACAAAATAATAATAATAATAATAATAATAATAATAATGTCCAAATAATAATAATAATAACAATAATAATAAATATTTATTTATATATTTTTTCCCGGCATTTAGTATTATAATTCTCAAAAACGAAAACCGTCTGCATTCATCGAGGAAACTAATTTTAATAAATAATAATTGAATAAGTAATTCATACTGCGTGAATTTGTATAAGATAATGTAGAAGAAAATCTTGTGGTGGCCACAACACACTAGTTTACTTAAAAAAATGTTCCAACTTTAATTAACTTGTGAAACATATACAATAAATTACAAACTGTTAAAAATGGGAGGGGGGGAAAAAACCCTCTTAATTCTGAAAAATATGATGCAAGAGAAATTTACAAAGATTTCGCATCGCTATAAAAGCATGTTTCGTTAGTAATTTTATTCCGGGTTGTAGTGATTAAATCACTGATTTAAATCAATTGATTTTTTTTTAAATCACTGATTTAAATCACTTCTTTTAAACATCAAAGTTATTGTTTTTAATCGAATGAAATCGTTTATCTAGGTTTAAAAAATGAGATTTTTAAATATTTGTCGTGTTAATTTAGAAATACAATTTTTAAAATAATAACAAAATATTTCATTAAACGAGCTAATATTTCTCATATCTTGACTTTAGCTTCATCTCTACTAAGCACAAAAATTATACCTTAATTTTCTTAATCATTTATACATTTTACTATATATTTTAAGTATTTATACAAGCACAGCCTTATGTTATGACTGGGGTATGAATTGTAAATAATTAGTTAATATTGAATTAATTTATTAATATATATATGCTAGTTCGCTTTTGTTCGCCTTGCAGTTGCTATTTAGAAAAGAATATATTTTCTTGCTTATTTAGCTCTCCAACCAGTTTATATCATTTAATATTGGCTAACATAACATTTTAAAAATAATGGCATATTTTACATTGTAGTGTTTAAAAAGCCCTGAAACCCCCAAAAAGTTTTATAAACGTCATAAACTTTTAATTTAATTACATATAATCAATTATATACAGTTCGAGGAAGCTGTACTGCTTGTTCCCATTCAATATAAAAAAAGATAAAAGAATAAGTGAAAATATGAAGATGGTAATGAAAATTACCAATGTATGGTAGTGAATTTTGTTAATGGGTAAAGTGTGAAAAAATTTTCTTGATTCAAGTGATATTTGTTTAGCCTAAGTATAATTTTTTTTATGATATAATTTTTTTTTTCTTAATTCCTTATTTATTTATTTATTTATAGTTGTTGATTCTTTATTTAGAAACTATGAGTGAAAATTTATTTATCTTAATACATTGCTTCAGTTATATTTTTCCTATTAAATTATCCTTTTCCAAAATTATTATATGTGTTCCATACCGTGAATAATATTTTATTTTCTTTATTTCACTACATTATTGTAGCTACAATGTCAAAGTCTCAAGTTGAGTGGCTCATGCTACTGCATTTGTAATTGCTATAAAATTATTTCTTTTTATGAATATACTATGTTGAATAAAAATATTGGTAATAAATGTCTACATGGATTTTTTCTATGGGAATAAAATATTGTTTTTATTTTTATAATTTAAGTAAAATGGTTGATAGTGTGGATATTGTGTATATATATACACACACATACGCATAATAAAACACAAATGTTGTACAATAATGTATAAATAGTTTTTTAAAAATCATTAAAATCAAATATATCTTGATTTAAAAAAAAAAAAAAGGCCTTCATATTAATATCATTATTAATAACACCATTACCACATTATATGATTGAAAACTGCTTTTCCCTTTGTTGTTTATTCATTTTTTAATTTGCATATATAACATAAAATATGATATATTATGAAATACAATATAAAATACTCGTATTTAGGAAGATAAAAATTTTTAGATATTCTAGATAATTATATATCTCAATGCCTCTTTTGTAAGATCTTAGATTCGTTCTGTGAGTTAAGAAGCTAGCAACAGCTACTCAAACTTTTTATTCAAAAACTAATTATTTTTATTTATTCATTTATTTATTTTAATTTCTCTTGCCCATGTAAGGTAAAAAGTATTGTTCTTGGGTTGACAATAATAAATTTATTAATAATATAAATAGTCAAAATTTTTGGTGTTAAAATTATAATCTGACAGAAAAGAGTAATAAACAATTAAAATTTTCATTGTTATTTCCTATTATTTTCAATTAAGACATATATATATATATACTATATATATACATGTAAAGTCATTATTTATTTTTATTCATTTATTTTAATCATTATTATATTATTTTTATTTTTTAAAAATATATATGAAAAAATATTTATTATTATTATTACAAATACATTTGTACCACACTTTGTTTATTGAAAATTAAACTGTATTGACGGGATCAAATTAATAAATATTTAACTGTAAAAAAGAAAAGAAAAGAAAAGAAAGAAAGAAAAAGAAATTATTTATATATAAATTAAAACATTACACATGGGCAAAATGGTAAATTTATCAACAAAATAAACAAGTGAAATTTATTGTGTTAAAAATATAATCTAGCGGAAAGTAGTAATATACAATTAAATTTTTCTTTGGTATTTCAAATTATTTTTACTTAACACTTTATATATATTATTGTTTTATTTATTTCAGATATAGCATTATACAATACCAAAAATATTGATATTGGAACGTAGAATTTTTTTTTTTTTATATATATTATGTTAAATCACAAAAAGAAAAAAGCTAAAATTATCTTTGTAATTTTTTAGGAAATATAGCTAAAATACTAAATATATTATGATTTATAAAATTAAATATTCAATTTCACAAAAGAATCACATAATTATTTCGGCTTACCTGTTAAAAAAAAATGAAAGAAATTATTTATCAAATAATTTGACCTCGAAAATAAAACCAAGAAGTGATTGCCCGCGGCCGGATGCTATTTCTGTTGCCACGATGCAAGGCTAGCTTCTTTTCTTACAGGAATGAACTTATTTCTCTGTTTATAAAGTAGGAAAAATAAAGGTAAGGAAATAATAGCGATACTGTTGCCATCTAACGGCCATATTTAGTAAAACAATATTTTTGAACATGTTGCATATTTTCCACATGTTGCATATTTTCAGATTTATTTTCGAATACGTTTTTACTTTCCGAACACTATAGTGAGGAAAGTATTGTAATCATGTCAAAAATCCGAATATCAGATTTTGATGTTTCTATACGTTTCAAGGTCCCCTGAGTCCGTTTCCACTATTTTTGAGATGATGTATGTATGTGTGTATGTGTGTATGTATGTATGTGTGTATGTCTGTGAGTGAACACGCTAGCGTCTAAACGCTTTGTTCAAATAAGCTGAAAGTTGGTACGTATATTGTAAGTCACCATAGTACGAACCCTATAGATTTTGGTGAATCTAGCACTTATAGTTTTTTTACAGGGACACAAAGAAAAATTCTTTATCATTATGGCCTATGGGACCAAAATCTTAAAAGTGCGATAGCATCTAAACGCCTTATTCAATTGAGCAAAAACTTTATACCCATATTATAGGTCACAGATACTCAATCTGTATAGATTTTGGAGAATCTAGCACTTATAGTTTTTTTTACAGGGACACAAAGAAAAATTCTTTATCATTAAGGCCTATGGGGCCAAATTTTTAAAAGTGTGATAGCGTCTAAACGCCTTATTAATCTGAGCAAAAAAATTGTACACATGTTATAGGTCGCATTTGCACCAACTGTATAGATTTTGGTGAATCTAGCACTTACAGTTTTTTTACAGGGACACAAAGAAAAATTCTTTATCATTATGGCCTATGAGACCAAATTTTTAAAAGTGCGATAGCATCTAAACGCCTTATTCAATTGAGCTGAAAATTTGTATGAATATTATAAATCACTGTTGCACTAACTATAAGCATTTTGGTGAATCTAGCATTTATAGATTTTTACAGGTACACAACGAAAAATTCTTTTTCATTATGATCTAAGAGCTCAAAGTTCAGTAGCGTTAAATAAAACCTCGTGTGATATATGGAGAAAAAAACACTCTATTATGGTTTTCTCTCTTTTGTTTGTTTAGCAATTCCTCTTTCTTTATTTTATCTACAAAACTGTTAGTTACTCAATGTTCGGAAAGTCGAGTGGAGTCACTCCAGATTTTTTAAGCTAAAGTTCACTGTTAACACTGATTATTTTTGTTTTAAAATTTTGCAATCTATTTATTAATATCAAAAGAATATGAAATATAGTAATGTACAAAAAGCTTTAGAATAGTTTAAAAAATAAAATTTTAAAAGTATTATTAATAATTATCGCCCCCCCCCCTCTCCTATACACACACCAGAATGTTATCAATATGAGCAGCTATTGACTCCACTAATTAACGTTACTAATTTCGTGTCAGATTATATCAAATCTTGTTTTAAAAAATGAATTTAGATAAATAAGGGCATCTTAGATAATTTATAACATATATTTATTACAATACATTTGAATTGTATACTGTGTGCAATATTTTTATGAATATTAAAACAAACTGATTGCTGCCACCCGCAACCTGAAATAAAGCATGGCAAAAACAGAAAGAAATACTTTCACATATTACGGGAAGAAGTTATAGTTACTGTCACGAGCATCCATGCATAAACTTACGAACACACACATAATGTACTATGCATAGAAACACGTTCCAAAAGTACTTTTTGGGGGAAAAACCCCTTATATGTTTGTAACTCTGACTCTCACAAATTTTTGTTTATTTACTAAGGTTTGTGAGATCATAAGGGGTTTTTCACAAAAAAGAACTTTTGCAAAATGGTTGCAATAATTGGATCTTCAAATTAATTACGCGGCATGTGAAAAACCCCTTATGAAATTTGAACTCTTGGAAAATACCTAAAATCTAGCGTTCTTTTGCCGACAATTTGCTTAATTTTCACTCTATTCGAATAAACTTTTGACAAAATTGCCCAATACCTCTAGCTTTCAACCAATGCAATAAAATTTTTTCTATCTTTCGAGCATGACAGTGAAAACATTTTCCATAAAACTGCTCATATTCCATGAGATATTTAAGATATTTGTATTCCGATTGCAGTATATTGTTTCAAATGTGTTTTTTTTTAAATTTATCTGAAAGTAGGCTTAATTTTCGTTTAAAACTCTGTGTATTATAAGTAAAAGAATGCTTTTTTTTTTTTTTTTTTTTTTTTTTAGTTTTAAAATAAATGCTTATATGACAGGGCCCGACTTAGACTGCCTGGAGCCCCGGGGCAAGCCTATTCTGGGGGTCCCCCTTACAGTGGCATAAGAGCTCTTTAGGTTGCAGAATTTCTGCATACGCCTGTAGGGGGGCCCTTTCCAGAAGGGGGGCCCAGGGCATTTGCCCCGTATGCCCTGCCGTTAGTCAGGGCCTGCTTATATCTCCGTTATTTAACGTGCTATCATCACAAAAATTCCTCCACAAATTGTACTGGGTCTGTATTAACATATCCTAAAGTTACAAATCATTTCGTTTACTTAATGATACAGGGTGATCACAAACATTATTGATTTTGCTCAGTTTGTTACCGGCCCCCTAAATGTTGTCTTAAACCAATCTTCACTGAAAAGCATGAGGAAGACCCAGTTTTTTAAATACCCAATGTTTGAAAACACTTCATCGAGAGATAAGTTCTTAAATTGAAAAAAAACTAATCATAGCAAATCTTGCTAAACTTTTGAGCGGGAGTGTATGTGAATGATAAGTTCACTCTCCATTTTTGGGTCGAATTGGTTCAGTATTTCAAAAGTTATCGTGATTTTCAAGTGGCTGTCACTTGGAAACACTATGGCGGAGCATGTTGCCCAGCAAACTTATCTATTAAGATATTTGAAGCATAATTTACACAGAAGTTATAATTATCTGAAACAAACTTTTGTTTATTATGGTAAAAAAGAATTTTTTGAAAGAATGTTTTCAAGTCGACTCGTCTAGTTGAAAACTAAACCCAAACCTGACACACACACACACACACAAAAAAAAAAAAAAAAAAAAAAAAAAAAAAATCTGATATGTAACAATCACACGACTTCCCTTTCCTACTATTACATATATTATATGCGCTTTTTAGAGATGTTGTGGTCAGAAGACATAATACTGACATAATAAATTAGACACCTAGCAATTTTCCTGTAAGAGAAAAGTCTTAGTATAAAGATTTAACAAGGAGCAGCCCCCGCTCATCACTCTTGGAGCGATGTAGAGCGCTTCTAAGGTTTGCGAGTAGTCACTCGCAGTTTATTAAAAAACTCAAAAGAAAAAAAAAAAGAAAAAAATATATATATACATATACAAAATACAAAATTCGCCAGGCTTTAGCCTAGAGTTAGTATAAAGATTAGTGTAAAGACTCTTTAACATATGTTTTGACACATAAAACAGAATTTACATAGCGAGTTAAAAAAAAAAAAAAAAATGTAGGGCCGTTTTTTGAAACACCAATCCGAGATTTGATACTGACCTACCTAACCAGGATGACTGTTCATAAAGCCGTTTTTGAGATACCGACTTTCATCAAAACTTGGCAAACTCAATTAATGAACGGAAAACAACAATTACATTAAAAAAGGGATATCTAAAAGGGAAGATGGCGAGTTTGGGAAAAAAAAAATCCGTACAACCGTTTATATAGGTACGCACTAGATTCGAGACTTCAAATTGACCAACTTATACAGGGAGTCTATCAATTTTCCTGAACTAACGAACTACAATAGAATCTTGCCTATCCGAGGTAATATGGACCGACACCGAGGGTACCTCGAGTAAGCGAAAACTGAGATAACATGGAATCTGTAGTAAATTGAGGGGGTAATATACGGCAAAGTTTACATTAGATGAAAACATGAATGAATAGAATAATAAGAGTAGAATAATAAATGAAGTAGATGAGTAGTAGTCAATGAAGTAGAATAATAAATATATTACATATTTAAATATGGTCAGTTAAAATTGCAATGCAATGAATACTTATATAAATTATAAAATACAGTACTGCATAATGAAATTTGTCAAAGTTATCTACGCCATTTGTTAAAAGCCACGCTCCTCCGGGGCGTGGTTTTTTCGGAATTACCTCGGTTAACCCGGAAGTCGGTTAATCGGGGCTTGGATAATCGCAGCTCTACTGTAATACATACGAAAGAACATCTAATACAGTGTTTATGTAGAAACTTTAAAGAAAATCGTTAGAGCCGTTTTTTAGACACGGACTTATGGCCCCACTTCCGGTTTCTAATGTGCCACTTCGGATTTTCGAATTTTCACCAGAAGTTAGAAAAATCATTTGTAACCAAATCTGTCTCAATTCTGAAATTTCGTCATTCAATTTCATTAGTTTCGGATATATGATAGTCAAGATTTCCCACACACATACACACACACTGATCAACTGCCGAAAAACATTTTTTGGATTCAGGAGACCTTAAAACAAATAAATCAGGTGAAAACTCGATATCAAATTTTTGACGGAATACAATATTCCCATTACCTACGGTGGCCGAGTAATGGAAGTAATATCAGTCAACTCGACTCAAACCCTACCCGATCCAGAAGAGAAATAACTTTGTTGACCCGATCCGAAGTCGACACACGCGTCGGGTCGGATTCAACATAGCCTCCTAAACTAGATGCCCGTCGCGTGGCTCGGAAGCTTGGCAACAGTTGAAGCGGTAGACAGCACCACCTGATACAGATTGCGCGACTTTTTTATTCAACAGCCACCAAAAATTTTTAAAAGTGGGATATGATATACATAAAAGGCGAATAGAATCGAAGAAACGCCGATTATATATGGGTCATTGCCAACATAAGGGGTAGAAACCATGTCCCTTAGCCCTCAAAAATAGAAAATATTTTCAATCAGAAAAAAATTTACAACTAGGCTATTTCTTACGATTTTCTCTAGTTGAATATTATTATAAAAGTTTTTAATGTTATTTATTTTTCTTAGAACTCGATCGATAAAACCTGGAATGTCCACTCCGTGGACTGTCCCCAAGGGAAGTCTGCAGAATATAGCATTATTTTCAAGCTTAATATTAATGTTTTTTAATTACATTTTGATTTAAGCAGGACATAATTATCCTTAAAAATATATTTATAAAATTTTAGAGTTATAAAATGAATCTTGTTTTTTTAATTAATTTATAACAAATGTCCCTAATAAAATGTGTCCACTCCGTGGACAACTATTTAATTTCCCATAAAGTTCAGTAGATGGCACTGTCTGTCACCAGTGTGTAACTGAGAAGAAAGAGGGGGAAGCCATCTTTGTTTTTACCTACATGTGCTGAACTCAATGCTTTATTTCGTTCTGTTAAAATAGATTTCATCTGTGATACCTCTGTTTGGCTATCTCATCAGTCCACTCCGTGGTCAGAAGTATACAAGTAATTATAAGGATTATTTATTATCTAATTATTATTACAATTAATGGTTATAAGACATAATTCAACACTAAAGTTAAATTGTTCCTGACGTTGTTGCTTTGTTCCTTAAAATTCAAAATCAGACATTCTGTCCACTCCGTGGACTTCCACTCCGTGGACATCATTTGATCACGAAGTGGACACTTCTTTCCACGGAGTGGATACTATCAAAATTAATCTTAAAAATAGATACATTTGAAAAATAATCTAAATAAATTTGATAAATAAATTTTATCCCTTTATTTTTTTTTTTTTTGTTAGCCTACTGATTGCTTAAGGTGCAATGGAAATATATTTTCCCCCTAACTTTTATATTTTTATTCGTGATTTTCTAAAAATGTCATTTCAACGTCTTTAAAACAGTATTTGCTATTTTTTACTGAACTCTTAAGCATTTCTCTTCATGGTTTAAATGTAACAACAGAATTCGTATTAATATAATTTTAAGAACAGTTTTATGAGTGTTGTTTACAGAGTAATGCAAAAGAATGATGTATACTATATGTCCTTTTTTTTTTTTCTTTTTAATTTTAAAGGTAAAATGTAGAAAAGGTGACATAACACTTTAGAAAAATAATTGCAAAAATATAATTAAATTTAGTTTCAGAAGAAAAAATAAATAAAAATATTTTTGTTTTACAGCAAAATTAAAATTGTTTTGTATTTTTATTAATTGAATAACTTTATATCTTTGTGTATAATAAGAGCATAAGAAATGATCCCGCAAGACATGAAGAAGGAAAAGCTAAAGAAAGATAAATATATCACAGAAGGAAGAATACTGTAGTTAAAATGTTTGAACAAATGAAATGAAGTGTTAGGAAAAAATGGAAGAACCAAAACAGAAATCAAAGGGAGAGATTGAAGAAACAGAATAATTTTTGAAGAACATCTCAGAGATGATGCACCTCCTGATACACCTCGTTCAGCAGCCATAAACATCACACTACCACAAATTAATCCATCTCTGAAAACAAAACCATCTGTATCATCATCTAGCAGACTAGAAAGTGGAAGAAAAATGTCGAAAAAGAACAGTGAAAGGCTTTGTGAAGAAAACAAAAAATTGGTTAGGAAGCTTGAAAAACACAAAAAGTATGTGCAAAGATCTAAGGATGTGAAGTCAAAAAATAATACTACTGATTCTGAAAAACCCAAGAGAAAAGTGAAAAAAATTATCACAGAAGGAAATTCAAAAGAAATTGAGAAATGTATTATTTTTGGCGAGGTTATAAAAAAGCCAATAAAAGAAAGTTTTAAAGGCGCAAAATCAAAGAAGAAACTTAAAGAAATCCTCGAAGTTTTAACAGGAAAAATAGCAAGGAAATACAAGTGTCTTCAACATATTAGATCAATCACATAAAAAAAACAAAGAAAGAAAGAAAGAATATGCGGAACCAACAATTATTTTCCTGTTATTTTCATTTTTCAAAAGAATTAAAGTAAAAATATTTGTTGATTATTTTCTAAAACGCAAGTAAAACAATAAGGATGAAAAGATACAGCTGCAAAATAACTTTCAGGTTTGGATATTTATAAGTGTCCACTCCGTGGTCAGTGATGTCCGCTCCGTTGACACATTAATTTTGAAATTAATTAATTACCAACCAAAAAATAGCTAACGAGATAGCTCATCAAGTAATTTAGATTCATAGTTGTCAAAAAGGAATTAAGGAATTTTTTCAAATTTTTTTGGTAAAATTTTTATATTTTCAAATTAGTCTTTGTTTTCTACCCTTTAGATTGGCAATCACCCATATAAGACACATAAATATTTTAATATTTTATATTTACTAATTTAATATTTTTATTGTATATATACTATTACTTAAAAATGTAAAATAATGTATTACTTAAATTAGTAATGTACTATTTCCTATTGTTTAATTGTTTATGTTTACGGTTTATATATTTTTTAATATTTAATATGGTTTATATATTTATTTTTATTGAATGTACAGCAAAAAATTTTATTGTATCTATAATATATTTTTATTACTTATTTATAAGTAATAGTGTATTACTTAATGTATTTACTAATTTAATATTGTATGAGTGTGTATGTGTGTGTACATGCATTCTACATAGACATACATATGTATGCAAAGTTAACGCTCATAGATTTAAAACATTTCTTGAAAATTAGCATGAATTTTGATCGTTTTTCAGATTTTGTAAATTTGCAAAATTTATAAAATTAATTTTATAAAATTAATAAATCAATACACGTTTAAAACAAGTCTCATAAATAATCAATTAACAACATATTTAAACATATTTAATGGGATAAACAAGAACTTAAAATGATTACATAAAAAGCGTTTGAGTCATAATATGTATGAAAAAAAAAATAATAATAAAATTTAATTTTTTATGTATTCTTTTATCGATATTTATTCCATCTTCTGCCATTCCCTCACCCTTCTTTCTTTTCTTTCACTCTTTCTTTCTTTCGTTTTTTTTTTTTTTTAGATAGTTTTTAAGTTTATTTTATAAGAGGAAATGTAAGTTTTCAACCATTTTACATTTTATTATCTTATCAAGAGATGACGACACCAGCTGAGTAAAAATCTTAGATCCGTCATCGGCGGAAACCTCATTTCCGGTCTGCTGGATTGTTGCACTCTCTCCGTAGGCACTTGTATTTGTAACGAGACATAAGGCACCTGTAATTTTATAGGGGCTCTAGTATAGTAACGAGCGATGTGTACCGGCGAAAAATCTTTGTACCGGTGTTGACGTGGCGTAGTATTTGTCAGACTGATGCAGTCGGCATGCATTCTCCATTCATCACAAACAAACTGATGAGACAAACTTTGAAGTTACTTTGTATTCATCATAGACATATAGTACTTCAACTCCTGGCCGTCTGTAAGTATTTTACATTTTACATACTTTTTGCGCTTTCAGTATTTTGTCTAGTGCTGCCATCTGTCGTTTACAAGTAGAAAAAATTATAACGCTCTTATGTTTATTTTCTTTTTCAGGATTTGGTTCAGATATGTAATCGGAGACTTCACCGTTATGTGTAAGAAAAATCAGTGAAGGATCGACCAACAGCACCAGATACCTGAAAGTAACAGTAATGTATAAAGTTAATTTGAAAAATTAGTAAATTTAAATGTATATATTGCATAATGTAATTGTAATGTTACAAAGTTAGTTGTAATTTGCTATACTTATACTCAGTCAGTGCAATGCAATGTTCGCCAATTCACCATTTGGCGAATTTTCAAAATGGCACTCAAAAGTTGCCAAAATGACATCGGCGTATTTTTTTTTATTATTTATTTATTTTATTTTTTAACTAGGTAACAAAATACTAAACAAAAAATTTAAAACAAAATTTATGATTAATTTTTAGGCCTAATAAAAAAAAAAAAAAAAAAAAAAAAAAATGCCAATAAATTGTAACACAAATCATACATCAATGGATATTTTGTACGTTTTGAGAGGTCCAGAACAGGATTTGACCATCTTTAGAAAATGTCTGTCTCTGCGTGTGTGACGAAATTTTATGGCAACTATATTTCAGGAATTACCACACAGAGTTTCATAAAATTAGGTATGTAGTTGGACCTTGACATAAATTAGTGCCAATCAACTTTTGGTGAAAATCATCCAACTGATGGCGTTGCCATCCCGCTTTTTCTAAATTTTTAACATGGCGGTATAGGACAAAATTTCATATAAATGTTCATAAAGAGAATTTTTTTAATAATCATTATGAAATTAAAAGGAATTATTTTTTATACTGATAGTCAACTGAGAATTTTTTTTTTTTTTTTTTTTTTTGTATACGTGAGGAGGGGGGGGGGGAGTAGGCAAATTTTCATTAGGGGTATCTTTCAAAAGAGCTCATCAATACCTTTAAAACGAATGGTTGACCAATCGATCTGCGATAATTTAAAATAAAGTTATCGATTGTTTTCATTTTTAACAAGAAATTTTTTTTTTTTTTTTTGAGACGTTATCTAGATCAAGAGAATAAAGTAGACTTTCATTGGATATTTAGTGTTATACTACTTCTCTAGAGTGGAAATCGTCTGCATTCGTCATGGAAGGTCATCTTAATCAATAATAATTTTAATGAATTATTTTTACTGAATGAATTCATACAGGAAAATATAGAAGAAAGTCATGTGGTAACCACGACATATTAGTTTTTTTTTTTTTTTTTTTTTAAAGAAATTAAAAGGTTTTTATCAATTTTCAACTAATTAAAGAGAAAATCGTATTTAAAAAATAAAAATTTTCTTTGTCTTTTGACCAATAAAAACATTAAGATGGCTTTAGGAATCTTAGGATAAGGATTTCTACAAAAGGTCACATTTGGCAAAAATCTCTAGTTTCTTGGCTAAAATACCGTTGCATGGCCAATATATTGCACCTGTCCCTATTTCAATTCTTCGCTTCAGCAATTACGCAAGAAGAAATTGTAATAAATACACAAAAAAACTTTAGATACATAGTATGTATAATTACAATTTTAACAGGTGATTGGAAATTATCCTATCTTAAGAAGCAAAGCATGTGAAATTAATAAATTTCCATTTAAATGTCTGGATACCAAACAAACTTGGCAAGGTATCTGTGTACAAGATTTCAGGGGTGCAGAATATGTCCGAACGAGGTTCGGGGGAAATTTAAACTAACTGGGAAATTCTGAATATTTTTTTTAAAGATAGAATAAAAATGTAAATAAAAAAATAAAAATTTGCTTGCTGCTTTGAAGTTCTTATAATATACACTAACAGCGATATTTTTATGTTCCACTGTATACTTATTCTCTTAAAGATTTATTACATAGAACAAATGACTTTGTATAGCAAAGTAGATTTTTGCATTATTGAGGGAAATTTATACTGTGTTTGGGGGAAATTTCCGAGGTCTAAACATTTTCTGCACCCCTGCAAGATTTCAGCCGAAATTAATCAGAACATATAAGTGGGTGTGTCGACCATTTCAATTTTCAAATTTTTGTTTATATGCATTAAGAGAAATGAGCTAAAAACATTTGGCCACGACCACGAACAATAAGATTTGTCAGTAAATCGCATAGATGAAAAATTTTTATTATATTTATTTTTTCGTTTCGAAACATCAAAAAATACCTTTTAAAACAATTTTCTTTCTTTTCTTTCTTAATTTTTTTTTTTTTTTATTAAAATGTCATTGTGGTTAATAAATACAATTTCTCAATTTTAATTCATATTTATTTATACTAGTATCCTCCAGTAGTCGAAACTCGAGAAATTTTTTAAAGTAAGCATTTAAAAAATGTATAGCTATTCCAAATTTCCATGTAAACAATGTTCTCCTATGCGCTGTGTGGTTGTTATATTTGATGTTTTGAAAAATAAATTGGAAAAAATAAATCCAGAAAATAAGCTAAATCGCGAGCCGTTGTATTACATTTTTAAAATTTTCACGTGGAGACTTAACAACTTAACAACTACAGGAATTTTAAATACAAACGACTACGTGTATAAAATGAAAAAATGTGTAAAAAAATAAAGGTATTTTTATATGCCTTCTTCACATCATACATTTTTTTTTTCTGTAACTCACATTAACCATATCTTTAACTTCTCCTCTTATTAAAAGTAGGCTAAAAATGTATGAGAAATTTTACTTTTGCGTATTAATATATAGATTCATGTTGCTTTCAATTTACATATATTTACGTATACAATAAACTAATTTTCCCTCCCTTACTATTGTCATTTTTTCGTGCGAAGAATATGTACAAAAGGAATGTAGTGAATAGTAAAAAATTCTTAGTCTTAGGGATTCTATTAAAATAATATGTGTATAGGTATACATAATTTTTTATGATTTTCAAGAAAAAATAAATAAATAGACTTAGAAACGAAGATAAAATTAATAAAGTAAAAAATATTGAAATAGACATTAATATGACAGAAACATATTTTAGAAAAATAATTTGAAAGATGATTTAATTGGGAGAGCGATAATGCAGGGTTGGGTTTAAGACCGATCGACTGCACAAGAGTCCTAGGCCTGAGAGGGAGTGCCTTCCATGGGGGCTTTCTAAGGGATCTTAGCCCGTATTTACGCAAATTTCAACAGGTTTGGGAGTTTTGCAAAATAACTTGATTTTAAGGATATTTAGGAAGTATATTTTTTATTTATATTTTATATATATTGCAACAGTGCAATACAAAAATTTGGAGCGACTCCACTTGACATTCCGAGCACTTTTAAATGAACAGGCGTTTAAACAATTTTAAACCACTGATTATTTCAGTTAATGAACAAAGAGAGAGAAGAAGAATAGTGTTTGAGTATTTTTCCCTAAATTTGTATGAAGTTTGAATGTAACAGCACAATAGACTATTTTTTATGCGAGTTATTTTGTTCGTCCTTTATTTTCTGAAAATTTCTATTTGACATTTTAAGCTTTAGCTATGAATTTAAAGATTTATAAAAGGAAATTTCGGAGAAATACGCAGGGATCGATTAACTTTTCAAATGAAGGAAAGCACAAATCCATTTAGGGGGCTCCCGTTGACTGCTTGGTCTAAAGACACATAGTAGCACTAACACTACAAAAAAAAAAAAAAAAAAAAAATTACAAAATTGTCATCAAAAACAAATCATTAGCTAAAATTGGAGAAAACGTACACAAGTAAATTTGTTTAATATTAGCACCAAACTGCAGAAAGCCCGTATTCTCTACGATATATGAAACTATACCATTGTAAATCCATGTATGAGTACTCAACTAACCAATATTCTATGATCTAGAAATGATGGTTGCGTAATTGGGTGCACTATGATTTTTTATAATCAAATAATATTATCAGGCAACCAGCTGTATCCGCGATTGTAATGAAATGCTCGCCCTCTGGTGGGCTAAGGTGAAATTACAATAAGCATGGTTTAATTCGAATTCCATACAGCCGTCATTGCTTGCCGATATTTAGTTTCACATATATTTATTGAATAAAAATGAATAAATACGGTAAAAAAGATAACACATACTGTTGTGTGCTACAATCTAACTCCAAAGGATCAAGAAATCCAGAATTGAGCTTCCATTTATTTCCAAATGACAAATTTAAAATTTCAGTTGCTTCGACTAATGGAAGTAAAGAATTAATCAGATGATTTTAAATTAATATTTGTTCAACTTCAGTTAAAAATCTACTTCCGATCGAACTTTGAATAAACTGAAGTATTTTTTCCAAAAGCAATCAATTTTCCATAATGTAATGGCGGAGAAATTATAGTACGAATAACAAAAAGAACACTAATGGAACACACGTGGCTGTAATGTTTACTAACAACTGCAGTGTTGAGAAAGCGCCATCTATCGATCATTACAATTGCGGATAAATTGGGGTCTCTATTTTGCTTAATTTGGGACCTTTTCAAAAATTTCGAAGGGAAGCACGTGCTTTTCGTGCCAATGAATATTTGAACCTTCTTTCTAAATTTCTATCTGTGATAAATCCTTGCTTTTGATATTTTTTTAAAGGAAATTTCTCTTCTTTGATGTGGAGTTACTTTCAAAATACTTTCTTTAATTTAAACTTCAATTATTATTACTATTTTATTCTTTTTTTTTATTATTATTATTTATTCATTTATTTATTTTCTAATTCAAAATACCTTATTTTTATTTTATTTTTTTACATACATTTAAATTATTAATATTATTTATTTATTTATTTTATTTATTATTTTTTTCTAATTATCTTATAAATCTTTTTTTTTTTATTAACTTATAAATATTTTTCTCTAATTAGCTTAAAGATTTATGGACCTCTTGCGAGCTGCGACAATTTTAATATTTTTTCTAGAATCTTGGATAATCAGCAAGATCATAAAGTACACATTATTGAAAACAATTCTTCCATTCTCTTCATATCAGATGAAACAGAACGTCAAAACAGCAGACGAGACGAGTATTTGCTCTTGCTCATTTACGATAATAAATAACTGAATATTGCGTCATTCTGAATTCATGGCCATGGAATTCACACACGGCTGATCTGAATTCACAAACCAAAACTTTTTTCCAAGAGTAAAGCAATACTCTACGCATGCGCTGAAGATAAGCATTCTCCATTTGGCGATCATGTTATATGCTCATGCTGATTTTTCTTTGACTCCAAGGAGGCCAAATTGGCAACTCTCTTTCTGATACGAGCGCTGTCCTCTAATGGCTGTCTTTCCTTGAGTAAAGAGGAATCACATTTCCCATCTGCGATGACCAATCTTTACCTTATTACTCTATCTATGAATAAAATAGAACCATCACGAATATTTATAATGAACTAGTATCGCCCAGTGGTCGAAACTCGACCATTTTTTTTGCAAAGCGAGGCAAAGCAAAGTTATTGCCTTGTCCTAAACGGAATGCAATTCCAACACAGCTGTTTGCCGATATTCACTCTAACTGAATCAGCAGAGTTTTACTTAATATAACTATTTCTCTCTCTCTGTAGATGTTAGCCTTTCCTGAAATGAGAGAAAATCGCAACGTGAAAACGCCCCTTGTTGTGTGATACAGCCCAGAAGCTAATAGGTACCATGTCAAACCAAGGCCCAACCAAGTATAAAATTCTGTTAAATTAATTCGATTGGTTCATAAAATACAGTGTTTGAACCAAAAAAAAAAAAAAAAAAAAAAAAAGATATTTTTCAACGTGTAACTTTATCGACTTTATACTTATATATGCAGAGGAAAGAATAATAAATCAACTTTAAAAAAAATAAAAATAAGTAGTCAATTTCACTTAATTAAAATGCAAGGAAATCTCAAAACGTGTAAATTCATCGAAAACCGGAAATCAAAAGTTTTTATGTATCTTCTACTTGCTTCTTCTACCCACAAAAGCTAGCAAAAAGACACTTTTTTAAAAAATAAATAGCCAATTTCAGTTAATTGAAACGTAAAGAAAGCTCAAAACATGCAAATTCAGCAAAAAACGTAAATCGGAATTTTTCCCGTATCGTCTACTTATACATGCAATAGTTAGTAACAAATCCATTTTCCTTTTATTTAGTATATTAGTTGAATATTTATTGTTTAAATATCACCCTTTGAAATGAAATGTTTATGTTTACATTCGAAACTGGAAGTTTGCCATTTTTTTTTTTCTGGAGTTTTGTGATTTTAAATTAAAATTTTATCAATTTTACAGAAAAAATAACTCAATCAAACACATGTAGACAGTAACTTATATATAACTATACCCAAATATCGGAATTAAAATCGGCAGATAATTTCCGTTATTTTTTAATAATTTTTTACAAAAATCCAATGGACGATTAACATAGAAAATCTTTTTCATGGCTCAATGGACAGACAGTGACGTCATCACTTCGCTTGCGTATAGTGATGCTACATTATACAAATTACTGTGTCTATGGTTTTATTTGAGCTTTATGAAATCCGCGTTTGTAATGATCGATAGATGGCGCTTTTTCAGTTTCTGTTGTTAGTAAATATAATGGCCACGTGTATTAATTTTTGTTCTATATGTGTTACTACTTAATATTCGTGCTATAATTTCTCCGCCATTACATCATGGAAAATTGATTGCTTTTGGAAAAAATATTTCAGTTTATTCAACGTTCGATCGGAAGTAGATTTTTAACTGAAGCTGAACATATATTAGTTTCAAATCATCTGATTAATTTTTTACTTCCATTAGCCGAAGCAACTGAAATTTTAAATTTGTCATTTGGAAATAAATGGAATCTTAATTCTGGATTTTTTTATTCTTGGAGTTACACTGTGGCACACAACAGTAAGTGTTATCTTTTTTATCGGATTTATTCATTTTTATTGAATAAATATATGTGAAACTAAATATCGGCCAGCAATGGCGTCTAGATGAATTCGAAAGCTATGCATGTTAATTGTGATTTCACCTTAGCCCACCAGAGGGAGAGCATTTCATTACAATCGCGGATTGCCAGATTTAACAACTTTCTACTTTTAGGTATTTTTTAATGTAAAGGAATACGTGTATAAAAGGGGAAAATGGGGGAAAATGCATAAAAAATAAATGTATTTTTAAATACCTTCTTGACATCGTAAGAAAATAAAATTTGTATTCGCACCTTCCGGCTAACCATACCTTTCGAATGATACCATTTTCAACCCTCTACTCCCATAATTAATATGTTAAAAAGGGACTACAAATTTTATGCTTGCCTATTAATATATAGATGTTGATAATTTATAGCATTTTTAACAAAGTTCACAAGTTTTTGAAACATAATAAATGTCAAAAACAAAGTTGATGCGATTAAAGTTTTACCAGATAGAAATAGTACTTTAAATTTCGTTATTAAAAAAATAATAAAATAAAATAAATAAATAAAATAGAAACTGTATTTGGAATTTTTCATTTACCTTTAGTACATAAATTATTCATAAATTTTATTTGAATTTATGAACATCCGTGCGCATTCCACGCGCTGTTACAATTCTCCTGTAATCTGTAACGGCCGTCTTTCTCGGGATGAAAAGGAATCACGTTTTTCTCCGCGATGAACAATCAATGCCTAATGAGATATCTCGAGACTCGAGAACTTGAGATAACCTTTTTATGTTTGCCAGGTTGAATCAGCTGAATCTGTAATTCTAAAATAAATGTCAATTTTTATAGAAATTAGAAAAAATATCTTTGGTTTAAAAGATGTATTTTTATAAAGTTTAGTGATTTTGAAATAAAAAAATTCTTACTTTACTTACTTTGATCCGCGATTGTAATGAAATGCTCGCCCTCTGGTGGGCTAAGGTGAAATTACAATAACAATGCTTTAATTCGAATTCCATACAGCCGGCATTGCTTGCCGATGTTTAGTTTCACATATATTTATTGAACAAAAATGAATAAATCCGGTAAAAAAGATAACACATACTGTTGTGTGCTCCAGTGTAACTCCAAAGGACCAAGAAATCCAGAATTAAGCTTCCATTTATTTCCAAATGACAAATTTAAAATTTCAGTTGCTTCGGCTAATGGAAGTAAAGAATTAATCAGATGATTTGAAACTAATATTTGTTCAACTTCAGTTAAAAATCTACTTCCGATCGAACTTTGAATAAACTGAAATATTTTTTTCCAAAAGCAATCCATTTTCCATGTAATGGCGGAGAAATTATAGTACGAATATTAAGTAGAATAACAAAAAGAACAATAATAAATACACGTGGCTATAATATTTACTAACAACAAAAGCTGAAAAAGCGCCATCTATCGATCATTACAAACGCGGATAACTTTCAATACACTAGTTTTTGCAAAATTTTAAATTTATGTACAGTCGGTAACAAGTGTCCGAACACTAGCAAAAATTCCTATGTAAAAAAAAAATACACTTCATATTCATATGGTTTTGTTAAATAAATCCTTGTCGAATCCTATTCCTAGTCAGTGTAAGAACATGATTCGATAAGGATTTATTTAACAAAACCGTATGAAGTGTACTTTTTCTACATAGGAATTTTTGCTAGTGTTCGGACACTTTTGTTACCGACTGTAACCTTCTGAATCTAGTTTTCTCTCCTTCTCCTCCAATCATTTGTACTTATATACCATATGTATATAAAAACAGTTTTTGGGGACTACAAAATGCATGAAAAGCAAGGTACACAAACTGCTTAAAAAGCTTGCATCAAACTTGATATTTCACGCCTGCAAGTTTAATTCAAGCTAAGATCAAGCATCCATATTTACATTGGTCCAACTTACTTTAAGCTTGATTATCCTAGTGGTAATCAATAAATATCAAGCATCGAACTTGCTGCAGCATACATGAATGAACTAAATAATTTCTGAAATCATGGTGGTGATTGGTGATTGGGTTTTACGTCGCACTAATGCTGCGCAGATGGGCAATTGGTGACGGTCTGGGACACACCCCTAGAGGTGGTCCGGAGACATGCCATCACAATTTTGATCCTCCACGGAAGGGATGGCTCTCCCGCTTCGGTAACCCCCAGAGGTATAATTTTTGATGGGAACATGGAGGACATTGTGGCCACGACAGATTTTACGTGCACCAGCCACCATTAGTGTACACGACGGTCTTTGGCCGGCTCGAGTACCGAACCCGCAATCTTCCAATTACGAGGCCGGCGCTCTATCGACTGGGCTACTGCGGCCCTCTCTGAAATCATGAAATAGAAAAGACAAAAATCAGGATGCATTTCATAATCAGAATCTTGAAAATGTTGCATTATCATCTCATAAATTTGATCTTTTTTTTTTTTTTTTTTTTTTTTGGGGGGGGGGGGATTTTAGGAAAAAGTAATATTTTACTGCTACTACTAAAATAATTAATATATATAATGATCCTCATCTGTCATGAACGAATCCGGTTAGTACCGCTTCAAAACAGAAACTTTTGGCAGCCATTTTTTTTTTTTTTCCGTTTGTTCAACTCACTGAGCTGGTTCAACTTACGGAAACATACATATAATATGTTTTGTATCGCACGTATTCTTATTTATTTTCACTAAAACCTTGAAAAACTATTCAATTGTAATGTTTAAAGATCTAAACAAAATATAATGGATCACTGGCTATTATAAACATGAATCTATAAATAGAATTATGTAACTTCATGATTGTAAGCAACGGAATACCAAATAAAAACAAACCAAAACTGTTGCCATTCAGAAAATACAAATTCCAAATGGATTCCGAATGAACGACTCTTTGACTGTTTCTACGGAAAAAAAAAAAAACGGTTAAAGTATTTCTAAAACATATTAAAGCCTTAAAACTCTTAAAATATTTCTAAAAGCATATTAAATTCTTTAAATATTTTTATCAAGCTTCATTGTTTGTTTACATTGTAAGGTATGATTGGCGTCGAGTTCAGTACGTAAATGACGCCAGTTGATTTTAGTTTTGAAATTAGTATAAATTTATAGTTGGGATAGAATGTTTGGTTGGGCAAGTAAAGGTCACCAGTTGAAATGAGTATTGAAAGTAGAGTAGTCTAAGGTGATAATGTCGAGTCAAGATAAAATGTTCGGTTGAGAATGAGAAAGTCCCTAGCTGGATCCCTGGATATTTTGGCGATGTTGCGGGTGAGATAGCTGGTTGGAAGTATCGAGTAGAGTTGAATTTGGGTTAGCATGGAGTGTCTGTAATTATTGGATAGTTAATTAGAAAATACGCAAGCAAAGTGATGACGTCACTGGCCGTCAATGGATGCAGAAAAAAGATTTCCTATGTTAATCGCCCATTGGATGTTTTGTAAAAAATTATTAAAAATTGAGGCAAATTATTTCTCGATTTTAATCCCCATATTTCGGTATAGATATGTATTAGTTATCGTCTGCATGCGTTAGATTAAGTTGTTTTTGCGGTAAAATTGATAAAATTTAAATTTTAAATTTCAAAACTCTAGAAAAAAAAAATGGCAAACTTCCATATTCGATTCAAAACATAAACATTTCATTTCAAAGGATGATATTTACACAATAAATATCCAACTAACATACTAATTAAAAGGAAAATGATAATTATTCTATCATAATTTGAAGTCAAATTTGTTTTCAAATGTCTAAATAAAGTGTCTGATATAAGATACTCATATGTTGCAGCGGAATAGATTTAATATATCTGTCATCCTTGGCGGAAATAAAAAATATCGCCAAATTATTTTGGCGAACATATTTAATTCCTTTCAAAAATCATGGTTATTTTAACAACTTATATTAAGAGAGCGATGAATTATATGAAACAATATTTCGTACAATAAATATTACGAAAATAAACATCTGTCATGTATATTTTCGTATTATGTTTTTAATCGCCAAATACAAAAAACGCCAAAGATGACACAGTTTTGAAACTTAAAATTTTGTCAATTTGACAGCAAAATAACTCAATCTAACACATGGATACGATAGCATATCTATACCCAAATACAGGTATTAAAATCGGGAAATAATTTTTCTCGATTTTTAATAATTTTTAACAAAAAATCCAATGGACGATTAACATAGGGAATCTTTTTCTTGCATCCACGGAAGGTCAGTGACGTCACACTTCGCTTGCGTATTTGAAAACAGGATCTTCGGTAGTCTTAAAAAAAAGTATTTTGGTAAAATGAAGTGAATAGTTTTTTACTTTCTCTTACCCATAGGGTCGAGAAAGTATTGTTTTAGGGTCAAATTTTCAAACGTGGGTTTTTGTTATACTTACATGTTTTGAGGTCCCCTGAATACGAAAATCATGTTTTTAGCGAACGGTTTCTGTGTGTGTGTGTCTGTCTGTCTGTGTGTCTGGATGTCTGTGTGTCTGTTATCAGCATATCTCAAGAAGAAATAGTAGCAGAAATTCCAAACTCGGTATTCTAAATGTGTATCATATAGGGATGCTACAGTAAGATTTCGTTGAGGTGAAGCAAATGGTTCATGTACAGGGACATTCAAAAGTATTTAAATACATTACGTCTATGGGGGAAATTGCAGGTAAGTAGAATTTAACATCTATAGACTGCGCTAGACCAAATAAAACGAATATATATTTTTTGTAATAGAGATAGTCAACTGGGATTTTTTTTTTTTTTTTTTTTTTTTTTTTTTTTTTTGTGGTGTATATAGGAGCCTCGCCGCCCTCCCCCTCCCTCGAGGGGAGTAAATTTTCATGATGGGTATCTTTCAAAAGAGTTCGACAATACGTTTAAAACGAATGGTTGAACCATCGATCTGCGATAATTTAAAATAAAGTTATTGATTCTTTTCAATTTGAACAAAAAAAAAAAAAAAAAATTTTTTTTTTTTTTTTTACTTTAATATTGAGAATAAATTCCCTTTTTTTTTTTTTTTTTTTTTTGGATATTTAGTGTTATACTACTTCTCTAATATGGAAATCGTCTGTATTATCATACAAGATAAGTTTTTTAAATAATAATTTTAATAAATAATTTTTTAAAAACAGAATTATTTTTTAATAACCGAATTAAATTCTGTATGAATGTAGGTGCATTAATGAAACGAGGGGTTGAGGAGGGCCAGAACTAATTATCATATAAAACTCTTCCGAAGCCTAATTTGAATTGTTCAACATAGGTTTACATAACAGTACTCGTTATCTTATCTTTTAATCTCCAACCTGTACTTATAGTATTAAATTTCAGGGTAAGAGAAAGTCGTGTGAGTGACACACCAGATTATTCTTATTATGATGACTTTAAGCATAGAGCACTTAACGGAACACTGGGATGTGTTGTTGCTGTTGTGGTTGTCGGGCCTATATTTTTTGTCAGCGAGCAGTTTTTTTTATTGTCATTCATATTTATTGATCGGGTGGAATTTTTTTAATTTCAGAACGAAAATTATAAAATATCGAAACACAGTTGATTTATAAACAAAAATTTAAACTAGTATGCTGTGGCCACCACAAGACTTTCTTCTATATTTTCCTATACAAATTCACGCAGTAACAATATTTAAAAAAAAAAAAAAAAAAAAGATTTCTTTTTAAAGTTTTATTTCGTTAAAAAAAATCGATAACTTTGTTTTAAATTATCACATATTTATAGTTCAACCATTCGTTTTAAAGATATTGACGAGGCCTTTCGAAAGATACCCATCTTGAAAATTTACCCCCCCCCCCCGGGGGGTACTTTCCCCAGGGGGGGGAGAAGCGATGACCGAGATTCTTTTCCTAATTAACTACTACTATTATCAATAATTCATATTAATTTCACAATCACAGGTTAAGAATAACTCCCATTATGTACATTTATACGAAATTTTATCCTATACTGCCATGTTAAAAATTTAGAAAAAATACGATCACAGCACCACCTGTTGAGTGATTGATCCCCAAATCTACTCAGCCCCAGTTTATGTCAGGGGCCAACTAAATACCAAGTCTGGTTAAATTTCGTTAAAAAAAAAAAAAAAAAAAAAAAAAAAACGATTTTTTTTCTAAGTTACTTTTTGTTAAAAGTAAAAAAAATCGATAACTTTGTTTTAAATTATCACAGATTTATAGTTCAACCATTCGTTTTAAAGGTATTGACGAGACCTTTCGAAAGATACCCATCTTGAAAATTTACTCCCCTCGAGGGGGGACTTCCCCCTCAGGGGGGTTCACGAGGCTCCTACGCATACAAATTTTTTTCCCCAGTTGACTACCTCTATTATAAATAATTCTTGTAAATTTCATAATGATTACTAAAAAAGAATTCTCTTTATGCACATTTATACAAAATTTTGTCCTATATCACCATGTTAAAAATTTAGAAAAAGCGGAATGGCAACGCAACCTGTAAGACAATTTTTACCAAAAGTTGATAGGCACTAATTTATGTCAAGGTGCAACTACATGCTAATTCGTATGAAATTCTGTGCAGTAGTTCCTGAGATACAGTTGCCACAAAATTTTGTCACACACACACACACACACAGACAGACTGACAGACAGACAGACAGACAGACAGACAGACATTTTCTAAAAAGGGTCAAATCGTGTTCTACAGCTCTCAAAACGTGTAAATCCATCAAAAACCCGAGGTCGAAAATTTTTACGAATCCAATACTTTCTCTATATTACATATAGAAGAAAGTAACAACATTTAAATGATCACGTGGTAATCTTCATGTTCTAAACATTGTTTTCAAGATTTATTGTTCACATTCCGTCATTTTTGACGGGGTTATATACTAGTAATAAATATTTTTACCCAAAATGTTTCATTCAGGGTTGCCAGGTCATATTTTGCAAACGAGGCCAAACTTTCTCTGAAATAGAGCCAAATGGAGCCAAACGCTAACAAAATAAAGCCAAAAAAAAAGCCAACACCAATGTTGCCAACTCTAGGGATTTGTCCCTACGTATAAGAATTTTAGAAGCCTTCTTCAACATGAAGGGACGCAGTAGGGACTTTTTGGAGGTACCCGTTTTCCTTAGGACTTCCTCGGGATATCCTGATAATGAAAATTCTTCATACAGACATTCTGAGCACTAAAGTAGGGACTTTTATCATGAATGTAGGGACATTTTATTGTGTCCGTAGGGACATGTTAAAATTTAAGTTGGCAACATCGGTTTACACTTGAAGATTCAAAGTACAGTAGGAAGGTACAGTCGGTAATAAAAGTGTCCGAACACTAGCAAAAATTCCTATGTAAAAAAAGTACACTTCATACGGTTTTGTTAAATAAATCCTTATAGAATCATGTTCTTACACTGACTAAGAACAGGATTCGACAAGGATTTATTTAACAAAACCGTATGAAGTGTACTTTTTTTACATGGGAATTTTTGCTAGTGTTCGGACACATTTGTTACCGACTGTATTGTGTTCTTGGATTATGAACTTCAGTTGTTCTTGTAATGCACCATTAAAAAAAAAAAAAAAAAAAAAAACGAAATCGGTTTACTAATTTTTTATAAAATTTCTTTAACATTTCATATTTTGAAGACTTCGAAATCATTTCGTTTTTAGTTCAAGAGGCTTGTTATGCTAAACTTAAAAATTCAAAATGAAAACCAAATCTAGAAAAAGGCGGCGTTGCATGCATTAATCTAATTTAAACGGTCAAAGTAAAGTGTATACAATCAACCAATAAAAAAAAAAATAATAAGATATAATATATATTATTTAATATAGTTTCACTGATCATATAATGTCGTCTTTCAACTAGATATTCCCCACGGAAGGCCCTCCCCCTCAGACCTAGGACCCCAGTGCAGTCAATCGGCCTTATTCCCAAATACCAAATCATTCAACTAATTATGCAAGCACACATGAAAACTTATAATCAAAACATTTCTTATTTTAATGAAAAATATTATTTACTTACTGAGTTCTGATATAAAAAAAAATCTCATAACCCCTGACTAAAAACTGAATGGGATTATGAAAGACATACGTAGAAGGAAAAATACCGTTCGGGAAAGATTTTTACACTAATTTTGAAGAAAAGTATAATTATTTAGTCAGAAAAAAATAAAAAGGAAAACATTGCAGGTATAACCCTCCCAATATTTCTCTTTTCTTTTTATTTATTATCATAATTTTTCTCAATTTACTCGAGAAGTGTATCAACACTGGTAAATATCTTAAAAGAAAAATAATATTTTTTCCCAAAATAACACTTACAAGAAATGGAGCCAGATTTGGAGCCAAATTCTTTTCGAGGCCAAACATAAAATTTCGGAACCAACCACCTTGATTTGGAGCCAGTTTGGCTCCAAGGAGGCCAAACTGGCAACCCTGGTTTCATTGCCCTGTACTGTTTCCCACTAAATCTGTGTTCTCAAATATTTTCCCTGAAGCTTCAAAAGTCCTCTCAAAATGGGGAAAATGCCCAAGTCTGGCAACACTGCGTCTGCTTCTTTTGGAATTTAGAACGGTACGGTACGTTGTATCAGTGATGCCAGATTGGGAATTTTGTCCCCATTTTGGGGATTTTTGAGGCTTCTGGGGACAATTTTGGGGACCAAATGTTTGTGGGGACTTATTTGGGGAATTCTAAAATTTTTGGGGACAAATCTGGGGAGTTCAACTTTCTGTCAGTGTTGGCAACATAATGATTTATCCCTACAACTAGAGACTTTCAATAGCTTTATTGTTATTTGGTGATTTTTTTCAAAAATTGCCTTCATTTGGGGAAAAATCTGAGCTCAAATAAAAAAAATTTGCTTGATATTTTTTTTTGAAAAAATTTTTATTTTCATTTTTTAGTAGAAATCAAGTTGGGGATTTTTTCGAAAGAAACCCCTGATTTGGGGAAATTTTTAGACCTGTTTGAGGAAATAATTTTCGACCATCTGGCATCACTGCGTTGTATTTCGTTCAGTGATGCCAGATTGGGGATTTTGTCTCCATTTTGGGGATTTTTGAGGCTTCTGGGGACAATTTTGGGGACCGAATGTTTGTGGGGACTTTTTTGGGGATTTCTAAAATTTTTGGGGACAAATTCTGGGGAATTCTTTAACTTTCTGTCAATGTTGGCAACGTAATGATTTATCCCTACGATCAGGGATTTTCAATAGCTTTATTGTTATTTGGGGATTTTATTTCAAAAATTGCCTTCATTTGGGGAAAAATTTGCGCTTAAATCCATTTAAATCTGCTTGATATTTCTTTTTGAAAAAAAATTTATTTTCCCTTTTTAGTAGAAATTAAGTTGGGGATTTTTTTGAAAAAACCCCCTGATTTGGGGAAAATTTAAGACCTATTTGGGGAAATAATTTTCGACCATCTGGCATCACTGATTTCGTTCCTTTTTCATATTCATATTGTAATTTTGAGACTTGAGAAGAATGTAAGCGGATGCTCGTGAATATAAAGCCGGTAATATTTTATTTGTAAATTCTATCTGATAACTGTTTTGTATTAATAAAGACTATTGATAAGCATGTTAAACAAAAATAACACTAAAATGATTCATTGTGATGCTTTAGTAGAACTGTAAAAATGTCTATGAATATTTGTTTTTCCTCTGTAAAATTCTATTATAAATAGTTGTTTTTTATTTTGAACAGAAACATTTTTAAAGTTTATCTAAGACAATATTTTCTTAGGGTGATTATGATTTCCTTAGAATGTTATAATTCCTTCAAAATGAAATTTTCATTATCCTCCAAATTTATCATTTTTTTTTTTCCTCTTTTAATGATGTGCTATGAATACCCGAAATGTTTATATCAATGAAAAAGTACTCTTGACACAAAAATTCATCTGCCATCTCGAATTATTAATCTTATACCCTTTCATGACAATTTTGGTCCATTCATCTTAATATTGATCTATTGGCATAATATAATGAGGGAAATGGGGATTTCCCTTTTTCCTCAAATACGAAAATTAGAAAAAATACGTTTTGGTGCAGAAAATATCTTAACTAATTTTATTAATTTTCCTTTCATTATTTAATAAAATTTTATTTTAAGTATATAATGGTGTAATAATAAATTATTAATATTTGTATATAGAAAAATTATGATTTATAATTCGAATTGGACACCATTTCAGAATAATTAAATTTACTTAAAAACTAGGGATGAAACGGATATCCGGTATCCGGCCTATCCGGCTGAGTTTTAAATATCTGACGGGGTACCGGATATCAGCACTCCGGATATAGATATCTGGCAGTTTCAAGCCGTATATCCAACGGATATCCGAAGGAGGAAATTCAAGCTTAAACTCCCCTCAAATGAATAATTTTCGACAATTCTTTTATATTTTTAGTTCCCCATCATACTATAGGTATGGGGAACTTAGGTAATCGTGCAAATTTTCGACCTCGGTTTTTTGACTTTTTTACACGTTTTCAGGTGTGAGGAATCCGAAAATGACAAAATTTTTATGGTGTCTGTCTGTAGGGTGTGTTAGTCCGTTAGTTTGTTAGTCTGTGTACACGATATCTCAAGAACAAATTGTCGTAGAGAGGTCAGATCAGTTTTAAAATATTACTTTCGACACTGGGAAGAACCCTATTCATTTGCAACATTCGATTTTAAAAACTTCAGCAGTTATTCGAAATTTACGATTTTCTTAACATGGGAGAATAGGACAAAAATTCACTTAAACGTGCATTAAATGGAAACTTTTTACTGTAAAAATGTCAAACCAGTTTTAAAATATCAGTTTTGATGCCGGAATGAACATAAGTAATTATGAACATGCTACTTTGAAAATTTCGCAAGTTATTGGATATTTACGAATTTCTTAACATGGCAGTATAGGGAAAAATTTCACATAAACGTCAATTTTGAGAGATATTTTCATCGTAAAGATGTCGGACTACTTTTGAAATATTATTTAGGACACTGGCATGAGTATTAATGACTATGAATTTTCCAATATAAAAATTTCGCAAGCTATTGGATATTTACGAATTTCTTAACATGGCAGTATAGGGCAAAATTTCACATAAACGTCAATTTTGAGAGGTATTTTCATCGTAAAGATGTCAGACTACTTTTGAAATATTATTTAGGACACTGGCATGAGTATTAATGACTATGAATTTTCCAATATAAAAATTTCGTAAGTTATTGGAAATTTACGAATTTCTTAACATGGCAGATTAGAGCAAAATTTCACATAAACGTCAATCGTGAGGGATATTTTCCTCGTAAAGATGTCAAGCCACTTTCGAAATATTATTTAGGATACTGACATGAATACCATAGAGTATGATTTTTCCAATTTAAAAAATTCGTAAGTTATTTGGAATTTACGATTTACTTAAAATGGCAGAATAAGGCAAAATAGAGCATAAACGTCCATTTTAAGGATCATAAATATATCAGACAATTTCAAAATAGCATTTATGATACTTGTATGAACATGATTGACTACAAATATTCTAATAGGAAAATTTCGTAAGTTATTCGAAATTTAAGATTTTATCAACATAGCAAAATGGGGAGGGGAGATATTTCATAAAAGTACGCATTTTTAGGAAAGTTGCATTGGAAATAGTAGCATGAAAATAAACTACGAAATTGATCCCAATAAAATAAATTAATAGATTAGAATAAGATATCGAACTGAATGGTGGGTAGCCTATTAGGCGGGGATTTCGCTCTGTCACTGTGTCAAGCGTTTGGTCAAATTCATTTCTCTTAACATGAATATAATAAGTCCTGTACAAGAAATTTATGAGAACATACATATGATGTGGAACTGAGCAGAGTCCACCTATGCCAACTAGTTTAGTTCCCCATCATACTATAGGTATGGGGAACTTAGGTAATCGTGAAAATTTTCGACCTCGGTTTTTTGACTTTTCTACACGTTTTCAGGTGTTAGGAATCCGAAAATGACAAAATTTCTATGGTGTCTGTCTGTAGGGTGTCTGTTAGTGTGTTAGTCTGTTAGTGGGTTAGTCCGTTAGTTTGTTAGTCTGTGTACACGATATCTCAAGAACAAATTGTCGCAGAGAGGTCAGATCAGTTTTAAAATATTACTTTTGACACTGTCAAGAACCCTATTCATTTGTAACATTCGAATTTAAAAACTTCGTAAGTTATTAGAAATTTACGATTTTCTTAACATGGGAGAATAGGACAAAAATTCACTTAAACGTGCATTTAATGGAAACTTTTTATTGTAAAAATGTCAGACCAGTTTTAAAATATCACTTTTGATGCCGGAATGAACATCAGTACCTATAAATATGCTACTTTAAAAATTTCGCAAGTTATTGGAAATTTACGAATTTCTTAACAGGCAGTATAGGGCAAAATTTCACATAAACGTCAATTTTTAGAGATATTTTCATCGTAAAGATCAGACTACTTTTGAAATATTATTTAGGACACTGGCATGAATATTAATGACTATGAATTTTCCAATATAAAGATTTCGTAAGTTATTGGAAATTTACGAATTTCTTAACATGGCAAAATAGAGCAAAATTTCACATAAACGTCAATCTTGAGGGATATTTTCATCGTAAAGATGTCAAACCACTTTCGAAATATTATTTAGGATACTGGCATGAATACCATAGACTATGATTTTTCCAATTTAAAAAGTTCGTAAGTTATTTGGAATTTACGATTTACTTAACATGTCAGAATAAGGCAAAATTGAGCATAAACTTCCATTTTGAGGATCCTAAATATATTAGACAACTTCAAAATTACGTTTATGATATTTGTTTGAACATAATTGAATACAAATATTCTACTAGGAAAATTTCGTAAATTATTCGTAATTTACGATTTTATCAACATAGCGAAATTGTAAATTTTTCATATAAATATGAATTTTGAGGATTATTGTATTGGAAATAGTAGCATGAAAACTAAACAACGGAATTGACCCCGATAAAATAAATTACTAATAGATTAGAATAAGATAAATATATCGAAGTGAACGGTGGATGATAGCCTATTAGGCGGGGATTTCATTCTGTCACTGTATCAAGCTTTGGTCAAATTCATTTCTTTTAACATGATTATAATATGTCTCGCACTAGAAATTTCTAAGAGCATAAATATAATGGGGAACTGAGCAGAGTCCACCTATGCCAACTAGTTTAGCTCAGTTGTAGCTATGGTCGAAAATTATTTCCCCAAAAAGGTCTTCAAATTTAAAAAATCCCCAACTTGATATCTACTTAAAAAAAAAAAAAAAAAAAAAAAAAATCAAGCAGATTTTTCTATGATTTAAGTTTAAATTTTTCCCCAAACGAAGGCAATTTTTGAAAAAAATCCCCAAATAACAATCAAGCTATTGAAAGTCTCTAGTCGTAGGGATAAATCATTATGTTGCCAAAATTGAAGAACTCCCCAGATTTTCCCCTCGAGAGGAGTAAATTTTCATGATGGGTATCTTTCAAAAGAGCTCGCCAATACCTTTAAAACGAATGGTTGAACCATCGATCTGCGATAATTTAAAATACAGTTATCGATTTTTTTCATTTTTAACAAAAACAAAACTAGTATGTTGTGGCCACCACAAGACTTTCTTCTATATTTTCCTATACATATTCAATCAGTAACAATAAAAAAAAAAAAAAAAAAAAAAAATACGATTTTTTTTCTAAGTTTTTTTTTTTCTTTGTTGAAAGTAATACATATTCAATCGGTAACAATATTTAAAAAAAATATATATATATACACTAAGCGACAAAAAAAAAGCCGCACTGCAGAAAAAAATACTTTTACCTTTTTTATTCGTAATAACTTTAAAATTAATGTTTGAAACAAATGAAACTCTCTTATTTGCGTAATACCAAAGGGATGAAATGATACCTATGTACATTTTCGATTTAATAATTTGCATTATTGTACACTACGAAGTAATTTTTAAAAATGAGCATAAAACTTTCTTTTTGAACATAATGCAATAACCATACACTTTGTATTCTGTTATGATTTATTAAATGAAATAAACAAGTTATACTTTAATATATGAAATAAATCTATTTTTGTGTTAGATCTAAGCAATTTTTTATTAAAAATATGTATTCTGCATTGGGTTAATTCCACCTTTATATGGAATTATTGCTTTAATGCGCAATGGCATAGTATTGGCAGTGTTTTAATATAAATCTCAGAAATTTCAACGTGCAAAATATCACAAATAATTTTTTCTAGTTCAGGCAGAGTTACAGGCTGCAAATTTCGAATCCTCCCCCCTCTCCCCCGCTTTTTTATTGACGAAACATTTTCGAGAGGATCACGATTAGGACTATTCTCATGCCTGGTAAAGAAGAAATTTTACTATATCTTTTGTGGGATTTAACTTAAAGTGAAAAAAGATATGATTACTTACAGAATTATAGGTTCTCATTGGAATGGATAGGAAATTTTGACAATTTGAAGTAATAAACTGACCACAGACGCCGCGTAGTAAGGTGCATTTTTAGCGTAAAATGCTGTTTACGGAAATGTCCAAGATACCTCCAAAATAGTCGGACAGGCAACATTTTTATGAAGATTGTGTTTTATTTCGAGTTAATTGATCCCTTGAGCATAATAATTTGTCCGACTGTTTGAAAAGTTATGCACCTCCGTACCATAATGTACGAAGATTGTGTCACTGTTTTAAAAGTGTGATTTTCATTATGTCGGTCATATTTTCGTTGTCAGTTCCGCTTGTTTTCTTTAGCTCGAAATAAGTTAAACTTGATTCATCAAAGAGAAACAGTTCAGCCCAATAATTAACTAATTATTTTTTTATTTTTTTAGCCATCTGAGGTCATGGTTTCCGAATTTTCTTCACAAAGAATGGAATTTTTTCAAATTTTCTGTCATTTAAACCTGCTTTGTTTAATAGTTTCTGTACTGTATTTAAAGAAATTATGCTGCTAAACACTTTTTCTGAATCTCTTTTATGTTCTAAATGTAATACAAACCGATTTTATAAGAAATGGCTTTTTAACTTACGGTCATCTCGCTTCGATGAGCAACATGGCCGCGATAAACCAAATTTCCAGTTTAAACGACCAAAAAACGTTATAACTTGCTAAAAACCGTTTTATCAATATTTCGTTAGCATTTAATTGTTTTACCATCTCACGTATTAAAATATTTTTTGATTTTCACTCAAAAATTAATACGTTTTGTGGCATCGTTAACTGCCTTATTCTTATCATTTTTGAAATAATTTCTAAAATTACAATTTTCCTGACTATTGTATTTTGTTTTTAACACTGGACTGAGTACTAATGTGTATGTGGTGGACAACATAATAAAATCTGTTCGAAAATTTGCTTTTTAAACGACAAATTTGGCGGTTGTAGAAAGCGAAAAGGAAAATATCTAAGTGCGGCTTTTTTTTTTGTCGCTTAGTGTATATATGAATTTTTTTTTTTTTTTTTTTTGTTAAAAGTAAAAAAAAAATCGATAACTTTGTTTTAAATTATCACAGATTTATAGTTCAACCATTCGTTTTAAAGGTATTGGCGAGATCTTTCGAATGATACCCATCTTCAAAATTTACCCCCCCCCCCCCCCGGGGAGGTACTTCCCCCTCAGGGGGGGAAGCGATACCCCCACATGCACAAAATTTTTTTTCTAGTTAACTACTATTATTATCAACGAGACCTTTCGAAAGATACCCATCTTGAAAATTTACTTCCCCGGGGGAGGGGGGGGTACTCCCCCTCCCCAGGGGGGGAACCGATGCCCCCACATGCACAATTTTTTTTTCTAGTTAACTACTATTATTATCAATAATTCATATTAATTTTACAGTCACAAGTTTAAAATAACTCTAATTATGCCCATTTATACGGAATTTTGTCCTATGCTGCCATGTTAAAAATTTGCATAAAATGCGATCACAGCGTCACCTCTTGAGCTATTGATCCCCAAATCTAATCAGCACCAGTTCATGTCAGGGTGCAACTAAATACCAAGTTTGGGGAAATTTCATTCATTGGTACGTGAGATACAGCGTCCACAAAAAAATGATACAGACAGACAGACAGACATTTTCTAAAAACTATTAATTCGTAATCTAGACATCCCAAAACATGTAAATCCATCAAAAAACGGAGGTCGAAAATTTTCGCGAATCCATTACTTTCTCTGTATTACATATAGAAGAAAGTAAAAATGTAATATTGAGAATAAATTCAACTTTTTTTTTTTAGATATTTAGTGTTATACTACTTCCCTTATATGGAAACCGTGTGCATTATCATGGAAGATAATTTTTTTAAATAATAATTTTAATAAATTATTTTTACTGAGTGAATTTGTTTAGGAAAATATAGAAGAAAGTTGTGTGGTGGCCACAACACACTAGTTATTTGTTGTTAGTGGGTGTGCTTTACTAATAATATTTTACCATTTCCAGGAAAGCTGTTCGGGAATTGAAATAAATTCTTCATAGAGATATGGTAAATAATGTATGTTTTAAGCTAAATATTCATCGCTTGTTTTTTGTACATTAATGAAACAGGGAGTTGAGGGGGCGGTAGCTCGCCTCACGCAGAACTAATTATCATATAAAACTCTTCTTAAGCCTAATTTGAATTGTTTAACATAGGTTTACATAACAGTGCTCGTTATCTTACCTCTTAGTCTCCAATCTGTATTTATAGTATTAAATTTCAGGGTAAGAGAAAGTAGTGCGAGTGACACACCAGATTATTATTATCATTTTGCATTCAAATTTTTAAAATGTACGAATTTATAAAATATTTCTCTTATCATGCAGTGCTTGAATTTTCACTAAATATTGACTTTATATTTAACTATTATGTACAAAGTTAAAAAATAAAACAATAAATATTTTATTAATGCTATTCTATTTGTTCCTCAGCAATCATAAATAATCTAAATTAATCTATCTATAATAATAAAAGGAAAGGTTTGTCTGTCTGTCTGTCCGTCTGTCTGTCTGTTCTTTTATACGTTCAGCCCCTACTGAACGCAGAAGTACAAGAATTGACATACTGATGCACCGGAGCCTTTCCGAGTTCCTCCTCGAAACAGAATTTAAAAATTTTAATGAGTTGTGGAGATATTAATTAAAATGTCCACTCGTGTCTAATCTGAAAGCGATCTCAATGACTGAGAATTTACCGCCATTGCATAAAAAAGGATATTTTAACAGAGTTAAAATTAGAAAAAGTGGAAAATAAATTAGAAATATTTGTCCGATCGTTACGATTTCGGTACCAAATGAAAGGGGAATTTTTTCTGAATTTAAGTGTGTAAGCGGCTTATCGGTGCAACAATTAGATTTTTTTAAATTAACTAAAGTATGAATTTTTTGTGGCAACATCATTTCAAATGCCAGATGTCTGCCATGAAAAAGGAAATGATAGTAACCGATCAAGATGTCACGTGTTTTACAGTGGGGATAAAAATTGCAATTTTCAAACTTTTTCAAATTTTCATTCACGTTACATTTGAATTAATATTCGGCTTAGACAGCATATTATAAAGCTACTGTTCAATTTTCATGAAAATATCCGGATAAACAAAAAAATTAGATTAAATTTTGTTTTATATTTTGCAGTATATATTTTAAATTGAGATATGCCGTTGAAATTTCGTAATATTTGGTTTCAACGCCCGATAATTCGATTCTGAATATTTTTGAAAGTGTAGAATTATTAGGAAGGGCTTGAGGGGGAGGGGGGGGGGGCGAAGGAAAAAAAAAAAAAAGAGTTACAGCGTTTGAAATTGGTATTATTAGATTCTAAGGAAAGATACATCGATTGCGAATATTTTCAACTGTAAAATTATTAGAAGGGACGGAAAGGGTTGGGGAGGGACGGGCAAAAACGTAGAAAAGGAACGGTTGTTTCTGAGAAAACAACGGAAAACACAGAACACCTTTATTCTTTTATATTTTGCAGTTTCGAATTCTGATACTCCTTTCACATTTCATACTATTGATTTTTAACAGTATTTAGCCCGGAATTACGCAAGTTTCGGAGAAAACCACGAAAAAGTCAGACATAAGTCGTTTTATAATAGTGTTTATATCATTTTTGTATCTCAGCTTCTAATTAGCATAATTTCAGAAGTAATATGTCATTTTGAAACTTATTTGAATTGAATTTCAAGAGTAGACGCCACAAATTTTTATCACCTTCCCTTAACCGACTACCGTAAGTAATGGAATTCGAGATTTCACGTGATTTGCATGTTTTAAGGTGTCCTGATTTTTTTTTTTTTTTTTTTTTTTTTTTTTTTTGTATCTTAACTACTAATTAAAATAATTTCATAAGTAATACATCATTTTAAAGCTTTGTTGATTTGGAATTGAACAGTAGATTACAGAAATTTCTACAGCCAGATGGCGCTACAATATTTTAAAATTTCAATATTTTGAATTCTAAATATGATTAAATTATTTTTAATACATCATTCGAAAGTTATTTTAAAGTACTTTTATATTATCGAATAACCTACATTAAATTTATCCTATAGAGGGCGCTAATGGCAATTATTCGAGATTTCACCTGATTTATTCGTGAGCACTGCGCGCACACGGGTCTACGCTGACGAAGGCAGAGGGAGAGTTTTTACCCGATCAGAAATGATTTTTTTTTTTTTTTAATTCCTTTTCTTAAGAATAGAAGTTTATGAGTAATAACATGGAATTTTGAGAATTCATAAGGGTGATGAAGGAATACGCGCTCAGCGCTCATATATATGCATTCTTGCGTGTGCATCGCGCACGGGTCTTCGCTGCCGAAGGCAGTGGGGAAACGGTGCGACATTTTTCCCGATCAGAGTTTTTTTTTCTTTTTTTGTTTCACATGATAAAAATTAATGCAATTTTGAGAATTTATTAATTATAATGATTGATTTAAAAATAGTGACCAGCGAAGCGGGCGTAGCCTGCTAGTATGTTATAAAAATCAAAGTAATAATGATGTGCATAATCTATTTCCTATTCCTAAAAGAAATAAGTCGGCATCGATGTATTCTGCTCAATTCCTCATCATATATTTATTGTTACTGATTTCTATTGAGAGCAAAATGTATTTATATTAAAAGGAATGAGTATGATAGAACATTCAACACAGTCGTAGACTGACATGCCGCACCTCATAGGCTACCTTTTATTCCATTTGATACATTTAACTTATTGTAATTAAATGATTAATTTTATTAGGATTGTTTTCTTAAATTAATTTCCAACGCAATGATTCCCATTTTGCAAGTTCGTGTGAAGTATTGGCCTAATTTGTCATACGAAGGAAAACTTAAATTTTTCATTACTAAAGTTTTCAATTTAAAATGTTCATATTTAATGAAGTGTATTAAAAAAGATATTTTTAAATATTGGTCTGACATCTTTACGACAAAATATTTTTCATAATGGACATTTAAACGAAATTTTGCTCTATTCTGCTATATATATATATAAAAAAAAAAAAATCGTAAATTTCGAATAACTTTCGAAGTTTACAACTTACATTGTTCCAAAGCAATATTTTCCTTATCAATAACATAAGTGATACTTAAAAACAGATGTGCCCATTTTACAATCATTCTTTCGTGAGGCATGTGTCTGTAGACTAAATAACTAACTAAAAAACTGAATAACCTAAGAACACTTTTTGGAATTCACAACATCTCAAAACGTGAAAAGAAAAAAAGAGATCAAATATTTTTAAAATTACCTGTGTGCCCCATATCTATAGCACACACAGACAAAGCACATAGACCAATCACTAAAAACATAATTTTTGGATTCAGGAAACCTCAAAATGTACAAATGTAGCAAAAATTCATTTTTGAAAATTTGATCCGAAAACAATACTTTCTCGATCTTTTATGGATAAGATAAAGTAAATTAGAAAAAGAAAATTTTATATTAATTAAATTTTAATTGTATTTATTACATTGATTTTTATTTATAAAAAAAATGCTTTCACTTAATTTGGGGGTAGCCCTGTATATTTACTATATAATATTGTGTACTAATTTAGCACATAATTTAAAACACATAGCACGACTTGAAATGCCTTTCCAGCAATTTAATTGTATGAATATATCTGAATTCTTTTGTGGGGTTAGAGCTTAAAAAAAATAGATTGTTTATAGAATGGGTGCGAAAAAGTAATTTTGCAGTATTCGTCGACATAGTAAAATGTACAAAGCACTAGAGCTGTACCGAGTACTCGTTATATACTCGGTACTCGGCCAGTTTGCCGAGTACTCGGTACTCGGCCAAATTTGGACTAAGTATTCGGCCAATACCGAGTAGTTGTAAGAATTTCATTATTTTTATGTATTATTGAAAGAAATGTATTCATAAGAGTTGTTTATTACTAACTAAACTAAAAAATATGAAAATATAAACATAGTCATTAAACTTTCGCTGCAAACAGCTTTCTGCAGTTAAAATGAGCAAGCAGATTGCCACCAAACTCTGTATAGAGATGATTCATGATATGAGCTTATCCATTTTAGTTACAAGAATTTGAGTATAACCATCTTGTATGCATGTAATATATAAATTTCTTTTATAAAAACTTATTGTATCTATAAAACAGACAAAAATAAAGTATTTTAGAAAAAAGAACCCTTATATAATACTAATATAGTAAATAAAACTTTAGTTACATATTTGTTCAAATAAAAGTACGACACTTTTAAAACTGTAAGAAAAAATTGGTTTTTAATTTAAAAAATAATAATTATTTATGAAAAAGGTAAATACACTAAAATGTTATTAAAAATATATTTTAATAATCAAAAATGTTGTTTTTCGAATTATGACCCAAAACCACCTACCATTTTTACTCTTCTAGAATTTGAAGATTAATGAAATCTATCATGTTTGAAATGATAAAATATTTATTTTAATGTTCTCATTTCATATGTGAACTTCATGCCTCTTAAATTAAGCCTGAGTGTATAGGAACTTTTATATTCTCTAAGAATTATCTGAGAATGATTCGCATCTGAGAAAGACTATATAATAAAGAATGAAGTTATCAGTTATTATGGTTTTAATAATCCACTAAGCTGGAAGTATCAAATATAACAATGAACTTAATTGTGTATATACACTACAAAAGTTCTGAAACGTTTCATGAAAACATGCTGTTTGCGATTTAACTTAATTTCGTGTTCAAAAAGCCTTTTTTAAATTTCAAAATGTGCGAAATTCTTCATATATATATATATATATGTCAATTATTCTTTCTTACAACTACTCGGTACTCGGTACTCGGCCGAGTAGTAAAAGGCCGAGTACTCGGTACTCGGCCAAAGTGCTACTCGGTGCAGCACTACAAAGCACTTCCATCAATTACATTCAATTGTTTATTGAGTTCAACGAAATGCAATACGTACGAAATGTAATAAGTTTATTGCATTTTATGGTGTTTATTCAAAGTTTTTTACTTATTATTTTAACATGCCAGTACTGTGGTGCTTTCTTCTTATTATTATTATCAATTTTGGGTAGACATGTATATTATCTATAAACAGTATGTATTATAGACAATATTGTGCACTAAAATTTAGTCTTACTTGAAAAACATCTAATACAGTGTGAATTACAATTCCCAAGTATAGGCTCAATATATCCAAATATTTTGGGTAGCCCTGTAAACGAATGATGAATGTTTCTATACCATAATCTACACAAAACACACTTTTATGCATACAAGAAAAAGATGCTACACTGTACTTACCAGAAAATTTCCCCTAGACATAATGTATTGGAATGTTCTTGGATGTACCTATACAAGAACTATTTGCTTGATCTCAACGAAAAGTTTAGTGTAGCGTCTCTATATGATACATATTTAGAATACCGAGTTTTTACTTTCTGCTACTATTTGTTCTCGAAGTATGCTGATAACAGACAGACAGACACAGACCAACCGTTAAAAACATGATTTTCTGATTCAGTTAAGCTTAAAACTTAAAACATGAAAGTATAACCAAAAACTTAAATTCTAAAATTTCACCCCAAAACAATACTTTCTCTACTATACATATGAGTAAGAGAGAGAGAAAAAAAAAACATTTCAAGTACAATTTTAAAAGCCTTAAATTTAGAATATTAGAATTTATTTCTTCATTAATCTTGTTTAATTAAATTTAAACGGTGAAGTTTTCTAATAAATTTAGGTATTAAATATATTATTTAAAAATTACGATACTAAGACTCCATTGACACATTTTTAATAGTTCATTCTCTTAAAAAAAAAAAAAAAAAAAATTGTTCGAATCATGAATAAAATAGAAAGAAGGGTTGTTTCGCGGGAGAGAGGTTTTGGCTCTAGCTACGAAAATTCGCCTGGCGGAAAAGTTTGTAAAAATTGTTCGACCAACTTACTAATACTTACTAAAATTTATGAAGAATGGTTATAAGTCCAAATCGGTAGTACTCTATATTACATTTCAATTATTTTTATAATCACTTTGTATTAAAAATTTTAATATGTGCGACTTTATAAAATATTTCTCTTATGATGCAGTGCTTGGATTTTCACTAAATATTTAACTATTATGTATTTTTAAAGAACATCTTAATCATTAATTAAGATCAATATTTTGTTTTAAATTTTATGGTTGAAATTCATAAAACTTTCTACGTATAATTTCCTCCTCAGACATGTCCATTTCTCATTCTTTATCCCCCCCCCCCCAGCATACAAAGTTAAAAAATAAAACATTAAACATTTTATTAATGCTATTCTATTTGTTCCTCAGTAATCATGATCTAATTTAATATGTTATAGAAATCAAAGTAATAATGATGTGTATACTGCATAATCTATTTCCCTTTTCTAAAAGAAATAAGTCGGCATAGATGTATTCTGCTAAATTCCTCATCATATATTTATTGTTACTAATTTCTATTGAGAGCAAAATGTATTTATATTAAAAGGAATTAGTATGATAGAACACTCAACACGGTCGTAGACTGAAATGCCGCACCTCATAGGCTACCTTCTATTCCATTTGATACATTTAACTTATTGTAATTAAATAATTAATTTTATTAGGATTGTTTTCTTAAATTAATTTCCAACGCAATGATTCCCATATTGCAAGTTCGTGTGAAGTATTGGCTTAATTTGTCATATGAAGGAAAACTTAAATTTTTAATTACTAAAGTTTTCAAATTAAAATGTTCATATTTAATGAAGCGTATTAAAAAAATATTTTAAAATATTGGTCTGACATCTTTACGACAAAATATTTGTCATAATGGACGTTCAAACAGAAATTTGCTCTATTCTGCCATATTAAAAAAAAAAAAAAAAAAAAAAAAAAAAAAAAATCGTAAATTTCGAATAACTTACAAAGTTTACAACTTACATTGTCTTGTCCCAAAGCAATATTGTCCTTATCAATAACATAAGTGATACTTAAAAACCCCTTTTTACAATCATTATTTCCTGAGACGTGTCTATAGACTAAATAACTAACTAAAAAACTGAATAACCTAAGAACACTTCATAAATATTGTGATTTTTGGAATTCACAACACCTCAAAACGTGAAAAAAAAAAAAAAAAAAGGTCAAATATTTTAAAAATTAACTGGGTGCCCCATATCTATAGTACACATAGCCCAATCACTAAAAACATAATTTTTGGATTCAAGAAACCTCAAAACGTATAAATGTAGCAAAAACTCATTTTCGAAAACTTGATCCGTAAACAATACTTTCTCGACCATTTATAGATAAGATAAAATAAATTAGAAAAAGAGAATGATTTTAAATTAATTAATTTTTAATTGCATTTATTACATTGATTTTTATTTATAAAAAAATGTTTTCACTTAATTTGGGGTAGCCCTGTATATTTACTATATATTATACAAACACAATATTGTGTACTAATTTTGCACATAATTTAAAACACATAGTACGACTTGAAATGCCTTTCCAGCAATTTCATTGTATGAATATCTGAATTCTTTTGTGGGGTTCTGTGTAAACTTCTAATGAAGAATTTACATTCCACATTGTATTCGGAACATACTTTCATGCATATAAAAATATGAGTTCAATTTTTTTTTTTTTTTTTTTTTTTGTTCCATCTAAAAATATTAAATTGTATCTACCAGAAAACTCGCACATAGACTTAATGAATTTGAATTCTTTTCTTAGTCACTTTACCCGAATTACTTAATCTTTCATCCGAATCCAGACTTCTAACTAATATCTATTCTTTATTTATGGTGATAACAAACACACAGACACATTCAGTTTCAGAATACTTAAAAATGTAAAAGTAGTAAAAACTGAATTTCAAAAATCTGAATCAAAAATAAAATTTTCCTTACAAAATATAGGTAAAAGAAACTAAATAACGATAATAATAATAATAATAATAATAATCTAGTGTGTCACTCACACGACTTTCTTTCCTGCATTTCAATACTATAATAATACATTGCACTTAAAATCTTAAGATCAACAGCGTAAGACAATAGACTTTAATGTACTTTTAAAATAATCTAACAGTGCATACAATTATTTAAAAAAAAAAAAAAAAATCAAGACTTATTGATTTGCATTCAAACTTGCCAGTCTTGATCAAATTTTTAAGTGGAAACCTAATACGAAATTCAAAATGCTAAATTTGAGCTTTTTGCAGTTATTTATTGAAGTGAAAACTTCTTTAGGCGCGTTGAGCACTTTTGGGTGAACAAAAATCTTTAAATTCCCGTCATCGTCAGCTGACGCTTTCCATTTGAAGTGAAAACTTTTGGGTGAACAAAAATAATTGAATTCGCGTCCATCCTTGTAGATACAAATAATGTATCATACAATTAACTTGCTAATGTGAAGTGTTAATGATTATCTACTGTATATTGTTTTAAAATCTGGTGCGGTTCTACACGACTTCTCTTATCTCCGGGCACTGTCTCTATTGCAGTTAGACCTCAAAAAACCGTGAGAAAGCCCAAAGCTGCCATTTTTCTCACGTTTTTACAATCTGATGCGGCTCTACACGACTTCTCTCATCTCCGGACACTATCTCTTAAAGATTGCAGCCGGAAACGTTGCAGTCAGACCTCACAAAACCGTGATAAAGGCCAAAACCGCAAATTTTATCACGTTTTTACAATCTGGTGCGGCTCTACACGACTTCTCTCATCTCCAGACACTGTCTCTGTTGCAGTTAGACCTCACAAAACCGTGAGAAAGGTCAAAGCCGCCATTTTTCTCTCGTTTTTACAATCTGGTGCGGCTCTACACGACTTCTCATCTCCGGACACTGTCTCTCAAAGATTGCAGCCGAAAACGTTGCAGTTAGACCTCACAGAACCGTGAAAAAGGCCAAAGCCTCCATTTTTCTCACGTTTTTACAATCTGGTGCGGCTCTACACGACTTCTCTCATCTCCGGACACTGTCTCTATTGCAGTTAGACCTCACAAAACAGTGAGAAAGGCCAAAGCTGCCATTTTTCTCACTTTTTTACAATCTGGTGCGGCTCTACACGATTTCTCTCATCTCCGGACACTGTCTCTTAAAGATTGCAGCCGGAAACGTTCCAGTTAGACCTCACAAAACCGCGATAAAGGCCAAAGCCGCCATTTTTCTCAAGTTTTTACAATCTGGTGCGGCTCTACACGACTTCTCTCATCTCCGGACACTGTCTCTATTCCAGTTAGACCTCACAAAACCGTGAGAAAGGCCAAAGCCGCCATTTTTCTCACGTTTTTACAATCTGGTGCGGCTTTACACGACTTCTCTCATCTCCGGCCACTGTCTCTTAAAGATTGCAGCCGGAAACGTTGCAGTTAGACCTCACAAAACCATAAGAAAGGCCAAAGCCGCCATTTTTCTCACGTTTTTACAATCTGGTGCGGCTTTACACGACTTCTCTCATCTCCGGCCACTGTCTCTTAAAGATTGCAGCCGGAAACGTTGCAGTTAGACCTCACAAAACCGTGAGAAAGGCCAAAGCCGCCATTTTTCTCACCTTTTTACAATCTGGTGCGGCTCTACACGACTTCTCTCATCTCTGGGCACTGTCTCTATTGCAGTTAGACCTTACAAAACCGTGAGAAAGGCCAAAGCCGCCCTTTTTCTCAAGTTTTTGCAATCTGGTGCGGCTCTACACGACTTCTCTCTTCTCCGGACACTGTCTCTATTGCAGTTAGCGCATTAAATAAAATTGTAATATAATTTTTGTAGTAGTAGTTTATATTAATGAATAAAAAAACACTTCATTTAAAAGTATTTCCTACACAATAAAATATTTCCTGACGATTCAAGAAATACACACGTAATTGTTCACGTTTTCACTTCTGTCGGCACTCCCGGAGTGCAAATGTTTTTTTTTTTTTTTTTTTTTTTTTTTTTTAAGTTATGCTGCTAACAGATCAGCCACTAAAAATTCGATTTTCGTAATGAAGGCACCTCAAAACGTAATATTATATATATATATATTAAAAGAGGGGTGAAAACAGAGCTTCAAAAAATAGATTGTTTATAGTATGGGTGTGAAAAATTAATTTTTTCAATATTCATCGACATAGTAAAATGTACAAATCATTTCCATCAATTTCATTCAATAGAAAAGAACGTTGAACTCAATTGTTTATTGAGTTCAACGAAATGCAATAAGTACGAAATGTAATAAGTTCATTGTATTTTATGGTGTTTATTCAAAGTTTTTTACTTATTACTTTAACACGCCAGTACAGTGGTGCTTTCTTATTATTATTACCCATTTTGGGTAGACCTGTATATTGTCTATAAACAATATGCACTATTGACAATATTGTGCATTTAAATTTAGTCTTACTTGAAAAACATCTAATAAAATATGAATTACAATTCCAGCAATTTGCAAGTATAGACCAACATATCTAAATATTTTGGGTAGCCCTGTAAACGAATGATGAATGATTTCTATACCACAATCTACACAAAACACACTTTTATGCATATAAAAAAAAAGCTGTTACACTGTACTTACCAGAAATTTTCCCATAGCATAATGTATTTGAATGTTCTTGGATGTACCTATGCACGAACTATTTGCTTGATCTCAACGAAAAGTTTAGTGTAGTGTCTGTATATGATACATATTTAGAATACCGAGTTTGGACTTTCTGCTACTATTTGTTCTCGAGATATGCTGATAACAGACAGACACACACACACAAACCAACCGTTAAAAACATGACTTTCTGATTCAGGAGACTTTAAAACGTGTAAATATAACAAAAACTCACTTTGGAAAATTTGACTCCAAAAGAATACTTGCTCTTTCTTATGGGTAAAAGAAAGTATATAAAAAAAATTATTTCAAGAAGAATTTCAAAAGCCTTAAAATTAGAATATTAGAATTTATTTCATCATTAATCTTGCTAAATTAAATTTAAAGGATGAAAGTTTTCTAATAAATTTTGGCATTGAATATATTATTTAAAAATTACGATACTAAGACTCTATTGACACATTTTTAATAATTAGTTTATTCTCTTAGGGAAAAAAAAAAAAGATTGTTCGAATCTTTCGCGAATCGTGAATGAAGTAAAAAGAAGGGTTTCGAATTAATCGGAGTTTCTCCGATTTTCATCGGCGTGCTCCGTTAATCCGAAAATTATCGGAAAACTCCGATTTTTCAAACTTGGCATTTCTTTATTTGTTATTTTCACTTTTATTCACAGCTACCAACTTTTCCGTTTTTGGCGAAGTTTTCTGATTTTTAAGTTAATCTTCCGACTTCCGATATTAAATCAATTTCTTCTGTTTTGTAAGAAGTCGTGAGTATCGTTCGTTACTAAAAAGAAAACCCATTAACTATTGGCATCAATCGCTTCACTGAAGCTTTCTGATTCCCAATCTTTTTCCATCCACAACATAAATATCAATATTCATTTTAAACATACTTTGTGAAATTCTAGAACATACCAAGAAATATAATTATTCAGTATCACTCGCTGATATAATTATTATGATCCCCCTCTTTTTTTATTTCCAACTAGCTATTAGCAAATAAATACAAATTTTTCCCAATAAATCGAATCTTTCTCCCATCACAAAATAAAGGTCAGTATTCATTTTCAACTTACTTTATATTTTATTTTTAAACTCATTTTAAACTTGCTTTAAAAACCTAAAAAGAAGTAACATTATTTCTCAATTCATGTATTTTTTTTCTCCCCCCCCCCCCCCTTCCAATTGGATTAAAGAAATTTATAGACTGTGTAAATGTACATTATACATGGAAATCTTATTTAAAAGTTTCGTTTCGCAATAGTTGCTCCGATTTTTTCTAGTTTGCTCCGATTTTTTAAGCCTCTTGCTCCTAAATTTTTAGTCATGAGGTTGGCAGCTCTGCTATACGTGGTGCACATAATATTTGCTTTTACGTTATTTCCTATGTTTGTAGCGCTAAATTCAAACTCTTACGAATATATTAAATAGCCTATCGATATTGAGCCATCTTCCCTATCATTTAAAACAATATAGACGGCGCTGTCGCCATTCTTGACAAAATATCTAATGATATTTTGCCGATCCATAAAGTGAAGTGAAAACATTTTGTTTTCAGAAGTCAGTCAGAAGTTCGTTGGTTCTTGCTGAAAGATGTAGACGTTTTTCGTGTAAGACGCCTGTGTGGCCATGGGCCAAATGTATCCTACATTTACGTTCTATTTACAGCGCGCGATGTATATAGTTATTGTAATTGTGTTTTATTATAATTAAAATATTAAATAATAGGATTCCACAGTTCGTTCTTAAATGTTTTATCGTGGAATATCCATTATAATGGCGCCCAACGTAAAATTTAAATACACTCGTAAAATTTATATCTAAGTGGAATGTCTCTGATGGCGCACATAGGACATTTCCGTGAACTGGTGTCATCATTTCCGGTTTGGATGCATATTTTTCGTAGAGAATGTCATGTTCTGTTCTGAAAGAATCCTTGCTGCTGTCCTAAAATTGCAGTTCAAAGGCCTGCGAATCTGTGCCTCTTTTCATGTGCCCGAATAAAAGTGCAATTTTCGTTTTACGAAAGGTTATGACAACCTGAGTAATCGTTTATGCAAGTATTTAGTGAAATCAAGGTGTCATCCTGACACCTTCGACGAGTTTTCTACAGAAATTTTCTAGTGTTTTAAACGAAAAAGCACAGAACGGCCCTCTTATGTGCATAAATCGAATTCATCTTGATTTTTTTCGATAGAAAAAAGAATCTGCAAATTCTGTTTTTATGCAAAACACCGAAAGAACATAAAGTTATAAAAATGCTTGAGTTTCTTCGTTAAGAGAAAATTTTTCTTTTACATTGCTGACCATGTGCATCTTTTATGAAATACCGAAATTTATTCTATAATACAAAAATAGAAATATTCTCAGTCGATCTGAGAAAAAGAGAAAACAGTTCTAGTTCCATTTCCCCCCTCCCTTTCCCCTACCCATTTCCGCAGGGACGTATCCAGAGGGGGGGCTTTGGGGGCTCGAGCCCCCCCCCCCCCCCCCCCCCCCCCCCCCGAAATTTTCTGAGATAACATTTTTCATGTTCTACTGACCGGAAAAAAATACGTAAAAAAATAATTTTTTTCTACACAATACCTTTTTTTTTGTTGTTAATTTGTTTGGTTGTGAAACCTTATTTATCAGCAATTTTCTGTCTTGTAAAGTCCATATTAGTTTTTTGTAAAATACACTAAAAGGAGAACTTTATGGTACTTATTGTTGAACACTGTAATGTGTCTCCTTTCTTTTAAACACTTCTCTTGTCAGAAATAGCGTTTTAATTCCTTGTGAGACAAAAGATTCGTCATTAACAAAGATCACAGTTGCATTGAAACTTTTGGTTTTGTCAGTTATGCACGTGGTATACCTTCCATACCTTCCATTCCTTAGTATACCTTCCTTCCTTCATTCCTTTCTAACATAAAACAGCCAATATAAAGTCTTCTTTACAGAAAGACATGTGATGAAAGATAGTACTATCTAATCCTACTGAAAGCAAAAATGCCTGTAATCACATCATAGAGTACAGCATTCAGTATTCACATTTGTAACGAGGCAGAATTTCAGATGAATGTCCAGATTCCCAAACCAGACTGAGCTCTCACTGGACCAGACTCTAGTGGGTACATGCGGTCCACAGGTTCTGTCAAAGAAATTCTGTATCAATTTTCCTTGTTTTCCATAAGGAAGCCGAAGTGTTAAACGCACTTGCGGAAAAAGCCACCATCTGCTGCCATGCGTCATTAGCATCGTTCAAACTATCACACCACCATCGTCATCCATCGCCATGCACCTATAACTAAATAACATTCGCATAAGGAATCAGAAGGATTACCATAACGAATCTCTCAGTCAGAAAAATCAATCGCATGAGATTGTATAGCCCAAGCAATACAACAATTATTATTGGTCAACAAAAAGTCAGAAAAGTAACTGTAGCTCCCTGAGTTCTAAAGAAGAGTAAGGTATTGTACCTACATTGGTATGAACCACAGCTCGCACCTTAGGTCAAGTGAAAGGGAAGAGGGAAAACTTAATATATATATATATATACACACATAATGTTGTTGCTAAGTCTCCATAGTTCGACAAACATCTGAAGAGATCTAAGATGGTCGTAAAACAAAAGTGGGTGCGAGCTGTGATGCAAATAGAATAAGTGGCTGTGCTATCTACTGCCCTGAAAGGCCTTAAAAAACCAACACGTTATGTAAACATCTTTGTTATGATCGTCACAAAGTAGACATATCTGAGTCTGATGTAGAACGCCTTTCACTGTTCACTTTCCAAACGATAACCAATAATGACGTGCAGCCACAGTTGAAGATACGCTGTGTCACATGAGACACTTGGTTGATACACACCCTGGGTATATATAGAAACGTTAGATAGTTCGATACATACGCCATGCCAGAAAATTTTCAGCAACTACAATGCGTATTTACCATGGCCCCAGGATCTGTAGAAAACACGATAAACAGTAAACCATATAAGAAGACCTCAATGCGTTCGCTAAACATAGACATGTAATATGTCTAGGTTTAGTGGACGCTAGCACACAGGTCCTCATATTTCTGATAATATGATCTAAAGCAATCAATATTATCTGATTAGAAAACCATATACATGTATTATTTTCTTCTGCACACAAAACAAGAGAAAAAGTATTGGATTCGGAAACTTTTAGACTTCCAGTTTTCAATGTATTTACATGTTTTTAGATGCATTGAACACCATAAGACTATTTTGGAAACTTAGATATAAATTTTTTGATTAGATTTTTGGGTATATCGCCCAGCAGATAGCGTAGCTGCACTAGATTTCCCTTTTTATGGAAAAGATATATCTCGGCAGAATTAAAAAGAAGCTATATCTAAAAAAAAAAAAAAAAGAAAAGTATTTGAAACATGGTTGTGCATGGCACATAAATCACGCGCCATACCACTGAATTACGACGTCAGCCAGTTTTTGGTATGTTACATTTGAATGGACTTAACACTGCACTAAAGCTAGACAAACAGCATACCATCGATCTAGAATTCATTTCTAGGGTAATCCGGAATCGTACCATCACAATTTAAAACCTCCACGGAGAAGATGTTTCCCCAATTTCAGTATACCCGAGCTATTACATTTACAAAACATGGAGGACACAACGAATTTTACGTGCAACTGACACCAATAATCTACATGACAGTATTTGGAGTGCTCCATTATCGATCACTCAAACCTTCAATTACGAGCTCGACTCCTTATTAACCGGACTAATTAACTTTCAGTTTTTGGTGATTTTCTCCGTTTGTCAGTGGTTTACAACATCACGGATTAAAAAAACTCTCTAGAAGAGACATTCATTTTAAAGGATTAGTTCCATCAGTTCTAGGCCTAAGACTCTTTTTAGAATTATTGTTATCATTAAATCTTTTCTTGCTATTTCCGATTTTAGGAACATTAATTCCATTGTTTACCGACATGCTGCGTTGTAACTGATCTTATTTAAGCGCATAACCATTTTACTATGCCTAGATACGAAGCTTAAGGTAATAACTTATATTTTTCTTAAAGTTAAGGTGATTGGGGGGGGGGGGGACTTTAGCGCACACGCTCTTGGTGTGCACATGTGCGGGTGTACGACCAACATCTTAGTGAAAGTTGGGCCCCCTCCGAAATTTTTTTCTGGATACGCCCTTGCATTTCCGCTATTAGTGATCACAGAATACTATATAATAAATTGTCTGTTTTAGTAATATATTTATGTCTTTTCATAATATAAATTAATTGAATCTATTTCAACTCACCAGTCAAAAAAGTAATTACCTTTTTTTTCCTTCTTTGCTGAATCTATTAAAGAGAAAATGATGTTTTATTCTTTATTGAAATACGTATTCTGTGGGGTTTATTAGAAAATTATTTGTGCAAAAATAAATGTGTTTTAGTTTTATTTATTATTTTTTTTATATATGAATGGTTTTATTAAATATATCTGAGCTCAGAAATATAAAGTATTAATATCAATAATATATTTTTAATTTCGTTCAAAATTTTTATTTTTAAATATAGAATTGAATTTTCTTCATATATTGAATTTTATTGGTGTTTTCTTAAGGAAAAGGAAAATACGGAATATGTTGTTCTTAAAATATACACTTTGTTTTTAAGTACTCAGTTACGAAACTAGTCTTTAAATAATTACTTTGGTTTCGAAGTGTTTTGTTTTATTTATTAGTTATTCGACCAAGTTTGAATGAGTAATTTATTTTTTAGAGGTTGCCACGTACTTCCGGAATATGTTTATATTCATTTAAATGCATCTGTTTTTTTTTTTTTTTTTTTAAGAATTGTTCTGAAAATAACAAAGGAACTTTTAATATGAAATTTTTTAATTTATATTAAATATATATATATTTAAATAATATTTTCGTATATTTTGTGTATTTACGAAAAAAGAATTTTCAAAAGAAATATTTCCCGCCAGAATGATATATCAATAATATTTTAATTATTATTCTTAATTTTCTTATTATTTTCAAAGTTGATCTTAATTATATTTCATTGTAAAGGGAAGATGGACAACTTAACGGTATGAATAACAGTAATTGTGTATTTGTTCTTACATTATACAATGATAGTATGAGTAGTATTTTTTTAATAAATGGGTTCGTTTTGTAATTATTCTGGGTCGACGTGAATAATTTTCATAATTTTACAATAGAAATAAATCAAAATTAGAAATTGTTTTTTTCAGAAAAAAAAAAAAAAAAAAAAAAAAGGAAATTTATTTATTCAGAAAGAAAAATGGCTTTTCTATCTAAGAGTAAAAAGATTGATTTATATAATTTAGCATTAGAGCTCGGAGTTCAAGTTACTGCCGAAAATAAATTTTAGATTTCAGAAATTTGCGCGCTATTCAAAGTTCTCTTAAGGGCATCGTCGCCCTGGATCAACGTTATTTTGTGAGAATAGCAATGATTCTGCTGTGTTATGGAGCCGCAATTGTCCAAAGTTTTTTTTTTTTTTTTTTTTTTTTTTTTTTTTAAGAATCGCAATGATTCTCATGTATTATGGAGCCGCAATGGTCCAGAGTTTTTTTTTTTTTTTTTTTTTTTTTTTTTTGAAAGAATCGCAATGCTTCTGATGTGTTATGGAGCCGCAGTGATCCAAGGTAGTTATCAGGGAATCACCCTGCATTCCGATGTATTGTAGAACCACCCTGATTCAACGTTGTTTCAAATGAATAGCCATATTTCTAGAATAAGTTAACTTGATTTATAAAATTAACTAAAATGCATAAAAAATAATCATATAAATACAAGTGTGATGGTCTTCTTAATTGAATCTTCCGACTAGGGGGAGAATGTAGTACCTTTGAAATAGTAAACCCTGATGAAATTAAATTTAGGTATCTACTGCGCATCGACCTTCATCGTCATGTTGAAATGTTATAGTTTCAAAAGTTCAATCTCCTGTGGTATCCGCGGAATGCTTTAAGTGCTGTTCCCGCCTCGAGACGTAGGCTCGGTAACAGAAGGGGAGAATGTAGCGCTAAATTCAAACACTTAACGATTATATTAAATAGCCTATCAATTATTGTAATTGTGTTTTATTATAATTAAAATATTAAAAAATAGGATTCCAGAGTTCGTTCTTAAATGTTCTATCGTGGAATTCCATTATATGTTTCTTTTGTTTATCCGATTATCATAAAATGACAGCAATTTCACGTCAAGTATTACAATGTGCTATGACCGGCTACGTCTGTCGCATGAGACAATTAATTTTTGTTGTTATATATAATTCATGGCTTGTAAGCCTGATCATAGTACAGCCTTAATATAGTTCTCTTTGACGACTTTTGATATTTTGTCACCATTTTAGACTTAATCCCTTGTAACAATATGCTATGAACGCTATTTCTGCCGTATGTTTGACAACTAATCTTTTTATTTTTATATATATTTCCCATTAAACATATTTTTATTGTTATTTATTTATTTAAATATTAATTTGAATTAATCAAATATTTCTGTTCGACAGCGTGCAGGTGCAGTCACACACAAAGGCTCATTTATTTGTATAATAAACTAGCAGGCTTCGCCCACTTCGCTGGACCCTATTTTTAAATGAATCACTATAATTACTGAATTCTCAAAATTGCAATAATTTTTATCACGTGAAAAAAAAAAAGCGAAATAAAATCTGATTAGGAAAAATGTCGCACCGGGTTCTCACTGCCTTCGGAAAAAATTCCCAAAATGCTCTAACTCTTATTTCTGTAATTTTCCCCCTTCGCCCCCCCCCCGTCTATCCTAATAATTTTACAAATTCGAAAATATCCGCAATCGATTTGTAAATATGAAAAACCACTATGCACCAGTTTTGAACGATCTAGCTCTATTTTTATTTTTCTGCCCCACCACTCTCCCCCCCCTTTTCCCAATAATTTTAAAAATTCGAAAATATCCACAATCGATTTGTAAGTATCGAAAACCTCTATGTACCAATTTTGAATGATCTAACTCTATTTTTTTTGCCCCTCCGCCCCCTCCCGTCCCTTCTAATAACGTTACACTTTCGAAAATATCCCCATTCAACTTGCAGGCCTCTAAAACCAATCCGTACCAATTTTCAACGGCCTAACTGCATTTCTATTTGTTTTGGCCCATAGCCCCCCCCCCCTTACCGCCCCTCCTAATAATTTTACAAATTCAAAAATATCCGCATTCGATTTTAAGTATCGAAAACCATTTGTGTACCAATTTTGAACGATCTAACTCTATTTTTATTTTATTTTTTTTCCCTCTCCCCTCCCCCCTTCTCTCCCCTCCTAATAACTTTACACTTTCGAAAATATCCCCATTCGGCTTGCAGGCTATTGAAACCTATCTGTACCAATTTTGAAAGGCCTAACTGTATTTCTAATTGTTTTTGCCCCTGCTGCCCCACCTGGGGGCTGAATTTTTAAAATTCCAGAAATTGGTTTTTAGATATTTGTATTAGCTATATTTTATAGCAAAAATTTCACGTATATCTGTTTTTTTTTTGTTTGTTTGTTTGAGATATATAGGATTATGCGAAATCGCGTTTTACGCATGTGAAATCCCGTTTTGCCTCCCCCCTCCGCCCCCCCTTGGGGACCGAATTTCGAAAATTACAGAAATTGTTTTTTAGACAGTTATATTAGCTATATTTTAAAGCAAAAATTTTACGGATATGTGTTTTTTTTTGTTACAGATATGAAGGATTTTTTGAATTCACGTTTTGCCCCCCTTCCCCCCCCCTTGGGAGGCGAATTTTTTCAATATTTTTTTTTTTCTAAACCATCCCTGACCTATAAGGAAACAAACAAAAAAAGAATGATCGAAATCGGTCAAGCCGTTTACGATTTTATAAAGGACATACAGACAAACATTCATTTTTATATTGTGATGACCCCCCACTTCATTGACGGAATCTTGCTGGAGTTCTCATGGACTTGATTGACGGCAGCGCCAGGAAGTCTAGACTTTATAAAGGAGTTGGTGGCTAGCGTGGTTTTTGAGTTCTTACGACACCATTCAATTCTGATTTCACGCTTCCCTTTGATTTTTCCGTCGACTCTAGCACATCCCATGGGAGTAGGCGACAGAGCGGCGCCCATCTTACGGTCAAGCGACTGGCCGGCGAATGTTCCAAGGTGTGGTTTGGATTTCGAAGCACCTATGAGGAGCCTGATTGCATCAGGGGGCTCTCAAGCCCAGGAGACGAGAAAGAGATAGAGAAGACCTCGAGAATTAAGAGGGTTAGATTTTGATCTTGGAGATCTCGAAGGAGGCAGGAATCCTTATGTGGACTATTAATATTTTAATTAGGCATGAGGCCTATCAATTCTAGTTTTTTTCTTTAATCGTAAATATTGTAAATTTTTGTAAATTTTGCAACGACCTAGTATTTTTCTTTTTGTAATACTATTGGTCCATTAGTAACATCTACATAGAACAGTGAACATCCTTCGCAATTCGGTATTTATGTTTCTACGAAGGTAGAGTTTCCTTTGCAAACTTGGTATAACTTTGATAACTATCATCTTGGCGGCTTTTGGATTTGGTGATCAAAACGTAAGGCAAAAATATACACACAAAATTTATATTTTCATTATATATATATTGTACAAAGTATTGTTTCATATTCTTGATTGCTCAGTTGTTTGAATAGTAGTTGCTTTTCTGGAGTCGGTTCTATTTTTTTACAAAAAAGGTTTTATTTTTTTCTTTTCAGCGAAAATTTATGAATATAGTAGAACATCAGAAGACCTTCGACGGCAGTTTCACAAATCACAACTTCGAAGAAAAGTGACAAAACTCAAAAAAATGGTTTACGTCTCTGAAAAATATATGAAATGCACCCAATGTGAACAAAAAAGTTACATCTCCATCTAGAAAATTATCCACTCGAGAGACAGTTGTGTCAGTTTTATTCTAGTCAAGTTATATTTAAGTTGATTTTTCTGAAATGCTGCATTTTTAAGTTGTGTCACTTTTTTGCCTTTATCGGATATATGAGAAAAAAACTATCTATTGAATGAACATACGTTAAATTAAAAAGACTTTAGAAATGTAAAGAACGGATACTCTGTATTCGTAGCAAAAAATTCTGTTAGGCATATATTGAACTTTATAGTGAATACGTGTCACCCGCTACACTGGAAAGTGCTCAGCGTAAAGTTCAAACAAAGAGCAAAATATGCATTGCAGCTGACGGACAGAAGTTTCAACATCAAAATAAAGGTTTTTCATTTGTTTACAGTGTAGAAAACTGCAAACAAACAGACGAACATTTAAATATCTTGTTTTTAACATTTATGTCTACAAGGTGTTTTTCCGTACTAAATCATTGAGGCTGTACAATTTTGTAATTTACTTTTTCTCTCGTATCTTGCACTGTTTTTGAGATATAAACGCTAACTTCACTCTGTTCCCACCAGGTGGCGCTATAAGCGATCGCATCTCGTAGCACACGGCCACTTTACGATACTTGCATACTAATTTACCAGTGTAGTTCCATGCGTTCAGCAGTTAGAGTGAGAACGGACTTTTGTGAGTATCCTGTAATTTGTTTATATCTTAATGAAATCATAATGAAACATATTTGAGGCCAAAATCTTTACGACAAAAAAAGAAAAAAAAAAGTATTAAAATGAAAGCATCTCTTACGAAGTTATAAGCTAACAAATTTCAACAACAACAACAAGAAACATGGTTTGTATTGAGAACCTCTTTATTAAGCCGGTATAAAACGTCTATGTGTTAATCGATGTGACCGCTTACAATAACCATACTTTGAATTTTACATTGCATAAATGTCACCTGCTACGCTACAACGTATGCAATGTCGTTCAAGTGTGCACAAAATAGGAAACTGTGAACAAAGAAATGCACGTTTTAAGCGTTCTATTTTTAGCATTAATGTCTACAAACTGTCTTTTCGTACTAAATCGATGATGCTTTGCAATTTTACAATTCACTTTTTTCTACTCTCTTGAACCGTTTCCGAAATAGGAACGCTAACTCCGCTGTTTTCCACCAGGTGGCGCTGTGAGCGGTTGAATCGCGTAGCACATGTCCACTTTACTATACCTACCACGGAAATCCGTGATACCTACATACCATTTTTATAACTATAGCTGCAGCCGTTTAGCAGTTAAAAGTGTCAGGACTGACTTTTTGGACACCCTGTGTTTTCTTTAATCGTAAACGTATTACAAATGGGACCTATTTCAGACCAAGACCTTTACAACAAACCAAAAAGTTTCAAAATCGGATCATCCGTTCAGAAGTTATGTGCTAACAAAAAAAAAAAAAAAAAAAAAAGTAATACATACGCTTCTCAATATAAACACATAATTTCAACAAAATAGGTATAAGTAAAGTTCAAAGGTATTAAATCTTGCATAATTTCACCATGTCCATATGCTAAACTTGTAACTCCATTTTCACTTCTCAGTAATATAACATTTATCATCAAAGAGACTTAGACTGATTTTATTTATATTAACAGTATATAAATTATTACTATCTTGCACAATTATTTTTTGTTTTTCTATACTTGTCTTCTGTTCCTAAACACTTTAACCAGTCTTCATGCGCGATTTTATGTCGATCAGCTTGTATAAAGATTCCTTTCGCTCTGTTTTTGTCACTTTTAGTTGATTTTATAGAGTACATTTTAAATTTCAGGCCTAGTAACTATAAAGATATTTTGTCACTCAATTCATCTTTAAATTTTCCGATAACTTTTTTGTGTTCCTCAGAATAAAAAAATGAGTTTTAGGATAATTAGAAAAATTGCAGGTTTTAGAATTATTTTGCATGTTTTTATAAATATTATCAGTAGTAATATCTATGGTATACTAAAAAATCTGTATCTGTTAACAGAAGTACAGATCGATCGTTTTATTGTGATTTTATATAATTACTAGCAGGCAACGCCCGCTTCGCTGGTCCCTATTTTTAAATGAATCGCTATAATTACTGAATTCTCAAAATTGCATTAACTTTTATCACGTGAAAAAAAACAGAAAAAAAATCTTATTAGGAAAAATGTCGCACCGGGTTCTCACTGCCTTCAGAAAAAATTCCCCAAATGCTCTAACTCTTATTTCTATTATTTTCCCCCTTCGCCCCTCCCTCCCGTCTATCCTAATAATTTTAAAAATTCGAAAATATCCGCAATCGATTTGTAGGTATCGAAAACTTCTATATACCAATTTTGAATGCTCTAACTCTATTCTATTTTTTTTGCCCCTCCGCCACCCCTTCCCGGCCCTCCTAATAACTTTACACTTTCGAAAATATCCCCACTCGACTTGCTGGCCTCTAAAACCTATCTGTACCAATTTTGAACGGCCTAACTTTATTTCTATTTGTTTTTGCCCACACCTCCCCCTTCCCGCCCCTCCTAATAATTTTACAAATTCGAAAATATCCGCAATCGATTTGTAAGTATCGAAAACCTCTATATACCAATTTTGAACGATCTAACTCTATTTTTATTTTTTTGCCCCCCCCCTCTCCCCTCGCCCCTCCTAATAACTTTACACTTTCGAAAATATCCCCATTCGACTTGCAGGCCTTTAAAACCTATCGGTACCAATTTTGAACGGCCTAACTGTATTTCTATTTGTTTTTGCCCATAGCCCCCCCCTTCTGCCCACCCCTTCTAATAATTTTACAAATTCGAAAATATCCGCAATCGATTTGTAAGTATCGAAAACCTCTATGTACCACTTTTGAACGATCTGACACTATTTTTATTTTTTTGCCCCCCCCCCCCCTAAAAAAAATCGGAAAAAATCAAAAAATGAGTTTTTGGAAATATTTTCAAGAAGACGCTTGGCGTTTTTTTTTTTTTTTTTTTTTTCATCTTTGAGCTATTACTTTTACTCGAAAATCCGTATTTTTCTAAATTTGCCTCCGACAATCATTTATACCCCCTTCTCCCGTTAAAAATCCAAAATTCCAAAATCGCAGGAAACGATTTTTTCGTATTCAAGTCTAGTCTCCCCATCTGCAATTTCTTCACTGTGAAGTTATTTGGAGCCGAGTTATACTTATAAATGTGTTTTTGCCTTATGCGCCTCCGAAAATCATTTATACCCCCTTCCCCCCTTAAAAATCCAAAATTCCAAAATCGCAGAAAATGATTTTTTTGTACTTAAGTCTAGTCTCCCCATCTGCAATTTTTTCATCGTGAAGTAATTTGGGCGCGAGTTATGCTTATAAAGGTGTTTTTGCCTCCTGCGCCTCCGAAAATCATTTTCACCCCTTTTTCCCCTTAAAAATCCAAAAAACCATAATCGCAGAAAATGATTTTTTTATATTCAAGTCTAGTCTTCCCATCTGCAATATCTTCCTCGTGAAGCAATTTGGAGCCGAGTTATGCTTATAAAGGTGTTTTTGTCTTCAGCAACTCCGATAATCATTTTCACCCCCTTCCCCCCAAAAAAATCAAAAATTCCAAAATCGCAGAAAATGATTTTTTTGTATTTAAGTCTAGTCTCCCCATCTGCAATTTCTTCCCTGTGAAGTAATTTGGTGCCGAGTTGTACTTATAAATGTGTTTTTGCCTTATGCGCCTCTGAAAATCCCATTTTTACCCCCTACCCCCCTTAAAAATCCAAAATTCCAAAATTGCAGAAAATGATTTTTTTGTATTCAAGTCTAGTCTCCCCGTCTGCAATTTCTTCACCGTGAAGCAATTTGGAGCCGAGATATGCTTATAAAGGTGATTTTTGCCTTCTGCCCCCCCGGAGGGGGACGGGGGGGGGGGTATTTCGCAAAATCCCGTCTTAGTGAGCGTCAGGGTTCTAAAATCAACCTGCTCACCAAAAAGTGCGACTCTATCTCCCATAGGATCGCCACAACCGTGTTGAGTCAGTGAATCAGTGAATCAGTGAGTTTACTCTTTTATATATATAGATAATGAAAACTACAGCAGTAGTTAATTCAAGTATTGTAAACAGTGCTATCCATTAATTTGCTAGTTTTAAGTCTTTTTACAGCAACCAAATCCGCTTTATATGTTTTAAAGGATTAAAAATCAGGATATGCTACTTGTTTTACAGTTTTTTTTGAAGTGTTACTACAAAGTTCTATATTTTACTTTTTTTTTTTTTTTTTTTTACTTTTTTATTATACATTGTTTTTTAAAAGTTAAAGTTCTTTTCAAGTGTAGATGTAGCTTGTTTTCTTCTATTAGTGTTAAATAATATATTTTCCAACCACGGTCCTTGTTTAAATTGAAGAACTTTGCGCACTGCCGTAACATTCAATCCTATTTCTAAATACAGTTTTAAAACCCGTTAGTAAACAACATAATTTTTCTTATAGTATTTAAATTTGATATTAATTTTGTTCATGCATATTTTCTATTTTGCATCATACTTTTGGAATATGCTGACATTTCTTCTGTTAATGTTAACACTTCATGTGCTAGTAGGTAATAGTAGGTAATGTATGGAGAGGAGAGGGGTGATTCAGATCAACTTCAAATATGTACCTAGTATTAAAGTCATCAGGACAGGATAAAATTCATCCTTCAGTTATATTATTCGCACCGATTTATTCACATTTAACATTATGTAACTGCTGGGATATGTCTCAACCATAGAGGTTATTGGTGTCCCAATACATAATATACATAACCTGATACTAAGTAGTTTGGTGTTTGTTATCTCTCATATAGGGGTTCTTAGCTTTTACCAACATCTGCCAATCATACTAATGCCACTTTGTATTCATTTTTCTACAAGCAACAACATATTATATATTAATATCTGTTAAGAATTCTGAAGGTATTTCAGACATCTTTAAACATGCTTCCCATGCGAATCTCGGAATAGTAAAAAGATATATTCATATATATGTACATACAGACGTCACGAAAAAACTTTAAAAATAGGGCATATTTTATATGTGGGAAATCATATCAGCATTAAAATTGGAGGTGAACAACTTATAGTGTAATAAAATGTATCTGAGTTAAAACATACTTTTAACTCGGATTAGTAAAAAGATATGTTCTAGCAGTCTGAAATTTAAACTTAAAAATTCGCTGACTAACTACGTTTGACTTATGTGAGATACAAAATTTGTTTCGTAAATAGGTTATACAATACTTCCTTCACTTCGTACAAAGAAGTAAAAATTAGTTACAATGTTTTCCCCTTCCCCCTCATGCGCACTTGCGTGATTATTAATTTCTATCACAAATTCAATGTTCTTATTTTATGTCTTATAATTTCATCTTATGCAAACGAAAATAATTTTCAATTTTCTTTTTATATGTAGGTGCAGTCATGTCACAGATTAATTTTAGAATAACTCTTGTTCCTAATAAAAACTCGAATTCTTTTAACAAAGAACAACTCCTTATTCAAGTGAAGTCATATGTTGAAAGATGTTTATTGAATTGCGAATCAATTCATTATTCTCTTGTCAAGAAAACTGAAGATGAAGAATATCCTGAGATCGAAGAATTAACATTGGAAATTCGAGGAACTGCAAGATCTTATTACGATGTATTAAAAGTTAAATTGTTTGAAGAATTTTCCTTTAAATGGAAAGATTATTTTGAATTTTTGCCCCCATCTTACCTTGAGTTTTACAGCAATGATAGTTTTGTAAAATGTAAGCGTTCTCATCATAAATTGAGGTATCAGAAAATCGCTTTTGGTGTTTTGCCTCATAATGGTCAATTTCATCAATTTGCATGTTTAAAAAACAATATAAGTACGACATTGGTTCACTTTTATCATGATACTCGAAATACAAACATAGAATTTGGCGCATTTGAAATTCATTTCTCATACGAAAACGTAAGGAACATTTTTGTCAATATAGAAAAGAATCCACTAGACATATATTTTGATTTAAGTAACCCACCTATTATATTCAGAAATGAAGTAAAAAGAATGGGTATATACAGACACAGAAATTTAGATATGTCTTATGAGTTAGATGTTGATGTGTTAGGTCGATCAAATGTATTGTGCCTAACGTTTGAAAATGCTGAAGAAGTCCGAGAAATTATTTCTCGCATTCATTATCAGTGTAGTGAAAAATCTGTGCATTATACGTGCATAACTGTGATACCAAAGACCAAACCAGAGGACCCTATAATAGAAACTGCAGATTTTAGTTGCACATACCTTATCACTGCAATATTTCGGAGAAATTTCATTTTAATTTCACAGACGGCTAATATCTGGAACAGTCTGAGAAGACTTAACGTCTTGAGTCACCAGAACCCTGCATCTTTGGAAAAAGCCCTAACTGCTGTACTATTAGCAGTAGATTCAGGAAAAATTCTTAATTTCTGGCATGCTATTGAAAGTCAATATATCTATTATGCATCAAACAATGATGAAATGCATTTCAAGGATTATATTTTACCTTCTAAGTGTAGCATGATTAGAAGAATCACTCTCACGCCGACAAGACAGCTGCTCTGGCCAAAAGAAGTTATGATGAGTAATCGTGTGCTGAGAAATTTTGATGCTGAATTTTCAATCCGTGTGTCCTTTCGAGAAGACAATATGTCTAGATTGAGCTTTAATGCACCATATGCTGATGCAGATGTAATGGAATCGTGTGTAAAATACCCTATGACTAATGGTTTGCGTATTGGATCTCGATCATACGAATTTCTCGCATGGTCTAATTCCCAAATTCGAGATCATGGTGTGTGGATGTACGCCAAGGATTCTAAGAATCAGACAGCTGCCAAAATAAGGGAATGGATGGGGGATTTTTCGCATATACTTAATGTTCCAAAATATATGGCTCGAATGGGACAATGCTTTTCTCAGACAGAGGATGCCTTATCTGTGCCATTAGATCCTAACTTTGTACGAACAGAAGAAGATATTGAAGGAGGATGGGATCCAGTAAATTCCAAGCCATACTGTTTTTCTGATGGTGTTGGAAGAATATCGACAAAGTTAGCCTCACAGGTGAGTATATTAATATTGACGCATAGTTTCACTGATGTAATTTTGAAACTAGTTTTTGTTAATGTATTATGTTTTAATAATGTGCAGAGGGTGTTTACACGTATATTTTTTAAAATGATTTCGTAGTCGTTTAATTTTTAAAATGTTCAATCTAATAGTTTGTTTCTGGACTACAAGTATGCATCGTGATTTCATGAAGAAAGGGCTTTTCGTAAAATTTCCATAGGTATTGATTTCCATTCCTCTTCTACGACTTTCCAGAGTCCACCAATCGTGGTGGTTTGCGCCTAGAAAGAGCTCTTTCCAATAGACCAAAGGCAAAATAGTCCATAGGTGAAGCATCAGGAGACTTTGCAGGGATATGTTGAAAAGGTATATATTCAATACTTGTATCAATCTCAAAAACCCACGAAATTTTCTCTCTTTGCTTTTTCTTTTGAGGTAGACTGTTCCGTAACAAAATGACGGTCTGCTGCGATTTTGAATCATTTTTTGATTTAACATGGGTCGACATTTTAATTAATATCTCCGCTAATTAGGGTCGCATCGTTTAGCAAATTAGATAACGTACATCTGCGATAAATTCTCCGTCCGACCATTAGCGGCGGAGCCTTAGCTGTTACAAGCCGTTTCTCACAGACAGACAGACACACACACTCACGCGTAGAGATTTTAGTAATATAAGAGATTTAAAAAAAAATTGTACCGTAAGAATCGGTAATAAATGCTCTTTCTTTTGGTACAGGTGTATTTCGATATCTCGAACCGTTCGAGCAGGATCGTTTTACAAAAACCCACGAAATTTTCTCTCTTTGCTTTTTCTTTTGAGGTAGGCTGTTCCGTAACAAAATGACGGTCGGCTGCGATTTTGAATCGTTTTTTGATTTGACATGGGTCGACATTTTAATGAATGTCTCCGCTAATTAGGATCGCATCGTTTAGCAAATATATAACGTACATCTGCGATAAATTCTCCGTCCGACGGTATCTGTCCGAAGTGCGTGCGACCATTAGCGGTGGAGCTTTAGCTGTTTCAAGCCGTTTCTCACAGAGACAGACACACACACACGCGTACAGATTTTAATAATATAAGAGATTAGTTCTGTGTGAGGAGGTGCTACCGCACCCTCCATCCCCCGTTTCATTCATGCACCTACATTTATATAGAATTTAATTCGGTTATTAAAATATAATTATGTTTTTAAAAAGTAATTTATTAAAATTATTATTAAAAAAATATTATCTTTTATGATAATGCAGACGATTTCCATATTAGAGAAGAAGTATAACACTAAATAAAAAATTTAAAAAAAAAGTTGAATTTATTCTCAATATTACAAAAAAAAAAAAAAAAAAAAAAAAAAAAAAATTTGGTTAAAAATGAAAAAAATCGATAACTTTATTTTAAATTAGCGCAGATCGATGGTTCAACCATACGTTTTGAAAGTATTGGCGAGCTCTTTTGAAAGATACCCATCATGAAAATTTACTCCCCTCGAGGGGGAACTTCCCCCCCCCCCGGTGGGGGGAGGCGGGGCTCCTACATATACAGATTTTTTTTCCCAGTTGACTATCTCTATTACAAATATATATATATATATATTCGTTTCATTTGGTTTAGTGCAGTCTATAGATGTTAAACTCTATTTACCTGCAATTTCATCCGTAGACGTAATGTATTTGAATACTTTTGAGTGTCCCTGTACACGAACCATTTGCTTCATCTCAACGAAAAGCTTAGTGTAGCATCCCTAAATGATACACATTTAGAATACCGAGTTTGTAATTTCTGCTACTATTTGTTCTTGAGATATGCTGATAACAGACATACACACACACAGACCATTCGCTAAAAACATGATTTTCATATTGAGAGGACCTCAAAACATGTAAATATAACAAAAACTCACGTTCGAAAATTTGACCCTAAAACAATACTTTCTCGACCCTATGTTTAAGAGAAAGTAAAAAGATAGCTGAAAATATAAAAACCATGGTAACAGCTTTAATTAATCATTTAAAAATATAAAATTAAAATAATACATTAGTCTTGGTAAAAATATCGTTTGTGGTGAATAGTTTAGAACACCGGTTTACGCAAGAATTTAAATTTACGATTGAAATTGAGAGTAATACGTTACAGCTTCCTTTGACTTTTTATCTTGTGGAAACAACAAACAAGATATTGGTCTGTGAAGAGATAAGGGGTTTTTGCGTGGGAAGAAAATATAATGACGCCAAAGCTGCCATTTTTCATCGCCAAGCTCGCCAAATTTTGTCATGAAATAACTAATTTCGTCACCAAGTCAAAAATTTCGTCGGCAACTATCAAATTTTGCCTCCAAATCACAAATTTCATTGCTAAGTCGCAAGGTTTGTCACCAAATTGTATATCTTTATGGCTTCTTGTTGAATGATTATGAGCTTCGATTTTAAAAAATTGAAACATTTACTGCAGCCTAAAATTTTAAGCAGAATGAATAGTAGTAGTTGATAATTAAATTTCTTAAAAATAGAATAGAGACGTAAATAATGCTATGTGTGGGAACAAAGCCATTCATTGGCTAAGTATGTGTTAATGCATGTGTAATGTTTCTTTACTTTTGTATAACATTAATGTAAAGGAATCTACCTTTGCCTTTAATCTTGCCGAAAAGGGATTTTTTTTCTTTTTTTTATTTACTTATTTTATTTTTTGTGGATTATGCCAGAATTAAATCATCTGTTTTTTTTGCATTCTATCATACTTTGTCACTGTATATGTATATATTTTTTTATTTTAGGTTCACAAAGCTCTTGATCATGACAAATTGTGTAGTGCTTTCCAGATTCGGTATGGAGGGTATAAAGGCATGCTTGTTGTGGATCCAACTCTCAAAGATGCTGACATTGTGTTTCGTAAAAGCATGAAGAAATTTGATTGCCCCAACAGTACTAGATTGGAAATTGCTAAAACCAGTGCTCCAAGTAATATTAATAATTCTCATTGAAAGTCGAAAATATTTAAATGAGAATTTCAGTTAAGGCATATATTAAAAAGAACTCTTCTAACAAACACATAAATCACGAGAAATAATCTGGTGTGTCACTCACAGAACTTTCTCTTATCTTGCATTTCAATACTATAAAGTTAGATTTCAGATAAATTCGCAAGATTAGATAAGATAATATAGTTGAATCTACTTTAAAAATATTTTAAATTAGGTTTAGGAATACTTTTATTTGACATATAATTTTATGAGATGGGGGAGGGGAGCTATAACGCCCCTCTCAACCCCCGGTTAAATTATGGTGCCTACATTTTTTTTTTTTTTTTTTTTTTTTTTTATTCAAAGCTGTTGTGAGTTTGCCAATCATGATCAAATTTTTCAAATGGCAGCCTAATAAGAACTTCAAAATATACATTATGAATTTCCTGCAGTTACTTGCTTTTCTGTTATGCTGATAACAGATATGCAACCGCCATCCTAAATAAATATTGTTTTTATAAAATTTTAATTGAGCCTGGATATATTGAACATAATACGCACACACACGGGGAGGGGGTGGGGCGTTTCATTTTAATCTTCTTTCCTTTCACTAGGATTCTAAATAAAGTTAGATGGAAATAAAAAATGGACGTTTGTTTATATAACGATTTTATGTTTTTAGACCCTTTTGTTACATTTATATATTAGTGCTGCACCGAATAGTTGTAAGAAATAATAATTGATGCATATAATGAAGAAATTTGTACATCTTGAAATAAAAAAAAAGGCTTTTGAACATAAAAAATTTAGTTAAATTTTAAGTGTATATACATAGTGTATATACATAATTAGGTTCATTGCTATATTTTGATACTTTCAACGGACGAGGGTCAATTGCACCCCTCTCTTAACCTGTCAGTCAAATGACGGGCGAATTGCACCCGACCTCCTTCCTTTGTTCTTCTAATCTCAGGCGAGTTGCACCGCTTGGGATTTTTCGACGAGGGTCAATTACACCCTTCTCTTTACCTGTCAATCAAACGACGGGCTAATTCTAACGATTTACTGATAAGTCATTAGGGGAAAAGGTTTCTAGCCATTAGGGGAAAGGTTCCTTCCTTCCCTTTCCATCAGCCAATAAAGGTCCGACGGTTGCCTGACAGGGTTTTGCATGTGCTTCGCGCGTGCACATAGTCATTAGTTCACGTAGTGTGCTGTCGTTAAGTCGTAAGGAACGTTTAAGTTCGTTAGTAATAATGGAATTCATGTTGAGCGAAAAAGGACGTAGGCTTATGGTTTACGGTAACTACAAATTTTAAAAGCAGCATGAAACTGGAGATGCGTCAAAAGAAACTGTTTAGCAAAGATTTATACGGATGGAAATGCTACAGTTATTATAAAATCTGATGTGAACCATAATCATGACCTTGATAAAAACTTGAAAAGACAAGCCATCTCGAATAGTATCAAAAGGAAAGTTTTAGGCGAAGTAAACGAACGGCCACAAAAATTAATTAGAAGAGAAATAAGTGGTGCACCTTCAAGTTTTACAGAAGAATTCAATGTAAAAGGTATGGAATATATAAGAAAAAATTTGAGTAGAGCACGGCGTGCAGTATTACCACCCCTTCCTAAAAACGCAAAAGAAGTGCATTCTGCTCTAGCTTCATTGGATATTAAAACATATCAGGGGGAAGAAATGCTTCAAGTTAACAATGAAGAAAAAGGTATCGTTTGCTTTTCAAGCGCCTCTAATCTGCAATTTTTGTGTAAAAGTGATACGATATTCATCGATGGAATATTCAAACATTGTCCAAAGTTTTTTTTATCAGATGTTTTCGTTGCACATCAATGAAAATGGCCACTACATGCCACTTGCTCACTTTCTCTTGCCTAACAAAAGTACAAATACTTATGAAGATATGTTTGTATTGCTGACAGAGTGTTGTGAAAAATTAGAATTGAAATTCGAGCCCAAGAATATTGTCGCTGATTTTGAAATCGGAATTCATTCGGCAATTAAAAGAATATGGCCTACAAGCAATATCAGAGGATGTCGTTTCCATGCATCTCAATCATGGTGGAGAAAAATTCAAGAACTTGGTTTATCAAAAGAATATAAAGACAAGAATTCTGATATTGGAAAGTGGCTACGTTGGTCATTCGGACTGCTTTATTTCAATCATGAGGAAGTTGCTGATTCTTTTGTAGAGGATTTCATGTCGGAAATTCCTCAGAATGAAAAATTGGAAAAATACATGGATTATTTGGTTGATACATATATTTCAGAAGATGCGAAATTTCCACCAATTATTTGTGGGCTTCGGATACAATTGACGGAGAGAGAACAACTAACGCTTGTGAATCGTTTCACGCAAAATTCAATTAGCCCATGACAGTCCTAAGCCTGTGAAAAGTGTGAAGGGAAAATTATGCGATTATGTATTAAAAAAAAATATATGTAATAATATCTTGGAGGGTGCAACTCGCCCCTTTGTAGAAATGGCTAAGCGGTGCAACTCACCCCTTGGTTCGAGGTGGTAAACGGTGCAACTTACCCCTTGGTTCAGAGAGTAAGCGACGCAACTCGCCCGTTTAGGTATTCTCCGGGTGCAACTAACCTACTCCCCTTTCAGCATAGTGGATTACTAAAACCGTAACTGATAACTTTATTCTTAACATCTGCTTTAGATGCGGAATTATCATCCTCAGATAATTCTTAGAGAATATAAAAGTTACTATGCACTAAGACTTAATTTAAGATACATGAAATTTATATATGAAAGGGGAACATTAAAATATTTTATAATTTCAAACATGATAGGCTTCATTAATCTTCAGATCGTAGAAATGTAAAATGATAGGGGGTTTTGGGCTATAATTGACAAAACAAAAGATTTGATTATGAAAATAGATTTTAAATAACGTTTTAGTGTATTTACCTTTTTTATATATACCGTAAAATGCCTTAAAAGCCTTTACTCAGTTAAATGCCCCCTCCTCTTTTAACATTAATTATTTTTGTTCTTAAAATACTAAATCACCTTTTACTCAACGGTAGACTATCCGAATAGGTGATAGTTTTTATTACTTTCCGAACACTATAGTGAGGAAAGTATTGTAATCATGTCAAAAATCCGAATTCGAGATTTTGATGTTTCTATACGTTTTGAGGTCCCCTGAGTCCGTTTTCACTATTTTTACGATGATGTATGTATGTGTGTGTGTATGTCTGTGAGTGAACACGCTAGCGTCTAAACGCTTTGTTCGATTAACCTGAAAGTTGGTACGCATATTGTACAAGTCACCATAGTACGAACCCTATAGATTTTGGTGAATCTAGCACTTATAGTTTTTTTACAGGGACACAAAGAAAAATTCTTTATCATTATGGCCTATGCGAGCAAAATCTTAAAAGTGCGATAGCATCTAAACGCCTTATTCAATTGAGCAAAAATTTTATACACATATTATAGATCACAAATACTCAATCTGTATAGATTTTGGAGAATCTAGCACTTATAGTTTTTTTACAGGGACACAAAGAAAAATTCTTTATCATTATGCCTATGGGGCCAAATTTTTAAAAATGTGATAGCGTCTAAACGCCTTATTAATCCGAGCAAAAAATTTGTACACATGTTATAGATCACAGTTGAACTAACTGTATAGATTTTGGTGAATCTAGCACTTACAGTTTTTTTACAGGGACACAAAGAAAAATTCTTTATCATTATGGCCTATGGGACCAAATTTTTAAAAGTACGATAGCATCTAAACGCCTTATTGAATTCAGCTGAAAATTTATATGAGTATTATAAATCACTGTTGCACTAACTATAAGCATTTTGGTGAATCTAGCATTTATAGGTTTTTACAGGGACACAACGAAAATTTCTTTATCATTATGATCTATGGGCTCAAAGTTCAGTAGCGTTAAATAAAACAACGTGTAATAGATGGAGAAAAATACTCAAACACTCTATTATGGTTTTCTCTCTTTTGTTTGTTTAACAACTACTCTTTCTTTACTTTATCTACAAAATTGTTAATTACTCAATGTTCGGAAAGTCGAGTGGAGTCACTCCAGATTTTTTATGTTATTTTATAGTATAAAATTCAAAATCAATCTTTTCTTATCGAAATTGTCTTTTTGAAATTGTCTTACTTTTATTTGCACAAATGTATAACTAAAATTTTGTGTTAATGTTACATAGGGTTCTTTTTTTCTAAAATATTTTATTTTAGTCTGATTTATGGTACAATTTTATGTACTAAGTTTTTATAAAATAATGCATATTACATAAATACAAGATAATTATAATTAAAAGCACATATCATGAATTATCTCTATACTAAGTTTGGTAACAGCCCGTTTTAACTGCAGAAAGCTGTTATAGCAAAAATTTTTATTATAATGACTCTGTATTTATATTTTCATATTTTTTTAGTTTAGTTATAAAATAAAAAACTCTCATTAACACATTTCTTTCAATAATGCATAAAAATAGTGAAATTCTCACAACTATTTGGTATTGGCCGAATATATAGCCTAAATTTGGCCGAGTACCGAGTACTCGGCAAATAGGCCGAGTAAGCCGAGTACCGAATATATACCGAGTACTCGGTACAGCTCTATTATATACCCCCCCCCCCTCCTTTTTTTTAACCAGCATTCAACAGTCAACACTATTTTAAAATAAATGTAAGAAGTAACATTTTACCAATCTTAGAATCATATAAATCATATTTCTGTTATTATTATTATTATTTTTTTTTTTAAATATGACAGAAGATTTTTGTTGGTTTCTTTTTTAAGACATTCTAACATTTAAAATCAAAGTTTCTCAACCATTGGTAGTCAATTCGTCCCTACCGCCCACTAGGAGGAGTTCCAGCTTTTTGGCGGTAGTGATTTTGTCCAATACAGAAGCACTTTCAACTGATTTTTAATAAGCATTGCAATAGAAAAAATACTAAATCATTATATGCTTTAACTTGCTATAAGTCTATTTTATAAAGTTATTTTCCTATTTTATAAATCAATTTTTGTGGACCAGAGAGCGGTTAGAAAATTTTACTTCTGATAGACATACAAAAAGTGGACGGTAGGTGTTCAGACCAGAGATTGACTATATTTGGTCTGAACAAAAGAATGACTTTAATGAATGCACAGTGTAAGTACCATACGTGTGTCTGTCGCTAACACGCTGAGTGATTGATTTGACGTTTAATCAAAGAAGGGTGCTCACTGCTCACAACTTTTAATTCCTAGCAGGTGGATATTTAAACACAACGTTAAACATGCAATTTCACAACAATACCAAAAATGCGAAAAAAGAGAAGCAGGAAATAGGGTGAAACCTGCCTTATTATTAATCTTACTAAAAATTGCTGGTAAAAATAATAGGTCTAGGGGCGTACTGCTCAGAAATGAAAGTTAATGTATTTGTGACGTAAATGAAAAATTCTCATTTATTTTCCATTTGAATTTGAATTAATTGCTTCTAAATCCAAATGCGTTTCAGTTTGCGTGCGGAGAATAACGCAACTGTGTTATAGTATGTATTAGTATTGTTTTGAATGGCCATAGTACAATTAAATATACATTACTTTTTTATAAATGACCGACACTTTCGATTTTAGACGTTATGTCAAATACCTCAGAAAGTGCTGAACAAATCATCTTGAAATTTCAGGAGTGTAAAAAACATGTTATAACTTACCTATTTCCTTGAAAGTTTTGCCCCGAAAGCAGAATGGAGATCAGTAAAAAATTAAAAGTGAAAATGTTCGGGATCACCCTATAAAAAAGTAATGCCCGAAATGCGTTCTAGCTATTATAGTATGTGATTGTGAAGCTTTTGCTTAACCCCTTAATTGCCCGAGGCATATATATTCGCACCGGTGCGTTAACTGCCCCGGACGTTTTTACATGTCTTGCTGAAGTACGATCCTTTGTGTTACGCTGCTACCAGTGAAATTATTGTCACGGCTTTGGAATGCAATTAAATGCCCATGACAGTGTTTTCGAAGGATTTGCTTATTTCAGAGAAGATGGGGAGTGGGAGAAATCAGAAAGGGAAGGTTTCTGGATCACTAAACGCATAACTACACGCCCCTGTGTGAAAAATGGTGGCGCTGGGAAGAGAATCTCGTAATATTTCGTCGGCAGGTAAGGGGTTAATATCTGTATAAGTTTGTATGAAACTACCACATATATTCAGGGAGATATAAATGCTTCTTTAAAGAATTGAAAAAAAAAGGGGAGGGGCACTTTTTTAAATTTAACACGCAGGGTATTAACCCTATGCAAAGCGATTTTTTGGAAACTAGACATAAGATATTAGATACAGCATACTGTAGTCAGGCTACAAATATATTAAATATCTAATGAAATATGAGCGTTTTTACTAAATAATTTTTAACTGTTCATGCATATGTTTTAACGAAATGTCATTTGTATAATATAATAGCCAATAGCATTGAGCTACTTATATGAAAACTCAAACAAATATTAACGTAGCAGGCCTCCTAGTGGTGCAACCTGGGTGACGCTAAATCTGCTACAGCTTTGCCGCTCTCCTCTTTCTGCTTTTGGATGATGGGCTCAAATAATAATAATATTACAAACTGTCCTTCTAAGGACATCCAACGATTGAGAATTCTCCAGTGGAATGCTGGTGGAATCACTCAAGAAAAACCATTTCAACTTCAGACTATCTTGGTTTCACATGGTATTGATGTTTTTGTGATCGTTGAAGCAAACCGTGTATATAATGATTTAGTTAGGTTTGCCCTCCCTGGTTATTATTTGAGATTACTACCTAAATCACGGCGTAATGCTAGTGGCATTTTAATTGGCATCAAGAACACTTTAACTTCTTCATTTAAAATTATTAGTGATCTTTCGGCTGATTGTGGGGCTGCGATGGTTTGTGTAGATATTTGGATTCATCAGAATAATTTTAAAATTTATGGCTGTTATAGCCCTCCTGATAATTCTCAGTTAAAGTTTGATAGCATCCACTTTTCGGTACCCCGTCAAAATTGCCCAAGACAAAATAGCCCCGACAAAAGAGCCTTGACAACAAAACAGCCCCGAGAAAAGAGCCCTGACAAAATAGCCCCTGACAAAATAGCCCCGACAAAACAGCCTCAGGACAAAATAGCCCCAGACAAAACAGCCCCGATACAATAGCCCTCGACAAAATAGCCCCAACAAAATAGCCCGGAAGCATTTATATGATTTAACAGAAAATTTATTTAATTAACTTCTCGACTAGCTAGACATTTAAAACTTTTAGAATAGCTCAAAATACGATGACAATGCATTTTTTTAATACTTTTAGCCAATTTTTTGGGATCCACGCTGCCTTCGGTAGCGTTTTTATGATTCAATAATCATATAACCTCCCGATTTAAAGGTCTTCACGGGCCGGGTTCGGGCCGAATTTTTCAATTTTCTCTCGGGCCGGGCCGGGCTCGGGCTCAGTTATTTTGTGTATACTCGGGCCGGGCCGAGCCTGAATGATATTTATTCCGGGCCGTGTCGGCCCGAATCTTTTTTTAGTTTCCTCGTTAATCAAGGAAAAAGGAAAATGATAAAATATTTCTTCAGTCATTTATTTTACATAATTTCACAGGCTTGTATATCACATAAAATTTTATTTTGTTAAAAAATGTCTGTAATTCCAATTAAAATGAATATCAGTGTGCCTGTTTGAGATTTGATTTTCTGCAAATATTTTTAGCATGTCTCGAAATTAATATATTTTATTTAATGTAATATTAGATGGTTTCTTATTCAAAATAGTATGCACGTCATTACTAGTTTGCACACATGTACAAACAAAAGAAATTAGATACGTTACTGTGTATAAGGCTTTGTGTCCTATGGTCTGAAGAGTTTAGGTGGTATAAAGGCAATAAAAATCATACCACCGTAACTTTTTCGCGAAAGCTCTTTTTTCTTTTCTTCTGTGCAATGGATGAAAGTAGCAACATTGCTAGCATGTGCAAAAGCATCTTTTCTATTGAATATGGTTGGATTAGCATTAAAGTTTTGTTTATCGGATCACATGAAAGATTCAGATACATTACGGTATATAAGAGGAAATGGTTGAAAGTACATTTTTAGTAGTATTAATTATTTTAAATACCTTCCTATATTGTTTGATGAATGCTAATATTTTCGATTTGATTTTCTGTCATTCTTTGTGCCTTCTGTACGTCTGTAATAATAAATTTCTGTTTATACATAATTATCTTGTAAAAGTTCAGCAGCTTTGTTAAAGGACATTTTATTATTTGACTATATAAAATCTCTACAAAGCACATACTAAAAATCTTTTTCATAGAAAGGCATGCATTTTTTTGTTATTTTGCATATTTTTGAAACGGGCCGGGAGGGGCTTGGGCCTCAAAATTTCGGCGCGTGCAGACCTCTATCCCGACTAGCTAGAAATTTGAAACTTTTAGAAAAGCTCAGAACACGATGACAATGCATTTTTTTATTACTTTCAGCCAATTATTATGGGTCCCCTCTGCCTTCGGTAGCGTTTATACATACCTGGTAACTTTTATAATTCATTCCGGAGTACTGTTAGCTCCGCCCTTTTTTCACACCAGTATGATTTTAGAGAATTTTGTTCCAATATGTAATTACGATGAAATAAGAAGAAAAGTGCTTTTAAAATATACTGGTGTGAATAAAGGGCGAGGCTAACAGTACTCCGAAATAAATTATAAAAGTTACCAGGTATGTTTATATGATTCAACAGAAAATTAAAAAAAAAAAACTAGTTGGCATAGGTGGACTCTGCTCAGTTCCCCATCATATTTATGTTCTCAGAAATTTCTAGTGCGAGACATATTACTAGTGGATCTGCAGATCAGGAGCCTCAACGTCCTATTTGCATCAGACATTATTCAATAGGTCATTTTTATTTATTCCTTATTATATAATAGTATATATTGATTCGATCGACTTATTACCAAAATCAAATACATTCCTGAGGGGGGCGGCAGCCCCCCTCAACCCCCCCGTTGTATCTCTCTTTGTATACCTATTTGTATATGATATAAAGTGTTACGAAATTGTAAATAATTGCATTTATTTTTGTATAAATTCTTTCAAAGAGGTTTAGTAAGTTGATAAAATGCTAATTTTGTGCCTTTATAGTCGTTTTAGCGTTAAAATAGCCAAATTTTCCTTTAAAAACGCATTAAAACGCTCCTATAAGGGAAGAAATAAATTTGGCGCCAAATTTGGCGACTATTTCCCTCCTTGGCGATTTTTTTTGGCGATCTTGGCGAGAAAATCCTTATTAGGTATATACTAAATATGGAAGCTCTAATCTCATTGGCTGATGTGATACGAGAATTTTCCAGAACAGTCTGTTTTCAATAGAAAAGTATAAAAGGAGCATTATTTTCGCCAAGGCGGTCAGTCTCAGATCTATATCAGTTTCGTCAAATGCTTGCTCAATGGGCTCATGAATATGTGTACCAAATTGCAAGTCAATAGCGTTATTTTGGGGGCCGCTGTCGCGGTACATACAAATTCTTCCCATAGGCCATAATGGTAAAAAAAACTTTGGCGTGTCCCTGTACACGAACTTACAAATGGAATGCACACCGAAAACTATACAGCTAATTTCGTGGGCATCATGAACATGTGTACAAAATTTCAAGTCAATAGCGTGTTTTTTGCGGCCGCTATCGCATGACAGACAGACAGACAGACGGAATCCAAAATCCTTTTGAGTCTCAACAGAGGGCCTCCATTCACATTTCGGCAAAAATTGGAAGTCAATAGCTTGATTTTTGCGGTGGCTATCGCGGTACATACAGATTCTTCCCATAGGCCCTAATCATAAAAAATCTTTGGCGTGTCCCTGTACACGAACTACAAATGGAATACACACCTAAAACTATACAGCAGATTCCGTTGGGCTCATGAACACGTGTACCAAATTGCAAGTCAATAGCGTGATTTTTGTGGCCGCTATCGCGGTACATACAAATTCCTCCCATAGGCCGTAATGATAAGAAAAACTTTGGCGTGTCCCTGTACACAAATTACAAATGGAATACACACCCAAAACTATACAGCAGATTTCGCGGGGCACATGAACACGTGTACCAAATTGCAAGTCAATAGCGTGATTTTTGTGGCCGCTATCGTGATACATATAAATTTCTCCCATAGGCCGTAATGATAAGAAAAACTTTGGCGTGCCCCTGTATACGAACTACAAATGGAATACATACCAAAAACTATACAGCTGATTTCGTGGGGCTCATGAACATGTGTACCAAATTTCAAGTAAATAGCGCTTTTTTGGCGGCCGCTATCGCGCGACAGACAGACAGACACACACAGCCCAAAACCGTTTTGAGTCTCAACAGAGGGCCTCCACTGACGTTTCGGCAATAATGTTAAAAGAAATCAATTTGACCAAAGCTTCATACAGTGACAGAATGAAATCCCCGCCTAATAGGCTATCCACCGTTCATTTCGATATATTTATCTTATTCTAATCTATTAATTTATTTTATCAGGGTCAATTTCGTTGTTTAGTTTTCATGCTACTATTTCCAATGCAATAATCCTCAAACTCATATTTATATGAAAAATTTGCAATTTCGCTATGTTGATAAAATCGTAAATTACGAATAATTTACGAAATTTTCCTATTAGAATATTTGTATTCAATCATGTTCAAACAAATATCATAAACGTAATTTTGAAGTTGTCTAACGTATTTAGGATCCTCAAAATGGAAGTTTATGCTCAATTTTGCTTTATTCTGACATGTTAAATAAATCGTAAATTCCAAATAACTTACGAATTTTTTAAATTGGAAAAATCATAGTCTATGATATCCATGCCAGTATCCTAAATATTATTTCGAAAGTGGTTTGACATTTTTACGATGAAAATATCCCTCAAGATTGACGTTTATGTGAAATTTTGCTCTATTTTGCCATGTTAAGAAATTCGTAAATTTCCAATAACTTACGAAATCTTTATATTGGAAAATTCTTGTAATTATTTAATGTAAAACATAATGTATTTTCGTAAATTGTAAATGACTATTTTTTTAAATATGGACTTGTTATTTTCTTTTATGTACCTAAATAGGGAATAAAATATTTCTGAAAATTTTTGATTTAAGGTTTTTTATGAATTTACACATTTCGAGATATCTGTCTGTGTGTGTCAGCAAAGGTTCTGGTCGCTGTAACTAAACCAATAAGCAGAATTTAACAATACTTGATTTTTTTTTTTTTTTTTTTTTTTTTTTTTCACAATCTTGAGTTAAATTTGTTCTGATTAACTTTTGTGATACATCGCCAAACAGGTGAGCTTTCATGCAGCGATTAAACTCATTTATTCTAAGGCCGTGACGAACTCCCACTTGGGGCCTACTGTCCCTTAATCTATCCTCCAAATAACTTTACAGTTTGATTAAAAAAAAAAAAAAAAAAATCTTTTTAAACTTTGTGTGTATAAAATAAATTATCTTGATTGTAATTTGGTGTTTATCATCCGGAAGGTGACGCTACTCTTCTGCTTATTCCATCATTGAGACTGAGACTATATCTCAGCTTCTATTGAACATTATATACCTTAAAAAAAGTATCCGTTGCTTAATTTTCTTTCTCACGTTAAAATCTGCGTGAATACTGGCCGAAAGTTGGTTCTGCTATGCTCTAATTTTCCTTGTTTCTAAAAGAACCATGACTCAAAATCTAATGTGCATAACAACTAACAACACCATTGTTTTCCTTACTGGATTTTAAAATTGTGTGTATATGAACTGAATGATGGTGTAGTTACGTTGTAAATTTTGTTTAAATTTGTGTTTATATTGGCCGAAAGGTAGCTCTGATGCTGATATGCTATCATTTTCTTTGTTTATGAAAAAGTTTATCTTAAAATCTAATGGGCATAACTGCATCATTTTTTAAATTCTGTGAATATAAACTCGAAATGTTGTTTGTTATCGGTCGGAAGGTGGTGTTTTTAGTTCCCATCATACTATAGGTATGTGGAACTTAGGTAATCGTGAAAATTTTCGACCTTGTTTTTTTTTTACTTTTTTACTTGTTTTCAGGTGTGAGTGTGTGAGGAATCCGAAAATGACAAAATTTGTATGGTGTCTGTTAGTGTGTTAGTCCGTTAGTTTGTTAGTCTGTGTACACGATATCTCACGAACAAATTGTCGCAGAGAGGTCAGATCAGTTTTAAAATATTGCTTTCGATACTGGCAAGAACCCTATTCATTTGCAACATTCGAATTAAAAAACTTCGTAAGTTATTAGAAATTTACGATTTTCTTAACATGGGAGAATAGGACAAAAATTCACTTAAACGTGCATTAAATGGAAACTTTTTACTGTAAAAATGTCAGACCAGTTTTAAAATATCAGGTTTGATGCCGGAATGAACATCTGTAACTATAAATATGCTACTTTGAAAATTTCGCAAGTTACTGGAAATTTACGAATTTCTTAACATGGCAGTATAGGGCGAAATTTCACATAAACGTTAATTTTTAGAGATATTTTCATCGTAAAGATGTCAGACTACTTTTGAAATATTATTTAGGACACTGGCATGAATATTTATGGCTATGAATTTTCCAATATAAAAATTTCGTAAGTTATTGGAAATTTACGAATTTCTTAACATGGCAGAATAGCGCAAAATTTCACATAAACGTCAATCTTGAGAGATGTTTTCATTGTAAAGATGTCAAACCACTTTCGAAATATTATTTAGGATACTGGCATGAATGTCATAGACTATGATTTTTTTCAATTTAAAAAATTCGTAAGTTATTTGGAATTTCCGATTTACTTAACTTGTCAGAATAAGGCAAAATTGAGCATAAACTTCCATTTTGAGGATTATAAATACATTAGACAACTTCAAAATTACATTTATGATATTTGTTTGAACATGACTGAATACAAATATTCTAATAGGAAAATTTCGTAAATTATTCGCAATTTACTATTTTATGAACATAGCGAAATTTTAAATTTTTCATATAAATATGAATTTTGAGGATTATTGCACTGGAAATAGTAGCATGAAAACTAAACAACGGAATTGACCCTGATAAAATAAATTAATAGGTTAGAATAAGATAAATATATCGAAGTGAACGGTGGACAGCCTATTAGGCGGGGATTTCATTCTGTCACTGTATCAAGCTTTGGTCAAATTCATTTCTTTTAACATGATTATAATATGTCTCGCATTAGAAATTTACGAGAACATAAATATGATGGGGAACTGAGCAGAGTCCACCTATGCCAACTAGTTATGTTGTAAATTTCTCTGAATTTCCTTTGCTTATGAAATACTACACATCAAAATCTATTGTGTATAAGTGCACCATTTTTTCCCTACTGATGTTTAAGTTTTTGTGTGTATAGGCCGATAGGTGGCGCTAATACGCTGTATTTTTCTTTGATTCTGAAAAAACTATATGACACACTTCCGGTTATCCAATTTTCACCAAAAGTTCAAAAAATCATATGTACACCAGACCTGCCTCAATTCTGAAGTTTCGTAGTTCTATCTTTTTTTTTTTTTTTTTTTTGAGATATAATAGTCAGAAGATTTTCCATGTACAAAGAACGATACATACAAATTTTGTTGGGGACCATTTTTGGGGGGCTTTTTTGTCGGGGCTCTTTTGTAGGGGCACTTTTTTCGGGACTCTTTTGTCTTGGGGCTATTTTGTCGGGGCTGTTTTGTCGGAGCTCTTTTGTCGGGGCTTTTTTGTCCTTTGGGCTCATTTGTCGGGGCTGTTTTGTCTTGGGCTTATTTGACGGGTCACGCCACTTTTCAAATAAGATAATTGTATGTGGTGATTTTAATGCACATAATTTATGTTGGAATTATAAAGACACAAATAGTGCGGAAGAGCTATGGAGTCCTTTTTGGATTCCAGTGTTCTTGAACTAATATATAGAAATTCTGACATGCCTACTTCATAGGTGTCAACTTTTTAAAAAATCTGGGGGGGCGAGTTTCAGTGGAGCTATGTTCAAATAAGATTTTAAAAACTTTAGAATTTATATATATCGCATGTGATACCCCTCATGTGGGCCCCTCGCATGTGATACCAACAATACGGCTATTAAAATGCATTCTTTATAAAAATTTTAACTTTCTATAAAGGGAAAAACACAACTGATTTAATTGTGAAGCAATGAACAAAATAATGAAACAAATCAGTAGGCAAGAAAAAGGAAAACTGATCTAATTGTGAAGTAATGAACAAAATAATGAAACAAATCTGTAGGCAAGAAAAAGAAATATTTAATCCAAACTGATATCAATCTTATCAAAAAGTAATAAGGAGAAATACAATTTCCGTAACTTTAAATTAAAAAAATTCTAAAGGTGATAAATGACTGGATTGAACCTGGCTACTGAACTAATAAGTTCATTAATGAAAATAGAGACTAATTTCTTTTCATACATACATATGAAACTAGTATGTTGTGGCCACCACAAGACTTTCTTCTATATTTTCCTATATACATATTTAATCAGTAACAATATTAAAAAAAGTTTTTTTTTGTTAAAAGTAATACATATTCAATCAGTAACAATATTAAAAAAAAAAAAAAAATTTTTTTTTTTTTTTGCTAAAAGTAAAACAAATCGATAACTTTGTTTTAAATTATCACAGATTTATAGTTCAACCATTCATTTTAAAGGTATTGACGAGATCTTTCGAAAGATACCCATCTTCAAAATCCTGGGGTACTTCCCCCCCAGGGGAGGAAGCGATGCCCCCACATGCACAAAAATTTTTTCCTAGTTAACTATTACTATTATCAATAACTCATACTAATTTTACAATCACAAGTTAAAAATAACTCTCATTATGTACATTTATACGAAATTTTGTCCTATATAGCCATGTTAAAAATTTAGAAAACATGAGATCACAGTGCCACCTGTTGAGCGATTGATCCCCAAATGTAATCAGCACCAGTTTATGTCAGGGACCAACTAAATACCAAGTTTGGTTAAATTTCGTTAAAAAAAAAAAAAAAAAATTAAGTTTTTTTTTCATTAAAAGTAAAAAAAATCGATAACTTTGTTTTAAATTATCACAGACTTATGGTTCGACCATTTGTTTAAAAGGTATTGACGAGACCTTTCGAAAGATACCCATCTTGAAACTTTGCCCCCCCCCCGGGGGGGGGAGGGTACTGCCCCCCCCCCCAGTTGGGGGGAACCGATGCCCCCACATGCACAAAATTTTTTTCCTAGTTAACTATTACTATTCTCAACGAGACCTTTCGAAAGATACCCATCTTGAAAATTTACTTCCCGGGGAGGCCGCCCCCCCAAGATTTAAAAGTGGGGGGGCCAGCCCCCCCTGCCCCCCCGTAGTTTACGCCTATGCCTACTTACCTTCACTATAATGGTAATGGTACTAACCGGATTTAACTTTGGCCTGTAGTGACATAGCAGACGATGCAAACAGAGACACAAATTATGATCCTGGCTCTGGACATTGCATGATTGTTACTTCATTCCGTATTAAGGGGAAAACCCCTAAAAATCAGAATTGTTGTAGGAATAGATGGAATTTAAAAAAAGCAAATTGGAAGGCTTATCATGATGAATTAGAAACCCTTTTTCGTAATCCAATGAATTTTAAAAAAAGAAATTTGGATGCCTCTTTGTCATATTTTTGTAAGATGATCATTTCAGCGGCCAAACGCTGGATACTTAGAGGTAAACAATACAAATATAAAACGTTTTGGAATGATGATCTAACCCTGTTAAAAGAAAAATCCGTTCAGGCCCGTACTAAGGCTAAAATTTCTAAAAACCCTGAGATGTCAGAAACTGGAGAAAGTGTATTGCTGTCCTTCATAGAGAAATTAATTTGGCAAAGCGCAAGAGTTTTAATGCTTTTATAAATAATATTGATTACCGTAAGGACGGTGGTAAAGTTTTTTAATTCGTGAATAAACTGAAACATGACGCTCCCCTTCCTCCAAGGGTGCCAATTGTTTTTAAAGGAAATACTTTAAGTTATGGCAGAGATATTTCTAATGCTTTTATAAATTTTTATACTTCTGACCAACGACTAAGTCATGAACTCAAGTGTAGACAAAAACAGATGAGGAACTTAATTAAGGAGTCTCGTGGAATTACTGGTGCTGATCAAGAAATTTTTAATAAAGACTTTGGCCTTCTGAAACTAAAAGAAATTATAGATTTCCTGAAAGTGAAGAAAAGTCCAAGTCCTGAATAATATACATACAGAGTTTATTAAACATCTTGGATATAATGCTCAAATGACTCTCTTATCTATTTTTAATCAAATTTGGAGCTGTTATGTGCCCACCATGTGGAAAAAGCCCATTATCATCCCTATTTTGAAAAAATATAAACCTGCAGATAATATTAAGAACGATCGCCCTATTGTATTGACTAGTGTTTTGTCAAAGATTATGGAAAAGATGATAGTTTCTAGACTAACTTGGTTTCTGGAGAATAATGGACAATACCACTCTACAGGCCAACAAGTTTCGTATGTTAGTCAGGCTATGGATTCTTTAGACAAACGCTTTTCTGTCTTGGCAGCTTTCATTGATTTTGAATCGGCTTATGATAAGGTATGGCGACTACGTGCTATCCAGAAATTACAGAACCTGGGAATTAATGGCAAGACGTTTCTTTGGATTAAGAATTTTCTGTCACAACGTTAATCTGCTGTTAGATATGGCTGTGGCATTTCTTGTTTCAAACAGACTGAGACTGGCCTTCCTCAAGGAACGGTGATTAGTCCAAAATAATTGTTAATATTTTATTATTGATTTACCTAGCACTTTGACACCATGGGTGGACTTTGCTTTTCTTGCTGATGATTTAGTTAACTGGAGCAGTGCTTCAAAAACAAACCAAGCTTATCTGAATGAGATCTTAAACAGGGCTTTGAATTAACTGGAATATTGGTGCCTAGAAAATGGTATGATGGTAAACCAGAACAAGAGTACATGCTAGTTTTCACAGCCTTTTACCCCAAATTTGACTTTTAGAAATGTAAACATCTAGTATAATGATTCAACTAATTATTTGGGCTGCATTTTCGATCCTCGTTTAAATAGGAAAAATCCTGTAGAACATTTGAAAAATAAAGCCGTGAGGACGCTCTCTGTCTTAAACCGTCTAACTGGTGCAAGATGGGGTTGTGGCAGAGAGAATTTAATAACTACTTATAAATTATATATTCAACCAATTATTGGTTATTGTAGTGAGATCTTGATCACGGCTCCAGATTATGTCACTCAAATCCTCGAAGTTCTCCAGAATTAGGCGTTACGTATAATAACTGGAGCGGTGAGAACTACTCCTATACTTGCAATTCAACTTTTAACTGGTTTGGAACCTGTACATGATCTTATTAAATGAAAAGCGATCCTATAATATCAAAAGCTTGTACGTTTGCCTGATAACACTTTTTGAAGGAATTATAATAATAATGCTTCTTGAAATCTTAAGACTCAGATTGGTTTCATTCAGATAGCTCAGAGAAAATCTGACTCTCTGTATTCGATCCGAGATTACCTAGTCTTGCTTCCCCCTGTTTATCCATTGGACTTTTTGGATTTAAATATAAACCTTGATATTATCCAAAGAGTTGTTAAATATGAAATGAGTGATATGCAATTAAAAACTTTTCCATTAGAAACTATAGAGGTTCGTTATCCTGAAAAGGACTGGCTGCGTGTCTACACGGACGGATCTATGTTAGATAGGACTTGCGGTGCTGGAACGGGTATTCATTGTGAACTTTTTAATTTTTACTAACCAGTAGGACCTTGTACTACTGCCTTCGACAGTGAAATCGAAGCTATTGCTGTGGCAATCCAGCAGTTGTCGATCCGCAAACACTCCTTTGAAAAAGCGGTAATATTGTCAGATTCTAAAAATGCGCTTCAGTCCCTGCCCTACTGAACAAACAAAATAATCCCCAAAGATTTTTGGAATGTAAGTCCTTACTTAAGGTACTGACACACAGAATTTCATTCCAATGGATTCCAGCCCATTGTAGAATTTTGGGCAATGAAAAAGTTGATGCTCTGGCTAAAAAAGGAGCTTTGATGGAGCAATGTATAAACCGTCCGTTCTCAATCGACTAAATTGTATGTCAACTTGATCCATAGGAAAACTGTTAAATGGAATATGACTCAAGGTGCAGGTGACAAGAAATGGAAGATGAGAAAATAATTCCTGGTTTTCCAAGAAAGAATGCGGTGGCTCTTTTTAGAGGGTTAACGGGACATGATTGTTTACGGAGCCATCTCTGTAGAATTGGCGTGACAGATTCCCCAGACTGTGTTTTGTGTGACTTTGGTCAACCAATGACTTTTGAACATTTGAATTATTGTAATGTGTTGTTTCAGTGTGAGAACATTGTTAAGAAGTATTGGAGAGCCCGTAGGCTTAAGCGCTAATGTTCGGCATTTGTAAAATAAATAAATAAATATTATGTATATTCAAAAAGTTATACGCAATAGAATGAACTGAATTTCAGATCTTTTCAAAATAAGGAAAGTGATAAAGGGGATTTCATAAATATTTGTTAACAATCAACGAACACTGTATAACCATTAACTGAATGAAAATAAAAAATAATGTGATTAAAACCCCTTATAGTTTTGTTTTTATTTTGAGAGAAACTGAATAAGCAGTTCATTCTATCGCTTACAACTTTTTTAATTTACGCAATAGTACTTGTTTGGGATTTTCATATAAGTATCGCAATACTTTTGATTATTAAATTATGTAAATGGAATTTAACTAAAGCTTGCGCAAGCGCATTAAAAAATTATTTAGTTAAAATGCTCATATTACCTTAGCTATTTAAAATTTTTACATACTGATGCAAAATGCTGTGTCTAATATGTCAAGTTTCCTAAAGAAGGCTTTGCGCTGAGTGCAATACCTTGAGTGTTATAGTTAAAAAGTGAATTTCTTTCTTTTTTTTACAATTACCGTTGAATTTCTACGAATATATGTGGAAGTCTCATAATCACATGCTACAGCCAGTGCACATTTCAAACATGAGGATGATCCCAAACGTTTTCAATGATGAGGATGATCCCCATCTTTACAGGATGATCCCAAACATTTTCAATATTTTTAAATTCTTTATTGGTTCCCCTTTTGCTTTCGTGGCAAACTTTTCATTGAAGTATTTAGGGTATAACATGTCCTTTACAATCCTAAAGTTTCAAGATGATTAGTTCAGTACTTTTTTAAATATTTGACAAAAACTTTGAAATCGAAAGTGTTCATTCATTAATGGAAATGTAATGTAATTAATTTTCATATATATATATATATATATATTGTTACTTTTTATCTACGTTTTCAGAAATATATATATTTAAATTGTTTATTTTCAGTCCCTTTACATCTAAATCGCCCTGTCATAACTATCCTTAACGACCTTGGTGTCCGACATAGAATGTTTTTGAGGCTTCAAGAAAACAGCCTGAAAACATTAACAGATATGCTTTTTGAAGAAAAAGAAGCTGTTAAATTTCTTGATTCAAAAACACCAACAAATTTATTCAACTTTGAAGAATTATCAAAGTCTGGAATACATTTAACAACAGAACCCTTTTTTAAAGCTCTTCTTCTTGCTCTGCACAGACATCATATTGGTATGTATTATTCTACAACCACAAAAAAAAAAAAAAAGTCCTTATAAATTATAAAAACTTTTAAAACCATTTGAAATGCTACTTCATTAATGTTTTCAGCTGCTTACGTAGCCAAGCCATCCCCAAATCTGTGAGTGAATTAAACACTTAACTGCCCTGGGTGCATATACTTGTCGCGCTATGCCGATGCGTTATCTTGCCCGGTCATATATATAACTAGCGTCTGTGGATGCAATGTGGTACTATGGAGCCGAACCAATCAGAATTCAACTTACACTGAAAGTTTATAACACCATTGTTGATTGGTTATCAGTTCTTATAGCAACCTGTTAGCGAATTGGCGATAAAATGAGTAGCTTGCTTTTTCTTTTTGACATTCATTCTGTGCATCTCGCCAGCGATTTGTTTACAGTTTACATCGTGGAATCACGGAGCGTGGAATATTTACGTTACACATTCCTCCTGACATCTCTTTTGCGCACTTTGCAAAAAAAAATAAAATAAAATAAAATAAATAAATAAGAAAAAAAAAAAGTTGAATTCATTTATCTTTATTAGAAGTATAATTATTTACTTTTCTTGCAATATTTTGGTATCATTTTAGACTAACTTAGAAAATATAATTAGTTTTGCATATTTTAAATAATAATCATATTTTTATCATTAAAATGTGTTGAATACTAATCAATTACATTCGCATTTAATATAAAATACTAATGTGATTTTAGATTGTTGTTCTTTCATGATTGAATTGAGTGCTTTTAAACTTTTGTGTTTAAATATGTAACTTTATTTAGTCCTTTAACAAGTCTGTCTCTAAAGATGTTAAAGTTATTATTATTATCTTAACGCTATTTTTTTTTTAACTTCGTTTTGATGATGAAAATGAAAGTACTTAATATTTAAAATTATTGAGCGAAGAAAAAAAATATAATCTGCACATTACAGTAGGCTACTCAATAAATTGTAAAATATTACTTTGACTCATTGTTTTTCACTTTTTAACATTTTTAGTTAGATTTCTCAGTTCGATTTTAAAAGACAAAAGCACATTTGTGGCGATAAATATTTCCCTTTGTAAAAATCCTTAAAACCTGCGGAAAAATGTTTACAAAGTTTTTTATGTAGCCATTGTGAAAATAACTTAGATTTTATCTAGTCTAAAAGTAGAATGTATGCACTTAGAATTATTTTGTAAATGACCATATAAAAACATTTAACATTGCATATAAATTGTAAAATTCAGAAAAATATTTTAAAAGTAAGCTTTAAATATTTACTTTTCTTTCTAAGATTTTATATTTTCTTTTTTGCTTTCTGTTAATGAACACAAGATCATGGTAAATACCTACATATATCATTTTGTCATGTGTTTTTAAACTTAAACAGTACATGGTAAGAAATTAAGTACTTAAAGTATTATTATACTATGGCATGTCTGTTATTTTTAGGGATGAAACGGATAGAAATTTTGCCGGGTATCAGATATCCGGAGATCTTTTGCCTGTCGGATACGGATATCCGGCATTAGTTTTGTTTTTTGTATGTTTCTTTTCTTTTTCATTATTTTAAAACAATAAAATATAACCCACCTTTTAAAAACATTTTAAATATAATTTATTTAAATATATTTATTTAATATTTTATTTATTTGTGCAATATTGCCATGGAGAATAAAACTTTAAGCGTAACATACTTATTCCTACACTTGCAATTTGTGGTGAAAAGCATTGTCACAAAGAAATAGGTTTTGTTCAGAATTATAAAACTAAAATTTATTATTTACATATTTTTTGCAATATTAATATTCAAAAAAATGAAACAAAATACAGTAACCGCCGCTTAATAAAAATCACTGGTTAATAAAATCAGCCACTTAATCTGATCAAATTGCCAGGATCGGAATAAAATCAATGCAAACCATCTTTGAAACTGCCTCTCAATAAAATCAGTATTGCCGGTTAATAAACTGAAAAATTCTCATCAGAAGCAAAATACCATTTATGCATGCTGAGTAAATTCTTATTTACACTCCGATTTTTTATTTTTTAAATAAAAAATAAATTAAATACAGAAATCCCTCTATTATCTCTCTTTGTCGAAAATTTACAACATTAAATTTTACATTTATAGCAATTAAAACACGCCCCATCACATTGACTTAGGAACAATTTCAAGGAATATATTCTTCAAGGTGTAATAAGTTACAAATTTGATTTAATTCGCCAGTGATTATTTTATTTTTAATTATTTAAAGACAATTTCTAATTCTTATTCTGAAATAAGTAAGATGTTTAAACGAAAATATTTTAAATTTTAAAGAAAGGCGTGAACTTTTAGCAAAGTAATGATGATTTTCCTGAAAGGAAAGCGCATCGTAGCTTGGGATGTGTTTAATTCTTTTATTTTGAAGAAACACTTCAATAATTATCTGTTAAAAATTAATTAGCATTGTTTATTAATTTCATTATTTGGTATCTTTTAAAATTTCTTTTCAAATTCAGGGAAGTAACACCTTTTTATTGTGTACAAGAACGTTAGCCGGATATAAAAATCAGCCGCTTAATAAAATCACTTTTGCTCAGAACGAATGTGATTTTAATAAGTGGCGGGTACTGTATTTTACTAATGAAATCATAGTTACAGGGTTATTTTCATAGGAAAACTAATATATTGTGGCCATCATAAATCTTTTTTCTATATTATTCTGTACTAGCAGGCTTTGCCCGCTTCGCTGGTCATTATATTAAAATGAAGTCTCAAAATACCATATCATTGATGATGATAATAATAATAATAAAATCATTGAAATCAATCAAAATCTAAGTTAAAATTCTCGATACCTTCGATAGCGGTTTTCCCACTTGCCACACTTAACAAAATCCCTTTATAATGCATGTTGCATACACATACCTAACACACATATTAAAAAATCGGGATTCTAAGATTATTTGAAGCAAAGTTATGTTTTAAAACGTGTTTTTTAGCCCCCCCCCTGCCCTCTCTTAAAGGAAAGGAGGGGGAGATTTTGCAAAATATCCTTATATTATGAGTTAGATACATATAATATACCCACACATGGAAAATCTCTCCTTCATAAGATAATTTACTGCAGAGTTACACATGAATACATGTCCCCCCCCACCCCTTAAGGGGAGGTGGGGTGGAGTTTCACAAAATCACTTTGTAGTGTGTGTTGAATACGCATAAGCAGTCCACGCATCAAAAATTGCCATTCTTAGATAGTTTGGAACAGAGTTACGCATGGAAACATGTTTTTAATCCCCCTCTAACCCTCAAGGGGGTGATAGCACGGAATTCCAAATAATCCCTTTGTAGTTTGTTTGTGTTGAGTACACATAACCAATCAACCTATAAAAAAATCGCTTTTCTGAGATAATTTGGAGCAGAGTTACTCTTTAAAATGTGTTTTTGCCCCCCCCCCCCCACCTTTAAAGGGGGAAAAGGAAAATTTCACAAAATCGACTTATAGTGCGTGTTGGGAGTGCATAGGCAGCCCGCAAGTAAAAAATCGTCTAAGATAGTTTGGAGTAGAGTTACGCATGAAAACATGATTTTGCCCCACCCCCAAGGGGGATAAGGTGGAATTTTACAAAATCCCTTAGTAGTGTGTGTCTTGAGTACGCATAACCAATCAACATATCAAGAAATCGCTATTCTGAGATAATTTGGAGCAGAGTTACTCTTAAAAGCGTTTTTTGCCCCCCTCCCCGCCTTTGAAGGAGGGGAGGGGAAATTTTTGTAAGATCCCTTTATAATGTGTGTTGGGAATGCATAAACAACTCATATGTAAAATAAAAGCTTACTGAGATAATTTGAAGAAAAGTTATGCTTGGAAACATGCTTTTTGCAACACCACACCCCTAAGAGGGGAATAGGACGGAATTTTACAAAATCTCTTTTTAGTATGTGTCTTGAGTACGCATAACCAATTGACATATCAAAAAATCGCTATCCTGAGATAATTTGGACTGCAGTTACTCCTATAAGCGTGTTTTTGCCTTCCTCCGCCCTTAAAGGACGGGGGGTGAAATTTTGTGAAATCCCTTTACTGTGCGTGTCAGGAAAGCATAAGCAACCCACATATACAAATTAATCTTGCTGAGATAATTTGAAGCAAAGTTATACTTGGAAACGGGTTTATATTGCCCCCCACCCCACCCCCAAGGGGAAAAGGAGGAACTTTCGCAAAGCCCCATTGCAATAGGTGTAACCCCCCCCCCCAAAAAAAAAAAAAAAAAAAAAAAAAAAAAACGCAAAATACCAAACATGAGGTTTTGGAAATATTCTGAAGACTCTTGGCGATTTTCTATATCTTTGTGCTGTTATTGGTACAGTTTTCCTCAAAAACCCGTATTTTGCTATTTCTTTTTTTTGCACTCAAGTCTAGTCTCTCTCTCTCTGCAATTTCTTCACCGTGAAGCAATTTGGAGCCAAATTATGCTTATAAGGGGTTTTTTGCCTTCTGCCCCCCCCCTCCAGGGGGCAGCGGGGTATTTCGCAAAATCCTGCCATAATGGGCATCACTGTCCTAAAACCAACATGCTCACCAAAATTTGCAAGTCTATCTCCCATAGAATCGCCACGGCTGTGTTGAGTCAGTGAATCAGTGATTTTACTCTTTTATTCCACACCCAACCCCAAAAGGGGGGGGGGTCTTTCACAAAATCCCGTTACAATGGGTGTTGCACACACATAAATAAGCCACACACTAAAATTTGTGACCTCAGCTCTTAGATTTCCACGGATAAATTTAGCGCTAAAAGGAGGGATCGAATTTGCCCCCTCGTAACTCCCCCCCAAAATCGAAAATCGGAAAAAATCAAAAATGAATTTTTGCAAATACCTTCAAAAAGATGCTTGGCTTTTTTTTTTTTTTTTATCTGAGCTATTATTGCTAGAATTTTACTCGAAAATCCATGCATTGCTAATTTTGCCTCCGAAAATTCTTTTTACCCCCTCTCCCCCCTTAAAATGCAAAATCGCAGAAAATGATTCTTTTGTACTTAAGTCTAGTCTCCCCATCTGCAATTTTTTCACAATGAAGTAATTTAGGGCCGAATTATGCTTATAAAGGTGTTTACTTTCTGCCCCTCCCCCGAAAATCTCACTTTTACCCCTTACCCCCCCCTTAAAAATCCAAAATCGCAGAAAATAATTTTTTTGTATTCAAGTCTAGTCTCCCCATCTGCAATTTCTTCACGGTGAAGTAATTTGGAGCCGAGTTATGCTTATAAAGGTGGTTTTTGCCTTCTGCCCCCCGGGGGGTATTTCGCAAAATCCCGTCTTAGTGAGCGCCACGGTCCTGAAATCAACCTGCTCACCAAAAATTGTGACTCTATCTCCCATAGGATCGCCACAGCCGTGTTGAGTCAGTGAGTGAATCAGTGAGTTTACTCTTTTATATATATAGATAACAGCATCACTTACAGTTTAAATTGTACAAAAATTTGCCCATAGCTTCTCACAATAAATATTTTACGTATGGAGTTTGGTGCAATTTTAATCAACAGATGCTGAGATATAGGCTTATGAAAAATCATCGGGTAAACTGCAGTGCTGTAATGCTACCTGATAGCTGATATACACTCAAAATAAAATCACGATAGTGATTTTATTGGACTTTAAATGGCCGACTCTCTCACATACCAAGTTTTGTGCAATTATACATGATACAATATGATATGAGATACAGCTTTCACGTATTGGGGGAAATTTAAGTATAGCAGCGCTACCTATCGGCTAACATGCACCAAAATTGAATCAGCATAACTTCTCATAATACCCTTCCAACATAAAGTTTCGTGTAATTATGCGCATTAGAGCACAAGTTATAGCCTTCCCTAAAATTGCAGAAAGTACTGTATAACAACACCACCTGTTGAGTTGGCACCAAAACTTGATAGACACTAATATATGCCAAGGTGCATGTACATATAGATTTACATGAAATTCTGTGCAGTAGTTCCTGAGATATAGCCTTCTTATAGGTTGCAGAAATCGCAGTGCGCCAGAACCTGTTGGTGAAATTACATATAAATTTATATGTAATTTAATTTTTTATTTTACTTCCAGAACTACTGCGTAGTTGTGGAGATATAGTTAAACAGAATTTTTCTCTCACACACACAAACAGACATTTTTAAAAAGTGAACAAGACAGGTTCTGGACCTCTTAAAATGTGTAAATGCATCGAAAACCAGAAGTTGAAAATTTTAATGAATCCAATACTTTCTTTTGAGACATTCATAAGAAAACATAAAAGAAAGAAGAAAAAGAAAACAAAGCTTCAAACTAGTGTGTTATGGCCATCACAAAACTTTCTTCTATATCACTATATATAACTGCTACATGCTGTTTAACATGCACGGAAGAAATTTAATCATAGCTTCTCCCAATACAGAGTTTAGATATGGAGTTTAGTGCAATTTTAATCAAAAGGTTGAGATGTAGCCATGCGGAGAATCACAGAAGGTGAGGAAAAGCGCCACCTGTAGGTCAATATACACCCAAATTAAGCCAGCTTTCATTCTCATATTATTTATCTTGCATGTCAAGTTAAGTGCAGTTAAATGTTATAGATATTGAGATTTAGTCTTCCTATAGACAGTAAATTGCAGCATAATATTGTCATCTATCGCCCAATATGCACCAAAATTGAATCAACATGATGTTTTATAAAAATGGCCCTCTCACATACAAAATTTTGTGTAATTATACACAAATAAATCTCAATGAACTTCCCTATTCACAGGAAAAATTGAAGTATAGCAGCATCACCTATTGGCCGATGTGCACAGAAATTAAACATGTTTCATGATAGCCCTATGGCATACTTACTTTTTTTTTTTTTTTTATTACACACAATAGAAGCTGAGATAGTCTTCAATTAAATGAGAGAAATTACAGTATAGCAGTGCTACCTGTTGAGTGACTTGCATCAAAAACTGATGTGCATTTTTTTTTCCCTGTGTATAAATTTATATGAAATTCTGTGCATTAGTTCTTGAACTAGAGCTGCTACATAAAATTTTTACCAGCCAGACATTTTCTAAAAATGGTCAAATTGTGTTCTAATCCCCTCAAAATGTGTAAATACACTGAAAATTGCAAGTAAAAATGTTTTACACATCCATTATGTCCTATTTAATATAGAAGAAAGTAATAATTCAAAACAAATTTATATATTTTTTTCTTTGTATACATTTTATATTCTGTACAGATAAGAAAGAAATTCTTAGATTATTTATTAAAATTTTGTAAATTTCAAACCATAACTTTTCAACATAAGGCATCGAGGGGGGGAGGGGTTAGACCACCCCTTCCAAAAATGCAGTCTTTGTCATACTAACACCCAACCAATGCCAAATTTAAAAGTTCGTAAATATAGGACTGTAACTTTTCGTGATAGACACCATGGGGGGGGGGGGGGGGAGGACCCTCACCCTTCCAACAGTGCTTTCTTTGTCGTACCAATACCTAACCACAGTGGTGGATCTAGAACTTAACTTTATTTATTTATTTATTTATTTTTTTTTTTTTTTTGGGGGGGGGGGGGCGCTAAGACTTTTCAAAGTGTTATTCCAGATCAAAGAAAAGTTTACAATTGTAATAGTCAGTTGTGAATGTTAGTACTTTTGCCCCCCCCCCTTCTTTAAATCCCCCACTGTGAGCATAAGTTTTCGAGATAAGACACCGTGTGCGTACGTGTTTGTGTGTGTGTGGGGGGGGGGGGGGAGAGACTCTCCCTCCTATTAACAGTGCAGTGTTTATCATCCCAACCAACCCCAAATTAAAAATTTTTTTTAATTCTGACCATATTTTTTTCGAGATCAGGCACCATGGGGAGGTACGGCCCTTCCTCCTTTTAACAGTATGTATTCTTTGTCATACTAACACCCAACCCACCCGGAATTTAAAATTTCGAACCGTAACCTTTCGGCACAAGGCATCAAGGGGGGTGGGGTCAGACCACCCCTTCCAACAGTGCAGTCTTTGTCATACTAACACCGAACCAATGCCAAATTTAAGATTTCGTAAAGATTGGGTTACATTAGGTATTATTAACTTTCAGTCAGAGCATAATTAAAACATAAGCTTAACAGTTATTGTTTGTTTTACACTCAACAGATAATTTTCTTTAAAGTTTAAGAACAATATCAATAAAAGATTATAAAGAACAAATTTAGGCCTTTGACGGTTGATTTTCAACCTGACACCTGGAGTCTCATTCATAGCTTTATCGTGTAGGGGTTTAGTTGTTTTCCCAGGTGCCGGCCCCTTCCCTACACTAGGCTATGAATTCTTCGACCATAATAAAATGGATAGGTTATTCATCTTTTATAGATTATTGACTTTAAAAATGAGGTCTTTTATCATGTAAACAAAATATATGATAATGATATTCTTACATGTACAGTAACTTGTCATAAATCCTTATTAAAAGGTTTAAGTTATAATAGTTGATAGTATTACAAAAAACTTAAAAAAAAAAAAAAAAAAAAGTTTACAAAAAACTATCTTTGTAAATAAATAAAAATATGTTTTTGCCTAATAAAATCAAATAAAATCTCATGAAACTTTCTTTAAAATGAGGGTCAGAAACTTTTTTATCTCATAAAACATAAGAATGTGTTTATTTAAGCTTTAAAAAATTCTGATTTTTCAAAAAATCAAATGAAATAAAACATTTTTAAGAGTATTTTATCATTTATTTCAAAAGAAAGAATGATTATCAAATGTTTAATTGAAATCTGAAGCTGATTGGTTAAAAAATTTAAAAAAAAAAGTTGATTTTACAAATATATAACTTTTTAATGCATGTGTGGCACAAAATAGTCTACCATTAGCCTTTAACTAATTCAATACATATTATAAATTATATTATTAACAGGACTTTGCACAGTACTTTAACTTTTTAATGCATAATTTGCTACAAATTAACATTTATAGATATTGCTTTAAAAATTAAATAAATAAAATACAAGTGGTAGATGATAAATTTGTCATTAAGCTTACTTTTATTTGTTCATACACTGTATTTTAGTATAACAATGAGAATTCATAATCTAAACCTAGTTTTTTTTTTTTTTTATTATTATTATTATTTATTAATTTAACAGCATCCAGCTTCAACTATGCTACGCAGATATGTAAAATTAATATTTACAAGAAGATTGTTAAAGACATTTGACAAAATTGTTACATTATTATTGTTTTTGCATTTTTCAAAATAAAAAAAGCCTTAATAAAATCAATTATAAAACTAATCTTTCTTTTTTTTTTAATTAACAAAGGATATATACAAAATTAAACAGTTAAATATTTAGAATTAAACATGTACAAGTAACAAGCAACATATTATTATTATTAAACGTTTTACAATATCTAGTATGTTTTAAATTTACCTTTTTCTTACTCAAAAGTAAAAATTAAACATAAAATTTAATTTATCAGGAGATAGCATATTTACTAATGTTATAACGTTCAAATAAAAATTATTCCTTTTTTTACTGTTTACCAAACATTAATATATAAATATACAATAGATAGCTTAATATTGGATCGAACTATCTTACAAAAAAAAAAGGCACAGATTACAATAGAGAAAATGTGAATGATACTAAGAAAAAACAAAAGGCATAAGGACAAAATAAACATAACATAGAAGAAATATATCGCCGACGCCAAGGTGCGCCAAGAAGCCCATTTTCGCTAACATGATGGTAATCATTTGTCTTAACCAATCAAAGATGCTGTCATAAAAGAATATAGAGAAGAAATGCAAGAAAGATTTTGATTGGTTCGGCTCCATAGTACCACATTGCATCCACAGACGCTAGTTATATATACGTCTTGCCGAGGTACGATCCGTTGTTTACGCTGCTACCAGTTAAACTAATCTCAGGGCTTTGGAGTGCAATTAAATGACCATGATAGTGTTTTCAAAGGATTTACTTATTTTAGAGAAGATGGGGAGTGGGAGGAAGCGGAAAGGGAATATTTCTGGAATAGTGAACGCATAACTACACGCACCTGTGTGAACACCACACGAATCTCGTAATTTTTCGTCGGCTGGTAAGGGGTTAATAGTCGCCCATATGCTCACTCTTCTACTGACCCCTGCTTCTACTCAGTATGGCACGCCTACTGCCGATCTGAATTCAGATTGCCTGTGTGGACACACCACCTTTCGTCTGTTTCCGAATGTTCGAGGCTATTGTCATTGCGCGCATCGTATTTCGCTGAAAACTCAATTACTTTGGGTTTTACGGCATAGAGATAACTATTATTGTGATAGTTTGCCAATTCTGAGAAATTATAGAAACGTATTTTATTTTATTATTTTTTATTTACTTTAGTTTGAGCATTAGTTATTTTATTATTTTTAAATATTTATCATTTACACGTTCCTTTACACGCGTTTTCTTTATCTTCTTTTCTTAAGTTATTTTATATACTACTAGCAGGCTTTGCCCGCTTCGCTGGACACAATACTGAAATGAATTGCCAAAATCCTATATCATTATTAATTAACCTGAGTTCAAGTTCCCGCTGTGCGCGGTAGAGATTTTTCTCGCTCGTTACGTGAAGAGTCCGCGTTCCCACTGCCTTCGGCAGCAACTTACCCGCTTCTTACTCCCCTTCCCCAGTGGCTAAGTTCGAAGTTTTGCGAAATCTCGACAAAGTACATAATGCGTACACCTAATCAACATCCACACACCAAAGTTCGCCAATCTCAGATAATTTAAGGCGAATTCAAACGGGAAAATGTGTTTTTATACGTGTTTATAGCCCTCTCGACACCAAGGGGGTAAGGGGGGGATTTCGTAAAATCCCGTTACAGTAAGGGTCGGATACATATAAACAATTTACGCACCAAATTTCGTGACCGCAAATCCCATAGATTTCTCAGGACAATTTTAGCGCTAAAAGGTATGTCTCGAGTTTGCCCCCTCATAACCCCCCCCCCCCCAAAAAAAAAAAAAAAAAAAAAATGTGTTTTTGGAAATATCCTAAGGATGTCGTATAGCCTTTTTTCAATATATTTGTTCCATTTTTGGTAGAGGTGCACTCAAAAATCAGGAATTTTCAATATTTCCCCCCTCCCTTCCCTTAAAGATCGAAAATTCCTACCTAAGTGCAGATAATGTATTATATGTACTCATGTCTAGTCTCCCCATGTGCAATTTCTTTACTGTGAAGTAATTAGGAGCCGAGTTATGCTTACAAACGTTTTTTTGCTTTTGCTTCCCCCGGGGGGAAAGGGGAGTAATTTCGGAAAAGTTGATAGATATAATTTTAAGTTTAGTAAAGACCTAAGTTTCTGCGAAACGCCATTGAATTCTGTCCAGCCGTTCTCAAGTGATACCCGGACAAACGTGTTTCTGTCTTTTGCCCCCCAGGGAGGAATGTGGGGGAATTTCTGAAAAGTTGATAGATATTATTTTAAGTTGGGTAAATTTATGCGAAGTGCTGTTGAATTCCGCCAAGCCGTTCTCAAGTGATACCCGGACAAACGTCTTTTAGTCTTTTACCCCCCCCCCCCCGGGGAGAACGGGGGGGAGGGGAATTCTGAAAAGTTGATAGATATAATTTTAAGTTGGGTGAGGAACTAAATTCCTGCCAAGTGCCGTTGAATTCTGTCCAGCCGTTCTCAAATGATACCCGGACAAACGTGTTTCTGTTTTTCGCCCCCCAGGGGTAAACGTGGGGGAATTTCTGAAAAGTTGATGGATATAATTTTAAGTTGGGTAAAGATCTAAATTCCTGCTAAGCGCCGTTGAATTCCGTCCAGCCGTTCTCAATTGATACCCGGACAAACGTGTTTTAGTCTTTTACAACCCAGGGGGGAACGGGGAGGAATTTCTGAAAAATTGATAGATATAATTTTAAGTTAGGTAAAGACCTAAGTTTATGCCAAGCGCCGTTGAATTCCGTCCAGCCAGCCGTTCTCAAGTGATGCCCGGACAAATAAAGCGACATACAGAAGTCTGATTTTATTAATATAGATATGCCAGCTGTTTCGGAGTAGTGAATTTGATCATTATCATTTGGAAAATATTATATTTCTATTGGGTTTTATACCGATGTTTATTCCTGATTTGTTGGAATAAACATCCTAATTTGTCTGTTTTTTATTTTAATTTATTGCTCACTTTTTTATTGTATAGCATTGATAAGGTGTATTTTTGTTTTTGGACAACATCTATATAATTAAGTACTTTTATTGTATTTATCTTTCTATATAGTAATTTTTTTATTAGACTTTATATCTATATTAATAAAATCAGACTTTTGTCTGTAAATTTGTCGGAATCGAAAAATTTTGCGATATCTTCACGCTTCACACACCATGAAAGCCGAAAATGACTTAAGAAAATTTTGCCTGTGTGTGTGCGTGTGCGTGTGTGTGTATCATCGTGTCTGTATGTCGCTTTTTTTGTCCGGGTATCACTTGAGAACGGCTGGACGGAACTCAACGACGCTTGACAGAAACTTAGAACTTTACCCAACTTAAAATAATATTTATCAACTTTTCAGAAATTCCCCCCCCCGTTCCCCCCTGGGGGGGGGCAAAAGACAAAAACACGTTTGTCCGGGCATCACTTGAGAATGGCTGGACTGAATTCAACAGCCCTTGGCAGAAACTTAGACCTTTATCCAACTTAAAATTATATCTATCAACTTTTCAGAAATTCCCCCCCCGTTCCCCCTGGGGGGGACAAAAGACAAAAACACGTTTGTCCGGGCATCACTTGAGAATGGCTGGACTGAATTCAACAGCCCTTGGCAGAAACTTAGACCTTTATCCAACTTAAAATTATATCTATCAACTTTTCAGAAATTCCCCCCCGTTCCCCCCTGGGGGGCAAAAGACAAAAACACGTTTGTCCGGGCATCACTTGAGAACGGCTGGACTGAATTTAACAGCGCTTGGCAGAAACTTAGATCTTTATCCAACTTAAAATTATATCTATCAACTTTTCCGAAATCCCCCCTCCGTTCCCCCCTGCGGGGGAAAAAGACAAAAACATGTTTGTAAGCATAACTCGGCTCCTAATTACTTCACAATAAAGAAATTCCACATGGGGAGACTAGACATGAGTACAAATAAAACATTATGCGAATTAGGAATTTTCAATTTTTAAAGGAAGAAAGGGAGAAAATTGTTTTTTGGAGGGAAATTTTGAAAATTCTTGATTTGAATCGAACTCTACCAAAAATGGAATAAAGATGTTGAAAAAAGGTTACGCGACTTCCTTAGGATATATCCTAAAACACATTTTTGATTTTTTGTGATTTGCCATTTTTTTTTCTTTGGGGGGGGGGGGGGGTATGTGTTACAAAGGGCAAATTCGAGACACCCATTTTAGCGCTAAATTTGTCCTGGAAAATTTATGAGAGCTGCGGTCACGAAGTTTGGTGCTTGGATTTTTTATATGCAACCGGCACCTAAAAAAACGGTATTTATCGAAATACCCCCTTCCCCCCAGCGGGACAGGAAGCAAAAAAACGTTTGTAAGCATAACTCGGCTCCAAATTACATCACGGTGAAGAAATTGCACGTGATGAGACTAGACTTAATAAAACATTATGTACGATTTTAGAATTCTTGATTCTTAAAGGAGGGGGGGAAATCGTTTTTAGAGGGGGAAATTTAAGAAATTCCGGATTTTTTAGTAGATCTCTACTAAAGATATTACAAAGGTAATTGAAAATAGCCACATGTCTTCTTTAGAAAATTTTCAAAAACACATTTTCGTTTTTTTTTTTTTTTTTTTTTTTTTTTTTGGGGGGGGGGGGAGGTGTTGCAAATTCAAGACCCCCCCCCTCCCCCTTAGCGCTAAATTTGTCTTGGGAAAGCTATGGGATCTGCGGTCACGAAATTTGGTGCGCAAATTGTTTATATGTATCTGACACTTATTGTAACGTGGTTTTACGAAATTCACCCACTTATCCCCTTGGGGTCGGGGTGGGCAATAAACACGCGTAAAAACACGTTATTCTGTTTGAATTCGCTTTACATTATCTTAGAATGGTGCGTTTTGGTGTGTGGATGTTGATTAGGTGTACGAATTATGTACTTTGGTGAGATTTCGCAAAATTTCTAACTTAGCCGCTGGGGAAGGGAAAGTAAGAAACGGGTAAGTTGCTGCCGAAGGCAGTGTGGACTCGGGATCCTCACTTTGCGAGCGGGAAAAACCTCTACGGAATACAGAGGAAACTTTAACTTAGATTATTAATAATGTAATGGAATTTTGAGAACTCATTTAAGTATAGTGCTCAGCGAAGCGGGCTGCTAGTATATATATATATATCATTTTGATATATTTCTGTGGTTTTACTGAGTAGTTGTATTCTGCAAAATTCTTTAAACTGTGATAGCGTCTAAACACCTTATTCAATTGAGCTGAAAATTTATACACATGCTATAGGTCACGTTTTCACGAAGTGCATAAATTTTGGTGAATATAGCATGTATAGTTTTTTTCTTTTCAGGAACACTGCGAAAAATTCTTTATCATTATGCCCTACGGACTGAAATTATTCGAAGTGCGATAGCAACAAAAAATTATTTATCTTTATGACCTATTGGCTGAAATCATTAGCGTCTAAATGCTTTATCCGTTTAAGCTGAAAATTTATATAAATATTGTAGGCCACCGTCGCATGAACCATAAAGATTCTGGTGAATCACTTTGAGTTTTTTTACAGGGACACAAAGAAAAATTCTTTATCATTATGCCTTATTGGCTCAAATTATTTAAAGTGCGATTGCTTCAAAACTCTTTATTTGAATGAACTGAAAATTCATACACATGTTGCAGGTCTCAGTCCCACAAAACCTATACATTTTGGTGAATCTAACTCTTATAATTTTTTTACAGGGACACAAAGAAAAATACTTTATCATTGTGACTTATGAGCTCAAATTATTTAAAATGCAATAGCGTTTAAATGCCTCATCCGATTGATCTGAAAATTTATATGCATGTTATAGGTAACTATCGCATGAACTTCATAAATTTTGGTGAGTCTAGCACTTATAGATTTTTACAGAACACAACGAAAATTTATCATTATGATATATGGGCTCAAATTATTAGAAAGGCAATAACGTTAGATTAAACAATATACTATATGAAGAAAAGTACTCACACACCCTATTATAGTTTTCTCTTTTGCTTATTTAACGATTTCTCTTACTTTAATTTATTTATACAACCAAATCACTTAATGTTCGGAAAGCCAAGTGGAGACACTCCAGATTTTTTTTTATGGTGGTGTGTGTATATGTGTCAAAATGAACACGATGGCGTCTAAATGTTTTATCCCACTGAACTAAAAATTGGAAGGTATGCTGAAGGTCAACGTCGCATGTTATTTATAGATTTTGATAAATGTAGGACTTATTATTTCTTTTACAGGAAACAAAGAAAAATCCGTTACCATTGTGGCCTATGGATTCAAATTATTTGAAGCATGGTAGTATCTAAATGCCTTATCCGATTGAGTTAATAGTTGATAGGTATTTTGAGGGTTATACTTTTCACTCTGAATTATTTACTGAATTATTCAAAGATTCAGATTTGTTTAAACCCCTGATAACTAATGAATGTTTGGAAAGTGAAATGGAGCCATTCCATATTTTTAATCTAATGAGACTTTTAAAGCCCTGTCAATACAAAAAGGATTAAAAATTAAATCAACTTCAGCTAACAAATTATATTTTTTCTTATAATTAAGAAAGTGTTCTACTATGTTGTTTAATGCAATTTTATTTTTCAGAAAAAATAAAATTGCGAATTTAATTTTTCAGAAAAAATAAAATTGCGAGCTAACGTTGCTGTTGATCCTAGTAAGGGAAGAAACATGCTAGGTGTCCTTGATGAAACTAATAACCTCAATTATGGAGAAGTTTTCGTACAGTACAGTAAAGATCTTTCTTATGGCGAAACTATTAAAGATACCATTGTTCTTAGAGGTAAGTTTTTTTTTTTTTTTTTAAGAAATGTCGATATATTTTTTTTTTTTTTTTAACATTAATTTTCAGCTACATTGCGTCCATTATTAAAATGGTACAATATTCTTTTTTGTTATATCGATGATTATACGTGTACAGTTCTTTTGTCAAAATTGCGTGTTTCTAAAATCATATTCCGTGTACAAAAATGTATGCGTCAAAAAATTTGTGTTGAAGTAAAAAGTAATGAATAAAAAACTATAAGCAAATTCCTAAATTGCTAAAATGACAGTTGCAGACTTTTAAAGTTGGTAGATGGGATGTGCCAGTTTTGATCCCAGGTTGCGCTCATCGACCTAGCCGTTCGGAATTTACCATAGTTTTCTCCAAAACTCGCGTAAATACTGGCTAGGACCCTATAAAAAGACCCCCGACGAGGGCACTCTACCTACAGGCCTAGGACCCTAGCGTTGTCAATCGACCTTAAAAACCTTACAACCAACCAATCTTATCTACTTGCTGCAAAACAAATTCAATCTGTTATCCAGAAATGCTTTATGAAATCTGGTATTACAAGAAGTGTTAACGATTCACAAAACACTTAAAATTTGCATTCAACAAAGAAAATAAATTAAAAAGATACAACAAGTGCAGCAATCTAGAAATATAATGCAAGTAACATTAGTACTTTTAAGCCTAGCAACAGAGCTTAAACAACCTGCAGCGCTTGCTGCCTTGCTGCATTGTTACGGTTTACAGTAGTTACTTCGGGTTGAAATAATACCACAAATTTTCAGCGGATAAAAGATTACAAACACAAGTGTAGCACTCAGTATGTTGCGATTTTCTTGCTGCAATCATGCTTGCTTTTTTTCATTTAATAAAGGATAATGCTATTATTTTGACCTGAAATAATTGTTGCAAGATTTTTCAATTTAGGATGTTTCCTTAGAAAGTTTTTTATTCATTATTTAAAATATAAAATATTAATTTCAGCATTCAAATGCTAACAATATTTGAGTTGTGCGAAATATACGAACTATTCATTTTTCACAATTATAACATTTTGTTTAATTTGTACAATATTTATACGTGTTGTAACTATCAAGCACCGCATTTACATTTTTGATTTAAAGAACTACAAGTATATGTTCATTTTTTGCGGTATCAATTTAGCAATTTTATTCTGATTTAATCATAGGTGAAGTTTTGGTGACTAAAAATCCATGTATGCATCCTGGTGATGTCCGAAAATTCAAAGCAGTTGATGTGCCTTCTTTACGACACATTGTGGATTGTATTGTGTTTCCCCAGAAAGGACCTAGACCTCATCCTAATGAAATGGCTGGTTTGTATTATAGAATTTTAATGTTAATTATATGTATTATAGGAATATTTAAATCAGTTCTTTTAAAAATTAGCCGCTGTACAACCAAACATTTATGTGCCAAAATGGCGTATGCTTTAATTTATTTTACAGGATCTGATCTTGATGGAGATGAATATTTTGTACTGTGGGATCCAGATTTGATATTTTATCGCAGTAATGAAAATCCTGCTCATTTTCCGGCTGTACAATGTCCAGATATTCCGTATTATCAGTCTATAACTGTAAGCTAATTTTATTGCAGATAATCATTAATTTTTATATGGCGGCCATAATTAAACTGTTAGCGCTCACAGTGTTTTGTAGCACGATGTAATTGCGAGAATGGTGCCAAATTTTGTTGGAAGATTAAACGGTATTTTTGTTAGAAGATGAGAGACGAAGAATTCGGCGGAAGGAAAAAAAAAAAAAAAAAAAAAAAATCTGGTATGAAACAACCACACGACTTCCATTACCTACTACTGCACGGATTATATGCATTTTTTTTTTTTTTTTTTTTTTTGAGATATTATATGCATTTTTGGAATTTTCCCGTAAGAGAAACTTGATACATGTGTAAATACATATAAAATAGATTTTTCACTGCAAGTTAAAAAAAAAAAAAAAAAAGACGATAGAGTTATTTTTTTAAACACCAATTTCCGAGATCTAAAACTGAACTATCTAATCAGAATGACCATTAATTTTTCTGTAATAACCACATAATACATCCTAAAGGGTATCTATCTAAAAAGATTTATATAACAATTTTCAAGAAAATCATTAGAGCCGTTTTTGAGATACCAACTTTTACCAAAACTTGGCATACTCAATTATTGACCAGAAAACAATAATTGCATACAAAGGGATATTTAAAAGGAAGTTAATATGGCGAGTTCGAAAAAATTACGTACAGCCGTTTTTAAAGGAATGTACTTGCGAGACTTGAAATTCAGCTATTTATATAGGATGCCTATCAATTTTCCTGAACTAACCCACTATATCATTCGAAAAGAAATCCAATAGAGTGTTTATATAGCAACTTTGAAGAAAATCGTTAGAGCCGTTTTTGAGGTACGGACTTCTGATCCCACTTCCGGTTTCTGATAACACAATTCCGGTTTTCCAATTTTCACCAAAATTTAGAAAAATTATCTGTACACCAGACCTGTATCAATTCTGAAGTTTCGTAGTTCTATCTTTATTAATTTCGGAGTTATGATAGCCAGAAGATTCCACACATACATACGCACACACTAACCATTTGCCAAAAACTACTTTTTTACTTCCATTACCCTTCTATCGTAGGTAATGGAAGTATTGTATTTGGTCCAAAAATTCGATATCGATATTTCACCTGATTTACATGTTTTAAGGTCCCCTGAGTCCAAAAAAGTGTTTTTTGGCAATTCGTCAGTGTGTGTGTATCTATGTATGTGTGGAATCTTCTGGCTATCATAGCTCCGAAACTAATAAAGATAGAACTACGAAACTTCAGAATTAAGACAGAACTGGTGTACAGATGAATTTTCCAAATGTTGATGAAAATTGAAAAACTGGAAGTGGGACATCGGAAGCCGGAAGTCCGTATCTCAAAAACGGCTCTAACGATTTTCTTTAAATTTTCTATATAAACACTCGATTAGATGTCCTTTAGAATGATATAGTTGGTTACTTCAGGAAAATTGATAGGCGTCCTGTATAAATAGCTCAATTTCAGGTCTCGCAAGCGCGTTCCTTAAAAAACGGCTGTACGGACTTTTTTCAAACTCACCATATTAACTTACTTTTAAATATCCTTTTGTATGTAATTATTGTTTTCCGGTCAATAATTGATTTTTTGTAAAAGGTGGTATCTCAAAAACGGCTCTAACGATTTTCTTGAAAATTGTTACATAAGTCCATTTCTTTCTCATGTATTACGTAGTTATTAAGAAAATTAACAGTCATCTTGCTTAGGTAGGTCATCTTCAGATCTCGGAAATTTGAGTTTCAAAAGATAACTATCATTTTTTTTTCTCTTATTTTTAGTTCCCCATCATACTATAGGTATGGGGAACTTAGGTAATCGTGAAAATTTTCGACCTCGGTTTTTTTACTTTTCTACACCTTTTCAGGTATGAGGAATCCGAAAATGACAAAATTTGTATGGTGTCTGTCTGTAGGGTGTCTGTTAGTTCGTGAGATATCGTGTTAACAGACTAACAAACTAACGGACTAACACACTAACAGACCATCTACAGACAGACACCATACAAATTTTGTCATTTTCGGATTCCTCACACCTGAAAACGTATAAAAATGTCAAAAAACCTAGGTCGACATTTTTCACGATTACCTAAGTTCCCCATACCTATAGTTATGAGAAATTTACGATTTTCTTAACATGGGAGAATAGGACAAAAATTCACTTAAACGTGCATTGAATGGGAACTTTTTACTGTAAAAATGTCAGACCAGTTTTAAAATATCAGTTTTGATGCCGGAATGAACATCAGTAACTATAAATAGGCTACTTTGAAAATTTCGCAAGTTATTGGAAATTTACGAATTTCTTAACAGGGCAGTGGCAAAATTTCACATAAACGTCAATTTTGAGAGATATTTTCATCGTAAAGATGTCAGACTACTTTTGAAATATTATTTAGAACACTGGCATGAATATTAATGACTATGAATTTTCCAATATAAAAATTTCGTAAGTTATTGGAAAATTATGAATTTCTTAACATTGCAAAATAGAGCAAAATTTCACATAAACGTCAATCTTGAGGGATATTTTCATCGTAAAGATGTCAAACCACTTTTTAAATATTATTTTGGATACTGGCATGAATATCATAGACTATGCTTTTTCCAGTTTAAAAAATTCGTAAGTTATTTGGAATTTACGATTTCCTTAACATGTCAGAAAAAGGCAAATTTGAGCATAAACATCCATTTTGAGGATCATAAATACATTAGACAACTTCAAAATTATATTTATGATATTTGTTTGAACATGATTGAATACAAATATTCTAATAGGAAAATTTCGTAAGTTATTCGTATATTACGATTTTACCAACACAGCGAAATGTCTCGCACTAGAAATTTATGAGAACATAAATATGATGGGGAACTGAGCAGAGTCCACCTATGCCAACTAGTTTAGTTCCCCATCATACTATAAGTATGGGGAACTTGGGTAATCGTGAAAATTTTCGACCTCTGTTTTTTTACTTTTTTACACGTTTTCAGGCGTGAGGAATCCGAAAATGACAAAATTTGTATGGTGTTCGCCTGTAGGGTGTCTGTTAGTTTGTTAGTCTGTGTACACGATATCTCACGAACAAATGATCACAGAGAGGTCGGACTGATTTTAAAGTATTAGTTATGACACTGGAAGAACCCAATTCATTCGCAACATTCTAATTACAAAACTTCAGAAGTTATTCAAAATTTACGATTTTCTTAACATGGGAGAATAGGGCAAAATTTCACTTAAATGTGCATGAAATGAAATATTTTTATCGTAAAGATGCAAGAATAGCTTTTAAATATCAGTTTTAAATGCCGGGTTGAACATCATTGACTAGAAACACGCTACTTTGAAAATTTTGCAAATTATTCGAAATTTACGAATTCCTTAACATGGCAGAATGCGGCAAAATTTCCCATAAATGTCCCTTTTGAGGGATATTTTCATCGTAAAGTTGTCAGACTACTTTTAAAATGTTATATAAGATGCTGGTATAAACATCCTTGACTATGAATTTTCTAATTTAAAAATTTCGTAAGTCACTGGAAATTTACGATTTATTTAATAAGGCGGAATAGGGCAAAATTTCGCATAAACGTCCACTTTGCGGGATATTTTCATCGTAAAGATGTCAGAACACTTAAAAAATATTATTTGAAATACTGGCATAAACATCTCTGACGATGAATTTTTTAATAATTTCGTAAGTTATTTGGAATTTACGATTTACTTAAAATAGCAGAATAGAGCAAAATTGAGCATAAACATCCATTTGAGGATCATAAATACATCAGACCACAGTAGTGTAAAAAGAGGGGTTGAGCAACAGGGTGGAGGCGCGCGCGCCACCACCCTGTTGGAGCGTGCCTCCGCGCCTGCACCCTGTTGCTCAACGCCCCCTTTTTACACTACTTACAAGGAAACTCTTTGAAGCGGTAATCACCGATTTTCTTGAAAAAAATTCTGGCATAAGATTTAATCATGAATAGCATCTTCCTAAAATATTAGCTGCTGAGTCGCAATAGATAAGCTATAAAAAATTATTAAAAATGGAAGCATGTTTGCAATATTTCCAAAAAAAGCGCCTGTTTGGCGACTGCATTCTTCGAAATTTCATTGCAATGAAGATTTAATAGATGTAGATGTTCTTCTTTCTTTTTGATAGTCAAACGAACTCCCTACGCTGTCGAGTACATGAGAATTCAGAATAGATTAACAAAAACCAGATAATTTACCAGATTGAGACTTATTTATTCGAAATTCTAAATAACATTTAATATTTCAGTTAAATAAGCTGTGTCAATAACAATTGCAAGAATATTTACATCAAGTTTTTAATAACGACATTAAAAAACTTTTTTATAAATTTAAATAAAACAAAACATTTTATATTAAAACACAAAGCTGTTTTTTTTTAAACTAAAATGAAAGCATTTCGTATCCGAACACATTTTTCTTATAAGGGTTACATGCAAACGGAACGCTTGCAACTTCGATGACGTAAATATTGCAAATTTTTGCAAATTCAGTCGGCAGTAAAAGTATCCGAGCATTAGCAGGAATTCCTATGTAAAAAAAGTACACTTAATGCAGTTTTGTTAAATAAATCCTTGTCGAATCCTCTTCTTAGTTAGTCTAAGAACATGATTCGACAAGGATTTATTTAACAAAACAGTGTTAAGTGTGCTTTTTTTATATAGGAATTTTTGCTAGTGGTCGGATACTTTTGCTGCCGACTCTAGTCATACATTTGGAACACTTGCAAACGGCTTTGCAACCGGAAGTGTTTCATTTGTATGTACCCCTTAGTCTGATCATTTTATTGGGCAGTACGAACCTTCGACGAACAAGCAACTCCACAGAATATGAGTTGTGTGGATCCAATATCTCATTAGAGCTACGCAATGAGCAATTGGAGACGATCTATGATTCTACCCTAAATTTCGTCCTGTTTGTTGGTTGGGTTTAACGTCGCACTAGTACTGCACTATGGGCAATTGGCGACGGTTTGCGATGCACTCCTGAGGAGGGTCCGGTACATCGGCAGGTGATAAATGGTTGCATTCTGCGTATGTTTTTTATTTTTAATATATACATACGATTTGTATGTTTGACTCGGCATCCCCCTCCTGTAAATTTCGTCGAGATGAGGACAGATATAACATAGGGAGGTATACTATTGTAACAATCGCAGCTATCTTAGATCACAAGTCGGATCGAACACTCGGCAGCAAAAGTAACCGAGCACTAGCAATAATTCCTGTCTAAAAAAAGTACACTTAATACTGCTTTGTTAAATAAATCCTTGTCGAATCATGTTCTTAGTCAGTCTAAGAACATGATTCAACAAGGATTTACTTAACAAAGCAGTATTAAGAGTGCTTTTTTTTGACGGGGATTACTGCTAGTGTTCGGATACTTTTGCTGCCGACTGTACGATCCGACTTGTGATCTACGATAGCTGAGATTGTTACAATAGTATGCCTCTCATAACCGGATTAAAATACAAAAAATTAAAAAAACACCCTGGGTCGGCTATGGAATCGAACCCATTCTTTTACACGTGAAGGAGATTAGCGAGGGTGACATACTCACTCGGCCACGGAGGATCTGCATTCAGCATAACAATTATTTTTAAAACAACAAGATTTCGCAGTTAATAATTCTAAGAAAATTACCTATGAAAAAAATCACTGCGCAGCACTAGTTCGTCGTAAAACCCAACCAACCTTATGAAATTCTAATGCATATTTTTACAAAATAAATTACCAGAAATGTAAGAAGCCATAAAGGTTATGCACGTGTTTTTCAAATTTTAAATAATCCCCTCCGTAAAGGATCAAAGTTGTAAACACGTCTACGGACCATCTCTAGGAATGTACCCTAGACTGTCGCCATTGCATATCTGTAGTGCGAATTAAAACTTAAAACCTACTCAACCTCAAATATCTTAAATATTTTAATTTTGATTTATTTATTTGAGTATTAATTTCAATCAACTATTCTAACAATCAAATGTTCAATCAAATATTATAATTCATATTGGTCGCCAATTGCCCATTCCGCAGTACTAGTGCGACGTAAAACCCAGCCAACCAATCTATAAATCAGATTAGTTTTTAAATCGTCTGCAAATTTATATACAGACATTAAATTACTCCAGATTTTATATAAGCTGGAGTAATGTAAAAGTAACTCTGAAATTGCATTATTTTAAATAAATACAATATTGAAACATTACATAAAATAATGGAAAATACAGTCGCCAGCAGAAGTATCCGAGCACTAGCCAATAATTCCGATATCAAAAAAGTGCACTTAAATCTGTTTTTTAAAATAATTCCCTGTCGAATCATGTGCTTAGACTGACTAAGAACATGAATCGACAAGGATTTATTTAACAAAGCAGTATTAAGTGTAGTTTTTTAGACAGGCATTATTGCTAGTGCTCGAATACATTTTCTGCTGACTGTATTATATCTAACACAAAACATAATGGGGTACATACAAATGAAACACTTCCAGTTGCAAAGCCGTTTGCAGGCGTCCCAAATGTATGACTGCAGTCGGCAGCAAAAGTATCCGAGCACTAGCAAAAATTCCTATGTGAAAAAAGCACACTTAACACTGTTTTGTTAAATAAGTCCTTGTCAAATTGTGGTCTTAGACTGACTACGAACAGGATTCGACAAGGATTTATTTAACAAATTTGCATTAAGTTTACTTTTTTTACATAGGAATTTTCGCTAGTGCTCTGTTACTTTTGCTGCCGACTGTATTTGCAAAAAAACTTGCAAAATTTACGTCATCGAAATTGCAAGCGTTCCGTTTGTATGTAACCCAATGTCACTTTTTCTAAATAGAAACTTCTAGATTTCAGAAAATATATTGAGTGTTGAGTGGGTTTTAACGTCGCACTATAGCTACGCAGTGGGAAATTGGAGATGGTCTTGTATTCACTCATAGGGATATTTTGGACACATGCCATCATAATTTTGATCCTCCGCAGAGGGGATGGATTCCTTGCTTCAGTCACCCTAGAGCGATAGAAAACACAACCCTCCTATACTGAAGTCCCTTGGCATCACTGAAGGAAGGTTAATGTGATTTGGCGATGACTTTTTTCGTATTTGGCATTCAAAACGTAAAGTTTAATAATTTTTTACAGCTTTCCTGTTGCGATTCAGCAGCTAGTTTTTTTACAAGTGAATTAAGTATAGTGTAAACTATTTTCTGTAGTTTTTTTAAGAAAATCGGTGATTACCGCTTGGAAGAGTTCCCTTGTTAGTCATCATCTTGAACGAGGGGTGTGTTGCCACCGGAAGAATAGAAACTGTGTGTTGCCACCGGAAGACTAGAAACTTTGACTATCATCTTAGATGAGGTTTGGTGGTGCCATCTATCGGGGAGAAGGGGAATTTTGAAGAGTTAGATTTATTTTCATAAATTTCGGACTTAGTATTTTTTTCACAATTTTAGGGACTTCAAAATTTTTTCGAATTTTTGCAGGGGGTTAGATGACGTCACGATCTTTTGGGACTTTGCCTGAAAAGAGATACAGTTTAAGAGATGAGAGTTAGAAAAATGTTAGAAAGAGAATACAAATTTAAGAATAAAGGTAGAAAGAGAAAGATCACCTTGAGCGCCTGGGAGACTGCCCTCCCGAGGCCCTGCGGTGCCCCTTTTCGCTCCGTAGAGCAAGGCGGGAGTTAGTTCCTTAAAAAAAAAAAATAAATAAATAAAAAATGTCAACCTGAAGAACTCATCTCACAGTTTTCTGGGGTTGTCTTCAAAGCATGGGTTCAGACAATTTTCATAGATGCGAAACAATTGATATATACCGATGCAGGAACAATTTAAAAATATATACAGGATGCAGGAACAATCTTCATGGGTGTAGAAACAATTGATATATTCCGGGTGCAGGAACAATCTTCATAGGTACGAAACAATCTGTACAATTTACATAGGTGCAGGAACAATTTAAAAATATATACAGGATGCAGGAACAATCTTCATGGGTGTAGAAACAATTGATATATACAGGGTGCAGGAACAATTTAAAAATATATACAGGTGCTAAACAATCTTCATGGATGCAGAAACAATTGATCTATACAGGGTGCAGGAACAATCTTCATAGGTGCGAAACAATTGATATATACACATACTTGCCAACTTTTCCGGTTTTCCCGGAAGACTTCCGGTTTTTTAACGTATCTTCCGGTCTTCCGGACAAATGATGAAATCTTCCGTTTTTAAAAAAGTCGCGGATATCGTTCGTTTTAAAAAGAAAACCCAAATGTTCTACGAAAACTCCTGATTCTCAATCTTTTTCCATCCATAACATAAATGTCAATATTCATTTCAAACTTGCTTTATGAGATTCTAGAACATATAAAGAAATAGAATTGTTAAATATTTCTTGCTGATGTAATTATTTTTTGTTCCCCCCCCCCCCCCTTCATTTATCTCCAACCAGTGGCCAGCAATCAAATGCTCTGCAGAAGTCTTTTGTTTCCTAATCTTTATCCATCTGCAACATAAATATTAATTTTAAACTTCTTTCATTAGATTCTAGAAGTAGAGTTGAAAGAGTTTAATATTTCTTACTCTGTAATTATTTTTGTATCCCCCCCCCCCCCCTCGTTCCCCAGATTGTGATCAATGATCAATTCTAGAAACAATAAAGCAATGGAAGTGATCGATATTACTCACGTATGTAATTATTTTTAGATCTTTATTGCTGAATTTAATGAATCTGTTTATTTTTCCTCAATTAAATTAAATACTTGTATGTCATATTTATACCAAATGTGTAAAGATGGGGAAAAAAATCAAGAATAATTTTTTCAGGTAGAAAAATTTTTTCCAAATAAATTTAAGAAAATTAATAGTTGGTTTTATGCACTTTTGAAACTGATAATTAGCTACTGCTACCTTTTTTTATATGTATGATTAATGTATACACAAAAATCATATTCTATTTATTTAAAAAATTAGTTATACTTTAACTTAACTAAGTTTTTTATGTATTTTTAAATAAATTTCTTACAGATTCTGTTTTGTAGATATTTATATGTTGAAGAGGAATAACTTCATTTAAAACTTTTAAATATTTAGTATAATAAATCTATAGTAAAACGTTTTTATAGATTGCTTCTAAATATTAAAATTGTAAAACTGTATTGTTTATTACATCAAAGAAAAAAAAAAACCTTCCCTTTTTTTATGAAATCTTCTGGTTTTTCAACAAAAATCTTCCCTTTTTTTATTAAAATTGGTTGGCAAGTATGTATACAGGATGCAGGAACAATTTAAAAATATATACAGGGTGCAGGAACAATCTTCATAGATGCAAAACAATCTGTACAATTTACATAGGTGCAGGACCAATTTATAATATATACAGGATGCAGGAACAATCTTCATGGGTGCAGAAACAATTGATATATACAGGATGCAGGAACAATCTTCATGGGTGCAGGAACAATTGATATATACAGGGTGCAAGAACAATCTTCATGGGTGCAGAAACAATTGATATATACAGGATGCAGGAACAATCTTCATAGGTGCGAAAAAATCTGTGCAATTTACATAGGTGCAGGAACAATTTAAAAATATATACAGGATGCAGGAACAATCTTCATGGGTGCAGAAACAATTGATATATACAGGGTGCAGGAACAATTTAAAAATATATACAGGTGCTAAACAATCTTCATGGATGCAGAAACAATTGATCTATACAGGGTGCAGGAACAATCTTCATAGGTGCGAAACAATTGATATATATAGGATGCATGAACAATTTAAAAATATATACAGGGTGCAGGAACAATCTTCATAGATGCAAAACAATCTGTACAATTTACATAGGTGCAGGAACAATTTATAATATATACAGGATGCAGGAACAATCTTCATGGGTGCAGAAACAATTGATATATACAGGATGCAGGAACAATCTTCATAGGTGCGAAACAATCTGTACAATTTACATAGGTGCAGGAACAATTTAAAAATATATACAGGGTGCAGGAACAATCTTCATGGGTGCAGAAACAATTGATATATACAGGGTGCAGGAACAATCTTCATGGATGCAGAAACAATTTAAAAATATATACAGGGTGCAGGAACAATCTTCATGGGTGCAGAAACAATTGATATATACAGGATGCAGGAACAATCTTCATGTGTGAAACAATATATACAAAAATTTTCTATTTTCATTGTGGATCTCTATGCTGCGGTATTCTGTAATGGCCGTAAGCCAGACTGGTGATTCCATCTTCTAGCAGATACCTCTTGTCATCAAAAGGAGATAAACACTTTTTGTTCTGATTAACTGTGTAGAGCTGATGACATTCTTGAAGGATTCTTGTTTGTTGTTCATACGTGGCTATCTCCTTTTGCAGGCACTCTTCATAGTCATGAACACTTAATTTTTTTCTTATGATGCAGGTTGATATGCCTTTTGCTGTCTTCTTTTCACCACCAGCTGACTGTATGGCATACATTTTCGGTTTTAACCCAATGAATTTGTAGGCAGCTTGACTGTGGAGTTCATCTTTGAACTTTCCAAGGACCTTTTTGTTAGTTGTAGAATATAGCGGGTGATTTTCAGGATACTCTGAGAAGTCAAAGTGGTGCTGATCTTCCTTCATATCTTGGTACACGTCCGCTGTCTGGATACAGTACGTCAAGGAGTCTGTATCCGTGAACAACAAAGTTGCACGACTTTCATACTTTTTCATAACGAAATTGTAATGAAAGTCGTACATGAGCAACTTTGCTGATTCAAGGATACAGAAACCCACGTATATTGGTCTATTCATCAGGATGGTGGGTTTTGATCTCTCCACAGCTACGAAGTTATTGTTGAATTCCTTAAAAGTTGTGAAATTCGATGAAGCAACTAATTTTTGACCTCTGACTTCATTGTTACTCAGTTCTATGTTTCGACGTTTTCTTAAATTTTCGATGGTCTTTCCATACACACTATTGTTCAACAGTTTGAAGAAGTCTTTTTCAAAACTGTTGTTTGCAGATTTTCTTTTGTCTGTGTTGAAGTCGACATACTTTTTAAGCCAGGGTGCTTGACGAAATTTCAGAACCTTGTTTACTTTTAATAGCTTCATTCCAAGTTTTAGGTATAACTGTAAATTTCGGTAATGTACAACATACTCAGATTTATTGTGGAGGTTTGGAATGAGTTTAGGTGTTCCCACATATTTTTGCTTCTGCAACAAGGACTTGGCATAGGTGGAGAGCATCTCATCCGTCACTGTCATTCTTTCAGGTGCAAGTGGGTAGCTATTGTGGAGGTCATGCAGATGACTAGGATAATCCAGATACACTTCAAAAATGAAGCCTTCTGCTGCATCTTCGGGTATGTTCAAGATGAAATCTTCAGTAATGTGAGATGGATCCATCCATTGAAACTTACCATAAGGCATGTACTGGGACATAGCCCAACCGTAAAGGTTGTTCGCATCCCAGTACATGATATAACTAGAGGGTTTACTTGAGTCGTAGTGAGGAGTGTGCGGGTTGTTCGCAACAGCGAAACGGTGTGAAATCTGCGACACACCCCCGCGCACCCCTTTTTCAATGAACAGCAGCATGTTGATGTCCGTGAGCAGCTCTAACTTGACGTCGGTCATCTTCAGACAGGCTTGCCAGGACAGTCCAGGAGAGGTATATAGATGAGCCACATCGATGTTATAGTAGTGTAAGCAAAGACTTCTAAAATTTTGGAACACATCGGCAAGGAGCAAAACATCTGTCTTCACATACAGGTCGTGATACTCGCCGAGGTTGCTTATTTGGAAGACTTCCCATATGTTTTGTGCATGGTGATAATCAGCCTCTTCAACGTGTTCATTCGTAAGAGAGTTGAAAAACGCTGAAGGAGGCGGCAACACTGTTTCTTGAAATTTGTCAAATCCGGTGATGTAGTCGTATGGATATACTCCTTTTCTGGTGAGGAGACTTAGATCAGTACTTGAATCAAACTGCTCTTTTAGAATTTTAAACTGGCTGATATCCAAATTCTTCACCAACTTTTCTAAGGAGGCAGGCAAAAATTGGAAGGAGTCAAAAAAGACGAGCTGCACAGGACTGTCTGGTTTCTTCAAAGTGAAAGATATATATTTTTCTAGTGTTGTAGCGATGACTTGAATCTGATGGTCTTGGAAATGTCCCAACTCTGTCATGATATGGTGGGCATCATAATTCTTTAAGTTGTGGAAAACCACGGGAATCTTCATAGGCTGCTTAAAATTAAGGTTGCAGCTGGCATGGGCGGCACCTCTAAAAACTCCAGTTTCGTGGTTGTGATCACGAACTCAAATGCATCCGGGTAACAGTGGTCGCAGAAATCGGTACTCTTTTAACAGGCCTTGAAAAAGGTGAATGAGAATTCGCAGGAAAGTCATGATCGAAGTATTTTCAGACAGATTTTTCTCTATAAAAACATTAGACTCATAAGCAGATAATTTTTGACAGTTAATTGGAATATCAGATGATTTAAGAGTAGAGACTGGTTCTAGGGACAGAGTTTTATCACATTTTTCACCTTGTATTGATGTAGAATTATGATCAACATTGTCGACACCTTTTTTGGCACCGTGAAGGGTTAAATCAGACATGCGAGCATTTTGCACTAAACCCACAAGTGAGGGACAGGAATGATGCATAGAATTGGTAGGTGGGATAGGAGGAGCTGCTCGGATACAGAAGTTAACAATGGGTGCACAAGCTGTTTCGTAGGTGACACTGTTTAATTCATAGACTGATAATGGATCATTGGGATATTCTTTCGAATTTGTTGTTTCAGAGTTTACATTTACCACAGCATGATGCGGTAAATAATAATGTGGCGTTTCACTAAATTTGTTTTGATTTAATTTTGTCATATGACCCAAAGATTCGTTCATGAAATTCGAATACTCCACATTTAATTGTGGATTCTTTTTAATTTTATTTTCAATGGAAAGAAATCTTGAAATAGCACCTGCCTTACTGTCACCTAGTGCCTTATCTGGCTTAAAGGGTAGATGAACTACATATCTTCCCTGACTATTTCTTTTAGTTGTGGTCAAATAAATCTTTTCCACAGGATCATTTTCTATCTTTTTTGATTCTACATTTGGAATTGATTCTGTATCAAAAAATTGTTTTAAAGTGTTGTTGATATCCTCATCAACAGTCATATGACAAGTTAAACTGATATTTGTACATTAAAAACTGTTTATTCGTCCTGAAAGGAGGTAACCCAGCTTTGTGGGGAATGCTGTAGGAGTTCCTGCTGGCCCTTGAATTGGACTGCCATTGCAGATTGAGGCGACTATTTCTGCCCCAAGAAGAATATCGATGGGACCACTAGCATAATATTGTGGATCCGCCAGTTGTAATCCCTGTATATGTGGCCAATCGTGTTGCGCTAGTTGGAAATTAGGGAGAGGTGAGGTAACCCTGTCAACTATAAAAGCGCTGACTGAAAATGACTCCGACGAAAAATGCGGAGTGAATTTAAATTCTGTTTCGTTGAGAGCAGTTTCTGCTAAAACGCAATTAATCCCTATTATACTATGCGACGTGCTCCGTAAGGGCAAATTTAGTCGCTTAGCACATTCCTTAGTAATTAATGAATTTTGACTAGCATTATCTATCAAAGCTTTACAATGCATAATTTTTCCTTTATTCGATTTAATTTTAATTAGGGCCGTTGATAATAAAACATTACTAGAATAAAACTGAGCACTATTTGAAACTGAGGTGTCTGGCGATACATGATTCGCCCTTTCAGAATTTGAATTTCTACCATAAACATGCAGCAGTGTATGATGTTTTTCTGCACAATTTTTTCAATTAATGTCTATCCTACAATTCTCCAGCCTATGATTTTGGCGTAAGCAATTTTGACATAATTTATTTAATTCAACGAATTTCCATCTTTCATTAACCGGTTTTGAATTAAATGTCGGACATTTAAATAGCGGATGATGCTCATTACAAAGAATGCACGTATTTTCCCTTTTCACAATTGTACTCAGTACATTATGTATATTTTTCGAATTAGTGAATTTTACGTCTTGTTTACATTTTATCTCTTCGACACCGCGCGCTTCGCGCTCAACGAATTTCCTAAAAAGATCAAGATCAGGCAATTTATCACTGTCCAACATTAATTCCAATCTCTGTTTTAACGATTCATCCAATTTCCCCATCATGAATTTTATTATAATTAAGTCGCTTAACGCATTAGAATCTAAACCCAAAGTTTTTAAGTTTCTGACGGCTTCGTTACAAGTATCTAATAACTCAAGTAAAGTTTTAGCATTGTTTGCTTTTACAATTTTCATAGAAAATATTTTGTTAATTTGACTCAATGCTAATTGTCTTTTATTTTCATATCTTTCATTTAATATTTCCCAACATTGATCTAAATTTTCCTCTTTTAGAGCGAATCCTCGAATTAATTTAGCTGCGTTTCCGCGCACTGAAGAATGTAAATATTGCAGTTTTTCAATTTTGGATAATTGATTATTCTGTAGAATTGTCGAATTAAAAATTTCTTTAAAAGAAATCCAATTTTCGGTTTCACCAAAAAATCGCGGAAGATCAAATTTCGGTAATTTAATAAGAGACGATTTCCTACCATTTTTCTCATCTTTTTTTTCCGCGTGAGTATCTGAATCGCACGCGTTTACTTCTGTTTTGTCCTCTAACTCCACCAGTAAATTAAAAACCACTCCCTTATATCTCAAATACATGTCCATATAATCCTCATTCTCTTTAGCGGATAAATTTTTAAATATTGCCGCGATTTCATGATCATACGATTGAACTTTGGTTTTTAATAATTTAACCTTAGATTGTTCATCTTTACTACACCCCTTTACTCTGTCTCTAAAACTATCGATTTCCTTACATAAATTTTCAAATAATAAAACTTGCTTAGATAATTTCGGCATTTTAGAATATATAAGTTTAAATACACATAACTATAGGCCTTCGAATTACAGAACAAACATTCAAGAACAAAAATAAATCATTTTAAGAATAAATGATTACGAATAAGAATATCAAATACATATTAAATGCATATAGTTTTTTTTTATATATATATATAAATCATCGATAGCCTCATGGCTCTAGGACGGACCAAAAACATGTTGAATAAATTACTTAGATTAATAGATAATAAATTCTAAATTGCATAAATGCCATTCTTTATTCAAAACGAAACTACTTTTAGCATGCATAATATTAAGTTAAATCTAACTCACCTCTCTCCAGTATTTCCCGGATGCTTGAAGTAAATGTACGCCACACACATAAAATAGATTCAGATTTAAATTACTTATATACTGGAATTTAATGACAGACTTGCAGAATATCAAGACAACATATCAGAATATGAGATCGACACAAATCTCAGACACATTTTTCTCTTGATTTCACGAATTATATAGATGACGACTTATTCAGGAGCGTTGTATAAACAACCACATAATATTATTTCACAGAATTAATCAACTCACATTTAAAAGATTTTCCGAATTAGCAATATGGTACATTCTGTACGAGTGAAGTATATCAAATAAATAATAATAGTTCATTTTTCATATAGAATCAGATTCATGGTTCAGTCATTATTACTCGATTATAATTTACGAATGTTTTTTTTTTCGACTGATAGAATCCATAAAACATAATAAAAGAGAATTAAGTTCGATACAGAATGATCATACATGATTTAGCATGATTTTAATAGACTACGAATAAATCAAAAGCTTGACTTGATTTAACGAATGTATTCATGAAACAATAATAATGATTAACGAATAAAATTAGAATTAGAATTATCAGGTATGATTTCATTAGATTATGAATACCCGAACGGTTTGACTTGACTGAATGAAAACGAATATGTTCCGAGAGAGCTAAAAATAATAATAACAATAATAAAAAAAAGTTCTCTTTCATCACGTGACCGTCTGGTTTCCTGTACTGGCGCCTGCACTCCGATTGCTTCAACACTAACATTTTAATAAGCCAATACACTATTTTAACTAAACATAGGATTAGGTATGTAAATTAAAAAAAATTTTGAAAAATAAATTCTCCTAGTTAAAGATTTAATAAACAAAAGATTATGCAAATCTAACTTTTATACAGCATATATAAATTTAATAAGTATAAGCTATTCGATAACTCATCCTCCGATGAGTCATCCTAAACATGTCTGAACATGAATCTACTTGAACACTAACATTTTATTGTATAAGCTAATCGATGACTCATCAAACGATGAGTCATCCTAAACATGTCTGATCATGAATCTACTTGAACACTAACATTTTATTGTATAAGCGATAATTACTATATGAATCACAAAATATACGATGTTGGAAATTAAGTAAACAACACTACTTGATGAAAATTATAAGTAAACTGATTTTCTAGTTAATAATTAAATTTTTATTCATAATGAATGCAAACTAAGTTTCTCATAAGTAAACAATAATAATAACTTTTTGATTTGAATAATATAAAAAGCCTCTCTAAACGAAGTATGAGTTATAAATAACTTATGATAAATTTATTAGAATAATAAATTTTTAGTTTAAACTTATGACAATAAGTTTTAAATAAATCTTCTAATTAAAAAAGTTTTTCAATTATAGAAAAATAATTTCTATGCATAAATTTTTAGTTTAATATAGAATATCATACACAATATTTTAGTACTGCAATAAAAATTAAGTTTCATTCTTGTTTTAAAAATAATTTAGATTTCTATGTGATAAGATTGTAAAAAAACAAAATAAACTTATTAAAATTTCTAATCAAAGTTTTTCACTTATAGAATAAATAATTTATAAGCATAAACAGATTTTACACATACTTAAATTTCACTTTATGTAGTTTATTGAATGAAATAAAATAGATTTCCCATTTATCAAATTAAAGATTCGAAATTAAATTTATTTTTAACACATTATAAATAAAATAGATTTTAAAGTCATTCTATTTTAGCATAGTGTAAATCAAATTTATTTTTAACACATTATAAATAAAATAGATTTTCACTTATAGAATAAATAATTTCTAAGCATAAACAGATTTTACACATACTTAAATTTCACTTTATGTAGTTTATCAAAATAAAGATTCGAAATTAAATTTATATTTAACACATTATAAATAAAACAGATTTCCCATTTATCAAAATAAAGATTCGAAATTAAATTTAACACATTATAAATAAAATAGATTTTAAAATCATTCTATTTTAACATATTGTAAATAAAATTTATTTTTTAACATATCGTAAAAAGTAATAATAAATTAAGTTAAAGAATTCTTATTACAATTTAATAACTCATATTTCACTAAAAAATGATTAAACACAGTTAGAAAAATTAATTAAGTAAAATAAATGATTACTAGATAAATATACTTACTGCATTTTCAAAATCCATAGCTTGATTGTCGTTGCTGAATCCTTCCATTATACTAGATAAATCCAGGTACGTGAAAAGCACAATATACGATGCGGTAAAACAACAAATTTGCGGGAAGAAAACTTCGCGAGAGTCGGTAAAGCAGAGAGTAAAAAACACGTCTATCACACACGGTAGATAATCTACGAATGAACCGAGAAATGACTTGCAGCGGCTTATCTAATCTAGATAAGGGGAAATCCCTATGCGTCACGCTGACTCACCTCTCTGGATCTTACGAGAAACTTCTCGAATTCTGAATCATCGTTGTAGAGGTTGATTCATTTGCATATTTCCCTCGGGGTTTTTCCAAGAAAAGCTGAGTCACGGGAAATATGAAACATACTCGTTGATTCAATCACAGACTATCCACATTTGCATATTTCTAATGAAGGGATAATGTATACACTTTTAATTAAAGGAAAATAATAATTATTATTTCAATTTGATTATAAAAAAATATTTTTTCAAGTGGATTGTTTCGTGAATAAATGGTTTTATTATATGTTTTATGAAATAAAATGTATCTTTTCAAAACAATATTTTTCCTGAATATAAGTTATTAAATGCATAGGAAATGGTTTTATTATATGATTTAATAAATATATCTTTTCAATTCAATACTTTTTCGAGAATATAAATTATTGAATGCATAGGAAATGGTTTTATTATATGATTTAATAAATATATCTTTTCAATTCAATATTTTTTCCCGAATATAAATTATTGATTGCATAGGAAATGGTTTTATTATATGATTTAATAAATATATCTTTTCAATTCAATATTTTTTCCCCCGAATATAAATTATTGAATCTATAGGAAATGGTTTTATATGTTTTAAGAAATATCTTTTAAATAAATTATTGAATTCCTAGAAAGTGAATCTCTTAAAAATAAATTGTTTTAAGAAATAGTCATTTCAAACATAAATTCATCGAAGATTGAATCTTTTAAGAAATAAAATATTTCTAATTAAATCTTTTAAGAAATAAAATATTTCTAATTAAATCAATAAAATATTTCAAAATAAGACAGACACAGATATTCAGTTTCAATCTATTTATTGAAAATCCATAAAAATATATACACACATTACTTTTTGGATGCAATTGTTTCAAGAAGTCGTTTTCATATACACACATTACTTTTTGGATAAAGTATCTTCAATATATTTTTCATACAAGGTCATATTCAATTGTTTAAAGAAAACGTCGTTGTAATGACAGGAACAATTAATTTTTTTTAACAATAGCATGCATATTTAATTTTAAAAGTATTTCTTCACGATATAATTGATACTTTTCAAACATAGATTTCATTAAACACTCGTGTGAATTTTGGTCGTCTGAATTAAAAACACACCCGTCACATTGAAATAAATTTTCAATTCCTAACTGAATTTCATTCACGATAAAATCGAGTAAGATTTCCTTAGCACTTTGCTCATTTTCATGAGAAATACACACAAGGGGTTTATTTAGAATTAACATATAGGAAGTTGAACGGTGAATATTGCATCAATAATAAAATGAGTTATTCTCATTTTGAGTTCTCTAAGTTTCAAAATTTATCCTTGGATTATTTAATGACATTGGGTTTTAAATAAAAACCAGAAGGATTTAAAGAAAACATTTATTGAAGGATACAATAATCCTCATCTATGTAGTCCATTATTAATTGATTGTTAGAAATAAAACTATCATTTACCGATTCAAAATTAAAATTTTCAATCTTACCTTGAAAATAATACCAAGTGTGAGCTGTCATTACAACGCCCTCTTTAGTAGGTATCCATTGACCTGTATGTAATTCTTTAAAATTTCGAACGTGGATTCTCACATTAAAATTCTTTTCTATTACAATTTGTAAAAAACTGCTAAAGTTTAAATTAAATTCACCCCGTATGGGGTCCCAAGATTGTTCACGTACCCATTGGTTTAGCCAGTCATTCACATTCAATTATTCACACATGTCTTGAGAACAGTTTTTAACAGAAGTATCACAATCAGAGTTTTTCGAAGTATCACAATTAGAGTTTTTCGAAGTATCACAATCAGAGTTTTTCAAAGTATCGTATGCACTGGATAAAGCATCACTTATATCGAGTCTTGGTTTCTTTAAAGGTGGCATGATAGGGTTGGGTATTAAATGACGAAAAGTCAGGCTGATTCTCATATCTTTGATGATAGGATTCGGTGTAATGCCGTGGGTAAACAGTTCATTAGTAGGCTTTAACATACTGTAGAGAGAACCATGTTCTAATGAAATCAAAGTCGAAGGTGTTTTAGGCTTCTTGAATTCAATTGTTCGTTCGGCACCAAAGCTGAGAACTACAATAGGAAAAGTTGCATCTAATCCACTTTCGTTGTCTTTATGTTGAGGTATGTAGCTGTATCCATTGCTGTAGAGGTTTAGCAGAACATAGTTGAAGGTAGAAGCCGTCCATTTTTCCACTCGGTCCCGCAGCTCCAATATCAGACGCGTCCAAGGGTTAGCAGGCACATGGGTTCCGCTGAAGGCATAACTCAAAGTTGAATCGCCGTATCCCAGAACTTGTCTTTTAGGCTTAAAACTTTTTCCATGAATTTTAAACGTTGGTGTGTAGAAAGGTAAAGTTTTTAACTCGGCAAAATACCGATCTGCTTGTTCCTTTTCGATGAAGTTTGAAACATACTGGACATTCAGTCCGTTTTCCGTGAAACTCACTGCAGACATGACGAGACAACCAACACACACGAAATCAAATGGTAGAATGAGCCGTGATCGCTGATAAGCAATCTCTGATAAGATAAGACTCTTGTCACGTGACCAGAGGTAGCCAATCAGATAACTCGTGACGTCACTCACCACGTGACTGAGCATAGCCAATCACATCACTCGTGACGTCACCCTAATCACGTGACCTGGCGTCGCTGATAAGAACTCTCCTTATCGTTCATTTCTCTCAAGGCAGCCGTTGGAGTAGGACGTGTTTTCAGGTAAGTGTATTTTATTCTATAAATAATCACACGTATTGATAGATACAAATTCATTTTATTTAGTATGTTTCCCAGGTTACAGGGTTGAGTTTAACAACAGGTTTTTTTACAATAAGTTTCTTTTTCGGTTTGACAATGTTTTTTCTTGAAGACAAATATCGATTCTTAATAATACTCTGGGGTACACCCATATCTTTCAAGGCTTGCAAAAATTCATTTTGTCCTGTAATAGGTGGTTTTTATTCACAGAAAAGATGAAATGAAAGAGTTCCGCTAAATTAGAATGTTCTATTGTCCTTCCGTTGTAAGTAATCTCTCCTTTCGGGTTCCACTTAAACTTGTTCGAATGAGACTTGAGAAAATTTAATAAGGCTTCGGCTTGTTTCTTCATGGGTTTAGGTACAGAAGATAACACAAAGGTTTCATAGTCTTCTTGGGGTTCTTGTTTTATAGACTCCACTTAGTTAGGTTCCACTTTTTCAGGTTCTTCTTTGGGTTGTTTAGACATCCAAGGCAAATTATATTCTTGCAAATCCATTTTTTCTTTTTAAGAGTTCGTAGTAGTGCTGAATTTTTTCGTGATCCGGTAGAGAACTATTTAATATTTTAGCCATAGCTAAATCAAATTCCGTCATTTGCTTTTTAGAAGGCGTATGCTTAGAAAATTATTCTTACGGTACCAACGCATACTTAGCTGCGAATTCCATTGATGATGCCGGTTAAAACAGACAATGCAGCCGGGATTAAAATATTTAAAAATCCGCCGTGTTGAACAATCAATTTTTTCTTGTTGAATAAACTTCCTTTCTTGGTACCAATTTTTCGAAGAGTCGTCTTATATTTCCTTAAAGACCTTTTCTGATGAGATGAGAGAGGCACGTTTCCTTTTAATACGTTCAGGGTGCATTCGCAAATAGCCTTTACAGATCGAGTCGGTAATTTTTTTAACAAATGCTTGCGTAAGGTTGCAGGACAAGACTTTATAAGCTCCAAATCTCGAAGTTGTTTCTTCGTTAACGTCATGATCACAACTGAATTAAAATCGGTAGGGCTTTCCTTTTAAACCTTTTTTGGGCTCGTACACAAATTGGGTTTCCACCGGTAATATACGCGTTCTGAGTCGCATTCCTTCGGGGGTTTCATTCCTTAAATCCACCAACAAATAAGAGAAGGGCTGTTTGGTAGCGTCCTCGAACACTTCTTGAAAAAACTGAGTTGATCTCGGGTATAATTGTCTACCCAAGTGCGTAATTTGGCTCATGTCCCGACGATTTTTAAAAAGTACTAAGTATTGACTGTTTAAGGAAATACCTCTCATTTCTTTACCTTTATGAAAAAAGGTTTTGAGTAATAAAAATAATACTTAAATTTAAATGGTGACTTCCTTTGGTAAAGAGGTGGGTTAATCGTTCATCACCCCCACATTCCACCATCAAATCATATAAAATCATTAAAGAATGGGTACCTAAATATTCCCGATAATTAGAAGGAAACCCTTCCACGAACGTCACGTCGGGAATTTCCTCGTAAAGCTTTTGAGAGATGCCTTAAAACCAAACGACTTTATCGGGAGGAGGGTTAAACATACGCCGTCGTTCTGCCAGTAAATCCCGCAGAAACCAACTCTTACCGACTCTCGTGGGGCCTGCTAAGAGCATTGTAAAAGGGTGTTGAAAGCGTGGAAACTCCATTCTAAATAAACACAGACACATACGTTTACATTATAAGTAGTTTTTTATTGATAAAAGGGAGCACGTGTACGAAATCGTTTGGATACAAAATTATAGACTCGATGGTCGTTACATATATTTTCAGTTACAAACTGCTTTAAAAAATCTTTCAAAGTTTTGCCTCGACATCGGCAATAAATATAATACACACAAAATTGACCGCAAACAGCTGTCACATGACTTTGCATCGGAAGTGGATTAAACACCACTCGTGAAAATTGAGATAATAGTTCGATATAGGTCCTTTAAAAAAGTTCGGCTTGTTTCCATACGAATCAAAGAATTCCGCTTCTGTAGGGAAGGGTAGGTAGAAAGCCACCCAGTGGCTTCCGGCTTCTGTAGACTTGTCCACGTTGCATACAAAACATGCAGGATAACGCTCGATCTTCTTAGGTAATTGATCACTGGGGAAAACACCGGAAAAGTATTTCTTAGTCACTGGATCGTGCGATAAAATAGTGTCGATTTCTATAGAATTCATTTTCAGTTGGGGAAGTCACACAACACATGTCGTGTTTTACTAATTTCTATAATGTTTTCAAATTCCGCATACACCAATACAGTCGTGGTTCTTTCTAAGGAGTCTGCAAACTTGATTTCAATTCGTAAATTTCCTTGTTGTTGTAGATTCAGATGGGGTCCGTCACACATGTCAGGGCTCAAGTCGAAAGCATACAAAGTATGCCCGTTCGCAAAGTCATCTCGGGTCAGATAAATGCCGGTATCCCGATTAAATCCCGAAAACAAACGATGATACGCTCTTATATAGTTATTTTCTTCGAAATCCAATTCCAAGGGTTTGCTGGGTACGGGTTGTCCATCCACGTAAACACTTAAAAAGTTGACCTTGTGATGATGGAAATAAAAGGGATTTAAATCATATTGTCCAGTGTAGGCACTATTTTCTAAAAGTCCAATAATAATTCTTTTCGGCATGGCTCCTAAAAACACATTGTCTTGCATAAAGGATTTACTTCCAGTTGAGATCGAATAGGTCTTGCATAACACTCGGTCGATGGGATACTTTCCTGTACTTTTCTCTAAGGCCTTGGCATGACCCAGTAATACACCTGGGCTCACTTTCACTTTACGTATGAAAATAGAAGCATGTTCCAAAATCACTTTGTAGTTGGGAATAGGTTTCGCCGCATCGATTTTACACATTAAGGAAAATTCAGGCTTGCTTCGGGTCATCTTAATTTTCAAGTCAACCATATTCAATAGCAATCGATTTTGTTGAAAAATATCACAATGCAAAGGTCCAATCATATCTAAAGTTTTGCTTTTATTCGTGAGTGCGTAACGTATCTTCAATCCGGGGTTGTCTCCAGCAGGATCTGTAGCAGCCAAATTCTCATCTTTGTAAAAACATTCACAGGACAATAAACTTTTCTTGGCATCTTCTCCATAATTCAACAGCGTTTCAATATAGGCGCGGTAGGGGTAGGTGTTACTCGACGAGGAGATCACTCTTTCGTTCAGGCTAATATCCACTTGAGAAAACAAGGCGTGTAAAAATAAATTCACGGGGGCGACTGCATCCGTTTCCGCTAAGGGTGATCCATCAAACTTGGTAATTTTCACTTTCACATACAGATAGGAAGCCGATAAATCAATATAGTCTTCACCATTTCCGGAAATATTAAATTCCACAGGTCCTCCGTCTCGAATATTCGCAAGAGGGTGGTATTCAACAAAGTATCCTTTTTCAATAGCCGTTTGCGTGGGTGGGATCAAAAATAAATCCAATTCGGATTTCGCACAGGCAGCAGAATCTTTATGGATGAGTCCAGACATCTTTAAGCGAAAATATCTTGTACCTTCACTTTCTTGGCTTTACGTTGAATGACAGCTTTGGTAGAACGCTTCCTCTTTTTATACCGGCGGCCCGATCCAATCATCGTCTTCACTTTAGTAGCGGCTTTGTCGGTTAAGGTCTGTCCAGCTTCTTTTAATCTTCGCTTGGCGGCCACTTTAATGTCTTCTCCGCGAGACAGGTCACTCAACACGTTCACGCCTGAATGAAACAACTGCTTGCCGACCGCTTTCGCCCCCGATTTGAAGAGGGGTACCGCTGCTTGAAAAAGGGATCGAAACAGTCCACCGAATCCATATCCCTTTTGTAAAGTAGTGCCTTGATAATAATTTAAACCACTACCCGACTGATGGGAATAGTAATCTTCAAAAGATTTCGCACAACACTGGTAAGGATCAAACATCACGAGAGGTATTTTTGACGAAAGTGAAGCTTCACGTACGAGCGCCCACGTTCAAATGGCGTGAGTTCGCCGAGGTGGTTCCTTATAACGATTTCCAAAGAGTCGAACGATTTTCGGCTGACAGGTAAATAGTGCGGTCGGTCGAATGTCTCACAAATCATTTCTCCATCTTTTCCCCTCACATTGACAATTCGTAAAAGGGGTGCTAACACATCTCCGATAATTTGGGGTTCCACAATATCCGAATAAACCAGCAACACTCTATAATGCGCACAGGGAACTGCGACATAGGTACTAAAAATAGTTTGCTCGATATTTATATCAGGCGAGGCGATTTCACCTGGTTCGAATCCCAACATCTGCGCTATCCCCTCATGCAATATCAATTTTGTTTTATCTTTTACATTAATACACACCTTTTTCGTGTGCGGATCATAAGAAATTTTATTTTTAATCTCTTCAATTGACATCGCTTTTAAAATGTCATCGACCGATTCGTAAAAGCCAGGGGGAATTCGTCTACCAAACGGGGATTTCCGGTCATTCAAATCGAAACCAAATAAATTATTATTTTGGTTCACATTATACCAGGTGTGAGGGTAAATAAATTCGACGAGGCCTACTTCCCATTCCCCTTTCAATTCAACGGGGGCAGGCAATCGCGTAATAAAATGAGAAATTTTATTCTCAGGAAAATAATTCCGGGAACTGTCCGAAGGTAACGTCACGTAGAACGACATGCTTTCAAATGATCTTTCAACAATCCAAACACTTGTTTTATAAGGCGAATAAATCAGAGGAGGGAATCCATTGGTCAAATTTGCTGGGATAACCTTTAAATTTCACTTTGTATTTCACACGCTTTTTCCGTATCCGCTTATCTAAAATCTTTTCAATCGTATAATTCTCTTTTGGTTTCACTTTCTGAAGTTCTTGAGGGTTAAAAGGTTCCTTTAATGGGTTCTTCTAACAGATCCTTGATTCGGTAGACAGGAGGGTCTCTTCTCACACATTCAGTCACCACAAACACTTCTTCCGTCCAGTTCGTTTCATATCCTTTTTCGAAGGTTAATTTCTGCTTGGAAACTCGTACAACATCTCCCGGTTGAAACACGCAGGGTTTTCTTTTCGCATTTTGCATGTCACCGTATAAAGTATCCCATACATCGCTTTCATTTTCAGCCGTTACTTCGACTGGAGCTCTCTTGATACTCGAATGGTAAGTATGATTATAACTGTGTAACAACTGATCCAACACGTCTAAATAGCGGTAGGTATGATTATGGGTGAAATATTTCCACATTTTCGTTTTCAAAGTTCGGTTAAATCGCTCCACGACAGATGCTTTCGTATTGTTATTCGTCGTAAAAAACCGCACGCTTTCTTCTTTCAAAAATTTTTGAAAAAGTCTGTTTTGATACTCTTTTCCGTCATCCGATTGCAGGGACTTGGGTTTCCTCGTCGCGAAATTAGAGCGGAACGCCTTCACAATATCTTCACCCCGTTTTTGCTTCAAAGGCACCGCCCACGCAAATTTAGACAGAATGTCTATACAAGTCAGGATGTAGCGGTACCCTTGATTGAACTTTTGCAAACTGCCGAGATCCACTAAGTCGGTCTGCCACTGTTGATCGATGGAATACACTATCACTCGATTGGTTGGGAACTTTCTTCGAACAGGTTTGTGCAACGTGTATGCATCGACTCCGCTCAGCCAGTCCTGAATCTTCTTCTTCGAGATTTTGCCTTTGGCAGCACGAAATAAGGCATTTACACCACCAAAACTTCCTGCGTGACTTGGGTTCTGATACACCTCCATCGTTACAACACAAAATTTTATTATGACTCACATTCACACGAAAGCGCATCATATCTTCCTCGTACGAAGATACGTTTTACAATTACTCACTAGCGCAACGCCTCTCTTTATATACCTTATAATTGCACTCACAAGCATAGCTTCATGGCTTGATAAATAAAACCCTTATCCACTTATCAAGCCGTGAAACTATTTTACCTTCGGTTCGAATCTAACCCCCCCGCAAAAATTCGAAAAAATTTTGAAGTCCCCAAAATTGTGAAAAAAATACAAAGTTCCAAAATTTATGAAAATAAATCTAACTCTTCAAAATTCCCCTTCTCCCCGATAGATGGCACCACCAAACCTCATCTAAGATGATAGTCAAAGTTTCTAGTCTTCCGGTGGCAACACACAGTTTCTATTCTTCCGGTGGCAACACACCCCTCGTTCAAGATGATGACTAAGTAGTGTAAAAAGGGGGCGTTGAGCAACAGGGGGGAGGCGCGCTCCAACAGGGTGGTGGCGCGCGCGCCTCCGCGCCTCCACCCTGTTGCTCAACCCCCCCTTTTTACACTACTGACCACTTCAAAATGACATAAGTTATTCGAAATTTCATATTTTATCAACTTAGCAAAATGAGGCGATATTCCATATAAATATGCATTTTGGGGATTGTCGCATTTAGAACAGTAGGATGAAAACTAAACTAAATAATTAAACCCCAATAAAAGAAATTAATAGATTAGAATAAGATGAATATATCGAACTGAACGGTGGGTAACTTATTAGGCGGGGATTTCGTTCTGTCACTGTGTCAAGCGTTTGGACAAACTAATTTCTCTTAACACGAATGTAATGTGTTTTGTACTAGAATAGAAATTTGTGAGAACATACATATGATGAGGAACTGAGCAGAGTCCACCTATTCCAACTAGGTTTGTTAGTTTGTTAGTCTGGGGTCTGTGTACATAATATCTCACGAACAAATAATTGCAGAGAGGTCGGACTAGTTTTAGAATATCACTTATGACACTGGCAAGAATTTGCAACATTTAATTAAAAAACTTGGTAAGTTATTCGAAATTTACGATTTTCTTAACATGGGAGAATAGGGCAAATTTTCACTTAAATGTGCCTTAAAAGAAATATTTTTACTGTAAAAATGTCAAACCAGTTTTAAAGTATCTGTTATGATGCTGGAATGAACATAAGCAACTATGAAAATTCAATTTTGAAAACTTCGTAAGTTATTTTAAATTTACGAATTTCTTAACATGACAGAATACACGGTAAAATTTTGCATATACGTCGGTTTTGAGGGATATTTTCGTCGTAAAGATGATGTCAGACCACTTTAAAAATATCTTGTAACATACTGGCATAAACAACCTTAAGTATGAATTTTCTAATTTAAAATTTTGCAATATATTCGGAATTTACGATTTACTTAACATGGCAAGATAGGGCAAAATTTCGCATAAACGTCCATTTTGAGTGATATTTTCCTCGCAAGGATGCCAGACCACTTTTAAAATATTATTTAGGATACTGACATGAACATAATCGACTAAGAATTTTATAATTTAAAAATTTCGTTAGCTATTTTAAATTTACAATTTACTTAACATGGGAGAATAGCATCAAATTTTCCCATAAACGTCCATTTTGAGGGATAATTGTATCATAAATACATCAGACCATTTTTAAAATGACATTTATGACGTTGATATTTTTAGTCAATGATGTCCAATCATTGACTAAAAATATTCTAATCTGAAAATTTCGTAAGTTATTCGAAATTTAAGATTTTATGAACATAGCAAAATTGGTCGGTATTCTACATAAATTTGCATTTTGGGGATTGTTGCATTGAAAATAGTATGCAACTGAATGAAAACTAAACTAGGAAACTGACCCAACTAAAATTAATTAATAGATTAAAATAAAATAAATATATCGAATTGAACGGTGGGGATTTCATTCTATCACTGTGTCGAGCGATAGAATGCGATCAAATTCATTTCTCATGAATATTATATGCCCCGTACTAGAAATTCATGAAAACAACGATGGGGAACTGAGCAGAGTCCACCTACCTATACCAACTAGTTTAAGTACTGCTTTTGTCCGCATTTCTTAATTTGAAATTGAAGACACTGCGCTAATTTATTCCCACTTTTTCATTTTTTAAAACTTTTTTTCTATTATTCTATTATTTCATATATTCCCCAAAAAGGGATTTTTGCAAATATAGATATTTTTATTTCCGCAGAATCCTTTGTACTCCGTTTAATTTTTCTACAAAATTTGGTGCCATTCTCACAATTAGATTGCACTACAGAACACTGTAAGTACTGTCAGTTTAATTTTGGCCACATTGTATTATTATTATTGTTCTTGATGCAATTTACATAATGCGTCAGCTGCATTGGTGGATTTAAGGAGGGCAGCCCCCTAGCCCCCCCCCCCCCCCGGCAAAAAAAAAAAAAAAAAAAAAAAGTACTGACATTCCCAATTGAATAGATACAATTGCAAACTTTTCATTAATCTGGAATTACATCTTGAAAAATCTTAGCCCCCCCCCCCCCCCCCCAAAAAAAAAAAAAAAAAAAAAAAAAGTTCTGGATCCGCCACTGGTCAGCTGATACCTTTATCTAGAGGGAGATAGAATCAGTTGGAACATAAATAATTTTCTACTCATGTTAATTCTGTCTGTGTACTATTCGTAGACTTAAAAAATAGTGGTTCCGAAGGAACCTTGCATTGCAACCAGATGTCTATTGTTTTATATCCCCTAAAGTTGCTATAAACAGCTGAAGCAAAGTTCAGTAAACACCTAATAGAAATGTTATAAGCTCCCAGGGCTCGATTAAAGGCCAACCCAAGTGCTCATATCTATAGGGGCTGAATATACCTCACATTCACAAATAACACGGACAGCTGTTTCTTTATTATAAAAGCAACCCTAGGTTATCTGTAAAACCTAAAGGACATACTTCTTAAGGACGTTACAAAAAATGTCGACTTTATTGTGTGAAGAAAGCAGTTCGTAAAGAAACAGGCAGGTTCTAGTCGAGGAATGCACTTAATTCTGCTTGACTTCTCGAAACATTACATCAAAATTGTGATTTCAGTGAATATTCTCGAAATAGTCAAATAGAACTGTCAACTCAACCAATATTCTCGAAGCAGTCTAATAAAGCTGTCGCATGTATCACTAAAATCACTTGAAAGTTTCTATTTGAAATAAAAGTATTCCCATCAGAAAGTAGATGCCGAAAAAAATTAAGTATATTTTGTGAACCGCATGGAAGAAATTAGCGACTTCCAAACATGCTTTAATCAGTTTCTACTACGCGGAACATAGAATGCTTGAGAATTAAATTTTTAAATTTTAGATTGCACTCCTGCTTTGTTGCTTCTCATATTGGACCTGTTGTCATATCCTGACGGTTGTTCCCATGTTGTTGGTTCCCATTCATATATGACTTCCATAAAAATAGGTCATCCGTAGGCCATACTAGTATATATCGACTGCCGTAATGAATCTTTTAAAAAAGAATTACCCTGCAATCTTCCATATTGCTGAAATCTTTGAATATTGTGATATCAAAATAAAATAAATAAATAAATCATTACCTATATATTTTTTATTAATTAAGTATTTAACATATTTATATTTTTCTGACTATTATAATCGAAATGGCACCCCATAATTTTGGCCCCCAGGTTAATGCAAAGGTTGTCCCCACTCCTTTGTGCTACAATAATACATAAACAAATACAGGGTAAGTGAAAATAGCGTGTATGCCACACCTGATTATTTTGTTTTCTATTTCATATGTGCCATATTTTTCAATTATCTGCTAACAAATTACAATGAACAGAACCTTTGTTTTTATGTATCAATAATTTTTCTTTGTATTTACAGGTTTCAGATATGATCAATTTTTTACAAGATTATATAAAAAATGATACTGTGGGGGCATTGGCAGGTGCGCATCTGGCTCATGCGGATAAACAAGGAATTTTTTCTTATATCTGCAAAGCTATTGCTGATAAATTTTCTGTTGCTGTTGATTTTGCTAAGAATGGTACATCTAAAAGACTAGAAAAGAATGAACGGCCTTCTGAATATCCTGACTTTATGGAAAATGCTTACCGTGGAATGTACAAGTCGAAGAAAGCTCTTGGAAGAATGTATCGCATATGCAAAGATTTTGAATCAGAAAATAAAGTAACTAGCATCACCTATGAAAATATTAAGGTATAAATTCTATTTGTATTTTCTAAAACCAGATAAGATGATGAAATAATTCTTATAACATTCTGACTTTCCACTTTATTTACTTATTTATTTTACTTTCTCCTATATATATCGAAGACAGTATTGAATTCGTAAAAACGACTTTCAGTTTCAATGGATTTACGTGTTTTGATATGTCCTGAATTTGGCCATTTTTAGAAAGTGTCCGTCCATAGCCTCCTTAACTAGATGCCTGTCGCGTAGCTCGGAAACTAGGCAACAGTTGAAACGGTAGACAGCGCCACCTGGTACAGATTGTGCGACTTTTTTATTCAACAGCCACCAAAACTTTTTAAAAGTGGGATATGATATACATAAAAGGCGAATAGAATCGAAAAAACGTCGATTATATATATCATGTATCACTTCTTTAAATTATTGGCGACAGTTGAATAAATAAGTGTTATAATCTGTAATTAGGTGGCGCTGTCTACCGCTTCAACTGCTGCCTGGTTTCCGAGCTACGCGACAGGCATCTAGTTAAGGAGGCTGTGGTCCGTCTGTATGTGTGAGTGTCAAAATTTAAATGAAAAAGATTTTCGTAAAAAATTATATTTGATCTTTTGCCGACCCTATTTAATTTCACTCCTTTGGTCAGTGGTGCCAAATTTAGGGACATTTTTATTCAATATCCACCATTAAATTTTAAGTGTAATGTTTACCTAATCACTTCGAAGGTTATTCGTTCATTATGTATATCAAGTATCACTCCTCAAAATTATTGGTGATAGTTGAATAAAAGATTCCCTAAATTTTGGCAACACTATTTAGAGCGCTTTAGAACATTATGGCCGGCAAAGTGTTAATCGCACCTTGACATAAATTGGTGGCTATCAGCTTTTGATGCAAATCAAAAGGGTGATTGCAAAGTAATTTTTTTTTTTATGCAACAGGTGGTGTCGCTATGCAGCAATGCTCTCATTTACAGGGAGTTTCATTTCAGCTTCTGTTGAATATAATTGCATAAAGCTTGATATGTAAGAGGGTCACAATGAAGAAGAATGCTGAATTAATTTACACTTAATTCATACTTTACTATATTATTTAGGTAAAGTTTACCTATTACTACATCGTACAACAGCTAGGCATATTCTAATTCTGTTATAGCATATTTTTCCTCAGATTATTTTTAATTTGAGGAATGGTAATCTGTGGGTTGTAAACAGTGTTGGGCATAATTGATTAAAAAGTAATTGAATTACAATTATAATTATTTTACTGTCAATCGATTAACAAGTAATTGATTGCAAATAAATAGAATTACTTATTCAATTTATTTGTAATCAATTACTTGTTAATCGATTGACAGTCAAATAATTATAATTGTAATTCAATTACTTTTTAATCAATTATGCCCAACACTGGTTGTAAAGTTCCATTTTTATTAGGTTGTTTTACCCACATCCAATTCCGTGATTTGAAGCGTTTATAAATAAATGGTAAAAGCCTTTTGGGATCATACAAATTTAAAGCAGGTTTTACAATTCGAGCACACTTTAAATTTTAAAAAGATTTTTCACATTGAGAATCGCATACATATGTATGGAAAATTTTTTCTTTAGCATATTATTTAAGGGATATCTATTATTAGCATAATTTGGTATATATTATTTATAAATACTTATGAATCCTAAAAATCTCTGCAATTATTTCACATTTGTTGCACATTGCAATCGCTTTATTGTTCTCACATTTGTGTTATCGAGTATAACCGTATTATTTGAAACCTCATACCCTAAGAAATTTATTTTGGATTTTGCAAAGTTATATTTAGACAATTTTAATTTTCAATTTTCTTTAGCCTTATTATGCTCATGAATTATGCTTATTAGGCTTTTTGAAAATGTTATAATATCATCAAAATAATTGCAGGCTAAATCAATTTTATAATTGTGTTCATCTTATTAGCAGGGGCATTTTTTAAGCCGAAAGCTAAAAATAGCGTCAATACTTTTTTTTTTTCATGTGTATGTATCTGTCTCTTTCAGGTGGATAGGTATATTTCATTATCTACTAGCCAAGTCCGGCCAATTTATCTATATAACATATCTATTCTAGGTAAATAATTTGGCATCTGTTTTGATTATAGTGTTTAATTTATGGAAATCGATACAGAGATGAGTTTTCTTTTTTTCCTCATGTTTATATACCAGAGTTAAAGAGGTCAGTTAAAAGAACAGCTTTATTTTAAGATTCTATTTCATTTGATAAGTACAGCGATTATAATAGATAAACCGACATGTTTTCTAGGACTATAGCTGACAAAGATCTTCCTGTGTATTCTTCATCCAGAAAATAACTTCTGCTAAATTCTATAAACCATCTGAATATAGTGGCACGAGCCACGAGATGAAGCTTGCATTTCCATATGCTAATTGTAGACGTTGAAACTGTGCTTTTTGATTTAGCTCCACTTTAAAATCGGAGAAAATCACAATGCAATGCTCTTGCATTAACTTCATTTTCCTTTTATTCAAAAGGAATTACTGTTATATTGCAATTATTGCCACAAATTATGATCTGCAACTATATAATGGTTCAAATTTACATATTTAACCAATAATTTTTTAGCACCTATAGTCTGGCTGTGCCTCCAAAATTTCAGAACGACCCTCGTATTTGTGTTCATTCATATTTTACTTTTATTCAGTTTGTCTGTAATTTCACACCACTCATTAGCATCTTGAGGGCAATGAACTAGAATTATTCGCTGTAATTAGAGAAGGAGCCCATAGATCAATCCATCAATTTCTATTCTAACTCCTATTCCCTACCTGTTTATTGATAAAATTTAATTTAAGTCATACTCAATAATGAATTTAATATTATTAAAATTTGCGATTGGGATGATATCTCTGGTCCTGTAAATTCTTTTATAAGTAACGAGATAAATTCATCTCATTGTAGGACATTCAGGCAGTTGTTGATATAAATTGTTAAGGTGTAACCTTTAAAATATTTTTTATTTTTCATGACAACTTTTTCATTCTCCTGGCAAATGATAAAATGACAATAAATTTTCATGTGTTATTCGTCTCTTTCATTCATTGATGAAAAGCAGAAGCTTAAGTAGGTTACTTTGAAACACTGCGAAAGCTAACTTGCAGTACAAATGGTTTAGACAAAAGAATGCGGTTTTTTCCACGTATTGTTGTAGTTTAGGCATTGCATGGAATATGAAAAATGGTTAAAAGAATTTTTCTTTAATTGAAAAGAAGCCTTGCAGACTAAACTTCATTCACATCGGCAAAACGTGAGAACCCCGCCACACTTTTTACAGCTCTTTTCACATTATTCTAAGGTGTTTTCGACACTTAACATAATCCTGTCATCTCTATTTTTTGTAATGCAATAACAATGCAGTCTATGGCACACAATAACGAGTCTCTGTATTTCAATTAAGGCATCTATATTCACTTCTATCCATGGTTGAGTAACGCGTTGAGTTTTCAAATTTGGATGGAGACCAGATGTAGTTTTCGATAGTTAGTCAAAAGCATTCTAAGTATGCCCCCACTGTTTGTGTGTTTATGCCTTTTTGTTACGGACTTCCCCGATTCTAATTCACTGCCAGCATTTTCCGGGCATACACAGCAATATGTCCAGGACTTAGTTTCATGTAAATCTAGCCGCAGAAGAAAGTATGGTTGCGCTGCTGATTGCATATTTTTTCTTAAAGTTTTTCTTCTTCATTTTTTTTTTTTAATCTCTTTTATTATAAAGTATCAGTGTATCAAAACTAAGTTTACAAGGGCAACTTCAGTACTATAATGTATCTATAATTTTTAATAGAATTTTACTTAATTTGATATTAATTCTTTTATATCCTTTGAAACATGCAAGATGAAGAATCTCTTTGGCTATATCTGTTATTTTTCAATATTTCTAGTAAAACAGCCTCAGCCACATGTAAAAGCGTCTAAGTAACATGAAGAAGATATTTAAAAGCGTTAAGTTCATTAATTAAATATTTCTCATAAAAGTTTCCTTGGAACTTTGGATATGCCTTCCATGTGTAAGTGCATCACGTCTTGTTAAGTATCTTTTCACTATTATCATGCGACAAATAGCAATGAAAAAGAAAAAATAGAACTTGCACACTTTTTCTTATTATATCTCACACTTCTAACTTTTCGCATTGTCATTTTGCTTCCGTTTTGAGGTTGATATGGGTGATAATGTCATTGTCATACATCCTTAGCAGTGCATTTTATAATAAATAATAACGGGGTTTGGGATTTTTATTGAGTTTTGAAGGCTTTTCATAATACAATCACAATAGAAAATAAAATTTTGAAAAAAATTCATATATATTTTTTCTTTTGTAGGTTGATCCAGAATTAAAGTTTAATGGATGGGAAAAATACCACGACAATGCCATAAATGCCAGAAACAAGTATATTGCACTGTTTAGATCTGTGTTGAGAAATTACGGTATTCAACATGAAGCTGAAGCATTTTCTGGTGCATTTACCAATCTCCACTGCCGATTTCAGGAAAGAAAAGATAGAGATGAGATTGAAAAGGTGATTATTGGCTGCATCGATAAGTTATATAAATGCATGAATGAAGAATTCGTGGAAGAATTTTCAAGTAGTGGTGATTCAGAGACAATTGTAAATGGAATGCTGCAGAAAGCTTCTGCGTGGTACTACGTAACTTATTCAGATCCCAATGCTAAATTTCTGAGCTTTCCATGGATTGTGTCAAAACAACTAGCGATCATTAAAGTGAGACATACTTTAGCCAATCCTTCGCCTTTCTCTCCTGCGATTATGAATTTGGATGAAAAAATACTAGATTGTGAATCAAAGCTACCAGATTTTAATGAACCAAGTATATGGAACAATTATCATAGTTTGTGTGATTTACTCCTTCTTAAAAGAGCTCTTCGTACACTCATTTTGTGGGCACAAGAACTAGAAATTATCGAAAGACCTGGATACACTCAGGGTTTGTTGTATATGGATGTATTCGTAAAATTGTTTTTTCATGTTTGCGAACAACTAGGTTATGTCACTAAACAAACAACATCCGTAAAACAATCTGAAAAGAAGTATTCTGCTGGCCAGCTCTGTTTGGAATTCTTAAAGTTCTGTAGCACATTTCGTTTTTATACTCCAGAAGAAATGGCTGGTATATTACCTTTTAGAGTTTACAAATACAATAAGTTGGCCAAATGTGCTATTGTATCATATCATAAATTTGCACTGTCAAGTACATTCCATACTTTGAATTTCGATAAAGCAATAGAAGAAGAAGTATTTGTGATGAAGCCTATATTCATTAACAGCAAGATATTTCCCAATTCTACCCCTATAAGTCAGCCCTCTCTCAATAAAGCTGAAGAGGTTTTGATAAAGTATTCTAAAGTTAGTGAACTGACCTTGCGGGAAATTCTTCAGAATAAAAAAGTGTGCGTCAGTGCTCGTGGTTCTGAAGAATCTTTGAAAACATTGAAAAGTATCTTGAGAAAAAAAGATGCTGTTTTGAGACAGCTTTTTGTAACTGGAATCATGCCTGAAGATAAAAATTATTTGTAACTGGAAATCATGAGGGAATAAGATAAATCTTTTCTAAGTTTATTGATTTACCGATGTATATCGTTTGTCCTAGTATGCTTTATTTTTATTGATGCCCTGTCCAAATTGTAAAAAGTAAATTAAAAGCATGCATATAAAAATAAGATGAAATGCTCACTGTATCTTCCTCACATAATCCGCATTCTATTAAATAAGTTTCATACTGGAAATTTTGATTTACAGACAAAGCTATTTTTAAACGAGGTTTTGTCTCGTACAAATATACCTTTATCTGTAAATTAAAATTTTCGACGTAAAACCGATTTATCTGATCTGCAGATTATATATGTATATATATATATATATATAAATGATTTTTTTTTCTTATAAAAATACGTAATATTTCAGCATTTTTAAATTTAAAATTCATTTATAATACATTAAAGATAAAAGAATAACTTATATGGTTGTTATTCAGAGCAGGTTGAAAAAAAAAAATCCTCATGTTTTTCCTGCAGGTATATAGTATGTCACCTGATGTAATATAATGTAGCCGAACAATATACTAAGGGTGTTCAATAAGTTCTGCTAAGTAGGCTATAAGTTTTTTATTAGTAGTATAGGATATATGACTGTTATTCAGAGCAGATTAAAAAAAAAAAAAAATCATGTTTTTCTTGCAGGTATATATGTCACCTGGTATAAATAAATAAAAAAAAAAAATCAAGGCATTTCTTGGACAGAAAAAGTTTAAAAACTAAAAACTCCCTGTATTTTCTACGTTTAAAAAAAAAAAAAATTCCTTGATTTTTAGAAGGTTTTTGTATTTCTCTGTTTTCCAAGTGGCATAACAAAGCTGACTTAAAAAAAAAAAAAAGGCCATAAATTTTAAAACACGTAACGATTTTTTTTTTTTTTTTTTTGCTGAATTCGACGGCTGCATTCATCCAGATTCGACTCCTATGTAATCCTATGTAGAAACCCTGGATAATTATCCAGGCTAGTGTCCATCAAGGGTCGCTAATTTCATGCAGTTTTCGTTAATTTGTATTTTAAGAATATCTCATTTAAAAAAACATGCGTTGTCTTTTATCTCAGTGAGAGTTTTTTTTTTTCCCGAGATTAAAAATTCGAACGCTGAGTTTACTTAACGAAATAAAAAATTTCAATATGTATATATTTAAAAATTCACACTATGTTATAAAATGTGGCATATTCAAAGGCTAGAATTCCAAAAATTGCATTTTTCCATACTATACAGTCGGTAACAAAAGTGTCCGAACACTAGCAAAAATTCCTATGTAAAAAAAGTACACTTCATACGGTTTTGTTAAATAAATCCTTGCCAAATCCTCTTCTTAGTCAGTGTAAGAACATGATTCGATAAGGATTTATTTAACAGAACCGTATGAAGTGTACTTTTTTCACATAGGAATTTTCGCTAGTGTTCGGACACTTTTGTTACCGACTGTGCCTTCAAAATATGAAGCATCAAAAATCCCATAGTATTACACAGGGACGAAGAAACGCTGATGACAAATCTCTGGTATCATACACTCTTCGTCAGTTACAAAGAAGAAGGCATGCATGCACCTGAGTTGGTTAGGTTGCTCTCATGCCTACATATTTTCTCTCTGTTTAGGGAGTCATTTTTATTTATTTTGCCCTAAAACAGTGTTAGCATTGTTTTTGAAATTTATGATGTGTACTTGTAGAGATTTTATTTTTCATTATTTAGCATCATTCGTTTTTCTTGCATTTTACTGCACAGTGCATTAAATTCATTCATATTTTAACACGTTCGCTGCCGGTTTCACGTGACTAAAATTTGAAATGACGTTTTTTTCCTTTAACCCGCCGAATATGTTTGACGTGTTTCACAAGAGCGCTACATCGCCAAATGTTATAGGCTTTGTGTTTACCTTTGCTTGTTTGCGTCATGTGTTACGTCAATACGCTGTATTACGTCAAACGTGTAAAAATTCATCTGCTCGTTACAAGCAAACTCTGGAGTTAATGAGTAATAAGTTAAATTTCCATAGCAAATAGTTTCGTTAGTACTGAGCAGATAAAATATCTCGCTGACGCCATCACTTCGGTTGCTTATTGATGATACGTGTTTTATTAGAGAGAAAGTATTCTATTTTGAAATACCCTTCCATGGAGGATCAAATTTTTGATCGCATGTTTCCGGACCACTTCTAGGGGTGAGTCCCAGACCGTTGCCAATCGCCCATTGCGCAGCACTAGTGTGACGTAAAACCCAACCAACCATCTATTTTGAATTATGAATATTTGTGATGTTTGCATTAGTACTGTTTGGCTGGTTGAATAGAGTTGGAATTTAAGAGGTACTTTTGAATTTAAGAGGTTGGTTTGTTGATTGTGTTTTACGTCACACTAGTGCTGCGCAATGGACAATTGGCGATGGTCTGGGTCTCACCCCTAGAGTGGTCCAGGGACATGCCATCACAATTTTGATCCTCCAAGAAAGGGATGACTCTCACGCTTCGTAGACACCCAGAGGTATAATTAATATGGGAACATGGAAAACATTGCCTGCACGACAGATTTTATGAGCACCAGCCACCATTAGTATACACAATGGTTTTTGGCAGGCTCGAGTACCGAACCCGCAATCTTCCAATTCCGAGCCCGGCGCTCTACCGACTGGGCAACCACGGTCCTGAATTTTAGAGGCATATTTTTGAATTTCATGCCAATACTGGTTGTTACAGTACAAAATTTTGTATACTTTTTATTTTCATGCATTTTGAGATAGGGGTATAGTGAACAGATCAGAGTACCATTATAATAGAGAATCGTTAAAATTTGCTATAATTATCCAGTTGCGGATTTATTTTTTCATTCCTAATGAATGAGGACTATAAATAAAATATTAATGATAAATAATTTACTTTATACAACTTTTGAAAACTTTTAAATTTAAAATTCCTAAGTAAAAAAGTATACTTCATGCGGTTTTGTTAAATAAATCCTTGTCGAATCCTGTTCTTAGTCAGTGTAAGCACATGATTCGATAAGGATTTATTTAACAAAACCTTGTGAAGTGTACTTTTTTTACATAGGAATTTTTGCTAATGTTCGGACACTTTTGTTACCGACTGTACTTATAGCTGTTAAATTATTGGAAATAAAAACACTATCATCTTAACACTTATCATCAATTACTAAAGCAACACACTTTTCAGGGACATTTGGTGTGATTGTATAATCTAAGTTTTATTTTTTTATTTGTGATTAGTTATAAATTCGTAATTATTTCGTTTTTTTTTTTTTTTTTTTTAATTCTATTTTATGAAAATTTTCCTTTTGTCCTATGTATTATTATTATTCGGATTTTTTTTTTTTTTTTCAAGACGCGTTTTCTTTTTAGGTTAGATCGCCGAAAAGCTCGCTTTCATATGCCGCCGGTGTAAGGTTACTATTCGGAACACGATGCGAAATGGCGCCGTCTTGGCGATTTTCGAAATTTCGCCAAGCGGCAGCCTAAAGTAAACTTTCACTTGTAAAGCAATACGTCACATCCCGCGCTGGCGCGGGATCGGCAGCGAACGTGTTAATGCTTATTTCAACTTTGTTATCGTCCTTTCCTCATATCAGAGTCTTGTGTCAAACATGTATGAGTATTCAACTGTTTTTCATATTATACATCTTTGAATTTTTATATCAATTTACTTAAGTTCATAATGTCAGATGTCGTCAATATTTTCGTATGTAATTGTATGCATATTTCATATTGTTAAGAAAATATAGATATATACTATATATATGTGTGTGTGTAAACAGGTTATTGATAATAAATTTTGCCATTAAAAACTGTGCTGTGTTAGTGTTTAATTTGCTTCAAAGCAAGGAAGACATAAGTACAACATGTACAGTATGTAGATATAACCCAATATATTGATTTGTAATTTTTTTTTTTTTTTTTTTTTTTTTTTTGGTGGGGGGGGGGTGATAAAGGTCTTATTTTAAGTTAACACTAGTATGTTATGGCCATCTTTCATTTAAATCATTTTTTGGTTTGTTTAAAACAACAGAGCCACCTACTGTTTCCAAACAAATATTTGGCGAAACATCAGTGGAGGCCTCCATGTCGGGCATCAAAAAGATTTTTTATCATTCAAAAAGATTTTGGGTTCTGTCTGTTTGTCAGTGTGTCAGTCTGGAAATAGCGGTCGCAAAAATCACGCTGTTGACATGCAAATTGGTACACATATTCATGAGTCATATGGAATTAGCTTTATAATTTTGGGTGTGTATGCTATTTGTACTTTGTATACAGGGACACACCAAAGTTTTTCTCATCATTACGGCTTATGGACAGAATTTTTATGTACTGCAATACAGGCCGCAAAAATCCCCCGATTAACTTACAAATTAGTATATACATTCAGGCTTTGTATAGAAACAACTGTATGTACACATCAAAGTTTTTTTTTCTTAATCATTACGGCCTATTGGGTGAATTTCGTTTAAACGTATTTTAACTTTGTTACTCTGAATTCAACAAATTGAAATTAGCGTACATTACTACTGAGGTGCTTAAACTTGTGTTTTCGTTTTCTGTAGAAAATATGTGTGCTTAGGCTTCATAATTAATGTACAGGACCTTACAAAGTTTTCCAACAACGTCACGTAATTATTCAATTTTTGGCAAATTTCGAACAATTATTCATGAAAAACGTGGAATAAGTTGAATAGTTTTTACTGATGTATACATTGTTTATGGTTCATTTACAGAGACACGCAAAAGAATTTTGTGACATTTAGAACCTATGGACAAATTTTTATTTAAACGCACTTTAACGCGTTTATGCTGCATTCAACATAATGGAATTAACATACATTATAAACATGCTTAAAAGCATGTTTACTCTTAAAAAAAAAAAAAAAAAAAAAAAAAAAAGGTATGCATAAACTAAATAATTTATTTACATAAAATAATTTCGATGACATTCTATAATCCTCCAAATGATGAAAAATTTAACATGGTTACATACCATTAAATATAATGAAATGTTATTAAAATGTTTAAAATCATTTTTTTTTTTTTTTGTGCAAAATTGTGGGCATAGAATAGGTAATTGGTTTACAATGCAATCATTTTTCATGATATTTGGTACAAGTATTGTTGTGATGAATTACACAAAAATTAATCACATTGAAAATAAATGTATAATAAAACAAACAGAAAGGGAAAATAAATAAATAACCAAAAATAAAAAGCAAGGATTCTATGAAAAGGAATAATGGAGCAGAACGACCAATGAGAAATAAGTGCATAATAAAGTGAGGGGGAACCAACTGCCAATGGAAAAGGTGTCTTTGAACACTCCCAGTAACAAAGAATTAGCATATGCTAATACAAAAAAATGAAGAGGGGGCCAAGATGAGAAGGACTGGGGCTTTTGCCTCCCTGACTCTCCCTGGAGCCTGACACCGAACCTGAAGAAGCAGATCTCTTCGATGAAACCTAGCTGCGTCTTCTCCGAGATCTATCTTCGGCCGACTATCAGCGCTGGCAGAACAATTGGAATGGAGATGTTCTCCATATTTCTCTCCCCCCTTTGCAAGTAATATATTTTTCTTATTTCTTCTAGAGCATGACTACAAAAATCAAATAATAATAATGACTTTTAAGATGTCAAGAAGACATACGTAGGGACTATGTCGTAAAAAGAAAAATGGTATCACATCGCTATGAGTATTGTTATCAAAAGCTATTCTAATATTATATTTATGTTATGTACAAAAAAATATCCACGCTCAATAATTTAATATTTAAACTAGTAAAATTGTCTATCTTGTTACAGCAAAGTATCAAATCTAAATAAATATTTTTTTTACTGTTTAAAGTATCTGTTTTATTTTGCTCTTTTAGTGATTTATTTTATGTAATAATGATTTTAGATATTTATGAGAGCAAGATTAAATTACTATATATTTTGGGAGAAATAGGTCTGTTTTAAAGGTAGATTAATAGAAGTATGTGCAATAGTGTCAAAATAATAGTAATAACTTTAAGACTTGATAAACAGTACTGCTATAAAATTGTGTTAGGATTTGGGTTGTTATTGAAAGTTCAGAAAGGGTGTTAAAAAAAAATATCACGAATCTGGGCTTTTAGTCATTTTATCACTGGCCATTTAGCACAATTATGCAAATTTTAACAACGCAATTAAATGTGGTGGGGCTGAATTTCTGCTTCACTTTGTTTTAAGTTAAAATAGCTAAATTCATCCCAACATTGCCCCACCATTTCATTTGGTGCCTTTTACAGGAACCTTTTCTGAATTTCAATGATAAACCTATCAGGTACAAAAAAATGTGATACCATTTTAAAATGAAAATTTTATTAAGGGAGGTCTAAGAACAAGATTTTGTCCTTATTGTATAATTTTCTTTATTGCAAAATATTATTGTGTATATATATCATATTCATATATATTAGCTAAAAAAAAAAAAAAGTATGTGTATATATATGTAATATTGATTAAAAAAAAAAAAAAAAAAAAAAATAATAATAATAATAATTAAAACAATTATATGAGAGGGAAAAACTATCGTTCAGCCAAAGAAACAGCAAATAAAAATATAAAACAAATATTTGAAAATAAAGATCAGTGCAAAAAAACAATACAGAACAACATGGCAGAAAAACTAACACTAAATATAGACGCATTGGTACAAACAATACATCCATTTGAAGGGAAAAAAGAACAGGATATTGAATTCTTTTTAGAACAATTTCAAAATTTTATTGATGCCGCTAAAGTACCAGAAACATTGCAGTTATTTATTCTTAAATCAAAAATTTCAGGACATGCATTACAAATCCTGAAGAATTCGCCGGATCTTAGAAACGAAACAAAATATGACGATTTTAAACAAAAACTACTACAAATTTTCAAATCACAGAAATCTTTTGCAGAAGCACAAGATAAATTCATTAATCTCAAACAATCACCCACACAAAGTGTAGAAGACTTCGCTAAAATTTTTGACTTGGCGGCTCAAAAATATTTAGCAGACTCAGGACACGGACAAAAGACAGGAGCGAAAGAGTTTTTAAACACAATAAAACTCACCAGATTCACGGAAGCTTTAAGACCGGATATTGCTTTCGAAGTATTAAAAGCAGGTCCTGAGAGCTTTGAAGAAGCACTAAACATAGCAAAAAAAATTGAAATCGCTTACAAAAATTCAAAATGTGAGGTTAATGCTATAACCACTGAAAATAATTCAAATATCTACGAAGCACTGGTAAAATTTTCCAATGAACAATCTAAACAAATTCAGGAACTCAAAGACGAAATAAATGCATTGAAAATAAACAACGATAAACCTAACTACACTAATACAAAACAAACAACATGTTACATTTGCAAAAAAGATAATCATATAGCTCAAAATTGTTTTTTCAATAAAAATAATTATAATCCAAAATTTATAGCTCCACAAATTCCCCACTTTGCTAGACAAAATTATGGATACAGACAGAAAAATACAAAGAACTATTGGCAAGCAGGAAACTTTCATCCAATATGGCAAACGGGAAATTACAATCCCATGTTTAACCCTTGCCATCAAAATTATCAGAACTTTACGCCACAAACAGATTTCACCATCATGAGTCAACAACCAACTCCCATGACACAATGGGAAAATAATATATGCACACCGAGAAATTTCCCAACACAAATAAATTTCCAAAAGGCGAATCAGCAACCAAGCACTAGTGTTATACAATGGGGAAATGGAGCATACCATCAAAATTCCAACACTTCGCAAAGAAATGTTATACCGGAGAATAAAAATAGATACAAACACAAACAATCTCGGTACAATAACAAAAATTTAAACTAAAACAGGGACTTGCATCCAACAATATATCACAAAGAGCGCGACAATGTAAGTCCCTCGTAAATCGCGCAAATCAGTATAATGTTAAATTCAGAGAAAAATGTAAAATAGAAAAATCCCACAAAACTATAGAACAGAAGCAAAAAAATCAAACTCCAAGAATGAGTAAGCAAAACACTGAATTTGTGAAAAGTTGTCAAACGAGAAAAAATGATAATCTACCCATTTGGTCATTTGCATTACAAAACATAAAAATAAAAGCCTTAGCGGACACTGGAGCGACAATATCCCTCTTATCACCAGAAATATTTGAAAAAATTAAAAACACAAACATAAAAATAAAATATCTCAGCAGAAACGTCAAAATAAACACATTAAATAATCAATCAATTCCGTTTAAACAGTGTGTACAATTCAAATTTATGTTTGACAAACATTATTTAACAGGCATCTTTTATGTCACAAAATACAATTTTCAAAGAAATTACAATATGATTTTGGGATATGATTTTTTAAAACTCAATAAAATCACATTAGATTTTCAAAATTGTCAAATGAAAATAAAAAACACAGTAATACAGTTAAACAATTTGGAGGATAAAGATTCCACCGTTAGTAAAGAAATTAACAATTTTCAACTGGCAAAAGAAAAAAATCAAAATTCAACAATCTCAAAAATAAGACATTTCAAAAAAACAAATTATCACAATAAAAATATTAAACATGATCCTGCAATCCCAGTAAAATTAGTAAGGAAAACAACATTAAAACCTAAAGAGACAAAATTTGTTGAAATTCAATTTTCGAATGAATTTCACAGTAATAAAGATTTACTTTTTGACCCAAAAAAAAACAGAACAGGAATATATTTTCAAAGATCTATCCACACTCAAATAAATAATTCAAACAAGCTATTTATTTTAGCCCATAACAATAAAGATAAAACAATAACGCTAAATAAAAAAATGACAGCTGGTTATCTCACTACTAACTTCATAATAAAAAAAAATCACAGAAAATACGAAACTGAAACTAAATATGAAATAAATAATTTAAACATAACAGAAGTAAAAGAATTACGTAAACAAGAGCTAACAAAGGATGATTTTAATGTATCACATTTAAATAAAAACACTCAAGACAGATTATTACAGTTACTTTTATCGCACGCAACGGCATTTAGTAAATCATATAAAACATTAGGGGAAACTTCCGCGATAACACCAAACTTTAAGTTATTACACTCTTTTCCTATTCAAACAAAACCGTATAAGATACCTCATAATATCAAAGAAAGCGCAGAAAAAGAGATACAGAACCTATTAGAAGCAGGTATAATCGAACACACGAATTCGGAATACGCTTTTCCGGTAATCTTCGTTAAAAAAAAGACTACGAATAAAACAGATAACCCCAAAAATATGAAAATACGTATGACAATCGATTTTCGTCTACTTAATAATATTTTAGAATCTGACCCTTACCCTCTCCCATCTATAAAATCTATTCTACAACAAGTCTCAGGGCATAAAATATTCACAATTTTAGATCTGCACTCAGCCTTTTTTCAGATCAAAGTAACACCAGAAGACAAAAAAAAATTATCTTTTATTACGGAGTCAGGTCAATACGCAATGAATCGCTTACCATTTGGAACAAAAATATCAAGCAACGTCTTTGCTAGATTAATGGATATAGTATTAAAAGAATTAAAAACTGAGAATATAAGATATTTTATAGACGACATAATTATAGCAGCAAACTCAGAAGAAGAAATGTTCCAAAAATTAGACAAACTCCTGACACAATTGGAAAAATTTAATCTAACAATAGAACCTACCAAAATTAAATTATTTCTTCCAGAAATAGAATTTCTAGGCTATAAAATTAATGAACAAGGCTATGCACCTTCAGACAGAAACATTACAAAAATAAATAATTTTGCTAAACCTACATCAAAAAAAGGTGTAAGAGCATTCGTTGGATTATGTAATTATTTCAAATCTACTATACACAACTATTCAGAAATTATAGCACCTCTAACAGATTTAACTAAACAAAACACAAAATTTCAATGGAATACACAAGCGGAACAAGCTTTTAATAAAATACAAGAAATAATATTATCACAACCAACAATTTATCCCCCAGACTTTAATCGGGATTTTTATTTAATCACCGATTGTTCCAAAATAGCCACGTCAGCCATTTTAGCTCAAAAACATAACGAAAAACTCATACCAATTGAATTTGCGGGTAGAAAGCTTAAACCAACAGAGCAAAGATATCCAAGTATAAAATTAGAATTACTAGCACTACACGAAGGAATTTTATATTTCAAAAATTACCTACTTGGAAAAAAATTTTACGTCTTGACTGACGCAAAAGCGCTGACATACCATATGTCATTAGAAAAGCAAAGCGACATAGTAGCAAGATGGCTACTTGATTTACAAGAATTTGATTTTCAAATAAGTCACATAACAGGACAGGAAAATAACCCTGCAGACTATGTATCAAGAAATATCAACAACCTCGAAACAACAAATAAATTAATAACAGATTTATTTTCGGTCAACCCAAAACTAACTGAGCAAAATATTAAAGAAGAACAACTCAAAGATTTAAAATTGAACAAAATAATACAGGATTTAAAAACACATAAGAAAAATAAAAAATTAAATAAGTATCAATTAAATGATAATGAGGTCTTAATACTGAAACAAACGCCCAAAACACAAAATAACATATTATTCATAGCACCGCAACAACTGAAAGAAACCATCATGAAAAGTGCACACGAAAATCACTTTGCATTCAAGAAAACATATGAGATCATAAAAAAAAGATTTTTCTGGATACGAATGTATCAAGATATAAAAAAATTCTGTGCACAGTGCACAAACTGCATATTGTATAAAAGTCATCAGACTTGTAAAGTCCCAATACAAATAATGAAAAAGGATTATGCAGTTGGAGAAAAGCTATTTATTGATATAGTAGGACCGTTACCTAATTCTTTAAAACAAAACAAATTCATTTTAACAATAATCGAAACTTATTCACGTTATCTAGACGCATTTCCATTGAGAAACACAGACTCAAAAACCATCATAAATGCTCTAAATGCATATTTTAGTCGATTTGGACTTTGCTCAGAAATAGGACTAGATAATGCGCCTTATTTTAAGTCTAAAGAATTTAAAGAATATACGTCCAAATTAAACATAAAATTAAGTCATGGGAGTATTTATCACCCAAGGAGTCAGGGGCTCTTAGAGCGCACGCACAGAGATTTGAAGGCCTGTATATCAGCCATGTCGAATTCGGTGTATGAATGGGACGTTCGTTTGGAGTATTTCAAACTCCACCATAATACAACAATCAATCGGTCCACAGGTTACACGCCAGCATTTCTCTTCTTCGCAAGGGATATAAAAATTCCCTTCTTAAACTTTTCACAAAATGTAATTCACAACAATAAAAATTATGTTCAAAAGAGATTAAAGCACATGACAGAAGTGTTTAAAAACGTTAAAAAAAATCAACAAAAAGTTGAAAAAGAATACAATAAAAACAAAAAAATAAAACCCAAAGAGTTTGACTTGGGACAAGAAGTATTTTTAAAACAATTGATTCGCCCCAACATATTCGCGCCTAAGTACTCAGGTCCATATATTATACAAAAAAAGTTGCGCAACTCCAATTACATAATTCAAAATGAAAAACTAACTAACTCACGCCCTATAAAAATACATATTTCAAAATTATATGTACCAAAGGGCTAAAATATTTTTGATTAAACCACTAACTCAAAATAGACATACATATAGAAAAATATAAACATCTAACACACACACACAAAAAAAAAAAAAAAACATGCAGATTCTATTTTGAACTAGATTTTATTTATAAACCTTTCCAGATTTTTCTTTAAAAATAAAATAAAATAAAATAAAAACGAGGGCAACAAAAAAAAAAAAAAAAAAAAAGAAAGAAAGAAAGAAAAAAAATATATATATAAACAGACACGTCAGACAAATAATAATAAGAATAAGAATAATAAACATAATAAGATTCATCTCTAGAGGAAGCAACCTGTCAAACTTTTTCTACCGCAGAAAAATCTTTACTCTTGTTTACTTCCCCTCACACACACACAAAATAAATACTCTTTAACAAAAGTAATCAGCTGATCATTACTCCTCCCCGCCTTTCAGGAGCGAAAGATGGTTAGATCACCTACCTACGCTTCGAGTCACTGCCTTTTCGGCACTTCACCCTCCCCTCAGACAAGAATTAGACCTCAGTTTAATTTCAAAAATTATAAACTGTTTTTGCAAAATAAATCCCGGGATAAATAGTTTTGAAAAGGATAAAAAAAAAAAAAAAAAAAAAAGAGAGAGAGAAAGAGAGATTTTAGAAAGAGAAATATTATTTCACAGATAAAGGGCTGGTATAATGTTTATATATATGTTTGAACAAAGATTTCAGCATATAACAATATAATCACGTTAAATCACAATACAATACATATAAGTATATATATCTTATACGTATATATATCTTACACACATAACAAAAAAAAAAAAAAAAAAAAAAAAAAAAGAAGAAGACTCTAATTAAAACAAAAAAATAATTTCGGTAAAAAGTCGTGCGAAGAAAATGTAAACAAAAATAAAAGTTATCTCACCACCAGTGAACAGCTCATCTAGCACTCTCTTTTCGGCTTTTCGCCATTTCGGGTGCTTCTTTACCAAAATATTTTTGTTTCGGTTTATTCACAGCTGAAAAATAAAAGACGCTGTTAGCAAGAGACAAAACAACTACATAATACCACAAAGTAATAAATGAGAGTCTAAAACAAAAGCGCCCTTACAAAACGATTAAATCGCATAGTTAAAATTAAAGCGCAAGAAAATTAAATGCCCACTAAAAAAAGGTTTGTTTACATTATCAATAATAATAATAAGAATAAAAACCTATTTGCCACCCTCCTTTTCAGAAAGGGGTCGAGAAAGAATCATTCCCAACCCCCTTTTTCTCCTCTCCATGCATCAAGAGTAGAGAAAGAAAAGAAAAAACCAGTTTCACTATTTTTCCCTTCCCATTCATCAATCCACCCTCTAACTAGAAATCGCGTTGCAATTTACTAATCGGAGGTGAAAATAATAGACAATTAGGAAGAAATAAATATTTTTCAAAATACAGTTATCGGATATACTTTTATACTTTTAAACATCTAGGCAGATATAACTCAATTAGCACAGACAATGCTTTTAGTGGTTGTCTTCAGATCTACAATATAAAAAAATATAGATAATAAATAAAAAAAAAAAAAAAAAAAAAAAAAAGCTCAACTAAATGGTTAATATATTAATTAATTATAACAATCATAGATTCAAAAAGCAGCCACACTTACATTTTAAAGTATCCACGTAACATCTTAATTGTCCAAGGATGGAGCGCGGGCGTTCTATCTTGCTGTTTCAGCTCTAGAAGGGCCCTTAATATTCTAGGCTGATACGGGCACATGGGACAAGCAATTCTTTGCTATCAAAAATTAAAATACAATTAAGCAAAAAAAAAAAAAAAAAAAAAAATGGAATAAATCATTTCAATTAAAATCTGACAACCATACAACACCATGCTAAATAAGACATAAATAAATAGATACTTCATAATAATAATAATAATAATAACAATAATAAAGAACGATAACCTTTTACCTCAGACAAAACTCTCTTACCTAGAAAAAAAATCTTAATTAACAGCAAAAAATAAATAAAATAATAAACACATCAAGGACATCTATTACTAAACTACATAATAATTGCCTAGAAAAAGGGAAACTATTTTATCAAGTCATAGAAATAATATACACAATTCGTAGTAGAACATATAAAACAGTTGAGTAAAAGGCAGAACACTTAATTATTGATCAAACCCTTACCTGTAAAAATAATAACAGTCTAAAAAAATAATAATATAATGAAGAACAAAAAAAAAAAAAAAAGAATGAAGAAGAAAGTACAATATTAACAGATAACACTATTCATAACAGAACCGATTTTTGATTTTCTAAAGGAAATAATAGAATACATAACACAGTTATAATACAACAGCTATATATTTAGGCCGCAAACAAATTACTTACAGGACGCTGCTAATTCACAATACGAAAAATAATAAAAGACGACAGTCATACCTGTTCCTTTCCAAAATGTGTGCATCATTTCAGACAAGAGCGCGGATTACAAAATCAAAATCTTACCTGCACGTAAGAGAATCGAATACTTAGGTCGTCTTCAGGATTAAAGTAAAAAAAAAAAAAAAAAAAAAAAAAAAAAACAAGAAAACTTACCCTTACAGGTAGAATGTACCTTTGAAGAATATCCAAACACAGAAAAGAAACACAGAAACAAAATGTTTGTTTTTAAAATTTACAAGCAAACACTAACTTCTGCACTCCAAAAAATCCAAGCTTGTACTGACGACAATGTATACTGCTTCGTGCTTCCTACACGTGACTAAACATTGAATAGAAGGGACAATCCGTGGGAACGAATCTCACACTAGCAGTTTACAGAAATACTGTCGCCTTCGAAACAGGTCTTTTACACAGGAAGCTAATAAGTACTTATAAGTAGAAAGAGAAGGGGAGAAAAAGAGCAAATTTCTCTTGAACGACTGAGTTGTAAGAATAATAATAAAAATAAAAAAATTGCCGGCTGATATGAAATTAAAGAAGGTACATATACATTGATGTAATGAGAGAAAAAAAAAAAAAAAAAAAAAAAAAAAAAACTCTAGTACTAGGAATATTCTACATTGCATAATAATATATATTTATCATTGTATTTCGTATATTATAGATATTTATAAATATGTGTGTACAAAAAAAAAAAAAAAAAAAAAAAAATGCATAGATGTAAATACTTAACTTAATCAAGCTTTGCATAACACTAATCAAGATGATTTATATATATTCCTTTTCTATGTATATTACAAAAATTTTGCATTCTATATTTTGCTTAAAGTAAAACAAATATTGTTCAAATTTTCAATTCATATGTGTCTAGCAGCATGTAATTTGATATATATAATGATGACATATGTGTATTTTTATATATATATAAATCGCACCTTTGTAAAAGGCAAAAATTTTGTTCTTAGACAAAATGAATTTTCTTCTTTTTTTTTTCTTTCTTTTCGTCGCGATATATGTTTCATATATATATATAAAGAAATATATGTTTCAAGAATACTCAAACTTGCAAAGGGATCTTAAGTTCATAATCACACATCTACGCACTCTACAACAGTAATAATAAGATATCAGTCTTAAGCACCAGCCAGCACTACCTATTTGACTCTTAAAATGCTGGTGCAATAAACTCAATTAACGGTAAAATGCTCTTATTATTGTCCATGCTACTAAAACAAAATGTGGAACTATACACACCGCAATCTCACTGACAGCAAGTTAAATGAGGTGAGAGTGCAAGACATTCACAAAACTGATGATTACACAAGGACTTTCAACATCAGTACTCCTTCGTAAAGCGTGGACATTCATCTTTTTCCATACAGGGGGGAGAAAGCGGCATGTTGTGATGAATTACACAAAAATTAATCACATTGAAAATAAATGTATAATAAAACAAACAGAAAGGGAAAATAAATAAATAACCAAAAATAAAAAGCAAGGATTCTATGAAAAGGAATAATGGAGCAGAACGACCAATGAGAAATAAGTGCATAATAAAGTGAGGGGGAACCAACTGCCAATGGAAAAGGTGTCTTTGAACACTCCCAGTAACAAAGAATTAGCATATGCTAATACAAAAAATGAAGAGGGGGCCAAGATGAGAAGGACTGGGGCTTTTGCCTCCCTGACTCTCCCTGGAGCCTGACACCGAACCTGAAGAAGCAGATCTCTTCGATGAAACCTAGCTGCGTCTTCTCCGAGATCTATCTTCGGCCGACTATCAGCGCTGGCAGAACAATTGGAATGGAGATGTTCTCCATATTTCTCTCCCCCCTTTGCAAGTAATATATTTTTCTTATTTCTTCTAGAGCATGACTACAAAAATCAAATAATAATAATGACTTTTAAGATGTCAAGAAGACATACGTAGGGACTATGTCGTAAAAAGAAAAATGGTATCACATCGCTATGAGTATTGTTATCAAAAGCTATTCTAATATTATATTTATGTTATGTACAAAAAAATATCCACGCTCAATAATTTAATATTTAAACTAGTAAAATTGTCTATCTTGTTACAGCAAAGTATCAAATCTAAATAAATATTTTTTTTACTGTTTAAAGTATCTGTTTTATTTTGCTCTTTTAGTGATTTATTTTATGTAATAATGATTTTAGATATTTATGAGAGCAAGATTAAATTACTATATATTTTGGGAGAAATAGGTCTGTTTTAAAGGTAGATTAATAGAAGTATGTGCAATAGTGTCAAAATAATAGTAATAACTTTAAGACTTGATAAACAGTACTGCTATAAAATTGTGTTAGGATTTGGGTTGTTATTGAAAGTTCAGAAAGGGTGTTAAAAAAAAATATCACGAATCTGGGCTTTTAGTCATTTTATCACTGGCCATTTAGCACAATTATGCAAATTTTAACAACGCAATTATATGTGGTGGGGCTGAATTTCTGCTTCACTTTGTTTTAAGTTAAAATAGCTAAATTCATCCCAACAAGTATTTTTGAGTTACAAAGAACTAATACAAGGCTGTCAGTTACTAAATATATATATACAGTAGAAGATCTTTATAACGCAATTCTATATAATGCAATTCTCTATATAATGCAAAATTTCTTGGATATAAACAATAAATTTTGCAGTTAAGAAATACTTCCTAAAAAATTGTTACTTTGTTGAAAAGTAAGTGTGATACATTTGTTTTTCTTTATTTGCTTAATTCAGAGATTTTTAATGAAAAAATTGCCATCATTAATTTTTTTTTAAGTGAGCAGTATAATAAATGATTTTGTACAGGCATATATGGACTATCTTTATAAAGTAAATTTTAGAATGAAAGTTATTATCCACCCAATTTTTTGTTCCAAGAAATGTAACTTTAAAATGACCTACTCTGTTTTGATATGTTTCAGACATATTTGGCCATGTTTACAAGGTAAGTTTGACGATGTGTGAAATGTGATCTATATAATGCAAAATTCTATATAACGCAAAACCTTGTGTTTTTAGCTTTGCGTTATAAAGATCTTCTACTGTATATATTATATATATATATATATATAGACACAGAAAGACAGATACAGCGGGAATTGAAAGGGACTGCAGAACCCCCCACCCCCACCCCCCAGAAACGTATCTGTTTATGTAGCAGGTCAATTGAGTATATACACTAAGCGACAAAAAAAAAAAAAAAAAAAAAAAAGCCCCACTGCAGAGAAATTGACTTATACCTTATGGGTTTATAATAATTTAAAAACTAATGATTGCAAGAAATAAAATTGTTATGTTTGTATTATAACAATATAAGTCATAACATGATAGCTATGTACATTTTCGATTTAATAATTCGTTTTGTTACACTCTACGAAGTATTTAATAAAAATCTACATAAAATTTTCTTTTTAAACGTAATATAATAAACATATATTTTGTATTCTATCATGATTTATTATATGAAATAAACAAGAGCTATTTTAATGTATGAAATAAAACTATTTATTTGTTAGATCTAAACAATTATTTGATAAAAATAAGTCTTCTGGATAGGATAATTCCGCCTTTATATGGAATTACTGCTTTAATGCACAATGGCATAGTATTTTACAGTTTTTTAACATGAAACTCAGAAATTTCACTGTGCCAAATATCAAAAATATTTTTTTTCTAGTTCTTTCAAAGTTGTAGACTAAAATTTTCTAATCCCCACCCTCTTTTATAGACTAAACATTTTTGAGCAGATTGAGATTAGGACCATTTTCAGGTCTAATAAAGAAGAAATCCTGCGATATTCTTTGTGGGATTTAATTTTAAGTAAAAAAAGTTATGATAACTTACAAAATTATAGATGCTCATGAGAATGGATAAGTAATTTTAACAATGTGAATCAAATAAATGTATCACAATCACAAGCACCATATAACAAGGTGCATTATCATCGTGAAATGCTGATTATGAAACAGTCTGAAATACCCCCAAAGTAGTCGGTCAGGTATCAATTGTTTAATGGCCAAGTTTTATTTCTGGTTAATTGATCCCTCGAACAGGAAAATTTGCCAGACTCGCCTAAAAATTATGCATTTTCGTATCGTAATGTATGGGGAATATGTCATTGTTTTAAAAGTGCGATTTTCATTAAGTCAGTCACATTTCTGTGATCAGATTTGCTTGTTTCCGTCAGTTCGAAATAAGTTAAACTTGAATCATCTGAGAGAACAACTTCAGCCCAATAATTAATTGATCATTTATAAAATAATAATAATAATAATAACCCTCTAATGTCTTGGTTTTCTAATTCTTTTCGTTAAGAATGAATTTTTTTTTTCAGATTTTCTGCAATTAAACCTGCTTTTTTTAATTGTTATTTCACTGTATTTAAATAAATTAATCCCTGCTATGTTCTAAATGTAATACAAACTGATTTTTTAAGCGCTGGCTTTTTAACTTGCGGTCATCTCGACTGGATGCGTAACATGGCCGCCTAAGGAGAAATGTGCAGTTTAAACAGCCAAAAAATATTATATTTTGCTAAAAACCAGATCACTAATATTTTGTTAATATTTAATCATTTTGACATCCCACGTATTAAAATATTTTTTTGATTTTCGCTCTAAAATTAATAGTTTTTGTGGTATCGTTAATTGCCTTATTCTTGCCATTTTTGAAATACTTTCTAAAATTACAATTTTTCGAACAATTGCATATTGTTTTCAACACTTGGCTCAATCCTAAATTGCTCCCGGAACACAACGTAATAAAATCTGTCCTTTAGAGTAAGGCGGTAATTCGCCTGATTTAAAGTCTTTTCCTATTTTCAATATTAAAGAAATTATGGGCAAATAAAAATGTCCACCTCCCATCATTTCCACCCCCTTTGAGCTGAATACCAGGGTTGGCAAAAACCCGGGTTTTTCTAGAAAAACCCAACCCATCTGGGTTTTTGTGGGGTTTTCTGGGTATTTGTGGGTTTTTGCATTGCAATGTTATGTATATATATTAATATTTGGTTTATTAGTTATTAATTAACATATTAGTCATATTATACATATTATAGTGAGACTACTAATTAATATTACTCTAATATTATAATTTAAGTAATTAAAATTAGTCTCATTCCATTATTATAGTTGCGTTAATTAGGAAAATTAAGGTATTAATTTTTTAAATATATGATCGTGCTAAATTAATTTTCTTAGTAATTATAATTGATGAAATGAAAAAAAAAAAAAATTATTATAAAGTAAGCCGTATGAATATAATTTCGATTTCTGAAATTGTAAAATTAAAATTTCAATAAAAAAAATTTTCAATATAAAATTAAGTTTTTTTTTGCTATAGAATTTCATTCCTGAAAATTGGATAACGTTTTTTTATAAGTATACATTTGATTAAAATAAAAGGATTGTAATTCTAAGTACTGAGTACATTAAATAATTTGATTAAAAAAAAAAAAAAAAAAATCATGATACAATTCCGAATAATTTTACTCATGTTCTCAAACTTTCAAAAAGAAGAAAGGTACAATTTAGTTCCAATTAGTATAGAATAGTAAATTGCTGCAGCAGTAAAATCAGTAGCTCCAGCAATATTTTAATAAACCAATTCCCCATCTGGTAGCTAAACGTGCTCCTACGGCCTTGAATTTGTAAAACAGTAAATATATATAGCAAATTTTGTTATAAAATAGGCCTGTACATTTAAGAAATTTATTTATAGATAATAGTGGTGGGACAGTCCATGAAAAAGGCAGGGCCATAGGAACCCTGTATAATTAATCCCTAGTGATCAAAAAATGACTGCAGAGTGACAACTTTGTGATAATCTGTACATGATTCATTATTTATTTTATTTCACAAAAGTAATCAATCAAACTCATCTTGCAATATTTACATTGTACATGATATGATGTACAATAATTTAAAAGAGTTATTATTTGAGTTTGACTGATTTAAGCAGGCAATTTTAAAAATCATTGAAATTTTTTACAAACTGTAAGTTTTTAGACAGAATTTTCCCAAAATTTAATAATCTGGTGTGTCACTCACACTACTTTCTCTTACCCTGAAATTTAATACTATAAATACATGTTGGAGATTAAGAGGCAAAATAGCGAGTACTGTTATGTAAACCTAAGTTAAACAATTCAAATTAGGCTTAGGAAGAGTTTTATATGATAATTAGTTCTGTGTGAGGGGGGCTACCGCGCCCCTTAAACCCCCGTTTCCTTAATGTACAAAATACAAGCAATGAATATTTAGCTTAAAACATACATTATTTACCATATCGCTATAAGGAATTTATTTCAATTCCCGAACAGTTTTCCTGGTAATGGTAAAATATTATTAGTAAAGCACATCCACTGACAACAAATAACTAGTGTGTTGTGGCCATCACACGACTTTCTTCTATATTTTCCTATACAAATTCACTCTGTAAAAATAATTTATTAAAATTATTATTTAAAAAAAATATCTTTTATGATAATGCACACGGTTTCCATATTAGAGAAGTAGTATAACACTAAATATCCAAAAAAAAGTTGAATTTATTCTCAATATTACATTTAAAAAAATGTTAAAAATGAAAAAAAATCGATAACTTTATTTTAAATTATCGCAGATCGATGGTTTAACCATTCGTTTTAAAAGTATTGGCGAGCTCTTTTGAAAGATACCCATCATGAAAATTTACTCTCCTCGAGGGACTTCCCACCCCCCACCCCCCACCCCCCAGGGGGGCAGGTGGGGCTTCTACATACACAAAAAATCTTCCCAGTTGACTATCTCTATTACAAAAAATATATATTCGTTTCATTTGGTCTAGTGCAAATGTATTTGAATACTTTTGAGTGTCCCTGTACACGAACCATTTGCTTCATCTCAACGAAAATCTTAGTGTAGCATCCCTATATGATACACATTTAGAATACAGAGTTTGTAATTTCTGCTACTATTTGTTCTTGAGATATGCTGATAACAGACACACAGACTATTCGCTAAAAACATGGTTTTCGATTTCGTATTCAGGGGATCTCAGAACATGTAAATATAACAAAAACTCGCGTTCAAAAATTTGACCCAAAATTAATACTTTCTCGACCCAATGGGTAAGAGATAGTAAAAAAAGGGCAGGGTGCTGCTAATTTTAAAAAAAAAAAAAAAAAAAAAAAAAAAAAAAAAAAATTTAGCTTTTTGGAGGCAGTTTTGGATTCTAAAGGGCATTTAACATTTAAAATCCAGACACTTAATTTCAAACTTCAGTTTTAGGTAAGGATACAAGAAAATTTTTAACTTTCTTTACAGTTTAATTTTGCTTGTTATACTAATGTATGAATGAATGTTGATCATTATAAACCAAATATATTTTCAATTTGAAGGTAATTTTCAACAAAAGGCACTAAGGGTACGATTTTTTTAGATTATAGGCAGGGAGGGTGCAATTCTTTTGGATGAGGAAGCAGGAAGAGTGCTATGTTTTCAACCATTGGGCAGGCAAGGTGCAGCACCCTCCTGAAACTGTCTGGAGTAAACTCTGTAGAATAATAATTGTCTTGAAGCTTCTGAAAAATTCAATGAGCTAAATATTGATTCTGAACAAAATTTACTTTTAAATTATATCTTTTATTCGATTTCACAGGGTGCGGGAAATAGAAACGAATTAAGTATAGGTAAAACTGATGATATTAGAAATAAATGTATTCTTTGATCTATACTACTCATTTCTCGAAAAAATAAATAAATAAATAAAAATAAGTGGATTCTAGCTAAAATGGATAGGGTTTGTTTGCTGAAGACTATGTGGGTGGAATTTGGAAACTAATAAATAATTTTTAGCAAAAACCCACTTTCTTGCAAAAAAAACCAGTGGGTTTTTCTGGGCTGGGTCCAGTTTGCCAACCCTACCCCATCTACGAACTCGACCGACATTTTTACTGTCCTGACAACATATCCTGAGTTGGTTAAATATAAATTAAAATTACTCCAGTTATCGTGTTCACAACTTAACATGGGAAAAAGTTTTATATGTGTATATATATATATATATATATATATATAAACTTTTGTACGGAGGGTGGTGTTGGGTTCTAGGGGTCATGATCGGTGAAGATATGAAGAAATTTTCCAGAAGTCGTGTCATGAGAATGAGAACCACTGCAATAGGTAGATCTATAAGGAATCTACCTAAAAATGGAAAATATCCAATTGCGGCTTTTTTTGTCGCTTAGTGTATATAAATATATAGCATATATATATGTGTGTGATCTGTTGAATAACATGTCACGCAAACAGGGCGATGAGGCTTCTGATCTGCAAATTCACTAGTGAATCCTAGTTTCTCTCATATTATTGCCGAAACGTCAGTGGAGGCCTCCATGTGGAAACTCAAAAAGATTTTGGGTTCTGTCTGTGTGTGTGTGTCTCGCGATAGCGGCCGCAAAAATCATCCTATTGACTTGCAAATTGGTACACATGTTCATGAGCCACATGCAATTAGCTGTATAGTTTTGGGTGTGTTTTCTATTTGTAGTTCGTGTACAGGGGCACACCAAAGCTCTTATCATTATGGCCTGTGGATAGAATTTGTACGTATCACAATAACGGCCGCAAAGAAACTGCGAATGACTTGCGAATTGGTACACATAGGTGCTATACTAAAATACCTGTATAATTTTTAGTGTTTATATTGTTTATGGTTCTTTTACTGGGGTATACCAAAGTTTTTCTTATCATTGCGGCTTATGGACAGAATTTGTATGTACCACAATTGCGCCTGCAAAAAAAAAAAAAAAAAAAAAAAACGATTGATTTGCGAATTGGTACACATGTTCAGGCGCTATATTGAAACTGCTGTATTATTTTTAATGCCTATATTTTTTGTGGTTCATGTACTGGGACACACCAAAATAGTATTTCATTTTATTCGATTTACGGGCAGAATTACGTTTAAATACATCTTAATAGTTACACAGCATTCAAAAAAAAAAAAAAAAAAAAATCAATATACATTATTGAGTGCTTAAAAGCATATTTTTGTAAAAAAGTGTGTGCTTAGACTTATATCTACAGGACCTCACAAAAGTGTTTCGAAAATGTCATCTAATTATCGAAATTATGTCAAATTTCGAACAATTATACATGAGCTACATAAAATAAGTTGTATAGTTTTAACTGGTGTATATAATATTTTTGGCTAGTTTACAGGGACACACAAAAGAATTCTGATGATGTTCTGTAATCTTCCAACTGATGTCATATTTGGCTCAAATATTAATGAGTTACATTGAATTATTTGCATACATTTTATTGGTGTGTTTATCTATTAATATCTTCCAAATGATGTCAGACTTGGCTCAAATACAGGGTGGTCCGAAAAACATGATAGAAAGTAAGCGATTGTTGTGGAAAAAATAAAATATGCAAGAACATGAAACCTATGTTATTGAATAAAGATATGAATGACATTTAATATACAAGGTGCTCGAAATGTCTACCGTCCCCGACTATAGTGCTATAAAGCCAGTTCCGAAACTCTGTCATAAAGTGCTGGAGTGTGTCGGAATCAAGTGCATCAATCTCGATTCTGATGGTCGATTTCAGGTCCTCAAGTGAATCAGGGGGATTCCTAAAGATTCTGTCCTTGGTGTAAACCCATAAGAAGAAGTCGCACGGATTTTGGTCCGGACTGTATGGGGACCCGTCTATCCCGTGCCCCGTGAATTTTTCTTCATCCAAAGAAATCAAACGCTCACTAAACGTCGTTTTAAGCCACAGGAAGACATCAGCAGTTCTATGGGGACGAGCCAGATCTTGCATGAACCAGTACTGGCGCGTATCATGTTGAGACAGCCCGCTTCAGGGCCAAAGTGACGCTCTACACTGTAAAAAATTTTGGTTCAACGTTGAACCAAAATATGGTTCAATGCTGGGTGCATCCATATGATGGTAAAACCTGTCTCCATAACATGGTACTTGCTTTGAGCCATACTTTGGAACTACGTTGAACCATGTTTTGGGAAAAGGTTGAACCATATTTTCAGAAAAGCAAGAACCATGTTTTGAGAAAATGTTGAACCACATTTTTCAGAAAAGGAAGAACCATGTTTTGGGAAAAGATTGAACCATATTCTCAGAAAAGGAAGAACCAAGTTTTGGGAAAAAGTGTAACCATAATTTGGAACTACATTGAATCATGTTTAGGGAAAAGGTAAAACCATAATTAGGAATTATTAGAAGCTTCACACTACGGTGGTGGCAATATATGATCACTTTAATCTATTTCTTTCCAAGTCCATATTCTTTTAATTTATTCCCTCGCTATTTCTGTTTCTGAAACCAAACTTTAACCACAAGTATATTTCAGTTATAATAATTAAATAGGAAAATTTTCACAGTGAAAAATGTTGACAACAAAACAAGATTAATGCATAATTTAAGTGGCATAAAATTAGTTTTAAAAACCAGAATAGAACAAATCTTAATTTAAACTTGTGATTAGCAGCAACTCGGTTAAGCTAAACTGTTTTGTGATAAATATAATTACAGTCAAACCTCATTAATACATCACTTTTGGGACTTCTGAAAAACTGTGTTAAGCGGTTTGACTTGTTATGCGGAGTTAAAGGAATTTTGGGACTAAGAAAAAGGGGTGTCTTATGTGCAGAGTGATGTATTAACGAGGTTTGACTGTGCAACTATAAATAGAGTTAACTCTTGCATATTAGCATGTATTAAAATTTAAACTAGATTCCACCGTGTTAATTTAAATAGAACCATAATAATTTTTTAAAAGATCAATAACCAAATAAAAGTTAAATATCATAAACAGGGATCTTTTTGATATTCCCTGACTTTTGAAGGTCATTTTGGTGGTGAAATTGGTGCTGAAATGTTTATTAAATATGGGTGTATATCGGCCGATAGGTGGCACTGCTATAAATGTCTATAATTTTCCACATTGCTGTATCTCAACACCTATTACTTAAAATTACACTAAACAGTAGGTATATTTAAAACATTTGTTGTGAGAAGCTATGTTAATTAAATTTTTTGTGCATTTAATTAATTGGTGGTACGTGGTACTGTACTGTTATTTAAACTGATATAGGAAAAAAAATTGTAATGGATACAACGTACTAGAATGATACATTTTACATGAAATTTCATAAGTCTTAAATAAGGAGAACATATTTTAAGGATTAAAATAATTTTAAGCACTGCTAAAAAATAAAATAAAATAAAATATTGCACATTCCCCTTTTACAATTCAGAACACATATATTTACAATATTTTCAGGATTATAGTATAAATGCATATTAATCTAAATTGCCTAAATTGTTTTAACAGACATTGTACATTGACTAATCTGTTTATCCAAAAATTTTGCTTCATCTCTTAAATGTGCTTGATTATCATTACTATTATTTCCAATAAAATTGTTAATGCAGTTACTGATAGAAAATTTAATCAATGTAAACAGAAATTAAAATTTGCAATTAAAAGAAAATCAAATGGCTATAATTTTAACAACAACAACAACAATAACAATAAATAAAATCTAAACTAAAATTAGGAGTGTTAGGTTGCTTGCTCTCTTCACAAAATTTAAATTCATAAACAAGCATTTCAAAAACATTTTGTTTAAGTAAATGATTAATTCAAATTTTTGTATGCCTAAAACCTGTTTTCAATATTGTATGAAATTACTGCATATGCACACACTTAGTTCAATAAAACATTGGTAGCTTAATATTATATATTTTTATATTAAACAGGAAATCGGTTGACTGATAATGCTAAAGTTTAAAGCTTTGCTCGATATCTTTTTTTTTTTACAAAAATAGTAGAAATTTACATGAGTATTTATTAATTTAAAAAAGTGTACCAAAATTTTAAACCTAGATCCACACCAAAAATTAAAGAAGAAAATACAAAATTAAAGAAGAAAATAATAATAATAAAACACTCACTTCATTACTAGCTTCTTCAACTTGGAAATACTAGCAGGTACAAAACCCAAAGCCAAAGGATATTAAAACTTTGAGCTTTTAAGGATTGTACCAGCTTGCAAGTGGTAAGTAAAATATCATTTACCTTTCAGGACTACAATGAAACTAAAAGTAGTTTCAGGCTGTGCTTAATCCATTATGATTTCACAGAAAATTTACACATCACTTTTAACAGGATAGATAATAACGACAACGGTCAACGACAAATGACAACTTCATTCAGTTTCAAAATGGTGCACGCCATGACGCTTTTGAGGTTTGCCATAGTATACTTGGCGATTTCGCAGATGGAGCGGGGAAAAACGTATCAATTGTGCAAAGCTTTCGTTAGTTACGGTTTCCGTAGCCTTCCTTTCTTATCTATTAGAAGTTCTTTGCCTGAAATATCTTTCTGAAACTACCTGAAACTTTCACAAAAACTCACCGTAAGCACCAACAAGAACAAGTCGTCTCGTCATAAGTCACGTGAGCAGCGGAGCAGGCTTCTGAGCGAGCATGCGCAAAGCGGTGTTCTGGACTAAAGGTATTCCCATGGGTTGGTTCAACTTTGAACCATGTTGAAAGTTGAACCATGATCACATTTTTCGAGAAAGCAAGTGTTCCATTGTTTGGAATTTTCTCTTAGCTAGACCCATTCGCTGGTTCAACATTGAACGGAAATTTTTAAGAGTGTAGAAACTCTCGATACTTCACTTTCGTGACCATACCGTCAATGAATATCGGACCACTCATCCACTTCGACGATATGGCACATCACACCGTGACCCTTTGTGGATACAGTCGTGAGACGACACTGAGATGAGGTTTTTCCGTACCTCAATCCTCAAAAAATATTCTTACAATAAATAATCGTTTTTCCAAGGTCAGTGATTCCATATTGGTTATTCATTATTTCCGGTAATCAAGCATTCACCTTAAATGTCAATATGTGTGCTATTACAATATGGAAGAATTATACTTATATCAATAAATTTGAAATCAGGAACTTAAAATACTTTCTATCATGTTTTTCGGACCACCCTGTATTAATGAGTTACATTGAATTATTTGTATACATTTTATTGGTGTATATATTTACTGCGACTCGCGCACAGGTCACATATATGTTATTACAATGTTTAAAATTATGTTTTCTGTGGAAAATGATAGGCATAGAATTGGTAATTAATTACTTTACAGGGCTACACAAAATAATTCCAATAAGTTTTGCAATCATTTGGTATCAAATTTTGTACAAGTATTTATGAGTTACAAACATATATATATATATATATATATATATATATATAATATACACATATAGATATAAACAGACAGATACAACGGGGAGTTGGTCTGTATCTGTCTGTCTCAGATCAGAACCATATGCATTTCTTAGTGGTAGATCCCCTCAGAAACACATATGGTTCTGTAGCTAGTTAATCATATATACAGAATAAATAAAATTGATTTGCTGAATTATGAGGGATGCAAAGAGGACGTTGAGGCTGCAAATCCACTAGCTAAAAATTTTACTGTAATTTTTTGCATATAATTATTACCCGTGGGTCTTACAAATGACATTACGGTGCATATGCAGTTTAATGAAGTTTTAACCAACAGATGCTGAAATGTAGCCATACGAAATAGGAAAAGACGAGTAGTACCAGCACCACCTCGTGTCTAATATACACCCAACCCAAATTTAGTCAGTTCTCCTCTTTCGTGATGACCGTCTCATGTATCGTTTGGTGCATTTATGTACAGGTATCAGTGAAAAACTTGCAATGTCATCTACAAATAGTGGGCAGTGGCATAATTTTTTTCAATGTATTCCCCATCACGGATAACACCACACTTTCGCCAATGAGAAACAAGAAAGAAAAATCATGCAGTACGCATTGATTAGTAACACTTTCCAACTGTACGCAAATGTTGTATCGAATAACTATTAATATTCTTTGCCTACGTTACCGCACAACAGACAGAAGGACTGAAAAACATACAGATAGACTAATTGATTTTAAAATTACTCTTAGGCATTTTGGAAAGTGTTGAAAAGGCTTAACGCAAAAGAAAAGGCAGCCGTTAGATAATACTTACAGCTTTTAAACTCACTGAATATTTTACTGTAGCCCTGTAAATCTGAAAGTTAATCATATCATATTCTATACAAAACAATATTTTAGAATATTAATAATGCATGTCAAAGTTTTTAAGATTTTTGTAGTAGAAAGATTTTAAATATAACTTTTAAAAAATTCTGTCCTAAAACGTAATACACTGGCTTTTTTTTTTTGTTGTTGCTGTCCCTGTAAACAAACTAGTTGTACAGGACCTATTAATGACATTTTAAATAGCGAACATTCCATATGGAACATGAGTGTATCATTTTAAAAAAAAATTCTCAAAATATTCACGGATAATAGGAGCCGGAGACAAACAGATAGAAAGGTAGACAATCGGACAGACAGATGCACAAAATTGAAATCATATTCCCACTAAAATTATAAGAAAGTGTTAAAACGCTCATGTAAACAAAAGTGCAATTCCAGCAAATTTTTATTAATATGTAACTGATTATTTTTGTGTAGCCCTGTAAATCTAATGCTAACCATACTATATTACATAGAAATCACACTCTTTTGTGCATACGAATAATATATATCAATTGCATTAAGCTTTGTGGAAGATAAAATTATTAAAATTTGGTTTATAAAAATAACTCTCATACAACACAATGCTTTGGAGTACTTTCAAGTGCCCCTGTACACAAACCAGCTAGAAATGTACTCTACTTTACATAGGAAACATCCGATAGGGAATTTAATAACATATTAAAATTTCATTAAAGTTTTTATACATTAAAGGTATTAAAATATGATTTATAGAAACTCCTCTCATAGAACACAATGCTTTCGAATACTTTTGGGTGTCCCTGTACACAAACCAGAAGAGGTATCCATTCCATTTTCAATAGGGAACATCCGATAGTGAACTTCAATAAAATATATCGGTTTAAAGAAATTCCATAAATATTTACGGGAATTAGAGCGCAGAAAAACAGACAGAGAGACAGACAGACGGATAGAAGAATCTTCGTCAACGCACGTAACAGTTTCACTGTTACACTTAGGTTTTTTCAAGGAGTTATTTATTTATTATTTATTTATTTTTTTTATTTTTTTTTATTTTATTTTTTTTTATTTTTTAACTCCTGATGCTTCACTCTGATTGGTCTCTGCTCACGCGGAGATTTACTCAAAGATCAAAATTCTAAATTCATCCTTTTGGCTTTTAATTATTTTATGGAAAATTATTTTTATGTTTTTCTCATTTTTCGTTGGAGGTAAGCATTGGTTGCGACCAAATGCAGGTACTCCGAAGCACTCACGTTGACGTTGACGTTGACGGATAGAAGAACAGTCAGACATATACACAAATTGAAATTATGTTCACACTAAAAAAATGATAGAAAGCGTCAAAAACGCTTAATGTAAACGAAAGTACAATTCTAGCAATTTTTTATTAATAGCTCTTAATATAACTGAATATTTTTGTGTCACCCTGTAAATCTAATGGTAACCACGCTATATTCTATGAAAAGCATACTTTTGTGCAAAACAATAACATATTTCAATTTCCTAAAACTTCGTGGAAAGTAAAGTTATTAAAATTTGATTTACAGAAATATCTCGCAAAAAACGCAATGCTTTGGAGTACTTTTGAGTGCCCCTGTACATAAGCTAGTGGTGGTATGTAATGTATTTTATATAGGAAACATCTAATAGTGAACTTGAATAACATATTTCAATTTCATGAAGATATTGTACAGTAAAGGTATGAAAATATGGTTTATAGAAATGCCTCTCATAGAACACAATTCTTTGAAATACTTTCGGGTGTCCCTGTACACAAACCAGTAGAGGTATAAACTCTATTTTCAATAGGAAACATTCGATAGTGAACTTGAATAACATATATTAGTTTCCAAAAATTGCATAAATATTTACGGGAGTTAGAGCGCGGGCAGACAGACAGACGGACAGATACACAAATTGATATAATATTCACACTTAAAAAAATTTTAGGTAGTGTTAAAAACGCGTAGTGTAAACGAAAGTAGAATTCTAGCAAATTTTTAATAATAGCTCTTAATATAACAGAATATTTTTGTGTCACCCTGTAAATCTAATGCTAATCATGCTATATTCTATGTAAATCATTCTTTTGTGCATATAAATAACCTATTTCAATTTCCTAAAACTTCGTGGAAAGTAAAGTTATTAAAATTTGATTTATAGAAATATCTCTCATAGAACGCAATGCTTTAGAATACTTTTGAGTGTCCTTGTATATAAAACAGAGTTAGTATATAATCCATTTTATACAGGAAAAATCCAATAGTGAACTTGAATAACATATTTCAATTTTATTACGATATGTGTACAGTAAAGGTATGAAAATATGATTTATAGAAATACCTCTCATAGAACACAATGCTTTGAAATACTTTCGGGTGCACAAACCAGTAGAGGTATAAACTCCATTTTCAACAGAGAACATGAACTGGAATAACATATATCAGTTTCAAGAAATTCCACAAATATTTACGGGAATGAGAGCGCGGAGAGGCAAACAGACGGACAAACTGAAATCATTAACACTTTTCAACCTTGTTGGGAAGTGTTAAAAATGTTAGAAAGTGTTAAAAACGCTTAATGTAAACGAAAGTACACTTTTAGCAAATATTTATTAACCCGTTAGTAGTCGCTATAGACAGCGCCACCTATTACAGATTACACACTTGTTATTTAACTGTCACCAATAATTTTAAGAAGTGATGTAATCGACGTTTCTTCGATTTTATTCACGTTTTATGTATATCAAATGCTACTTCTAAAAATTTTTGGTGGCTATTGAATAAAAAAATCTGGCAGCACTGAAGTATGGACGGCAAATCGACCAACTAGCGACTACTAACGGGTTAATATCTCTTTATATAACTGAATATTTTTGTGTCACCCTGTAAATCTAATGCTAATCATGCTATATTCCATGCAAAGCATTTTCTTTTGCCCTTATAAATAACACATTTCAATTTCATAAATCGTCGTGCAAAGTAAAGTTATTAAAATTTAGTGTATAGAAATGCCTCTCATAGAACACAATGCTTTGAAATATTTTAGGGGGTTCCTGTACACAAACTAGTAGAGGTATAAACTCCATTTTCAACAGGGAACATCCGATAGTGAACTTGTATAACATATTTCAATTTCATTAAGATTTTTGTACAGTAAGGGTATGAAAATATGGTTTATAGAAATGTCTCTCATAGAACACAATGCTTTGAAATATTTTCGGGGGTCCCTGTACACAAACCAGTAGAGGTATAAACTCCATTTTCAATAGGGAACATCCGATAGTGAACTTGAATAACATATATCAGTTTCAAGAAATTCAATAAATATTTACGGGAGTTAGAGCGCACAAAGACAGACGGACAGACAGACAGACAAACCCAAGTCATAAACACTTTTCAACCTTGTTGGAAAGTGTTAACAAGGTTTTTTATGCCGTCAGCGAAGAACTGTGGTGGCTGTTAGCTACACCATTGTCGAACTGCTGCATTCACCTCCGCATCGCAGCTGTAGCGTTGAACCTTAAAGTGATCTTTAAGTTTGAGGAACAGCCAAAAGTCGCAGGGCACAAGATCAGGACTATAGGCAGAGTTCAGAATGTCCGTAAACCTCAAGCGCTGCAGTGCTTTCTGAGTTTTGTCGTTTATATGCGAACGAGCATTGTCACAGTGCAGAATATCCTGGGTCTGCGCTACCGAAGGCAGTGGGGACCCGGTGTGAGTTTTTACCCGATCAGAATTTTTTTTGAGGGGGAGGGGGGCACGAAGGGTCAGGGAAGGAATACGAACGCGCAGCGCGCACGGGGCAGAGCTGCCGAAGGCAGTGGGGACCCGGGCCGACATTTTACCCAATTAGAAATGATTTTTTTTTTTTTTTTTTTTTTTTCTTTTCTTGACACTAAAAGTTACTGTTAGTGATTCATTTGAAAATACTGACCCGCTAGCGGGCGAAGCTCGCTAGTCTCCTTATATTATTAAAATCTGTACGCGTGTGTGTTTCTGTCTGTGTGTGTGTGTGTCTGTGAGAAACGGCTTGAAACGGAAAAGGCTCCACCGCTAACGTTCGCACGGAATTCGAACAGGTACTGTCGGACAGAGAATTTATCGCAGATGTACGATATGTAGTTTGCTAAACGATGCGACCCTAATTAGCGGAGATATTAATTAAAATGTCGACCATTGTCTAACGATAAAACGCTTCGAATTCCGAGGTGACCGCCATTTTCGATCAGGACCGCTTACCTCGAAAGAAGAACTACAAAGAGGAAATTTCGTGGGTTTTTATAAAGCGATCCTGTTTGAACGGTTCGACATATCGAAAATACACCTGTACCAAAAGAAAGAGCATTTATTACCGATTCTTACGGTATAATTTTTTTTTTTTTAAATACGGATTTATTATATTTTAAAAAAAAGTTTTAAAAAGGGTCGAAAATTTCTCTTTTTCGCGGTCGTCTTTTTTGAAACGCCCTGTACGACCGAGTAACCCTTCCATTTCTTAACAGCTGGTATATAAAGAAATGCCATTTAATCCTCTTTCGAACCATATAAACATTTTTATAAAATACGGATTAGCGATCCATATTTTTAGATTTTACGAAACATCGATTTTTTCGCAAAACATTTTATAACTCAAAAGCGTTTAGAGATAAATCATTTCTTTTTTTTTTTTTTTTAGATCTAGCTTTCATAATTTAATTTCCAAAAGATTGAGAGAAAATTTCAAAAACTGAATGAGTTATAAATTTTTTAATTTCACGCTTGAAACCCATTGAAATAGAATACGCGACCTTCCTTCGATGAGATTCTATTACGTGTTCATTGCCGCTTTTCGTTACCATGGGAACCAGTTCAAGGAAGAGAGATTTCTGCTTTCTCGACGAAAGCAAAGAAACAAAAAAAAAAAAAAAAAAAAAAAAAAAAAAAAAAAAACCCCAGCGATAAATGAGGTCACGTGTTTTGGTTCTGCGATTAAAAATTGCAATATTCTAATACGCGTATTTCAATTTCTCAGCTACTAATTAAAATAATTTTTTAAGTAATACATCATTAGAAAGCTTTTTTGAATTGGAATCGAACAGTGGAATACAGAAATTTGTACCGCCAGATGGCGCTGTAATATTTTCAAATTTCAATATTTCAATTTCTAATTATGATTAAATTATTTTTAATACATCCTTCGAAAAATATTTTAAAGTTCTTTTATATTATCGAAAATTTTCACCAGATTTACACGTTTTGAGGTGTCCTGAATCAATTTTTTTTTTATGCCGCTGTAATATTTTCAAATTTCAATTTCTAATTATGATTAAATTATTTTTAATACATCATTCGAAAGATATTTTAAAGTTCTTTTAAATTATCGAAGGTTTTCAACAGATTTTCACGTTTTGAGAAGTCCTGAATTCGTTTTCTTTTGTATCTCAGCTACTAATTAAAATAATTTCATAAGTAATACATCATTGGAAAGCTTTTTTGAATTAGAATAGAACAGTGGAATACAGAAATTTGTACCGCCAGATGGCGCTGTAATATTTTCAAATTTCAATATTTCAATTTCTAATTATGATTAAATTATTTTTAATACATCATTCGAAAGATATTTTAAAGTTCTTTTATATTATCGAAAGTTTTCACCAGATTTACACGTTTTGAGGTGTCCTGAATTCGTTTTCTTTTGTATCTCAGTTACTAATTAAAATAATTTCATAAGTAATACATCATCGGAAAGCTTTTTTGAATTGGAATCGAACAGTGGAATACAGAAATTTGTACCGCCAGATGGCGCTGTAATATTTTCAAATTTCAATATTGCAATTTCTAATTATGATTAAATTATTTTTAATACATCATTCGAAAGATATTTTAAAGTTCTTTTAAATTATCGAAAAATTTCACCAGATTTACACGTTTTGAGGTTTCCTGAATCAATTTTCTTTTATGGCGCTGTAATATTTTGAAATTTCAATATTTCAGTTTCTAATTATCATTAAATTATTTTTAATACATCATTCGAAAGATATTTTAAAGTTCTTTTATATTATCGAAAGTTTTCACCAGATTTACACGTTTTGAGGTGTCCTGAATTCGTTTTCTTTTGCATCTCAGCCAAATGAGTTAGATCGCTCAAAATTGGTATACGTAGGTCAATTAAGAGGGCCTGAAAGGGTGGAGAAGAAACAGGCGTGCACCGCGCGCGTATCCCTTAACTTGTGCGCGCAGAGCGCACGGGACTGCGCTGCCGAAGGCAGTGGGGACCTGCGGTGAGTTTTTACCCCATCAGAAATGATTTTTTTTTTTAGGGGGCACGGAGGGTCAGGGGAGGAATACGCGCGCGCAGCGCGTGTATCCTTTAAGTTGTGAGCGCGTAACGGGACTGCGCTGCCGAAGGCAGTGGGGACCCGGTGCGAGTTTTTTCCCGATCAGAAATGATTTTTTTTTAGGGGGCACGAAGGCTCAGGGAAGGAATACGCGCGCGCAGCGCGTGTATCCTTGAAGTTGTGCGCGCTCAGCGCGCGCGGGACTGCGCTGCCGAAGGCAGTGGGGACCCGGTGCGAGTTTTTATCCGATCAGAAATGATTTTTTTTTAGGGGGCACGAAGGGTCAGGGAAGGAATACGCGCGCACAGCGCGTGTATCTCTTAAGTTGTGCGCGCGCAGCGCGCACTGTACTGCGCTGCCGAAGGCAGTGGGGACCCGGTGCGAGTTTTTACCCGATCAGAAATGATTTTTTTTAGGGGGCACGTAGGGTCAGGGAAAGAATACGCGCGCGCACGCGAGTGCGCTGCCGAAGGCAGTGGGGACCCGGCCCGACTTTTTACCCAATCAGAAATTATTATTATTTTTTTAATTTCTTTTCTTAACACTAAAAGTTTCTGTTGGTGATTCATTAATTTTAGTGATTCATTAATTTTAGTGATTCATTTGAAAATACTGACCCACTAGCGGGCGAAGCTCGCTAGTAATTAATAATATCTGTGATTATTAAGTAATTGCATTTATTTTAACCCTTTGTATCCCACCGGGACTTTAAAGTCTCATAAATAAAATTCCTCAGTATAACCTAAATTTACTACAGGATTTCATTGGAACTTCAAGGCTCCTATAGCTAAGCTATAGTTTAAGCTAAATTTAATATGAGATGTTTCTCATGCAGCAAAGAAATATAATATAAAAGTTTGAAACTATATTTCCTTAAATAAGGTAATTTGGGATATAAATGGTTAAGTAAATTAACGATTTTAAATATTTTTATTTTATATTTTAATGTTTATAATTTGTATTTTAATTAATTACAATATGTATTTTTTCCAAAATTTTGATATTTTTATTATTGAAAAGTTATGATTTTTAATGGCATCAGTGGTTATATTAAACACAAATAAACACCTCTCAGTTGGTTTGTTAGCTATATTAATTCGTACTCTGCTATTACTCCTATTTTAAAAAAATCTGGAGTGACTCCACGACTCCACTCGACTTTCCGAACATTGAGTCATGAACAGTTTTGTAGACAAAGCAAAGAAAGAGGAGTTGTTAAACAAACAAAAGAGAGAAAACCATAATAGAGTGTTTGAGTATTTTTCTCCATATATTAAACGATGTTTTATTTAACGCTACTGAACTTTGAGCCCATAGATCATAATGATAAAGAATTTTTCGTTGTGTCCCTGTAAAAACTTAAAATTGCTAGATTCACCAAAATGCTTATAGTTAGTGCAACAGTGATTTATAATATTCAGCTCAATTGAATAAGGCGTTTAGATGCTATCGCACTTTTAAAAATTTGGTCCCATAGGCCATAATGATAAAGAATTTTTCTTTGTGTCCCTGTAAAAAAATTGTAAGTGCTAAATTCACCAAAATCTATACAGTTGGTGCAACTGTGACCTATAACATGTGCACAATTTTTTTGCTCAGATTCATAAGGCGTTTAGACGCTATCACGCTTTTAAAAATTTAGCCCCATAGGCCACAATCCATAATGATAAAGAATTTTTCTTTGTGCCCCGGTAAAAAAAAAAAAAAAAAAAAAAAAAAAACTGTAAGTGCTAAATCCACCAAAATCTATACAGTTCGTGCAACTGTGACCTATAACACGTGTACAATTTTTTTGCTCAGATTAATAAAGCGTTTAGACGCTATCGCTCTTTTAAAAATTTGGCCCCATAGGCCATAATGATAAAGAATTTTTCCTGTTGTCCCTGTAAAACAAACTGTAAGTGCTAGATTCACCAAAATCAATAGGGTTCGTACTATAGTGACTTGCAATATACGTACCATCTTTCAGCTTATTCGAACAAAGCGTTTAGACGCTAGCGTGTTCACTCACAGACATACACACACACATACATACATCATCGCAAAAATAGTGAAAACGGACTCAGGGGACCTCGAAACGTATAGAAACATCAAAATCTCAAATTCGGATTTTTGACATGATTACAATACTTTCCTCACTATAGTGTTCGGAAAGTAATTAAGAATTTTTCCTGGTGTCCCTGTAAAAAAACTATAAGTACTAGATTCACCAAAATCAATATGGTTCGTACTAAGTTAAAATACCTAGTAGATGACACCTTAATGATCTATTAGTATGTTTATTGACATAGTTTGGTACGAAATCATCTTAGAGGGAACTTCTAATTGGCAATAGTTGCGCAAATTATTCTCCTTCCAGAATGTGACAAGAATTGTAGCAATAAAACTAATGTGTATTTTTATGTTATTTTTTAATAAAATAAAGGTACTATGCTAGTAGTTGACACCTAGTGAAAACAAATATATTTAGTAGTTGACACTTTTTATTTTCAGTAGTTGACATAGGTATGCTTAGATTAAGATGTACACAAAAAAGAAATGTAATGAAAGTAAATACACAAATCACTGAAATAAGTACAGCGAAGACTACTTCACCACTCTTCCCTGTGCCTTATCCAGCATTTTGTATCAAGACTTCTTTTAATACTAAATTGATTTGAAGTCTTGAGTTTGTTAACCGACTTTTGTGTATATTTTGTATACTATATGTCTATACTATATCTCAGACACCATCTCGATCTTTGGCTTCCTTTTTTTTTTCTTAATATTTAATTTTCTTCGTCAAAGTGTCAACTATTGGTGCAGTGTCAATTACTGGTGGTTTTACCTTACTGGTGGCTTACAATGAATATGCGTACCAACTTTCAGCTTATTCGAACAAAGCGTTTAGACGCTAGCGTGTTCACTCACAGACATACACACACACATACATATATCATCGTAAAAATAGTGAAAACGGACTCAGGAGATCTCGAAACATATAGAAACATCAAAATCTCAAATTCGGATTTTTGACATGATTACAATTACATTTTCCTCACCATAGTGTTCGGAAAGTAAAAATATTTATATATATTACCCTTGAAATAAATGTATGACTAAATATAAGATTTATTGTTTTACGGAGGGAAAAAATTGGGAATGAAAGGGTTAAAAAATCTTTATCCCAACCCCAACCCGAACAGTTGCGTTACAGTGCTGCCAGATTGAAATTTTAAAATTTCCCACATTTCGCTAGAAAATTTTCCTTTTTGGCACAAAATTTCCCTCATTTGCTCAACATGCAAGTCTTTGAAGCTATTCAGGGTAGGGTAAAATAACTTGCACTGAATATGGTATTGTGTAAGGGTTAAGGTAAATTATTCACAATTTCAGGGCATCTAACGGTCTTTTAATTAAATACCACTTTTTTAATCGTAGGCTTCATATTATTCAATCTAAAATAAAAAATGACAGCAAAAGATTACTAAAGTTCAATACTAAAAATGTATGTTATTCAATTAAGAGATGGGTAAAAGCCCTGTGCGTTGGACCTAGGCCTGGGTAAAATGCCCTTCATAAGTATCTTTCTAAGGAATCCTAGTCAATATTCGCGCGTAAAATGAAAAAATTGCATTGATCAGCTTTTAAGATCTCAGTATATAAAGAAATTGGTTGGGATATTTTGAGTTTGAGGAAAAAAATCTAACAAAAATGCTTTTAAAACTGACAAAGTAAATTTTCCCTTTTTGAGAATAAATTTCCCTTTTTCCCTCAATATCTAAAATCGCTTTGAAATTTCCCACTTTGAGGGAAATTTCCCTCAATATGGCAGCACTTGTTGCGTAACGATGGTAACGAAAAGTTGTTTAGAAGTTTCACAAAATCTACGAGTTTATCGCCCTTTTGGCAGAAAGAACTGAAATGTAAAAAATTATCTGCAATCCTTTAGGAACTGCTTCACGCATGCGTTATTGGTAGTTCCTGATCCATTGGTGGAGTGACTTGTATAGTTTCGGTTCAGACTTTTTTACTTTTTTTCGCTTACTGTGTCAAGCACGTGCAGTGCAAGTGTTTGTGTGAGTGTGTTCTGTGTTGCGTTTTTTGTGTGTTGTTATCAACATCGCCTGTTATTTAAATTGCATCATAAACTGGGATCAAGACCTGGGATGAACTTAATGCAGCTTCAGTAAAACTTCGTACGCTATTAGAAAACAAACCGTGAGTAATTTTGTTTGAATTAATTCGGTTTCTTTGTAATTGTTTTGTTTCTCATATTCTAAAAATCACCTCGATTTGCATAAAACAATATTTTGATAAAAGAATAACCGTATGCTTTGTATGTAACGACTCTATTTTAATACTTCTGATCTTTTTTTTAACCATTAAAATAATAATAATAATAATAATACTTACTGACATATGACACTATTACTTCTCTAGAAACAGGATGTAACGATGTACTAAAGTACTAAACTTTGTAAATTTGTCAAATTTTAAGCATTAATAAAAATAATAATTAAATAATAGTTTGTAATTATTGATTTTTGTATAATTATTTAATTTCTAGACCTTTTCTTTTGTTCTGTTCTGACAAACAAAATGTTACATCACCGGTAAAAAAAAAAAAATATATATATATATATACAATTGTTATATGTATTACTATTAGTTTTAGTTTTGTTTTATAGTATGCTAAAAATGACTTTGTGTAAATGAAATTTTAGCTAATTTGATTTCAAGACAATACGTACCTTAAATCTTGGGTGATCGATCCTGAGTGCTATGGGAAAAGTCCCTTTTTCTGTTCGATGGTAGTTAGATGATAATCTATGGGCAGGCCCTGATTACCCAATAGGCACGAGAAGCATGTGCTTCCCCTGGAAATTCTTGGAAGGGCCCCAAATTAAGCAAAATATGGGCCCCGAATTGTCAGGTTGTGGTCTAAATGCATTGTCTGATTATAAGAAGTCACAGCACACTTGACAGTACAACTATAATTTCTAGATTATATAGGAAATATGCTAAAGAAGCTTTTACATATTAATTTATAAAGGACTAATTTCATATACTGTGTTGAATATAGGCTTTCACTAGTTTATATTTTGGTACAAAAAATAAGTGAATTTTAAGCGAATTTAGTTGTCCTCAATTCCAGGTAACTACAAAATATAATGAAAAAGTTACATATTTTTCAAGATGTTTGTATGAAGGGGGCCCCCAAATGGATTTGTGCTTCCCTTCAGTTGTAAGGTTAATCGGGACCTGTCTATGGGAGTTAGGTGATAATCTATATAAATAAAAAGAAGTGTCTGTGTGTTTGTCTGGGCTCTGCTTCTGGTCTGGTGCTCACACACATACTACTGAATGCAGAGCTACAAATACAAAACTTGACAGATGGGTAACTCACTGTAAAAAATAAGAGTCCTGTCTGCTGCCAGAAATTTTCTGTAATAAAGAAAAAACGCGTAATTTACGAAAAAATTACGTTGTTAGAACGTATTTTTTTAAATTACAGAAAATTTCTGGCTGCAAACAGGACTTTTTTTTTTTACTGTGTGGGGACCCTGTATGTAGGTCTGCACCTCATCGAGATTTTTTCGAATTTCGAAATTTAATATTTCATTTTTCTGTTATTTCTTCTTTCATCTCAGTCGTCTGCGTATCTTAGCAATGGCTATTACGCTATTTATTTGAACGGGCAATCTTTTTTTTTTTTTTTTTTTAATTTATTGTATTTATTGAAAATCAAATGATAATACAATAGCAAAAAAAAAAAAAAAAAAAAAAAAGTATATTAAATTTTAAACTTAAAAACATATTTATAACAGTTATGTTTATAAATAATGTATAATTTTTACAGTAGTATAACAACTTTTATTTATTTATTTATTTTTTAATTAATTCCTTTGAAAGGAAAATTTATTTTATTTTATTTTAATTTAATTTATTGTACTTATTTGAAAAAAATGATAGTATATAATTTACTATTATAGTATATAGTTTAATCCTTTCTTTTAAGAAAGGATTAAACTTATTAAAATTTAAGTTTAATTAACATTTATTTTATTTCTTTTAAAAGAAAATCTCCTTTTTCTTTTATTTATTATGTTGGTCGGAATCATATGGTAATAAAGTGTAAAGAGCGAGATTTATAAAATACATGCTTCAAAATATTTAATAGATACTGAAATACAGTTATCTTTAAAATCGTTTACCCGGATCTTTGTAAGTCAAAGATCCAGGGTTCGACTCCCGGTCCAGGCATTTTCACTCAGTCGGAAAAATAAAATTTCAATAAAAATATGATTATCTTTCAATCAGTTGATCGTGTGATTTTAATAAAAATTGTATTTCTTTCTCCCATTGTTACTTTCTTCTATATGTAATATAGAGAAAGTATTGGATTCGCGAAAATTTTCGACCTCCGTTTTTTGACGGATCTACACGTTTTGGGATGTCCTGAACACGAATTGATAGTTTTTAGAAAATGTCTGTCTGTGCGTCTGTCTGTCTGTATCATTTTTTTGTGGACGCTGTATCTCACGAACCAATGAATGAAATTTAACCAAACTTGGTATTTAGTTGCACCCTGACATGAACTGGTGCCCATTAGATTTGGGATTGGGGATCAATAGCTCAACAGGTGGCGCTGTGATCGCATTTTATGAAAATTTTTAACATGGCAGCATAGGACAAAATTCTGTATAAATGAGCATAATGAGAGTTATTTTAAACTTGTGATTGTAAAATTAATATGAATTATTGATAATAGTAGTAGTTAACTAGGAAAAAAAAAATTGTGCATGGGGGGGGCATCGGTTCCCCCCCTGGGGGGGAAGTACCCCCCCGGGGGGGTTAAATTTTGAAGATGGGTATCATTCGAAAGATCTCGTCAATAACTTTAAAACGAATGGTTGAACCATAAATCTGTGATAATTTAAAACAAGTTTATCGATTTTTTTTTACTTTTAACAAAAAAAAAAACTTAGAAAAAAATCGTATTTTTTTTTTTTAAACGAAATTTTACCAAACTTGGTATTTAGTTGGTCCCTGACATAAACTGGTGCTGATTATATTTGGGGATCAATAGCTCAACAGGAGGCGCTGTGATAGCATTTTATCTAAATTTTTAACATGGCAGAATAGGACAAAAATTCGTATAAATGTGCGTAATAAGAGTTATTTTACACTTGTGATTGTAAAATTAATATGAATTATTGATAATAGTAGTAGTTAACTAGGAAAAAAAATTGTGCATGGGGGGCATCGGTTCCCCCCCTGGGGGGGAAGTACCCCCCGGGGGGGTTAAATTTTGAAGATGGGTATCATTCGAAAGATCTCGTCAATAACTTTAAAACGAATGGTTGAACCATAAATCTGTGATAATTTAAAACAAGTTTATCGATTTTTTTTTACTTTTAACAAAAAAAAAAAAAAAAAGAAAAAAAAAATCGCATTTTTTTTTTTTTTAAATATTGTTAGTGATTGAATATGTATTAATTTTTACAAAAAAAAAAAAAAAAAAAAAACTTTGAAAAAAAAAAAAAATCTTTTTTTTTTTTTTTTTTTTTTTTTTTAATATTGTTACTGATTGAATATGTATAGGAAAATATAGAAGAAAGTCTTGTGGTGGCCACAACATACTAGTTTAATGGTGTTTTCCATTACTTGCGGCTTATTTCTGTCGAGCTATCTACATGATAGACTAGATGTTTCTGCCTAAAGGTTGTCTGAGTGAGTAATGCTAACCGGTTGGGTTGTCAGCCTGGATAGCTCAATTGGTAGAGCCTTGACCTTGTAAGTCAAAGATCCGGGGCTCGACTCCCGGTTCAGGCATTATTTTCACCCAGTCGGAAAAATAAAATTTCAATAAAAATATGATTTTCTTCCAATCAGTTGATTGTGTGTTTTAATAAAAATTAGACAATTTTTGACTCAACTTTTGCAACCCTCATTCGGATTTTGGCCACCAGAAATTGGAGCAAAACTTGGCTCAAATGAAAATTGCGTGAAAAGTTTTTCTGTGCAGTAAGAAAGGAACATAGTTTCCACGTGTATTTAGAAGAAAAATAAAAACATGTTTATTTCAGGAAGTCCGAAATGCCAGCAGTGTACTTGCAGTTTTCTTGGATGCTTTCTTAAAGTTTTTTTTTTTTTTTTTGCTAATTTTTTTACATGGATGTATATTATTTTAATTTTTCTTTAATATCTTTATATTGCGCAGTAAATAAATTAAAAACATTATACAGATGCATAAAGGCGTACGTTTCATGGCTTTCTTAGAGAATATGATATGATTAACAAATTATCATTAATTATCGGTTTACAGAGCCACACAAAAATATTCAGGTACATTGTGGGATATAAATGGAAATTATTATATAACAGACTTTCAGTTGCGTTTTGCGCTTTTAACTATTTTTAACGAAGTTGAAAAATAGTATTAAACTGTGCAACGGTTAAATATAGTTGGAAAGTGTCTCACAATCGATGCATTGATATTGATGTGAAGCACATGATGATTCATTCTTGTTTTTGTGAACGATTTTTTATGCAAAAAATATTTTTTCCTTTATTTGATATAAACAGATTATTAAAACAAAAATTGATCTTATAATGCAATGTTTTCAGCTATAAATTTAAGTGTTATCGCTAATCGCTGGTACTTTAAAATGTTTGATGTACACAGGTTATTTATGCAGAAATTGCTTTTATAATGAAATATTTTCAGATATATTTTTACTCAGATGTAAATTACTGGCACTTGAAAAGTGATTCACAGTCTTTTTTGCCTGATTCTTCTGTTTGCCTTTGATAGCATAACAACGAATGGTCAAGGTCGTTCGTGTTTCCCGGAGCTAATATTCTGTTGTTTATTTTTCCCTAGTTATGCGTCAGAAACCAAATATCCGATCTGCTGATAGCTTCATAAATTTCATTCTTACTAATTAATGGCATTATTATCCTCATAATTTATTTACTTTTTTTTTTTAACTCTCATTTTTTCTGATCTATGTCAGGTTTAAGTGACAAATTTAGCTTATCTTCATTGAAAGATAGTTTCTGAACACATTTGACATTTCTCTCTTTCATTATGAGCAGCCGGAATTCCATGCATGTTTTAAATTTAACACTTTCAGGGACAAGGTAATTATGCGCTTTTAAAATCAAAACCACCAGAATTTGAGTACGGTTAGAAAAAAAAAAAATTGGTGTGAATCAACCACACGACTTCCATTACCCATTATTACACGTAGACGTATTATATGTATTTTTCGAGATAATGTGATCAGAAGACATAAAATTGACCTAACGAAGTAGAACCCTACAATTTTTCCGGTCGGAGAAAGATGACACACTTGTAAAGACATAAAAAACAAAGCTTGCATTAGTATGTTAAAAAAAATGGTAGCGTTATTTTTTGAAACACCAATTTCTGATATCTAAAATTAACCTATCTAAACAGGATGACTGTTAATTTTCCTATAATAATCACGTAATACATGACAAAGGACATCTAAAATTGATTCATGTAACAATTTTTAAGAAAATCGTTAGAGCCGTTTTTGAGATACCAACTTTTACCAAAATTTGGCATGCTCAATTATTGACTGGAAAACAATAATTACACACAAAGGATATTTAAAAGTGAGTTAATATGACGAATTTGAAAAAAATCCATACAGCCGTTTTTGAAGGAACCCACTTGCGAGACCTGAAATTGAGCTATTTATACAGGACGCCTGTCAATTTTCCTGAACTAATCAACTATATCTTTCAGAAGGACATCTAATAGAGTGTTTATATAGCAACTTTGAAGAAAAACGTTAAAGCCGTCACTTCCGGTTTTCCAATTTTAACCAAAATTTGGAAAATTCATCTGTACACTAGACTTGTATCAATTTTGAAGTTTCGTAGTTCTATAGTTCTATCTTTATTAGCTTCGGAGATACGATAGCCAGAAGGTTCTGCACATGCATATACACATACATACACACACACACTGACCAATTGCCAGATACTACTTTTTTGGACTCAGCTCAGGAAGCCTTAAAACGCGTAAATCAGGTGAAAAGTTGATATCGAATATTCGAACCGAATACAGTGCTTCCATTACGTACGGTAGTAGGGAAGTAAAAAAATGAATTTTTCCGGCTAAGTTAAAAAAAAATAATAATAATAATTTCCAGGGTGAATTTCTTCAGTTGAGAATTAAAATTAGGCCGTATGAAATATATCCTACTACCCGTGAAAGAGTTAAGTGTCCATTTTCATGAGAAATAGAATAATTTTTTAAAAAAGAAAATACAGCGAGCGAAACTTCTGTAAAAGTTCGCCTCTAATGAAGGTCTACGTTTTTTTTTTTTTTTTTGTAAATACCATTGATTTACTTCTGTTAAAAGCCCATTGTGTACCTCTCTCAGGGGTAACATTTTGCAAGATCAAATAATTTTTAACTTTTCCCTTGAAATGAACTGACGACTGAATTTGTTCAGTAGAGTAGTCTAACACCATGTTATCCATATCCCATGGAGAAATGTGTTTTATAAATTACTCATTGCCTAATTGTGAATTCCATTTTCACATTTAGAAAATTCACAGTCATTGAAATCTTTCTACTTTAACAAAGAATTTTTTTTTTTTTTTTTATATTTAATTTTTAATGTTTTGTTTTAAAGCTGTAAAGTGCAAAAAAATAACTAAGAGAATTTTTGCATTTTTTAGCTTCAAAATAAATTATTAAAAAAAAAAAAAAACTGGGTGAAACACGACTTTCATTACCCGACATTACACGTATTAGATGCATTTTTTAAAAATAATGTGATCAGAAAACATAAAATTGGCCTAACGAAGTAGACACCTAACAAATTTTCTATGAAAGTAAGCTGATATACAGACGTGTAAAACAGAGTTTACATAGTTGAATTTACAGAGTTTACATTACAAGTAAAACAGAGTCTACTGAGTTGTATTTTCTGAAACACCAATTTCTGAGATCTAAAACTTACCTACCTAAGCGGAGCGGATCACCGTTAATTTTCCTGTATTAACCACGTAATACACGAGAAAGTATAGTTAAAGTGGATTTATATAACAATTTTCAAGAAAATCGTTAGAGCAGTTTTTGAGATATCAACTTTTACCAAAACTTGGTATACGCAATTATTGACCGTAAAACAATAATTACATACAAAAGGATATTTAAAAGGGAGTTAAATATGTCGAGTTTGGAAAAAATCTGTACAGCCGTTTTTAAAGGAACGCACTTGCGAGACGTGAAATTGAGCTACTTATACACGGCGTCTATCAATTTTCGTGAACTAAACAACTGTATCATTCGAAAGGACATCTAATAGAGTGATAGAGTGATTTTACAGTAAATTTGAAGAAAATCGTTAGAGCCGTTTTTAAGGTACGGACTTACTGTTCTTTCTGGTATACGTACTTTAAGAAGTTGGACACTGTGTACTACAGTGTACTTAGAATTTGCTCTGGTGCTTTTCGTACTTCACACTGACTTTAAGTTTATATGCTGACTGTGTGGAGCCTTCGCTAACCTCTATAAGACACCTGTTCACTTCCGGTTTTTCGATTTTCACCAAAATTTTGAAAATTCAATTGTACTCCAGTCCTGTCTCAATTCTAAAGTTTCAATGATTAGGTTATTTATAAAACGAACTTCTCCGTTGAATAACACGGAATTAGATTGCCGGTCAAAAAAAGACTCTATTCATCGTCGCCAAAAGCCAAAGACAATGCTATTCTATTTAGAACGGGTTATCGCTTTCTAAAGGTACATTTTTAATTTTTATTTTGTGATTGTAAAAAGTGAATTTTCACAATGTGAAATTTTGCATTTTTTCAATATAAAGGAATGGAGAGGAAAGGGGATGCGTCTAAAACGTATCGTGCTTCTTTCGCCAGTTATGCGTGTGTATGTGGACTCCACTCGTTTGGAGTCCAATTTTGAATACTGATTTTTTGCTATTTATTATTTATTACGTGATTTGGGTTTCCCTGAATATGAAAATCAATATTTTGATGGTTAACATGTGTGTGTCTTTTATCAGCTTAATTTTAGCTTCAAAATGAATTAATAATAATAATAATAAAAAAAAGCAAATAATTTCCAGTAAATAATTGCAGAAAAATTCAAATGAGGGACCGCTTGAAAACTTTAATCAAAGTTGGTAAGTATCAAGGAGTCGGATCCGACCCAACTGTGTTGGATACAATGTTTTTTATTTTATTTTATTATTTTTTCCCCCTAAGAAACCCATTTGAAAAAACCCACAATTTTGTCCTTTTTTTTTTTCCAATTTTGTAAGATGGTCTTTGCAATAAATTAAACAAAAGCAAAATGCTAAGCAACTGAAACCTTTTTATTAGTGTTATTTATTTACAAAACGTACAATTTTTCATAAAAGTGCGATTTATTTTGAGTTACTATACAGTTCCCGCCGCTTATTAAAATCACATTCGTTCTGAGCCGAAGTGATTTTATTAAGCGGTTGATTTTTATATCCGACGAACGTTTCGACACTTAAGGAAAAGGTATTACTTCCCTGAATTTGAAAAGAAACTTCATAAGGTAACAAATAATGGAATTAGTAAACAATATTAATTAATTTCGATAGATAATTAATTGTTTCTTCGATACAAATAAAACAAACACATTCCAAGTTCCCATGCATTTTCGTTTGAGGAAAATCATCATTACTTTATCAAAAGTTCACGTTGTTTTTATAAATTTAATATCTTTTCGTTTAAACCTCATGAATTATGGTAATTTCAAAATAAGAACTAGACATTGCCTTTTAATAATTAGAAACTTAAAAGAAAAAGTCATTTCAAATCAAATTTGTAACTTATTACTGCGCTTTCACGAATACGTTCCTTGAAATTGTTTCGGAGATAAGTGATGGGGCGAGTTTAATTTGTAACTGTGCTGTAAGTGTAAAATCTTCGACAATGAGCGATAACGGAGGGATTGTTGTGCTTTAATTTCTTTTCTTATTAAAAAAAAAAAAAAATCACAATATAAATAATAAAAAAAAAAAAAAAAATAGTGTGCATCTATATATATAAAAGAGCAGAGTCTGTCTGTCTGTGTGTGTGTCTGTCCCCTATAGAAACCTAGGCCGTTTCACCGACCGGGACAAAATTCGGCACGGTTAATGTTTACGACCCGAGAAACACAACGCCGCAAGCGATTTTACAAAATTCGCCCCCCAAGGGGGGGAGGGGGGGCAAAACGTAATTTCACAAAATCCTTCATATCTCAAACAAAAAAACAGATATCCGTAAAATTTTTGCTTTAAAATATAGCTAATACAAATGTCTAAAAATCGGTTTCTGGAATTTTTGAAATTCGGTCCCCAAGGGGGGCGGGGGGGGGGGCAAAACGTGATTTCACATGCGTAAAACGTGATTTCGCATAATCCTATATATCTCAAACAAAAAAAAATAGATATACGTGAAATTTTTGCTCTAAAATATAGCTAATGCAACTATCTAAAAACCGATTTCTGGAATTTTAGAAATTCAGCCCCCAGGTGGGGCAGCAAGGGGGGGGGCTATGGAGCAAAAACAAATAGAAATACAGTTAGGCCAAAGAATATAGAAGAGAGAAAGAAGAACAGCTTCAGCTAAAGCGTAACTATCGCCCTCTAACGATAGCATATTTCAGCTTGCATGGGAAGCCAACATTACAGGATGACCATCTGCGCGATTTCTCCCTCCTTTCCCGATACCTTTGACCTGAATGCGCATGCGTTGAAGACCCGGCTGGCGGACATGTTGTTTTTCTGGTTTTTCTTAGGGTCGGAAGGGAAGGGAAAGTCGTATCGGTATCTGAGGCGGCAATTTTAAAACATGTCATCTATTTTGCTCAGTTTTAGCGTTATAAAGACTTGGATAAGATTTAGAAAAGGTAAGAATGTGATATTTTTAACGTATAACATTCTACATGTTCTATTTATTAAAGTCTTATTTTAATATCAATTAAACATTCATTTTCGTATCTGCCTAAGTTATTAAGCCTAACTTTTGATACTTGTAATCACAGTTGTATCCCTGAAAAAACTGCGCCTGTTACAGAAAACCGCTTAGAAACTATGGATTCATTTTATTAATCTAGTCTTCTGAGATGGAAATAGTTAAAATAACTATTTTTGATTATTATGTTTCTGATGAAGATGTAAGATAGAGTTTAAAAGATAGGAGCTAATTTTAAGTGAATGCCCTTGCAGACTGGTCATTATGTATTTTAAAATGCTAGTTGCAAGGGTGTTTTCTTGGAACTTTTGACAAAGAAAATTAAGAAGAAGGTTCTTAAGAAGGTTTGTAATTTCTTTTTTTCTTTTCTTTTTAAATTCTGAAGTATTTATTTAATATTTATATGATTATATATATAATCTAGGTTATGCAAATTGCATATTTTTAAAATAATATCATAAGTTTCACCGACTTATTTTAAATATATTAAAATCTCTTTACTGTTATTTATTAATATATATATATATATATATATATATATGAACTTGTTTAACTTGCATAACAAAACAAAGATTCAATTCATTTTTATTCCACTTCTTTATAAAAAATATATTCTGCTTTTAAAACAAAAAGCAAGACAATTTTATTTTTCCTGAAAAAAAATATATTGTTTCACAAATAAATACTGATTTATTGGTTTCGCTGAATAAGATTTGAAAAATACCCTAGTTCTTTATTTTTATTATTATTATTGTATTTTACTTATTTTTTAAAATGCATTACAACATCACAATGTGAGCGTTTTTACGCTACTTAATAATAATAAAGTATGAAACAATTGATTTTATTTCAAAAAACTGAGTTCATTATTTAATGATTAAGGTTTAAAATAATAATAATAATACAAAAAGCTTGTAATGAATTAAATTATAAAGCACATTGATGAATTGAAGAATCTAAATAAATAAAATATCTACTAAAGCCTTTTTTTTTTTTTTTTTTAATTATTATTTATTAACCTTTAATCAAAATTTCAAATATAATATAGTGAGCAATATCAAATATATACTGATTTTTATGGAAGTTTTTTTTTTTTTTTTTTTTTTTAATATAATATTGCACAAACTATTTTCTTTTCACAATTAGATTTAAATGCATCGATTTTTTTTTTTTTTTTTCTGTAAAGAATTGATAATAACTTCTTTTAACACAAATCCATACATGTATTTTAAGTTTGAAGACGTTTATTTTGTATTCCTTTTTTTCTCTTTCTTTCTTTTTCTTTTTGAAAATGATTTTTGATTTTAGTCAATTATATACATCATTTATAATTTTATCAGAATTTTTATAATTTGATTCTTTAAAATTTAGAAAATCCGATATAAAAATAAGATTAAATAAATAAATAACAGATTTTTATATCAGTAAATATTGTATTTAAATGAAGCAAAAAAAAAAAATAAATAAATAAAATAAATAAATAAATAAAAATAAATGCATGTGTGGGGAGAAGGGGATATAAATGCATATTTAAATACATATTTAAGTGTTTCAATGATATATTTATATATATATATATATTTTTTTTTCCTTTGAAAAATTATTTTAGATTTTCGTTAATTATCAAGAATTTTATTTTTATCATATTTTTTATATTTTAAATGGTTAGAAATTAAGAATCAGATAAAAAAAAAAACATCAGCTTTCTATATCAGCAGTTTTTTTATTTCACTGAAACTAAAAATTGTTTTGGCAAAAAATAAAATATATATATAGGCTAGGCTCTCACAATTAAATATTTATTTAATTTTTAATATAAAAAAATATTTTAGTTTTTCATATTATTATATATTTATCACAATATATTAAATTCAATTCGCTAAAGAATCCGATTAAAAAAGAAACAATAAAAAAATAATTTTTATATCAATAACTTTCGTGTTGTCCGATCGAAAGTAACTTCGGTGGGAGAGGAAAAAAAAAAATCAAAAGTGCCCTCCTCTCTGCGCCGCTTCCCTGTAAAGTTGTCTTTCACGCAATATCAAAGTATGCAGAAACTGGTTCCGCGATTTTACATTACGTCTACGGAGCCTTTCCTTCTTCACGTAGTAGAAGTTCTTTGGTTAGGCCGTTCAAAATTGGTACAGATAGATTTTAAAGGCCTGCAAGTCGAATGGGGATATTTTCGATCGTGTAAAGTTATTAGGATGGGCAAGAAGGGGGGGAGGGGGAGGGGGGGCAAAAAAATAAAAATAGTGTCAGATCGTTCAAAATTAGTACATAGAGGTTTTCGATACTTGCAAATCGATTGCGGATATTTTTGAATTTGTAAAATTATTAGGAGGGGCGGTAAGGGGGGCTATGGGGCAAAAACAAATAGAAATACGGCCGTTCAAAATTGGTATAGATAGGTTTAAGAAGCCTTCAAGTCGAATGGGGATATTTTTGAAAGTGTAAAGTTATTAGGAGGGGCGAGAAGGGGGTGGGGAGAGGGGGGGCAAAAAAAAATGGAGTTAGATCGTTCAAAATTGGTTTATAGAGGTTTTCGATTCTTGCAAATCAATTGCGGATATTTTCGAATTTGTAATAATTATTAGGAGGGGCGGTAAGGGGGGCTATCAAGGATGAGATTCTTCAGACTTTTGTAGGAATTTCAGACTTTTCTTAATTTTATAAAGTAATTTTCAGACTTTTTGCTTAACTAAATATTCCAATTTTTGTTTGATTTTCTTTGTTTTGACATGTTCTTGAACAATTTATTTTCATATATTCCCACATTTGTTTATGTAAAGTGGAATTTCTTGTATCTGTTTTTTCTTTTATTGGAAAAATTAACTTATCTTTGAGTTTTGCGCATATTTTCAGACTTTTTGTTCATTTTCCACTCTCATCCCTGGGCTATGGACAAAAACAAATAGAAATACAGTTAGGCCGTTCAAAATTGGTACAGACAGGTTTTGGAGGCCTGCAAGTCGAATGGGGATATTTTCGAATTTTTAAAATTATTGGGAGGGGCGGGAAGGGGGGATGGAGCGGAGAGGTAGATCGTTCAAAACTGGTGCATAGAGGTTTTTGATACTTACAAATCGATTGCGGATATTTTCGAACTTGTAAAATTATTAGGGCGCTCATATATATGCATTCGCGCGTGCGCATCGCGCACAGGTCTACGCTGCCGAAGGCAGTGGGGACCCGGTGCAACATTTTTCCCCGATCAGAGTTTTTTTTTTTTTTTTTTTTTCCACATGATAAAAATTAATGCAATTTTGAGAATTCATTAATTATAACGATTCATTTAAAAATAGTGACCAGCGAAGCGGGCGTAGCCTGTAGTAAATGATATTTTTGGCTGCTGAGGAGATATTTTTGAGTTTATTAACCGGCGATGCTGATTTTATAAATCGGCGGCTTTAAAAGTAATTTGTATTGATTTGATTCCGGTCCTGGCAATTTGATCAGATTAAGTAGCTGATTTTATTAACCAGTGAATTTATTAAGCGGCGGTTACTGTATTTTAATGTAAGGACTTTTTCTTTCTTTCAACTTTTCGGCAAAAAATAACTACGTGATGGATTTAAAAATATGTATTTGTATATTAAAATTAAATTTTAAAAAAGGACTATCAATACAATTTAAAAGCTTTAAAATACCTTACATAAGATCCTTTTTAGTTGCAGCATATGTGCTGTACAAATCGAATTCGTTTTGTAAAAATTTTCGACTTTAGATTTTCGATAGAATTAAGAAGTTTTGAGAGATCTAAAACACGATTTTGACCATTTAAAAGAAATGCCTGTCTGTGTCTGTGTGTATGATAAAATTTGTGCCAATTGTATCTCTCTGAAGTATTACTGCACAGAATTTCATAGAAATTGATATGTAGTTGCACCTTGATATAAATGAGTGTTTATCAATTTTTGGTGAAAATAGTCCGACAGGTGGCGCTGCTACCCCCCCCCCCCCCCCTTTTTTTTTTTTTTTACTTCGCAGTATAAAACAAAATTTCGTATAAATAGTTATACAAGAAGAGAATTAATTTTAACGAATAAATGAGAAATTGCAGAAAATTGTTTATAATAGTTATAGTCAACTGGTTTTTTTCTTTGTATATGTAGGAACATCGCTTCCCCCCTCCTCAAAGGGGGGGAGGAGTTTTCATTATGGGTATCTTTCAAAAGAATTCGTTATAAAGCATCAAGCTGTCATTTATAGAGAATAAAACTGACTTTCTTTGGATATTGAATATATTTTTCTAAGATGAAAATAGTGTGCATTCATCGTGGAAGATAACTTTAATGCATAATAATTTTAATAAATTATTTGTACTGAGTGAATTTGTGTAGTGATATTTCAAAGAGTCAGTAGCCACAACATACGAAGTTTTTTTTTTTTTTTTATGTAGTTTCAGAAATTTCAAAATAAGGTTACAATCAGCCTTGAAGAAATTGTAGAACATGAGCAAGAGGGGGAAAAAGATACAGAGCCAACTGTTCTTCAATGTATAAAATGAAATAAATAAGATAAATATAATTAAGACATTAAATTATTTTTCTTTTTATGAGTAATTGTTCTATGACGTAAAAATTTTAAGAATTCAGTCAGATAGTCAGAGAAACAAGTTCACACAATGGTTTATCAGCAGATTAAAAGATTGTCCGTTCATAAAAATATCAGTGTTAGGTATTGTTTGTTCTGTTGCTCACTAGAGGGCAGCATCAATCAATAGAGATTAGGGACCCTATATATAGAGAGACTGGACATTGACCGAAAGTCGGCCATCTTAGTGCCAATTCGGAGCGATCCCCGTAGAACGTAATGCTTTTTTCTTCGCGATTGACGCTTTACTATACAACATAAAAGAAAGAAAATTGCACTAAATTTGTGCAGAAACTAATGCAGAATATAAATATGTAATTTTTTTCATCTTAGAAAAAAAGAATTTTAAGAAAAACTAATTTTGTTTTAACCTTCGACATTGTTACCTTTTCAACTCCGATCGGAAAACAGAAGAATTTTTTGTTGTATATTTCTATATTAAGCAAAATACGTTGATTGTGAAAGTAATTCTACCTTAGTGAAAGTAATTCTACCTTATTTTTTCTGAGGACATACATTCTATGTATAAAAAGTTAGAAATTTTTTAACAAAAATATGGTAATAATTTTTTAACAAAAATATAATCTTAGTTTTTGTCAAGTAATTCTTAAATACTTAAATGTAAAACTACGGCAGAACAACAGAAATTATTTTTTATTATTTTATAAAATTATTTGCGTAAAATTTTTCAAGCTAAAAATACATATTTTATTTATTTCAGTTGTTATGCATTATTGATAATAATGACTTAATTAAATATTAAAAATAAAAATTTAATTAATAATAATTTGTAAAAATATTAACTAATATGTTCAGAAATAAAAAAATGTTTTTTATTATTTTATAAAAATATTTACGTAAAAATTTTCAAGCTAAAAATACATAGTTTATTTATTTCAGTTGTTATGCATTATTGATAATAATGACTTAATTAAATATTAAAAATTTAATTAATAATAATTTGTAAAATTATTAACTAATATCTTTAGAAATTAAAAAATATTTTTATTTATTTTATTTATATTTGCTTATTTCATTGATAATTTTTTTCTTTTTCTTTTATTATTATTTATTATTTTTTTTTTAAGTTTTTTAAAATATTATGCAAATAAAAATAATTATTTAAATATTATTTATAAAATTTATTATGGCAATTATTATTTAAAAGAAATTTATATTTCATATGCTAGCAAATAATATACACCTTATTTTCTTCATTTTTATCAATTTATTTTAAGAAATCTGATACATTTTACGTACTGGCAAATAATCAAAAAATATTTTTTTATATAGTTATTTTAAATATGTATTTTAAAATATATCAGAAAAATACATTGAGATCTAACATATTAAATATATTGCAAAACAGAACTTAAAAACTAATAGCTAGCAAATAAATAATGTAATTATCTCATATGTTAGGAAACAAATACGTAAAACAGCATGCAATAAGAGAATTCAAAGTATTTAAAGCATGATATAAAATAAATATTTATGCATTTTTATCTTTTGAATGTATTCCAAAATTAAAGAAATTTATCTCCCAACAAAGTTAAAATGTAATAAATAAGTTCTTTTTCGATTATGACGTAAAATAATCGAAATTTCTTCTTAGCGTAATGGTAAGCAATGGAGCAACTGGCACTAAGATGGAGAATTTCGTCAAAAAGCCGGCGCGCCAATGTCCAGTCTCTCTCTATATAGGGTCCCTAATAGAGATTGTTCTTGCCATTGCTATCTTTTATTTTTTTGAAACTTTATCTGATCATCTGGTGATTGACTTATTGACTATAATATTGAATTATATGAGGCCTGTCGTGTTTGAATTGATAAAATTTTTAGTATCATCAGTTCACATCAATCCTTTTAAAATTATGTCAGAATATATTATATAGTTTAAGTAAGTTGTATATTTCCCTAAAGATTAGGTGATATGCTGATAAGTTTGTATCATAGAAAGTTTTAAACTATCTATCTAAGAATCAGGTATAGTAGTGAGCAGTACTTAGAGAAAAAAAAATTCTAAACTTCTGAAATACTTGATGGGGAAAAAAAAAAAAAAAAAAAATTGATGATGAAGTTCATCATATAACCACACTAAATAAATAAATAAATTATAATTTAATTAACAGTTACAGCAGGATCAAGAAAGTTTATGGATAATTTATCAATCTGAAAACAGTTTTATAGATATTTAAAATAATAGTAAAATAAACACTCTTGTAAGCTTTATTTAAAAAAAAAAAAAAAAAAAAAGGAGGAAGGAAGGAAAAGAAGGAACTAATACGATTTTTGTCATAATTTTTGTAATCCTCCCCCCTTCAAGAAAAGTGGTGTGAGAAAAAAAAAAAAAAAAAAAAAAAAAAGCCGATTGCTAACAATGCTTCAAAATAAATTATAATGTTGCCATATCTGGTACCGTACTATATTGTATGAAAAAGTGTAACAAAAGCAACATTATTCTTTATATTTACATTTATTTTTTCGTTAAAAAAAATCAATCATTTGTTTTTGTTTATTGTTGAAAAAATATTTTCTCGCGATCCTGCTTTTACACAGGGCCCCAGTGGCGTCGCCAGAAAAAATTTCAGGGGGGGGGGGGGGCACAACCTGAAAAAATATTTTTTTAAAATAAAATTCTGATAGCATAGTTTTAAATTTAAAGAAAAAATGCTTAGTAGAATTTTCCAGGGGGGGGGGCAAGTGCCCCCTCTTGCCCCATTCTGCCGACGCCCATGCAGGGCCCGACTAACAAATCTTTGTGCCCAGGGCACTTTAAATCTTTCATGCCCCCTTAGAAGAGCAAGCATCCCCTTCCCTCACCACCACCACTACACACACACACACAAAAAAACCAGTCGGTTACTAATACACCACAATTTTTAGCAGGCAAAAAAGCAAATTGAAAAAAAATTATTTGATCAAAAATTTAATCTGGTTTTATTTTTGGCCCAGTTCTAAAGACAAAATTACCCCCAGTTGGTCTGTCTAATGACAATTTTTATTAAGTGAAACACAGTTAAAAAAAATTTTTTTTTGTTGAGTTAAAAAAAATAAAAAGAAAGAAAAAAGAAGATTTAGACCATACGTTTTGTCGATTAGTAAAATTTTGTGCCCCTCGGAAATTCCGTGCCTAGGGCACTAGCCAGAGTGCCTGTCCAATAGTCAGGCGAAACAATGATAGAGGGACCACCATAGTCCTATTTTGGATTTGGAGAGATTAAAAAAAAAAGACCAAGGAAAAGACCATACTGGTCATTGGAGAGATGAGATTGTCAAGTTTCGAGAAGCAAAATTAAGAAGAATTGCTGAAAGCATGGCAGATTGGAATTGGCTAGGAGAGGCCTTCATCCTGTGGTGGATTGATAAAGGTTGAAATTTATGATGATGTTATATAATTTTATCAGGGTTTAATTTGCGTAGGAATTTAGGTCCCGTACTTATTTTATTATTTTAGTTAATTTTTACATATTATATAGAATGGATGGAACATATGGAAGGGGAACTCATTAATACTGCATACTGGAACTCACCAATCCATCATTTCTGAAAAAATAAATAAAATAAAGTTTTTGAATTGTTATTTTCACTCTTTTAATTTTTATTATTATTTTCTTATGAAAAAGAATTTAATATAACATTGAGTTGTAGACTAAATTTAAGTTTTTTTTTTTTTTTTTTTTTCCCCACACAATCTCCAGAATCTGTTAGAGTTAATATAATTGAATATAATTTGTATTTTTTTCTTTTACTGAGCATTGAATTGTAACCAAAATCTCACTATATCTATTAAATGAAATATGAGAAGTAAATAGTTAAATAAATATGAGCATCACTAAAATATTTTAAAAACCTTACTTTTAGGCTTTACCCTAAGATTCTTTCACACGGGGGCCCCCAGCATCATCAGGAGGAAGACTTGCATCTTGCATGGTTGATGCTGGCATGTGAAGTGTTGTTTCTTTTTTGTTTTATCGCTTACTCAGTGAGGTGGTGTCATTTAATATACTGTGACCTCTGGCTCGTTGTCATTCTCAGAGTTAGTATTTTTGATAATTTCAAGTGTTTCATAGTAAAAAGTATAAGTGGGGTTTTCATAGTCTGTGAGTTTTTTAACTTTGTTAAATTGAACTTTAATGTTTTCTGTTTAGGATGTTTTAGCAAGTGCTGTGGTATTTTTACTAAATTTAAGGTCTGAGAAGGTGAGAAGTGTTCTTTGATTCTACTATTTAATTTTTTAGTAACACATATATAGCAGTCGTTTTCATAATTTTTGTGTGCAAATGGAATTTTATGTATTCCGGCGGTATCTAAAGGAAGGGTTATTTTTGTCTTTGTCTCTTCTTATAAATTGAAAGATATTTTTGTTTGATTTGATGGGTATATTGTAGCTCTATTTAGCAGTTTCGTTTTTAATTTTTACAGAAACACCACAATTGTAAGAAATTGAATGCATAAATTTGAGGGGGTGGGTATTTAGTAACAAGGGATTGTATTGAGTGTTTTAATAATTTTACAGTATAATTTAAGAACAATATTTTTCAGGTACCTGACTTTATCGGTTTATTGTTTGATGTAATCGAGTTCTTTATTTAAAATGGCAGGGTATGAAGTAACATTTATGGCTCTGTTGATAGATTCTCAGATGGTGCTTATTTTGTAATCATGAGGGGTTTAAATGTATTATTTCGTTACTACTAATTGGCTTGCGATAAATGGAAGTTGGAATGCTATTGTTTTCCAATCACTTAATATTTACGTCAGAGTAGTTTATTTGGCTATTATGTTTGGTTTCATAGGTAAATTTTATATTTGGATCAAGCCCAGTGGTAGAAACACGGTGATATGTCGCAGACACAGACACTTGCAGACAGTTTTTGTTTGCACTAATAAAGAAAATTAGTCTGCAACTTTCAGACACTCTTTTTCTGTACTAATAAAAAAAAAAAATTGCCCGCAACTTTCTGACAGTTTTTGTCTGCAATTTACGGACATTTTTCGCCCACGATAATGTGCTACCGATGTATGACGTCTTAGACACTCTCTGGTAGGAACTCTAGAGTCCTATAGGTGCCTTGATAGGAACACACAAAACAGTGCTTAACAAGGGTGACCTATCACCTAGATCTCCCTTGATAGGCAGCGTTATGCGTGTATTCTTTTCTTCTGTTACCTGTTACTGTTACTGAGATTCTATGGGAACGTAGAAAAGTGCTAATTTCATTTAAAACTGCTCAAAAACTTCTCCTCCACTTCAAAATTCACTTATAAAAATTTCTGTATCAAAACTAAAACTAATACTTTTATTATTTGTAATTATTTTTATTGTGTTGTGTCAAACATTGCTATAAAATATTTAATTGAATGAGTTAAACTTATTATTTTATAATTGTTTATTTATACCATATTGTTCTGTAGTAAAATTATATTGTGTATTGTTGCACGAGATCACCACTGATGTTAATATCCCCCCCCCCTTCCCAGATTGCCGCTATCAGCTTTCAGGCTTTTTGAGTGTAAGCCTTTTTCACCCCTGACTACATGTAAATTTCATAAACAGATTATGAAATTTTAAAAACCTGTTGCAGACAGCTACAAAATTTTATGTCACTGGGGGATTAAGGTTAATAAGTAATTAGGTTATTTTTTCAATATCTACATCATTATTAACAATAGCGAAAACGTCATTGATGCACCTGTACTAGAGATGGGCGTTATTTCATGTAATCTCTATATCTCTATATATTAAAAAAAAGTAACTGTCGCTGGCGTCAATTTTTTTTGTCTGCGACAGCAACTTCTCGTGCAGGGCAGGGTTCTCCACGTCATGAGATATATCAGTGTATTCCGACTGCTACAAGGAAGGCATTTCAGCTGCTTACAAATTTCTATCATTTTAATTAACGAAGTTATTAAGTAAAAACGCGGATTTATAAAGGTACTCTATTTGCCACCGGAGGGAAAAGTTTCTCTTATGACGCTTTTTTCTGTGTCTCTGACGTCACTTTCCTCAGGAAAATTAAAATGTCATCAATGGTGTAAATAAGAAAAATTGAATAATTGGCATCTTTGAAATGCTCGAGAGAAGAAAAAAATATTTAGAATAGCAAAACATTTAAAAATAACCGATATTTTTAAAATATTATGCATAATTTAATAAAGATGAAACGAAAATTAGTTAAAATTTTTATTTTAGTTTATATTATTACTTCAGTATATCCCCAGAGCTGAATTTGGCGATTTTTCTTTGGCGCCGTTTTGAACGATAACGATGTCGTTCTGGACTGTTTGCGATATAATATGGCAGCCTACATGTTGTTTATTTTGGATTTATGTTTTATGATTTAGATTATGATTTTCTCATTTATGATTTAGATTATGATTTTATTATTTAGATTATGATTTATGATTTAACCATAATCGCCAACAAAAAATCGCCAAATATCGTTGAGGGGATATACTGAAGTTGTTTCTTTATTTTAACGTTAGGCGAAAAAGATTTAGTAATGAATACCATGATTATGTTAAACAATTATTGGTATAGAGTTAGAGGTACAACTATAGTATTTCCCTTCAGCTGAATTTGGCGGTTTTTCTTTGGCGCCGATTTGAACGATAACGATGTCGTTCTGGATTGTTTGCGATATAATATGGCAGCCTGCATGCTATTTATTTTGGATTTATGATTTTATGATTTATAATTTAGCTTACGATTTTATCATTTATGCTTTATGATTTTTAGATTTATGATTTAGCCATAATCGCCAACGAAAAATCGCCAAATCTAGCTGAGAGGAAATACTATAGTTGTTCCAGTTTTTTAACTCAAAACATATTTAATAGGATAGATCTTTACTATGACCAATTTAGCGATTTTTAAAATTTAGAAATGAAGCTCGTACGTTTTTCGCCAAGGAATTCATTTACGCAACCACAATAGCAATTTTAACTCTAGCCATGATTTCCTATAGAGATAAATTATAAAATGGTGCAATAATAATGATAATAATAATAAAATCCGCAACCTATTTTTGTTTTTTAAGCATTGATATAAAACTTTGCAGAAAACAGAATTTAATACAACAGGACATTTTTTTTTTCTGTATAAAGGAATGTAGTAACTGCATTGCTAAAATATTCTAGTTACAGCTAATACAGGACCTCATTGACTCATTTAAAATTTTTCATTTATTTTGACGATGACTTAAATTATCTATAGCAATTATTCATGTCAAGATTTTCGCGAGCAACGTCTAAGCTACTCCGGTGCCAAATTAAAAATTTCTCCAAGAGGTTAAACTGTACCATTGTTTTAGAACGACTTTTTTCAACTTTATTTTAAATATTTTTCAACTTAATTCACGAGGGAAAAAAAGAAGAAAATTTTTTATTTGGTCTAAATATTAGGGATGAAACGGATATCCGGTAACTATCCGGTATCCGGCCTATCCGGCTGAGTTTTAAATATCCTGTTAAAGACCATTAGAAGTGGTCTGTCTATTAAATTTTAATATTAAGCAAAGTTTTTGCACAATAGAAACGTTTGAACTTTAAGCTTTTAAAAGTGTAAAATGACTAGTGACCAGAAAATTTGATCTCAGTAAAAACAAGGAAAATTAAAAAACTTAACAAATTTATTTATATCAAAAAAAACATATGTAAATATATATAACAAACTTTTAATCAAAAAACAATTAACATAAAGCATTAACATAAGGTAACAATATAAGCTGGATAATTACCTTGTAAAACATTAGCTTGAAGAAAATACAAAGGCATTCAGTTCTTTACACAACATTTCTGAAGAAAGAAAACATCTTGTCCCACAGTCCCCTTTTAAACACAAAACTATTTAACACAAATCAAGGTCGCCAAGTTGACCATTGATAAACGTAAGATGATATCAAAAAGATAATGCAACTTAGAGCAAACGACGATTACAGATAGATGGTCGCCAGGTTGACCATCGGGGGAATAATCAAGGAACGAAATTAACATCCCTTAGGGTCGCCCGGTTGACCACTAAGCAAAAAACGTTACTCCAAGAAAAACATCATCACTGTAGATAACGATCGAACAAAAGAAGATATAATTTAAAGCAAACGAAAATTGTAGATGGATGGTCGCCAAGTTGACCATCGGGGAAATAATTATGAAGATATTAACATCCCTAGGGTCGCCTTGTTGACCACTAGGATATAACAACGAAAAGTCTTTAAAGTTTATAACAGAAGAAATTTATCATCTTTTAAAAAACGATAAGGAACAAGGACAAGAGTTCCAAAAAAACTTTAAACTTCATTCAGAATTTAATTATTAATTATTTTTAACTTCATGGTAAACCAGCATCAACTTTTAACATATTAAAACTTAACTTCGTATAAAAAAATTCACATGCTTAAACTTTTAATTAAATAAAACTTTTAACTCCAAACCAGCAAACATCTTAGCTAAACAGGAGACCAGCTCACTGGAAAACACACTAATGCATCTCGTTGCTGCACTGCTGCTACTGCCCCGTACTACGATCGAATCGAACTTTTATATGATTAAAGAATACAATATTTGCATAAAACGATCAGAAAAACATCGATAATAACGCCACCGTGTGGTCAAAACCAAAATTAAAAAAAACGATGACGCCACCTCATGGCCAAAGTTGAAACATTTCATAATTAATTTAATGAATTAAGATACGATGGCAACAAGGAGAAAAAGTTATTTTAACAGTGCAGAGAATGGCAACAGCTAAAAAGTAAACAAACTGCGATGTTTGCCGCGAAATAGCATGGAGTAAGAAAAGGATTTAAAAGGATAAATTAAATTTGAAAATAAGTAAGTAAAAGATATTTTAAATTATAAGATATTTAAGTATACCCATATAAAAATAAATTAAGGAATGTTTTTCATTAGATGTGAGGACTAAAAGATAACCAAAGTTATCAAAGCCCCCCACCGCAACATATAAGAGAAAAACATTCAAATATTAACGATCTTAATAATTAGTATAAACGATTCATATGCAACAATTTCATTAGTAAAAACTATTTAACAACTAACAACAAAAACTCAACAATCTAGTAAAAACAAGTTAACAGCTAGCAAAAAGTGCAATAAGACGAATTAGCAACAAGAGTTAAGTGTGCATATACATGCCACCCATGAAAATTTCAGAGTCCATAAAAAAACTGTACCACTAAACGGCACACAACCTGACAAAAGTCAGTAAGAAAAATGTACTTCAAAGATAGTACATAAAAAAATTTTTAAACATGTACTACGAAACAGCACATGAAAGTAATTTTAGATTAAATTTAAATTTCATTTTATAATTAATTTCCCCCCTTTTCATTATAAAGATAAGCAAACGCAAATTCCCCACAATGCAGATACTACGCAGAAAAATACATTATAAATACTCAATACAATTTATATGATTATGTATATGACCTATATTCTAAATATGCAATAAGAGATAATATAATTTATATACAATATGTACAAGACCAATGCAAAACACAATTCTAATATACAATATTAAATTACTATAAATGATGAAATAGATGAAATACTTATATACACTATATACAACACATATGCACAAGCGCTTGTGACTCACATACATACCAACAATTATATACATATATACAAAAAAAATATCCGCAAAGTGGAGAAGAAGAGTTTTAATTACTAGAATTTTGAAAGAAAACTATATTTATAAATTTTAACAATTCATTTTTGGCAAGTGGCTTCGTGAATGGATCGGAAAGATTGGACTTAGAAGAAACATACTGAAGGTTAAATTTCCCTTCATCAAACCAGTCCCTAATGAAAAACAATTTTATATTTACATGGCGCGTGTGAAAATTTTCAATTCTAGATTTAGTGAATCTAATGGCAGCCTGGTTATCAGCAAAAAGTGTTGGTACATCAAATTTCTCTTTAATAATTTTTAAACTTTGACATTCTAATAGTATGTTATAAAACCAATCTTGTTCCCTAACACAATCGCACATTGAAATAAACTCCGACTCCATTGTAGAAATGGTCACACCCTTCTGTTTATGTGAGCGCCACGAAACGGCAGCATTATCCAGAAGTACTAATTGACCACCCATAGAGACATAATCGTCCCTATTAGCTGCAAAATCTGCATCAGAGTATGAAAGTAATTTAATGCTTTTACAATTTAGAGAAAGTTTATAATGATTGGTAAATTTAATATAACCTAATAATTTAAGTAAGCCCTGCCAATGTTTAACTCCTGGATTCTGTTGGAACTGTGAAAAAATATTAGTGGCATATGCAATGTCAGGTCTGGTGCGATTTGCAAGAAATGAAATACAACCCAATAAATTTCTGTAAGGTAAACTTGATGCCTCATCTATATCTGCCTGAACAACTGGACAGTCACTTTTAGAAAACTGAACACCTTTAACTATTGGCAAAGAAGAAACAGGAACACGGTGGTTTCTAAACCTTTCACCTATTTCACCAATATACTGGTTTTGGTGAATTAACACACCTGCATCTGTATATTCAAATTCTACGCCTAATAATTTGCGAGTGATACCTAAAACCTTCAAATCAAATTTAGATTCCAAAAGTTTTAAAATGGTTTTAGTTTGTGACTGTGTTCTAGCAAAAATGACGATATCATCCACGTACACCAACAGAACTGAAAAATCAAGATATGAATATGCGCAATTACAATTTTCAAATTTATTAAAACCAAGTTCCAACAACACTTTATTTAATTCATAAAACCATAATCTGCCAGATTGGTGTAACCCGTACAATGCTCTGTCTAATCTACAAACCCAACTCTCTCTGCCTTTTTCAGCAAACCCAGTTGGTTGTTTCATATAAATTTCATCCTTTAACGGGGCATATAAATATGCACATTTTACGTCGCATTGTACGTTAACCCAGTCACAACATGAAACTAATAGGGCAAAGAAGAACCTGACTACTGAAAAATTTATGACTGGCGAAAAAGTTTCATCGTAAGACTCACCCTGTACCTGGCTGAAACCTTGCACAACCAATCTTGCTTTGTACCTTACTATGGCACCAGACTCATCGCGCTTAACTGTATAAACCCAGCGGTTTCCTAACACAGACTTGTTTTCAGGGAGTTTTACTAAATGCCAAACTTTTCCTGCAGCCATACATTCTAACTCTTCCAGCATAGCCTCATGCCATTTATCCGCCTGGGCAGATTTCAGGGCTTGTTTATACGTTCTAGCAGGGTTGGGTTTCTTCCGGAAGAAACTAGTTTCTTCCAGGACAGTGGAAGAAACTGGAAAAAACCGGAAGAAACTGGAAGAAATGGAAGAAACCGGAAGAAATGGAAGAAACCAACCGAAAGACAAAACAGATTTTCAAAATTAAAATTTATGAACTATATAAACTCAAAGTATAAATATAATGCCAAATATAAACTATAATTCAATTAATATTAAAAATATCTTTAGAAAAATAAGTTATTTGATAACAATCACTAAATATATACAGGTGATGGGTTTTTACTTTTCAATGCTAATATTTTTAGAACTTTTTGCATAGATACTATCTCATATTATTATTATACATTCAAACAGTACAAGTGATAATAATTATGGAATTTTTAGCCATAATATTTGCACTTTTGTTTTTTTAAGGATACAATTTTTTGTATAAACTCGAAGCTGGTACCCAATGAACTGTATCAATAAGTAAGATACCTACTTTTAAACTGTCCTGCAAGCTCTCTAGGATAAAAAAATAAAAAATTCATAGTTTGTATTTATCTATTTTAAGTTGAAAAATAAAGCGCAGTATTGAACTACAAAAAAATTTTCATTTGTTTTACAGTCAACTCCCTCTAACTCGCAAAAGTTTTGTCCAGAGGTTGTGCAGATAATAGGAATTTGAAAATTAGAGGTCACTGCCTTTGTTTACAGTTTTCTTTTGCAGATACAAAGTCAGTTATTATTAATTAAATAGACATCAAAACGGAAAGAGGATTTTTAATAAATTTTAGAACAAATATTTCTTCAATATTAATAAAACTAATCTATCGCATTCATATATGATGGTAAATAATTTAAGCATATTCAAATAATAGGTACCTATAAAATGTAAACAAACATATTTAAAAAATATGAAACAAAATATTTTTGAAAGTCTGGAAATAATATTCATCACTGATTAATTTTTTAAACATTCACGTAATAGTGGTTTATTTTCAGTGCTAGTCTGTATGAATTGCAGGATAATAAATATAAGAATGTTACTCACCCCCTTCCCCCTTTGTGTTTCAAAGTAAAGATTATGCTAAAAGTTTGATAGAAAATAATTATAAGATTAAAAAAAAAAACTTTTTATATACCACGTTTTTAAGTTTTCTGATGAATCATTAATAAAATACGAGAGGCTAAAAAATAATATTTAAGCACGAAGAATCAGTTCAGTGAAATAATAAGTGAAAAAAAAAAAAAAAAAGTTGGTTTTAAAAATAAAATATAACTCCTTTTAGAACAATGTATATTAGTATCGTACGTTAGCATTTATCAATGTGTATAAAATTTTAAAATTGATAATGATGTCAATTCTTGTGAAATGCATAATTTAACTTTTTATAATTTTTTCGGATTCACATTGAATTAAAAGTATTTATTTTTATGTCGAAAGAAAATTAACTCGTAAATTTTTTTTGGCAACAATTAAATTATAGCTAATTTTTTAATGGCTATTTTATTGCTATTAAGAGTTTATTATTTTCATATTTTAATTAATTAAAAGAAAACTATTCGAAAATCTGACTTCGTAGTATTGTGTTGTCACCAGGTTCTGAGTTACTGTGAAAGTTTCAAATGTCTAGCTAGTAGGGAAATTAGTTAAAAATAGATTGCAAGATTTGTACCGGACAAACAATCAAACAAACAAGAATCGAAGTTAATAAAAACATGGTAATAAAAATTAAAAATGTGAATTTTTTTTAAATATGAGATGTAAATTTCTTTTAGATTAAAAAATCAATTACAGATTAGAAGGATTTGCAGATTATAAATCTGCAGATTAGATGTAGTTGACTGTACTGTATGTGACTCGTAAGTAAAATAAAGTTTTTGATGACATTTTGTAATACAGTAAATAGTAATTATTGCATTCTGGTTCTTTTAATTAACTGGATTACGTTAAGAGTTGTTTAATCAGAAAGTATAAGAAAATGATCCAAATTATTATTTATTATCAGTTAAAGAAATAAAATTGTCTGAATTATAAAACTTTATACTGTTTAAATTGAAATTCATTTTTTTACTGGATTTTGAGTGATCATCAGATATCGAGGCTCATTAACTCATTTTGATAAAAAAAACTCATAATTATTTGCTAAATATGTTATTAAATTTGTATATGTATATTTAAGTTACTTAAAGTTGTTTATAAGATCAATGCATCCATTGTATCTTACAAATCTGCAATTCATAGGATAAATTTTTAAGAAAAACAGTTTCTTCCATTTCTTCCACTTGGAAGAAACCTATTTCTTCCGGCCGGTTTTTTCCATGGTTTTTTCCGCGGTTTTTTCCACCTTGGAAGAAACCTGCCAACCCTGCGTTCTAGGGACCACCACCTCTAGTCAACTTAAGGTGCTGGACGCAGAAGGTATAACGTCAGAATTAACTACACCAGAAAAAGTATTAAATTTCGAAAAATCAAAGTTGGCAGGGTTGTAATCAATACCATTAGCTAAACAAAACTTTTCAATATCTTTTGGAGATCTTTGAGGGAGCCTCTTACCCTCTCCATCAGGATAATAGTAGATGTCAATTTTATCTCCTTTAGGCCTGGGAACAACTTTCCTGTACCAGATTGGATTAGATATCCAGCTTGGGGATGACAAAACTTGAGAAGGTGTAGAACTTGTATGAGGAATGGCTGGGATGACATCCTCAGTCTCATTGGGCACGACACCAGAAGTGCCAGGCTCCGGATCAGGAAGATGAAACTGATCAACGGGCCGTGGCTGATCCTCTGGGACATACACCAACTCGAAGGAGGAGTCGCCCATCACCGCTCCACTGCTCGGAAAGTTTTTACTCTCAACGAACGAAACATTAATGGTTTCAACAACCTTCTTATCATCATCTAACCAAACCCTATATCCACGAGTACGCAAAGCGTATCCAACAAGGACACCTTTCTTTGCCTTCGAATCCAATTTATGTTTACGCCTAGCCTTAGGAACACCGACATAAGCTACAGTACCAAAAGGTCTTAAATGACGAACAGATGGTTTATTACCTGAATAGAGTTCAAGAGGAGTCTTCGTATTTTTCCCATGACAGATTCTATTCCAAGTGTAAGTAAAATGCATACACGCTTCAGGCCAAAAATCGGCAGACAACCCGCTGGATTTCAGCATTGCCCGAACACAATTCATAATGGTCTGATTAAAGCGTTCGCATGTACCATTTTGTTCTGGTGTAAAAGTATTTGTTAGCTCATGGATTACACCTGTTTCATTACAAAAAGATCTAAAATGGTCATTCTCAAACTCACTACCATTATCGGTGCGTATAGCCTTCAACTTGGTACCCAAAAACCTTTCAGCCCTTAAAACATGTCTTTTAAAAATTTCAAAAACCATGGACTTCTCTTGAAGGGGGTAAACCGCAGATTTACCAGAAAAGTCATCTATTATGGACAAAAAGAAACGTTCGCCTCTTTTCCCATTTATTTTAATAGGTCCCCAAGTGTCAAGAAACAGCCTTTCTAATGGCTTTTTAGAAGAAGAATGACCTATAGATTTAAAGGAAACACGATTTTGCTTACTCAAATGACAAGGATCACAAAAAAAATTATCTATAGACTTTAAAAGAGGCAGACCTTTAACAGCAGAATTACGATTAGTGTTAAGAATGAGTTCAGGGCTGATGTGATCGAAACGCAGATGCCATGTGTCCAAATCTTTAATATTGACGGACGCGTATGTAGGTGAAGCTGTAACTTCAGAATTAGCAATTTCATTTACATCTTGCCCCCCATTCACCTTAACACCATGCCTGCTCCTAATAACTTTTGGAAAAGTGTAATATATCCCGTCATAGAGTTTTGCAGAAAAAAGAAACTTGCCAAACTTATTGATCACATTCAACTTGCCAGACTTACCAATGAATTTAGCACCACCCTGGTCGAATCTAGAACCACTTAAAAGATTTTTCCTTAGATTAGGTGAAAACAACACATTCCATAATTTTATTTCAACACCATTAAAGTTCAGTTCTACCTCGCCTTTACCAGTAATAGGAAAGGTAACCCCGTCAACAGCCACGTGTAACTCATCACCAGACACTTCAACAAAATTACTAAAAAGGGCTTTATCTTTACAAAAATGATGAGAGGCTGCTGTATCAAAAGCCCAGCATCCCTCTCGATCAAAACTGCTAAGGTTTGCTTCAGCAATAAAATTTTGAGTTTTACGTGGGGGAGTTTTATCACGTCGAGACTGTTGACTGGAGCCAGCCTTCTTAACAAAATTACTTTTAAGTGGTTTCTCTTTTGCAGCAGAAGAATTATTTTCAAGCTTAACCCGACAGTCCTTAATACCATGGCCTTTTTTACCACACCTCCAACAAACAATTACAGATTTTCTCTTAAATTTAGCACTTTGAACCTCAATTGTACATTCAACTTTACTTTTATCAAAAGTGCGTAGTTGGAGTCGTGTCTCTTCAGAACAAAGTTCAACTACAATATTTTTATACGAAAACTCTTTATCAGGCCATCTTAAAATCTGTTGAACTATTTGATCGAATTTATCAGGTAAGTATCTCAAAATTTGAAAACAAACATATTCGTCACTTATTGGTTTCCCAATAGCTTTTAACTGATCTACAATTTTTGAAATTCTAGCTGCAAAGAGACCAATAGATTCACCAGGTTGAAGAAAACATGTCATTAACTCTGAAAACAATTTCATGTGGTGACTCCTACTATCTGGTTGGAAATTGACTTTTAAAACTTTCCAAGCCTCTGAGGGGTCAGAACACTCACTTATTAAACCACGAAATTCTGGTTCTATATTTAAGTAAAGTAAAGACATAGCAGAATTTTGTCTCCTTTTAAAATCATTAACTACCTCCTCAGATGCCTTTTCACCAGGTGATTTTTCTACCCCAGTAACAATTTCATAGGCATTCCTTTCCATTAACAAAAATTTAATGTCATTTTTCCAACCAGCATAGTTTGTAGAACCAAGCTTTTCAATTTGGGGAGTCAAATTAAACGCCATTTTCCCAATTTTCACTGAGTCAAAAAAACACTAGTCAAAGACAATTAAAGAATTCTATACATACAAAAACTTATCCAAAAATTTCTAAGCCCATAACCCAAATGTTAAAGACCATTAGAAGTGGTCTGTCTATTAAATTTTAATATTAAGCAAAGTTTTTGCACAATAGAAACGTTTGAACTTTAAGCTTTTAAAAGTGTAAAATGACTACTGACCAGAAAATTTGATCTCAGTAAAAACAAGGAAAATTAAAAAACTTAACAAATTTATTTATATCAAAAAAAACATATGTAAATATATATAACAAACTTTTAATCAAAAAACAATTAACATAAAGCATTAACATAAGGTAACAATATAAGCTGGATAATTACCTTGTAAAACATTAGCTTGAAGAAAATACAAAGGCATTCAGTTCTTTACACAACATTTCTGAAGAAAGAAAACATCTTGTCCCACAGTCCCCTTTTAAACACAAAACTATTTAACACAAATCAAGGTCGCCAAGTTGACCATTGATAAACGTAAGATGATATCAAAAAGATAATGCAACTTAGAGCAAACGACGATTGCAGATAGATGGTCGCCAGGTTGACCATCGGGGGAATAATCAAGGAACGAAATTAACATCCCTTAGGGTCGCCCGGTTGACCACTAAGCAAAAAACGTTACTCCAAGAAAAACATCATCACTGTAGATAACGATCGAACAAAAGAAGATATAATTTAAAGCAAACGAAAATTGTAGATGGATGGTCGCCAAGTTGACCATCGGGGAAATAATTATGAAGATATTAACATCCCTAGGGTCGCCTTGTTGACCACTAGGATATAACAACGAAAAGTCTTTAAAGTTTATAACAGAAGAAATTTATCATCTTTTAAAAAACGATAAGGAACAAGGACAAGAGTTCCAAAAAAACTTTAAACTTCATTCAGAATTTAATTATTAATTATTTTTAACTTCATGGTAAACCAGCATCAACTTTTAACATATTAAAACTTAACTTCGTATAAAAAAATTCACATGCTTAAACTTTTAATTAAATAAAACTTTTAACTCCAAACCAGCAAACATCTTAGCTAAACAGGAGACCAGCTCACTGGAAAACACACTAATGCATCTCGTTGCTGCACTGCTGCTACTGCCCCGTACTACGATCGAATCGAACTTTTATATGATTAAAGAATACAATATTTGCATAAAACGATCAGAAAAACATCGATAATAACGCCACCGTGTGGTCAAAACCAAAATTAAAAAAAACGATGACGCCACCTCATGGCCAAAGTTGAAACATTTCATAATTAATTTAATGAATTAAGATACGATGGCAACAAGGAGAAAAAGTTATTTTAACAGTGCAGAGAATGGCAACAGCTAAAAAGTAAACAAACTGCGATGTTTGCCGCGAAATAGCATGGAGTAAGAAAAGGATTTAAAAGGATAAATTAAATTTGAAAATAAGTAAGTAAAAGATATTTTAAATTATAAGATATTTAAGTATACCCATATAAAAATAAATTAAGGAATGTTTTTCATTAGATGTGAGGACTAAAAGATAACCAAAGTTATCATATCCGGCGGGGTACCGGATATCAGCACACCGGATACGGATATCCGACAATTTCAAGCCGGATATCCGACGGATATCCGAAGAAGAAAATTCAAGCTTAAACTCCCATCAGATGAAAATTTTGCGACAATATTTTAATTTTTTTTTAGATCAGTTGCAGCTTGTAAAGTATTTTTTTTTTTTTTTTTTTTTTAAAGTTGGCTTCTGCGAAAATCGATTTTGGACTCATTAGCAAACAAATTTAGCCAAAAGTAGCTTCAGGTCTAAGATAAAGCTGGAAATTAGCGGTCGCCACTCGCCACATGGCGACTAGATTTTTAAAAGTGGCGACTAAAGAAATTGCCTTTGGTCGCCACTGCAGTGGCCACTTCTCTTCTACCCATTCTTTATAAAATATACCCCATTCCACGGCAAACTTGGATCGCGTGGCGGCTTTTTCGCGGTAAACGCGCCGCGCAAAGAATTAAGGCTGTTCTAAAATCTAACCTCGCCACTTGCAAACATATTTCGGAAGTCAATTTTAATAGTAAACACTTAAAATTCTTCTACCCATACCCCTTCTTTATAGAATTTTCTTTCCAATGCAAACTTGGATCGCGCGGCGGCGTTTTCGCAGTAAACGCGCCGTGCGCCTCGAATTCAGGCTTTCTCAAATCTAACATCGCCACTTACAGACATTTTCGGAAGTCAATTTTAACAGTAAACACTGGAAATTGGCAGGTAGTCTTATTCATATACTAAAAAAACGTATGGCTTTTTTCCATTTTTCTATAAAAGTATTAGATTTTGATTTTTAAAAAATGTCAAAATGAGAGTTTCGGCCGACTTTCGGGAGACAGAGACGAAAAGGAAGCTCGTGAGATAATCAATCGGCTGAAACTCCGATTGTATTACGTTCGCAGAAAAATTAAAAACGTCATTCGACGCATTTTCTTTGTTATTTTATACCACTTTCTTTTCAAACTTGGCATTTCTATCCATTCCCAACGGCCGTATCGCATTCAGTCATACGCGTGGTTTCTCGAAATTTCAATCTTTAAAACAAGCTTTATATAGTAATATAAATTTTGGATTTATTGCTTTAATATGAAGAGGTTTAAAGAAAATCCTGAATCACAAAGCAACCGTAGTGGTAGTAAACGTGGAGCTACAGATAATTCTGTAAAAATAACATCTTTTTTCGGAAAAATGTAAGTGCGTTTTCTGTTATTATTTAAAAAAAAAAAAAAAAAAAAAAAAAAAAATTATATATGTATGTATATTTTTAGTTCTTAATCAGAAGAATGCATAATTTATTGAATATTTTATTTATTTACTACATATTATTTAATATTTGTTATTGCATATGAACTATTTTTTACTTTCTTCTATATGTAATATAGAGAAAGTATTGGATTCGCGAAAATTTTCGGCCTCCGTTTTTTGACGGATCTACACGTTTTGGGGTGTCCTGAACACGAATTGATAGTTTTTAAAAAATGTCTGTACAGCCACACTCTCTAAATTCAGTTAGAGAGGGGGATTATAATTGCAAATTATTAAAAATTCATTATTATTAAAGAAAAATTAATTTATAATTCATTTGTAACATGAAAAAAAAAAAGGAAAAAGAAACTTGCAAAATAAAAAAGTATTATTAAAAAAATATTTTTTTTATTTACATATACATGATATTTTCATGAATCAAAGTTTTTTTTTTTTTGAAAAAGTAGAAAATCGACACCATTCTGGATAGTGAAGGGGCAATATAATCAGAAATTTTCTGTTATAAAATAACATAACCAAAAGAGCATTTTAAACATATGAATTTTGTATTGAATAGTATTTTCTTACATTCATAGTATAAATTATGTAAATCTATTCCTATTTCATTTATTAAAATTTATCAGAAATGTATTATTGTGGATGAGTTTCAAAAAGTTGACTACCTTAATTATTTTCTTAATGATTTGTCGAGACTGAACATTGAAAAAATTAAAGAAAAGAAAATTTTATTTTACTTTTACTTTTATCAGCGAGTGGCCAGTGGCCACTAACTAGTGGCCACTAACTTTTTAAAAGTGGCCACTAAAAAAATGAAGGCTAGTGGCCAGTGGCCACCAACCAAATTTCTTAATTTCCACCTTTAGTCTAAGAAATATAGAAGCCCTATTTTAATTTTGTACAGAGTTAGCTAGGTTTTTTTTCCCAGAGTGATCTTATAACATTCCCCCTAATCTTCCCCATAACAATAAAAAGAGCTGTTCATTGTTGTTCCTGAACAAATGATATTTATTCTCTGCAGTTGCAGTGTATATATAACTCTGTTTTCATGTCTTTTGCTAATATGTTGTTAGATTGTTTAGTAATATTGTTAGTCTTGGATGTTAAAGTTGTTAGATTGTTTCGAGAATGAGTCAAGTAATGTGCATTTATTGACTAGAACCTGTTTATTTACAATCCAGTTTTCCATACACAATAAAGCTGTTGTTTTTGTGACCATATATTTATACTACCAGAAACCTGGTATTACTTGTGCCATCTATCTATTCGATTTGGATTTTTTAAAAAACCCTCCAATTTATATAAATTTGCATTTTTAATGGAATATCTTACTAAAGCACCTGAATTTAGAATTCCCTGTTGCGTTGCATAGATATATCCCAAAAAATTAAAATTACTTCAAATAAAAGTACATATTTAAATTTTCAGAAACTCTGTACTTTCACTTTCATATTGTTCATAAGAAAAAAAAAATTCAGTTATTTAAAGTTTTTGATTTTGTACTACAGAAAAACTTCACTAACTTAAAAAATTTTAATAACTAATGTAAAATTTTCTTTCTTATCTGTACAGAATATAAAAATATCAAATAAGTAAAAAGTATAAATTCATTTTGAATTATTACTTTCTTCTATATTAAATAGAAGGAAGTATTGGATTCGTGAAAATTTTCAACTTCCAGTTTTCAGTGGATTTTTGCATTTTGAGGGAACCAAAACACAATTTGACCATTTTTTGGAAAATGTGTATCTGACTAAAATTTTGTACAGTTCAAGAGTTAATGCACAGAATTTCATATAAATTTATACATAGTTGCATCTTACCAAAAAAAAAAAAAAAAAAATGCCCATCAACTTTTGGTGCAAATCACTCAACAGATGGCGCTGCTATACTGTGTATAATAATAATAAAAAAAAAAAAAACTAAGTGTGTCACAGGGAGGGCTATTATGAAACATGTTCATTCAATTTCTGGGCATAACGGTCAATAGGTGATGCTGTTATGCTGCAATTTTCCCGTGAATGGGGAAGTTATATCTCAGATTCATTCGTGTATAATTGCTAAAAATTTAGTATGGTAAAGGGTCATTTTTATAAAACATCATGTTGATTCAATTTTGGTACATATTGGTCGATAGGTGGCTATATTATGTTGCAATTTACTCTGTGAATAGGAAGGCTAAATCTCAACATCTATAAAATTTAAGAGATAAACAAGATAAAAATAATATGAGAATAAAAGTTGACTTAATTTGGGTGTATATCGACCAACAGGTGGCACCTCTGTTCCCCACCTTCTGTAATTCTCCGCATGGCTACATCTCAAATTATTTTGATTAAAATTGCACTAAACTCAATATCTAAAATCTTTATTGTAAGCAGCTATGATTATGTTTCTTCTGCATGTTAAACAGCATGTAGCATTGTTATATAGAGAGATATAGAAGAAAGTTTTGTGATGGTCATAACATACTAGTTTGAAGCTTTTAGTTTATTTATTTATTTATTTTTTCTTCTTTCTGTTATGTGTTTTCTTATAAATGTCTCAAAAGAAAGTATTGGATTCATAAAAATTTTCAACTTCTGGTTTTTGATGGATTTACACATTTTAAGAAGTCCAGAACCTGGTTTGACCAATTTAAAAAAAATGTCTGTGTGTGTATGACAAAAATTCTGTTCAACTGTACCTCCGGAACTACTGCGTACTACAATTACATATAAATTTATGTGTAGTTGCACCATGACATAAATCAGTGCCTACCAACTTTTGGTGCAAATGGCTCAACAGGTGGTGCTGCCATACTGCAATTTCTGCAACTTAGAGGAAGGCTATATCTCAGAAACTACTTCACAGAATTTCATATAAATATATATATACATGTAACTTAGCATATATATATTAGTGCCTATCAAATTTTGGTGCCAATCGCTCTACAGGTGGTGCTGTTATACAGTGCTTACTGCAATTTAGGGAAAACTATATTTTAGGTTCTATTTCATGTAACTACACAAAACTTCATGTTGGAAAGGCATTATGAGAAATTATGCTGGTTCAGTTTGGGTGCATGTTGGTCAGTAGGTGGCTCTGCAATACAGAAATTTCCCCCCAAAAGGGGAAGACTATATCTCTTATTCTATTGTGTATAATTGCATAGAACTTGGTATGTGAGAGAACCAGCCATTGTGAAACACTAATGCGATTTATTTTAGGTGTATATCGGCCAACAGGTGGCAATACTGCACTACAATTTACTCAATGAATAGGCTAAGTTAATCCCAACTTCTATGACATATGTGCATGAAACTTGATATATAAGACAACCATTATGAAAGCAAATGTTGACCTTATTTATGTGTATATCAGCTGTGTGTATATGTCTTATGTGTATATCCATGTGCATATCAATGGAGCTTCTATTATGATTTTTCACAAGCGTATATCTCAGCATCTGTTGATTAAAATTGCATAAACTCCTTTTGTAAAATATTTATTGTGAAAATCTATGGTTAAACTTTTATACGATTTAAACCGTAAGTGGCGCTGTTATATAGAATTATGTAGAAGAAAGTTTTGTGATGGCCACAACATACTAGTTTTCATGTGAAAATAATCCTTCAACTGTGATTATATTAGTAAAATATTTTATTTCATTTTTTTGTAATAGTATTGTAAAAAATATGTAAAAAATAAGTTTTAGTTTTATAATTCTGAACAAAACCTATCTTTTTATGATAGTGCTTTTCACCAAAAATTGCAAGTGTAGGAATGAGTATGTTAGGCTTAAAATTCTATTCTTCATGGCAATATTGCACATATAAATAGAATATTAAATAAATATGTTTAAATAAATTATATTGAAAATGTTTTTTAAAAAATAGTATATGAAATATGTTTATATTTTACTGTTTTAAAATAAAGAAAAAGAAAAGAAATATACAACACAACAAAAAACAAAACTATTGCCGGATATCCGACGGATATCCGGTCCGGATATCCGTATCCGGCAGGCAGAAGAGCTCCGGATATCCGATATCCGGTATCCGGCAAAATCACTATCCGTTTCATCCCTACTAAATATACAAAATATCTCCAGGTAAAATATCCATTTTTCGTTCTGTTCATTATTAGAAAGAAAATGGCTGAAGTAGTTTTTCCTGTACCATTGATGTCTTTATAAATTAAATTAAATTATCCAATATCATTAAATTTCTTTCTACACGCTCATTTTTTATTTTCTAAATTTGATATTACATAATATATATGTAAAAAAAAATCAAGGTGTAATCAGTATATATCCAGAAGATGTAGCCAACAAATATTCAGACCAAAATCAACACAAGTTCAGGAGATATTCCCAACAACTATTAAGATGTCATGATCAATACATATCCAGTAGGTATCGCCAACAATAATAATTATTCAGCAGATATCGCCAACAAGTATTCAGGAGCCATCATCAACACTTATTCAGAAAATATTGTCAACAAATATTCAAAAGCCATCCAATTTATAAATGGTGATGGTCTATCTCGAATACTTCAAACTGGCAATTCGTTTTTACAATACAATCAAGGATGAATTTTTCACTTATCAGTAGATTTCGAAAAATGTGATTTTTTTTTTTTTTTCTTTTTTTACGATTTAACTTAATATTGATATAACTTTAGTATATTCCTACAGCTGAATTTGGCGATTTTTCTTTGGCATCGTTTTGAACGATAACGATGTCGTTCTGGACTGTTTGCGATATAATATGGCAGCCTATATGTTGTTTATTTTGGATTTATGATTTTATGTTTTATAATTTATGATTTAGATTATGATTGTATCATTTATGATTTAGCCATAATCGCCAACAAAAATTCACCAACTATCGATGTGGGGTTATATTAAAGTTGTTCCTTAGTATTTAATACAGTTTAAGAAATTAAATGGTAAAATCAGATATTGACAGGCATCTTGGCAAATTCATGGTGTAATACAATAAGTGGCGACATTGCAAAATCGCTATCTGAAAGAAATTGTCCTGTCGTACTACTACTACTAATGAAATTTTTAAAATAATTGCATTAATCGCATAAGATATTTATCTTCAACCTGACTAAATCATATTCTAGAAAAAATGCACTTTAAAAAGTCGCATCTTTAGTGTTGGAAGCACCATTTTAAACCTTGCTTACGCTGGAAATAAATGCAGAGCATTACATATTGTCCTAAATTAACTAAAAAAAATTCAATAGTAAAAAAAATATAGGCATTAGAAAAAATAAGTTCATAATTTCTTTAATCAAGCAATAACACCCAAAAAATGTATCGTCAAACAGTGACAAAAATTTAACAAGTCGGTCATATTCTAAAGTTGTAACACTAAATGATTTAGATGTCAAGAGTTTCTCTCTGTTCTAAATAATTAGTGCTATGGTTGTTTATTTTATGTTCTCTCTCAAAATAATGGCAAATTGTTATTAAATTGTCGAACATTATAACGGATTAAATATTGTGTATTTCAATGCGATACCATATATGGTGGATTTCTATAATATTGTTCAACTCTCTTGTGTTATATATTATTAATATTCCAATTCAATGAAAGGCAAAGTTGCGAATAGTCGGGTAGAATCCCGCAGGGATTAATGAGCGAAGCGAGTCGGGGGAAGGCGAAGCCTTCCTCGGGGGTTGGTGAGCCGAGCGAGCAGGGGGCAGAGCCCCCTAGTATAATAAATAATACTGTTATTGCATAAGAAGACATTCACATCGTAATAAATTATTGAAAAGTTCATATTAAATAAATAACACTTTAATTTTATCTCTCTGCACGCAAAGAATGAGAGAGAGTGTCACATCTCTGGCAATGTGCCAATAAAACACAGAGATAAATTAGATTATTTGTTGGAGTGAAAGGAAGCAGTGAAATGGTTCGATTCCCGGCTCTGGTATTTTCCACATAGTTGGTAAATAAAAATATATCAACCTTTACACTCCAATTCATTTTAATTTATTTAAAATGAATATTCACGGTTGATGAATTCATGAATAAATATTTCTAAATTGAAATTTCGTGGTCTATAGAGTTGTGCTGCGATTAATATTGTCACTTGATACAGCTGCGTTTGCAGACTCGGTGACTTGCCCAACGAATATTATGTGAAAAATGCCTAGCTGGTTGTCAGCCTGGGTAGCTCAGTGGTAGAGCATTCGTGCGCTAAGCGGAGGTGCCCGGGTTTGATTCCCGGCTCTGGTATTTTTCACATAGTTGGTAAATAAAAATATATCAACCTTTACACTCCAATTTACTTAAAATGAATATTCACGCTTGATGAATTCATGAATAAATATTTCTAAATTCAAAAATTAAATTTCGCTTTTCTGATTTTTGTACGATTTTATTTACAATTTCAAAAAATGAAATTAAAATTTTCAAAATTTTTTAATATCAATAGACAACTTATAAAAGAACAGACACATACTAAGATAAATTCTTTAGAATATTAAAGTTCCTGTATTTTGTTAGAAATTAAGAAAGCTCTGAATATTAAAACTGAATGTCTGATGTATATATAAAAAAAATATGTACATTTGAATTATATGAATTTTAGACATTTACTGACATTTTAGATTTGAGGTTTTCTGGAATCAGTTACATTAGCAGGCAATTTAGATATATGGTTTTCTGGAGGCACAAATACAAGTGCCCAGTGATTCAGTATGATAATGCTTTGAGTATCCTCTGGCCACTACTTTTTAAAGTACCCAGTATGGTAAAGGGCAAAATTAACGGTCGCCACCGGCCACGTGGCGACTAAATAAAAAAAGATGGCGATTAAAAATTATGCATCGATCGCCACTAAAGTCGCCACTTTTTATGATCATTAAAATAATCTTAAAATCGAGCGACGATAGGCAATCGAAGCCTTGTGATTTCCAATCTTTTTGCATCCGTGGCATAAATGTCAATGTTCATTTTAAACTTGCTTTATTATATTCTACAACCTATAAAGAAGTAGAATTGTTTAATATGTCTCACTCATATAATTTTTTGGAACCCCCCCCCCTCCCTTTCCCTCCCCCTAACGATCTGTGATCACACAGCTTATAGAAAGTTTTATAATTTCTAATCATTCTCCATTTGCTGCAAAAATATAAATATATATTTTAAACTTACTTTATTAGATTCTAGAATCTGTAAAGAAGTAGAATTGTTTAATATCTCTTACTCATAATTCTTGTAATTCCCCCCCCCCCCTCCTCCAACGATTGGTAATCACATGCTCCACTGAAGTCTTGTGGTTTACAATCTTTCTCTATCCATAACATAAATGTAAATATTCATTTTAAACTTTCTTGATTAGATTCTAGAACCTATAAAGAAAAATGTAGATGTACCCTTCCCCCCCCCCCCCTCACACACACATGTGAACTCCATTTCCACAAGCAGTTAATGATCAAATGTCCTGCAAAGCACAATCTTTTTCCATTAATATCTCCATAGTATTTAGTGTATATTTAACCCATTTAAGATAGTTGACAAATGTGTGTATCAAAATTTGATTCGACTTAAATGTGTATTTTTCAAAAATTTTTGTATTTGCTTTCTTTTGTGTAGAAATCTTTCTTTTCCCTTCCCATTTTAAAGTAGAAATCTCCCTATTTTTAAAGCTACAAATTTGGCAGCTAAGTTTCCATATCTATACTTTTTAAGAGGAAGTATTTTAACTCTATTGAAATAAAATCATTTAAAAAAGTGTGTCTTTAGAAATAAGGAAAAATAATAAAACTGCTAACTGTATTTACACATGACCATGTAAAAGGTTGTGATGATGATGAATCAGCTGATTCATTTACTAGAGAATATCAATGTGAACTGTGAATGATAACAGCTTATTTCACTTAAATAAATTGAAAAAAAAAAAGTACTACTGAATTATCTGAAAGATAATAACTTTTGCTGTTATTATTACAGCCCTAAGCAGATTTTAATTTAGGATGTGCAATTTAGGATTTGTAAAAAGAGTGTAATTACAAATTACAATTTCAGTGTCCTGCATTAATTTTATTACTATATGTATTTCTTATTTTCATATTTTTCTTGTGGTAATTATACCGCAAAATGGTGACAATGCTTTTTGCAGTCTGAAAGAAATAGTCTTATCATGTGAAAAGTGGCCACTAACTTAAAAAAGTGGCTACTAATGAAACTGACAGTACCGGCCACTGGCCACTAATGAATTTTCCCAGTTTTGCCCTTTACAGTATGGGTCTATTAGTCAGCGATGGACCTACAACTCTCAAGGCTCGGATGAATGACTCGCTTTCCCCTTCTAATTGGAGGCCTCATAACACTTCTACATTTAAGCTTATAACCATAAAACTGCACCGAGTAAATTTAAAACCGATTTAGAAAGCCAACCCAACATGGAAGCCAGGGGCCCTGTCTTAGTCAAGGCTTACATGTTCTTTTGGCTTAGGGGTTGTCATTGTGTGGTCACTTTTTGTACATCAAGGCTCTTTAGATAGAACCTATGGCTTAAAGTGGAATTGCAGCGAATGTTTCAGGTCAAAATGATGGCACAACAACTTCAACAGACACATATACTTAAAATTTAAGTTTTTTCGGAGGCCCTCTCATAACCAGTGTCTTGGATTAACCCATTCTTCTACATTTCCTTGGTATCCCCTGCTTGCTGTAAGTAAAATAAAAAAATTTCATTTATAAATCTTTCATCGAATTTCAAGTTCTTTTATCTACATTTGTTTTCATCAGTTATATATTTATATAAATATCATAAGTTTATCAAATTTTTCTGTATAAAAAAAATATATCAAAATCAATGTACTTAATGAGATGGAAGGCCTTTTCTTACAGGGTTACCTTGACTTTATCCAATCCAAAAAAAAAAAAAAAAAAAAAAAAAAAACAACTAGGTTTTTTTTTTTTTTTTTTTTTTTGTAAAACCAAGTGTTTTATTATTCACTTTTAAATATGTATTCTATTGATATTTAGGTCAGTCATTCGCTTGGTTTTATGTATTCTTTTTTGTACTGCATGTAGTTCAATAAAACTTATTGGTAAAAAAGAAAAAAAAAAATGTGTACACAACAATTTTAAGGGAACTCTCTCCCCATCACCACCAGACGACAAAGCTCATGTTATTTTATGGGAAAATTTGTTTATAAAATTACTCATTACCTAATGTACTTTTTAAAATTTTGTTTTTACATTCCGAAAATTCACAACCATTAAATTAGTACATTTTCTAAAAAATTATTTATTTTTTTTATTTAAATTTTTAGTTTAAAAAATGCGAAAAATTAACTTAAATATTTCTTCTAATTTTTTAGCTGTAAAATGAAATTAAAAAAAATTAAATTTTTAGGAAATAAGTATTAATTTAATGGTTGAAAAATTTCAGAATGTAAAAACAACTTTAAAAAAAAAGGTAATGAATAATTCTGTAAACAAATTTCCCCATAGAAGTTAACCTCAAATTTGATGACTGAAGATGTGGAAATTGCAAGTGGGAGAGAGGAGCTTTAATTTAATTTTAATGCATGATAAAAATCCTGAATTCTGTAGTGTTATATGTTTAAAATATTGTATATTTATATATATAATATATATATTTCATATTCTACATTCCAGTTCATTTATTATATATATTTAGGTGCAATCATGCCAGATGCAGAACTCAATTTTAGAATAGTTCTTGTTCCAAGAGAAATCTTGCATCTTCACTTAAAAGATCAACTTCTTTTAAAAGTAAAGTCGTTTGTCGAAAAATGTGAACTGACAAAGGTATCTGCTCATTATTCTCAAGTCAAAAAAACTGAAAATGAAGATTACCCTGAGATTGAAGAATTGATCATAGAAATTCAAGGTACTAAGAGTTATTATGGTAGTGTACCCAAAGTAAAACTATATCAAGATTTTTGTTTAAAATGGAAAAGCTATTGTTACTGTTTACCTACTTCTTACATTGAATTTTACAGTAATGATAGTTTTGTTAAATGTACTTCTTCTCATCATAGGTCAAAATATGAGAATATCGCTTTTGGTGTTATGCCGCATAATGGCAATTTTCATCAGTTTGCAGATTTGAGAAATGAAAAGATTGATGAAAAACAGGCTGATTTTTATCATGATACTCGAAATGTTCTAATAGAATATGATACCTTTGAAATTAATTTCTCCTATGAAAACATCAGAAGCATTTTTGTTAACATTGAAGTGAATCCATGTAAGATATATTTTGATTTATTCAATCCACCTATCATATTCAGAACTGAAATTCGAAATAGTCGTAAAGATAAACATAGAAATTTAAATTTAGCAGCACCAGTACAGAGTGTTTCATTTAATTTCAGCAGAATGCGCATTTCAACTAGATCATATGACAATTTCGTCTCGCCTAAAATAGATGCTGATGTGTTAGGCCGGGCAAATGTTTTGTGCCTGACTTTTAGAGATTCACAAGCAGTACGAGAAATGATTTCTCGTATTCATCATCAATGCAGTGAAAAATCTGTCTATTATTCATACATATCTGTAATACCACGGGATAAGCCATTCGACCCTACTATAGGAATGCTCAATTTTGATTGCACATATCTGTTGACTGCCATACTTCGGAGAAATTTTACTTTAATATCACAGGCAGATAATATTAATTCTAGTCTTCGAAAGCTTGATGTTTTGAGTCGTCAAAACTCAGAATCATTAGAAAAAGCCTTGACGGCTGTACTCTTAGCTTTAGATTCTGGAAAGATTCTTAACTTTTGGAATGCCATTGAAAGCCAATATGATTATTACAAATCAAATAAAGATGAAATCCATTTTCAGGATTATATTTTGCCATCAAAGTGTAATATGATCAGAAGAGTAACTCTTACTCCAACCAGAGAATTGCTTTGGCCGAAAGAAGTTATGTTCAGTAATCGTGTACTGAGAAATTTTGATGCTGAATATTCCATTCGTGTATCTTTTCGTGAAGATAACATGTCTAGATTGAGTTTTAATGCACCATATGCTGATAATAATGTACTGGAATCGTGTATAAAAACTCCTATGACGAATGGTATATGTATTGGATCTCGAAAATATGAATTTCTTGCATGGTCTAATTCCCAAATTCGAGATCATGGAGTATGGATGTATGCTAAGGATTCTAAGAATCAGACAGCTGCCAAAATAAGAGAATGGATGGGTGATTTTTCGCATATACGTAATGTCCCAAAATATATGGCTCGAATGGGACAGTGCTTTTCTCAGACAGAGGATGCATTATCTGTGCCATTAGATCCTAACCTTGTACGAACAGAAGATGATATTGAAGGAGGATGGGATCCAGCGAATTGCAAACCTTACTGTTTTTCTGATGGTGTTGGAAGAATGTCTGTTCAGCTAGCATCACAGGTAAATTTAACATATATTGCATTTCTTTTTTTACCATCAGTAACGCACCTCATAATTTTTAATCTTACTTTTTTCTTTTGCAGTATTGTGTATGCAAGTATAATAATTATAAATATAATATTTTGTTCATAATTAATGTTTTCCGGCATTTTTGTTTTGAAAATGTATGTACCGTATTTTTCTGCCTATTGTGCGCAGCGGTGTATAATACGCAGACATATTTTCTGGCTCATTTTTAAAAAAGTTGTCATATAGTACGCACTGGCGTATTATGCGTATCACTGTAAAACTTAGTTGGCAATATAAACAATATTACTCTGCATCAGGGTTGGGTTTCTTCCGGAAGAAACTAGTTTCTTCCAGGACAGTGGAAGAAACTGGAAAAAACCGGAAGAAACTGGAAGAAATGGAAGAAACCGGAAGAAATGGAAGAAACCAACCGAAAGACAAAACAGATTTTCAAAATTAAAATTTATGAACTATATAAACTCAAAGTATAAATATAATGCCAAATATAAACTATAATTCAATTAATATTAAAAATATCTTTAGAAAAATAAGTTATTTGATAACAATCACTAAATATATACAGGTGATGGGTTTTTACTTTTCAATGCTAATATTTTTAGAACTTTTTGCATAGATACTATCTCATATTATTATTATACATTCAAACAGTACAAGTGATAATAATTATGGAATTTTTAGCCATAATATTTGCACTTTTGTTTTTTTAAGGATACAATTTTTTGTATAAACTCGAAGCTGGTACCCAATGAACTGTATCAATAAGTAAGATACCTACTTTTAAACTGTCCTGCAAGCTCTCTAGGATAAAAAAATAAAAAATTCATAGTTTGTATTTATCTATTTTAAGTTGAAAAATAAAGCGCAGTATTGAACTACAAAAAAATTTTCATTTGTTTTACAGTCAACTCCCTCTAACTCGCAAAAGTTTTGTCCAGAGGTTGTGCAGATAATAGGAATTTGAAAATTAGAGGTCACTGCCTTTGTTTACAGTTTTCTTTTGCAGATACAAAGTCAGTTATTATTAATTAAATAGACATCAAAACGGAAAGAGGATTTTTAATAAATTTTAGAACAAATATTTCTTCAATATTAATAAAACTAATCTATCGCATTCATATATGATGGTAAATAATTTAAGCATATTCAAATAATAGGTACCTATAAAATGTAAACAAACATATTTAAAAAATATGAAACAAAATATTTTTGAAAGTCTGGAAATAATATTCATCACTGATTAATTTTTTAAACATTCACGTAATAGTGGTTTATTTTCAGTGCTAGTCTGTATGAATTGCAGGATAATAAATATAAGAATGTTACTCACCCCCTTCCCCCTTTGTGTTTCAAAGTAAAGATTATGCTAAAAGTTTGATAGAAAATAATTATAAGATTAAAAAAAAAAACTTTTTATATACCACGTTTTTAAGTTTTCTGATGAATCATTAATAAAATACGAGAGGCTAAAAAATAATATTTAAGCACGAAGAATCAGTTCAGTGAAATAATAAGTGAAAAAAAAAAAAAAAAGTTGGTTTTAAAAATAAAATATAACTCCTTTTAGAACAATGTATATTAGTATCGTACGTTAGCATTTATCAATGTGTATAAAATTTTAAAATTGATAATGATGTCAATTCTTGTGAAATGCATAATTTAACTTTTTATAATTTTTTCGGATTCACATTGAATTAAAAGTATTTATTTTTATGTCGAAAGAAAATTAACTCGTAAATTTTTTTTGGCAACAATTAAATTATAGCTAATTTTTTAATGGCTATTTTATTGCTATTAAGAGTTTATTATTTTCATATTTTAATTAATTAAAAGAAAACTATTCGAAAATCTGACTTCGTAGTATTGTGTTGTCACCAGGTTCTGAGTTACTGTGAAAGTTTCAAATGTCTAGCTAGTAGGGAAATTAGTTAAAAATAGATTGCAAGATTTGTACCGGACAAACAATCAAACAAACAAGAATCGAAGTTAATAAAAACATGGTAATAAAAATTAAAAATGTGAATTTTTTTTAAATATGAGATGTAAATTTCTTTTAGATTAAAAAATCAATTACAGATTAGAAGGATTTGCAGATTATAAATCTGCAGATTAGATGTAGTTGACTGTACTGTATGTGACTCGTAAGTAAAATAAAGTTTTTGATGACATTTTGTAATACAGTAAATAGTAATTATTGCATTCTGGTTCTTTTAATTAACTGGATTACGTTAAGAGTTGTTTAATCAGAAAGTATAAGAAAATGATCCAAATTATTATTTATTATCAGTTAAAGAAATAAAATTGTCTGAATTATAAAACTTTATACTGTTTAAATTGAAATTCATTTTTTTACTGGATTTTGAGTGATCATCAGATATCGAGGCTCATTAACTCATTTTGATAAAAAAAACTCATAATTATTTGCTAAATATGTTATTAAATTTGTATATGTATATTTAAGTTACTTAAAGTTGTTTATAAGATCAATGCATCCATTGTATCTTACAAATCTGCAATTCATAGGATAAATTTTTAAGAAAAACAGTTTCTTCCATTTCTTCCACTTGGAAGAAACCTATTTCTTCCGGCCGGTTTTTTCCATGGTTTTTTCCGCGGTTTTTTCCACCTTGGAAGAAACCTGCCAACCCTGCTCTGCATGATTCCCAACAAAAACATAAGTACATAATACACTATATTCATTCTTTAATATATGTTAAAAGATGATTTATTTCGAATTCAAAAAATTAATATTTACTAGAAATATTTTCTTATTTCTAAACTACGCCACAGAACTTTATGAATCGAAATTCTATGTACGATCAATAAATGGCGCCAGTAAACAATTTTCGATTTCATAAAATTCTTAATACGATAATTAATTCACAAGCAAAGCATATTTTCCAGCCTAAATTAATAATTTTAGTGCAAATGCAAACATACAGGAATATTTTTCGAAATAAATATCATAAAAATCTTACAATAATATAAAAAATATGTTTGATTAAATTTTAATATTTCTAATAATAGAGCAATTATGTTTCTCTGGTTATTTCAACCTATATGCATTGTTTCCTCATTTTTAATTTAGAAATGAAAATTAAAAAAATAATAATACTGCAGTTATGTTTATCTCATTATTTAGCTTTTATAAATGCATTTTTTCATTTTAAATTGGTGATAATTCAGAAAATATACCTTTAAAATTTATAAATAAATATCTAAAATTAAATAATAATAAAATTTAATAATTTAAAAATATCTAAAAATTCACTTACCTGAAAATTCCTCCGGGGATCGAAAAAAACAAAAAAAAAACAATGAAACATACACCTACTTAACGTCATTAAATGAATTTTATTCAAAGACTTCAAACTCCGATTCATCTGACTCTGAATTAAACAAATTTAAAATACTTTCATCTAACAAATTAGCATCTTCGTTTTCACTAGATGTAGAGTCACTGTTAGAAATATATCCCTCAATAAGTTTTGCCTTTTGGAATGATTTTGTAACAATTTCTTCCGAGATGTCATCCCATGATTTCTTTATCCATTCACATACTTCTGCGTACGTAGCTCGGCGCATTTTGCCACTTTTGGTTGTAGTATGATTTCCGTCAGTCATCCAGTCTTCCCAAAAATGCCTGATCTTACTCTTGAACGATCGATTAATTCCGATATCAAGTGGCTGAAGCTTTTTTGTAAGACCTCCGGGAATTATAGCTAGTTTAGCAGATGCTGATTTAAGCGCATTCATTACTCTATCTTTAAGATGAGCTTTCATAGAATTCATTATGAGCATGGCTTTTGGCTTGAAAAAAATCCCTTTTCTTTTTCTCCACACACAATTCAGCCATTCAATCATTTCATCCTCATTCATCCACCCTTTTTCATTTGCTCTTACTTCAATCCCTTTGGGAAAATTTTCTTTGGGAATAGTCTTTCTTTTAAATATAACCATGGGTGGAAACTTCGTTCCATGGGCCGCACAACTCAAAACGACAGTAAAGGCAGTTTTTTCGTGACCGGTTGTAACAATTGGAATAGATTTTTCACCTCTAGAATTTACTGTTCGATTCGGAGGTGAATCAAAACATAACGGTACTTCATCCATATTGATAATCTGCCCTGGAGAAAAATTATTTTCATCTATGAGTTTTTTACAATGCTTATAAAAATCCTCAGCTTTCGTTTTCCAATCGGACGGAAATTTTTGACCTACTGTTGTGCGATTTCTAATAGCAAGACCTTTTCTTTTCATAAATCGAAAACACCATGTAGGTCCGCCTTGAAAATTATCAATATTTTTCTCTTGGGCCAACAGACGAGCTTTCAGTCTGATTTTTGTAGTTGAGACGGCAGATCCATTCTCCCTCTCGAGTACAATCCATCGATAAAGTTCTTCTTCTAATTCCGGCCACAATGGATGTCCGTGACGATTTGTTCTTCTTTTTTTATTTGATCTTTCGATATCAAGTTTATTTTTTCTCCATAATCGGACATTTGATTCATTGACATTAAACATTCATCCTGCTGTTCGATTATTGCTATTTTCAGCTTCGCTGATTACTTTAAATTTAAATTCATTAGTATAACTCGTTCGCTTAGACATCGCCGCAACTCTTTACTAATCGCTAATAAAACTGAAAGACTGAAATAAAATAAAACGGTAATGTACGTGGTAATCACATTCGCTATTCTTTTGTCTTTTCCATGGATTACTCTCATTTTCTTACACAATATACAATTGGTTAAGATGTTATATCATTTTCACCAGCAGCCAATAAAAACGATCGTAAGAAAAACGAATGAGGTTGCGCTGCTGGCGCCATCTGTTGTCCTATATTGAAAATATTAGTTTTTCTTCTGAATATTTTGTATAAACTTAAAGTAAAAAGTATTCAGATAATACGCGGCGTCCTTTAATGCGCAGCAAAAAAATTTAAACTTTTTTAGCACTTTATGCGCGTATAATAGGCAGAAAAATACGGTAATAGTGTTATATGTTACTTGTTTATAATATTGAAGAGCAGTTGCAGTCTGATTGTTGCCACACAGTGGCGGTTACATCTTATTATCTTAAAATAAAGTTATAATTAAGAGCGTACTTGACACAGTTATAATTACAGTTACATATAGACATACAGTTATAGTCATGGTTACATATATAACAACTCCTCATTTACAAGGAATGACACACAAAAATGTTATTAAAATATTTACAATATGCATGAAAGAACGAAGATACAAATTTAAACAAACTGACACACAAGCGGTGTTAGAAATAAGAATTTTGAAACTAGGCGTCAAAATGACACCTGGATTAAATTTTTTGGGCGTCAAAATGAAAAATCTAGGTGCCATCTATAATTAAATATGTATATTAAAATAATAATAATAATAATAAAGCATCAACTTATAAATAATATCTGCAAGATTATATAAAAATATATTTATGTAATGAATGTAATTACATTGACAATATTAAATGTACATATTTAAAATCACAAATTTATTCTTTGCCCAGAAGATACATCATTCCACCACAATTTAATAGCATTTTCTGGGCAGAAATCTTCCAATTTAGGGCTGTTTAATTTAATCATTAACAAATCGTCAACTACTTTCATAGAGATATGATTTCTTAAATCAGTTTTTATTAGGTTCAGTTGACTGAAATAGACTTGCTTGCAGTCTGATGGGATTGGGAAAATTATTAGGTATGATGAGGAAAAAATCTAGGCATCAAATATGGCACCTGTGATTGGAATTCTAGGCGTCAAAATGAAAAAACTGGTCACAAAATGCAACTAACGACCGCTTATTTCTAACCCTGCACACGAGCGCAATTATTTTGTTCCAGCAAACTAGTACACAAGAACAATTACTTAGTTACTACCCCATATCTGTTAGGACACTTAATAATGCAACATATCTGATAATGAATTGTTACTTCTTTTTTGAATTATCATTGTTAGAACCATTACCATTCAAATTATTATTTACAGAATCTTTGTTAGTAGAACCAGTCATTTCAAAAACATGTTCAAAAATTGTCTCGTTGTAAGAAGGTTTTAAATCAATTCTATTTCTTCTTCTTGTGCTTTCCTACTGATTTCCAGAACGAATCAAAACTTTTGATTATTTGGAATCTCCGATAAGAGTTTAGACATTCTGTCATAATAGAATTTACTTAAGTTTTGTTTATTATTTATAATTTTATTTCTTACGTTTGTTTGGAGGTCGGCTGGCTTTAATAATTCTCTATTTTGGTAATTTAGTTCGCGTTTGTCTACTCATTAAGGCTTGAGCGGGAGAAAAGTTTAACCCTTTTATGGATGTATTTCTAAATATATTCCAGGATTGCACTGTTAATATCCTGATTAGACTCATAACATTTTTTCAGCATACTTTTGGCAATTTTTACACCGCTTTCCGCTTCCCCGTTTGACTTTGCATATCTCGGACTACTATTTATGATTTCAAAATCGCATCCCGATGAAATTTTAAAAAATTTATATGAATTAAAGGGCATGTTATCTGCAACTAAAATTTTGTGAATTCCATGTGAATTCAATATTACTTTTAATTTCTCAATTATTTCATCTGATTGTTTATGATTTAAGGAAACAATTTCTAACCACTTAGTTAAATAATCGATTAAGACTAAGTAATTATTTTTCCTAAATTCACATACCCGGAAAAAACCTAGATGGGCTTTTTTAGGTTTACGCACTTAAAAAACCCCAATAAACCCCACTCTCAAGAGAATTTTATCGGGTTTTTTAAATATTTCACTTTTTAAAAAATAATTTCAATTTCAAAGTAAGAAAAATTCCTTTCATTTCAACCATCTATCTGTAACATCTCTTTTGAATGAAACAGTTTTAAAAAAAGAAAGATCAGAATAGATGAAAATCATTCTAAATCATTTTTGTATTTGTAAACATAATGTATTTAAAAATAAAATAAAATAATAATGATAATAATAATTTGCCTAAAATTCTAAGGATTTAACAACATATATTAAACATAACTAACAAATATAATATAATGACCTTGTAAGGTTCAATACAGGCAAAAAATGGAGTTCTTTTGTTGTCCTTACAAACTCCATAAAAATAGCCTTTTTAAAAGATTTAATTTTATAAAAATCTTTTTATAAAATTTTTCTGTATTTCCAGAATTATTTTTAATGATTACTTATAACTAGACATGTGCTGGAGCTTCCTTCAACGGATCTTTTGTAAAATTTTCCAAAAAAGAAAAATCCAAAGGAAACTATTATAACTAATTATCAACCCCAGTGGCAGAAAGTTTTGTAGCTGTCTGCGACAGGCTTTTAAAATTTCATAATCTGTCTGAAAAATTTGCGTGCAATCAGGGGTGAAAATGGCTTACACTCAAAAAGCCTGAAAGCTGATTGGGGGGGGGGAGGGGGGGCTTAACATCAGTGGTGATCTCGTGCAACAATACACGAATACAATTTTACTGCAGAACAATATAGTATAAACAATTGTGTGTACTCATTCATCTCATTCAATTAAATATTTTATAGCAATGTTTGACACAACACAATATAAATAATTATAAATAATAAAAGTATTAGTTTTAGTTTTGATACAGAAATTTTTTTTAAGTGAAATGTTATTCGAAAGTTGCAGACAAAAACTGTCCGCAAGCCGTTTTTCTGTGTCCGCGACTATGTCGCCGTGTCACGGTGTTTCTGCCACTGGGTTATCAACTATCTTTAATGTATAAATAAAAGAAATACAGTGTAGCCTCGCCTTCAGGTTCTCAGAATGTATGTTTTCCAGCAATTTACAATTTCTTCTTTAACCCTTTGTATCCCACCGGGACTTAAAAGATCCATCAAAAAATTCCTCAATATAGCCTAAATTTACTACAGGATTTCATTGGGACTATAGTTTAAGATTTAATCCCTATAGTTTAAGCTTTCCCTATAGTTAAGCTATAGTTTAAGCTAAATTTAATATGAGATGATTCTCATGCATAAAGAAATATAATTAAAAAGTTTCAAACTATTTTTCCAAAAATAAAGTAATATGTGATATAAAGAGTTAAATCTTAAATCCATTCATTTTTCTCATGTGTGCAGTGAATTTCCGTGTTCACTTTTACATTGATGAAATGTTGAATTTCCAGGGGTGGATTTAGGCTTAGGCCCGTGAGGCCCGGGCCTAGGGGCTCCTGTATTTTAAGGGTGCCAATTTTTTACAGGTGATTAATAATATTTGTTAGATGGAGGCCATGATTAATTGAAAAATGGCTAAAATTTGAAAAGTAACTCTGATTTAAAAGATAATTGAAACTGAAAATCAATTAGGGTTTTCATCAATTTAAGACCACTTTCTAAGCCACTTTGATCTATTAAGTATTTTCCATACTGGTTCGAAACACATGAATATAGACTATATTTGTACGATTAATCAGACAGACAGGATAATTTCGTATGTAACTACAAGATGCTATTTATTTTCATACAGAGATGGAACGGCCAGGGAAGAGCTTAACAACAGTGTGATCTCTGCAACTATACACAAATACAATTTTACTACAGCACAATATAGTATAAACAATTATAAAATAATAAGTTGAACTCATTCTATTAAATATTTTATAGCAATGTTTGACACAACACAATATAAATAATTATAAATAATAAAAGTATTAGTTTTAGTTTTGATACAGAAATTTTTATAAGTGAATTTTTAAGTGGAGGAGAAGTTTTGGAGCAGTTTTAAATGAAATTAGCATTTTTCTACATTCCCTTAAAATCTCAATAACAGGTAACAGGAGAAAAGAATACATGCATGACGCTGTCTATCAAGGGCAACCTAGGCTCCCTAGGTTGCCGTTGTTAAGCACTGTTTTGTTTGTTCCTACCAAGGCACCTATAGGAGAGCTCTAGAGTTCCTATCAGAGAACGTCTAAGACGTCATACATCAGTAGCACATTGTCGCGGGTAAAAAATGTCCATAAATTGCAGACAATTTTTTATGACTTCAGACAAAGACTGTCCGAAAGTTGCGGGCAATTATTTTATTAGTGCAAACAAAGTGTCCGAAAGTTGTAGACTAATAATTTTTTTTATTAGTGCAGTCAAAAACTGTCTGCGACTATGTCGCGGTGTTTCTGCCAAGGGGCATATCCGTATCTGCAGATCACAGTTTTTGACGATCCGGTGCATCCGTACTTATAACTTGATTCAATGAAACAGAATTAACTTGATAATAAGCATTTAGATATGCAATTATTAATAAAATGGAAGGTGCTACATTTTTTTTTTTTCTTTCCCACCCACAAAAATGGAACCCAGAAAACCAGAAATTAAAATCTGGCTCGACTCCTGACATGTAAGGTAGAATGTAGGCAGGAATAACTTTGTTTTGTGTTTCTTTATTAAATAAGTTTTCAAATATGAATACAATATGTCAGTATGTTAACAAAAATTAAAAAATATTTTTTTGCATACTTTTTTTCTTTTTAGTTTACCCATATAAAAATACATAATTATTTGTAATATGAAAGTTGTACATGGAAGGATTAAAAATATATTGCATTTTTTACTAGTTTTAATTTTAAGCAAAATAACTTTATAATAAAAAATTTAAATTAAATTTAAAATTAGGATAAAATACTGAATAGAATGAAATAAGAGTTTATTTTACTTTAATTCGCCATTCCAGATCGTACGCATTGACCTAGCCATTCAGAGTTTTCCATAGTTTTCTCTGAAATTTGCGTAAATACAGGCTAGGACTCCTTAGAAAGATCCCCCACAGAGGGCATTTCACCTGTAGGCCTAGGCCTAGGATCCTAGCTTAGTCAATCGGCTTTAGACCCTACACTACAAACAACCAACCAACTTTTGTTCCTCAGTTTAGACCAAACCAAACAAAACATTAAGAATATGATCATTTAATTTTTAATTATAATTAATTACGTACTATTATAAACAGTAATGGCACCAGAAATTCCCCGACGGGGGGACACCACCTCCTCGACAGGGGGGCACCACATAAAGAGAGTTTATTATATGAGTATTTATCAAAAACTGCAATACTGTTATTAATATTACTGTTAATGTTTGTACCATTCCATTTGTTAGTACTCCTCGTAGCTTTGGAGATCAGCGTGTCACAGACAGACATTTACTAAAAATATCGTGGTCTAAACGTGTTCTGGACCTCTCAAAACGTGTATATTCATGGAAAACCTGAATCTGAAATTTTTTACAAATCCAATACTTTCTTCTACTGAATATAGAATGGAAAAACTGGAATGCTCCAAATTTGTAAAAGTAAAGAAAAATGCTGCTAAAAGTAGAAAAACTGAAAGTTTTGTATTTTGGTTTTTTTAAACCCTGCTTTGAACAATTATTTTTTGTTCAAGCCAAGTACAATGCAAATGTTGTATTACAAAAATTAAGTACTTATCTCTGAAACCTGGACTTAATTAAAATCAGGGTTGGCAAAAACCCGGGTTTTTCTAGAAAAACCCAACCCACTTGGGTTTTTGCGGGTTTTTCTGGGCATTTGTGGGTTTTTCTGGGCTTTTGTGGGTTTTTGTTTGAATACATTTGCATTACAATGTTAGATATATGTTATTTAGTATATTGGTTGTAATACACCTAATTATATTAAACTACTAATTAATAATTAATCTAATATTTACATTAGAAATAAAAATTGGTTTGATTCAAATATTAAAAAAAATAGTGTTAATTAGTAAGATTAAGCTATATTTTATTTTAATGTATGCTTATTCAAAATAAATATTCTTAATGACAATAACTGATAAAATAAAAGAATTTAAATTCTTAAGTACAATACATATCATTTAAATTTTTTAGTTCCCCATCATGCTATAGATGGAGAACTTAGGTAATCGTGAAAATTTTCGACCTCGGTTTTTTTACTTTTTTACAAGTTTTCATGAGTGAGGAATCCGAAAAATGACAAAATTTGTATGGTGTGTGTTAGTTTGTTAGTCCGTTAGTCTGTGTACATGATATCTCAAGAACAAATTGTCACAGAAGTCAGATCAGTTTTAAAATATTTTCGACACTGGCAAGAACCCTATTCATTTGCAACATTCGAATTAAAAAACTTCGTAAGTTATTAAAAATCTATGCTTTTCTTAACATGGGAGAATAGGGCAAAATTTTACTTAAACGTGTATTAAATGGAACATTTTTACTGAAAAAATGAGACTTGTTTTAAAATATTAGTTTTGATGTCGGAATGAACATCAGTAACTAGAAACATGCTACTTTGAAAATTTCACAAGTTATTGGAAATTTACGAATTTCTTAGCATGGCAGTACAGGGCAAAATTTCACATAGATGTCGATTTTGAGGAACATTTTCATTGTAAAGATGTCAGACCACTTTTGAAATATTATTTAGGGTACTGGCATGAATATCATAGAGTATAAATTTTTCAATTTAAAAAATTCGTAAATTATTTGGAATTTACGATTTACTTAAAATGGCAAAATTGAGCATAAATGTATATTTTGAGGATCATAAATATATCAGACAACTTCAAAATAACATTTATGATACTTGTTTGAACATAATTGACTACAAATATTCTAATAGGAAAATTTTGCAAGTTACTCGTAATTTAAGATTTTATCAACATAGCAAAATAGGGGGATATCCCATATAAATATGCATTTTGAGGATTGTTGCATTGGAAATAGTAGCATGAAAACGAAACTACGAAATTGATCCTAATAAAATAAATTAATAGATTAGAATAAGATAAATATATCAAAGTGAACGGTGGATAGCCTATTAGGTGGGGATTCCATTATGTCTCTGTGTCAAGTGTTTGGTCAGATTCATTTCTGTTAACATGATAATCATGTTAAGAGAATGTCTTGTACTAGAAATTTATGAGAACATATATATGATGGGGAACTGAGCAGAGTCCACTTATGCTAACTAGTTTTAACTATAAAAATAAGTTGCACTGCTTTATCTTTTTTTTTTTTTTTTTTAAATACTTGAAACGGTTATAGAAGAAAATTTTATTTTATTAGATTTATAATTATGTTCGTACTAAAATTAAAATAAAATTATTATAAAGTTTTAAAACTAAACAATTTAATTAGTTAAATATTGATTCTGGACAACATTGATGTCCGCTGTTGAAAAAAAATATTGTTCGGTTTTACAGGAAAAGGAAAATTGAACCAATTATAAAATATAAACTTGTTTTTATTATATTTATAACTGTAGTTACTTTTTATGTTTAATACTATTTTCTAGAAAATAAAAATAAGAGATTTTTCTTTAAAGGGAAGGTGTTTTCTATACTTTATAGATGGGATTTGTAAATTATAAATAATTTTTAACAAAAACCCGCTTATTTGCAAAAACCCAGTGGGTTTTTGTTGGTGGGCCCGCCCAGAAAAACCCGGGCGGGTTTTTCTGGGCTGGGCCCACTTTGCCAACCCTGATTAAAATTACCTTTTCATATCTCGGATTCAGTTTCTAAAAAATCTCTGCTAAAATAGTAATGTCTTAATTTTTTTCCTTGAAAACTTTATTATAAATTTCATTGTTTACGTCAGTTGTGGTATGCAGATTTCTGGGAGTCTACTGTAGATCAATCTGAAAATAATCTGTTTGCTAATGAATAGCAACAAACTGCTAAACAATCAATTTGCCTTTAAATTCTAAAATATGTGAGGTACATTTGGGCCAAGTTATAAATTACCTATATTTATTCACTGTCATGCTCATGTAGCACATTGGAGTTTTAAAAACACAAAAATAAATTCATCTGTAAAAATTCGATCATTCTTTGTGGAACAGAACAGACATATATTTATAACATTCAGTGATTGAATAATGACTATCAGATGTTGACTGGCTCAGCAGAAAAGAAGTGGCATATAATGCCAAGGATTAAGGTTCAGTTGCTGGCGGGGTAACTTTTTGCTTTTCTTAAACTGTTTAGCTTTTACATTCTAATTAATATGTTCTTATTAGCATTTGCTTGAAGTTATAAATTCTATTTACATCAAGATAGTTGTTTTAATTCTGATGCTTATATTTTAGGTGCGCAAAGCACTTGGTCATGACAGATTGTGTAGTGCTTTCCAGATTCGGTACGGAGGGTGTAAAGGCATGCTTGTTGTGGATCCAACTCTCAAAGATGCTCACATTGTGTTTCGTAAAAGCATGAAGAAATTTGATTGCCCCAACAGCACTAGGTTGGAAATTGCTAAGACCAGTGGCCCAAGTAATGTTATGACTCATTCTATTCTTCCGGCATTTGTAATTTATATTATAAGCATGTTTTAATTGATAATAATATTTGAGGAAGTAAGTACATTAAATACTTGCATTATTCTTAATACATATAATACTGGTTAATCAGATGAACCCACATTAAGTATGTATTAAAATTAATAGAGGTTGGCCGGATCTAAACATCTTAATGTCTGTAATTTTCTACATATCAACAAATAAATATACACATAATAATTGAATACTTGGGATTGTAAACTACCAAGATTTCATGGAAATTTGGTTATATAGACTAATGAAGTTCATGGTATAATATACTCAACATAGAGTGTGCTCAACATAATATAATATACTCAACATAGAATGAAATACATTAGAATGATATTAACGAACATTTTATTATTGTACTTGCAAAGTACTTTTATTTTTATTATTAATAATTTATTTTCATTGATGTCATTAAAAGTCGTTTTGTTTTTATTGTTACATTATTTTCAGTTTCTTTGTCTCTAAACCGGCCTGTAATTACCCTCCTAAATGGTCTTGGTGTTCGACACAGAACCTTTCTGCGACTCCAAGAAGAAATGCTGAAAAAATTAACCGACATGCTTTATGAAGAAAGTAAAGCTGCTGAGTTTCTTCAATCTAAAACACCAACAAATTTGTACAGCTTTGAAGAATTATCAAAGTCTGGAATACATTTAACAACAGAACCCTTTTTTAAAGCCCTTCTTCTTGCTCTGCACAGACATCATATTGGTATGTATAATTCAATTTCTAATTAAAGAAACAAAAGTTTGTTTTTCTATTAACAAACCAATTATGTGGATACAGTGGGTTAAAAAAAAAGAAAAAACTTGATCTCTGCTTCATTTATTTGTTTATTGATTTTAGATATATATTAAATTGTAAAGCTGCATTTAAAAAAAAAAAAAAAAAAAAAAAAAAAGGTGCAGAATTTTATAAAATTAATTAAAAATTCCAGGGTATTCAAAAATAGCAAAATTAAAATTTTTTGTATGACTTCTCAAAAAAAAAAAAAAAAAAAAAAAAAAATCTGGAGTGACTCCACTTGACTTTCCGGACATTGAGTAATTAACAGTTTTGTAGATAAAGTAAAGAAAGAGCAGTTTTTAAACAAACAAAAGAGAGAAAACCATAATAGAGTGTTTGAGTATTTTTCTCATTATATTACATAATGTTTTATTTAATACTACTGAACTTTGAGCCCATAGATCATAATGATAAAGAATTTTTCGTTGTGTCCCTATAAAAACCTATAAATGCTAGATTCACCAAAATGCTTATAGTTACTGCAACAGCGATTTATAATATTCATATAAATTTTCAGCTCAATTGAATAAAGCGTTTAGATGCTATCGCATTTTTAAAAATTTGGTCCCATAGGCCATAATGATAAAGAATTTTTCCTGGTGTCCCTGTAAAAAAACTATAAGTGCTAGATTCACCAAAATCAATAGGGTTCGTACTATGGTGACTTACAATATACATGCCAACTTTCAGCTTATTCGAACAAAGCATGATTTAGATGCTAGCTTGTCCACTCACAGACATACACACACATATCATCGTAAAAATAGTGAAAACGGACTTGAAACATATAGAAACTTCAAAATCTCAAATTCGGATTTTTGACATGATTACAATACTTTCCTCACTATAGTGTTCGGAAAGTAAAAAAAAAAAAGTGAATTATTTCTTTTATACTAATAAAGGGAGTTGCAAATGTTTATCATTTTATCATTAAAAATACTGCCGTTATGATAAGATAAAATGCTGACTTAAAGCATGCAACCAGATTGAATTTCAGGGGATTATGGTTTTGCATAAATTACATGTGAAAACAGTAATAACATACATAAATCACTAAACATATTTATTTTAAAATTTATGATTAACTATTCATCATCTTTGTTTCAATATCGCTATTTTTATGATACAGTTTGCTGATAATATGTTCGGCACCTTATTAAAGAATGAGATATTTTATTAATTGAAAATTTTTTGTACAGGGATCATATTTAATTTTTGAAATTAAATCACTTGAAGTTTTTACACATCTTTGTAATTTATAATGTATGTCTAATACAGGGCACAAAACAGTGTTAGAAATTAGAATGTAAAAGTCAAGTGTCAATGGCACCTAATTATTTTTTCTTAGTTGCTTAGTTTCTTAGTTTTCTTAGTAAATTGTCTACTCGGGAGTAACTTTTGAATTTTTTATTGGGATCATAACACAACAAGATAAAAATTATTATTTTTTATTTTTATTTTTTATTTAAATAATAAATACAAACTCAAAAGTTAACCACAAATACATATATATATATATATAATTAAAACTTACTTAAAATGGAACAAACAGTAGAAAAAAATAATTTTTAATTATCTGCTGGTCATCTAATTTTTAAATTCAGTCAAATGCCAGGTATTACATCTTCAAGCAAAATGAGAAACTACCAGAAAATATTCATTCTTTTTAAAATTATTAATTTATACTTTCCAACTTTTATAAGCCCAGATTTGGTTTAAATTAAATAATCATTTCAGAAATTATCATGACAAATTTTTGATTATGTATAGATAGATAAATTAAGTGATTGCAGTAAGATATTTGAATATTTTTGTGATGTTAAAAATTTTTTCTGCAGACAGCATTTTATGGTTTTTTTTTTTTTTTTTTTTTAGCTTATGTATGTATATCTGTACTGACAATGTAAAAATTTTTATAAAGGTAATAAAATAGAAGTATCTTGTAAATTATATATATATATATACTAGCAGGCTTTGCCCGCTTCGCTGGACATTAAACTTAAATGAGTTGTCAAAATCCCATATCTTTATTAATAACCCAAGTTCTCGCTGTGATTGGTAGAGGTTTTCTCACTCGCAAAGTGAGGAGTCTAGGTCTCCACTGTCTTCGGCACAACTTACCCACTTCTTACTTCCCCTTCCTCAGCGGGTGAGTTCGAAGTCTTGCAAAATCACACTAATGTACATAATGCGTACACTTAATCAATATACAGTCTGGGTCCCCACTGCCTTAGGCACAACTTACCCACTTGTTACTTCCCCTTCCTCAGTGGGTGAGTTCGAAGTTTTGCAAAATCCCACTAATGTACATAATGCGTACACTTAATCAATATCCGCACACCAAAATTCGCCATTCTAAGATAATTCAAAGCGAATTCAAACGGAAAAACATGTTTTTTACACATGTTTATTGGGAACGACTTTAGTATAAACCCACAATGATATTTGGCGATTTTTTTGTTGGCGATTATGGCTAAATCATAAATCTAAAAATCATAAATCATATATGATAAATGATAAAATCATAATCTAAATCATAAATCCAAAATAAGCAAAATATTAGGCTGCCATATTATATCGCAAACAGTCCAGAACGACATTGTTATCCTTCAAAACAACGCCAAAGAAAAATCGCCAAATTCAGCTGTGGGGTTATACTGAAGTTATACCATTTATTGCCCTCCGACTCCGAGAAGGGGGGGGGGGATTTCGAATTTCGTGAAATCCAGTTACAATAAGTGCCGGATGCAAACAAACAATTTACGCACCAAATTTCGTGACCACAGAAGTCTTTAATAGAAAATATAAATAAATAAGTACAAAATGCACAGCTTTAGTATGGGAACCTTTTGGTGACTTTAAATATTTTAAGCCATTTTTGCGATGAACTGAATTGGCTATCTCAATTGTGCAATCAAAGATCTTGGCGAGAAACGTCAGAGCTACTTCGGTTCCGAATTTCAAATTTTGCCAAAGGGATCCAATACTAAAGCTGTTCCATATCGAATCTAGGTTGAAAACGGAAAAAGGGTAAAATAAATTAGAAATATCAGACCTATATTTGGGTCATTCCATGTCAAATCAACGAAGGAAAAAACCTGACCCCCTCAGATTTCTATGAATTTTGGCTCATTTATTTGTTCTATAGAGAAATGAATTTGTACAAATTAATAAGTCTCTACCTCTTTTAGTTTTTGATATACAGGGCTGCAAAAATGCAAATTTTCAAAATTCTTGTTTTACAAATGTGCCCATATGTCCTTCCCTAATTGACTTAGAGGTATAAATTTGGTATCATTAGAAAGCTTATAATACAGGCTTTCAAAGGATATATCACATGCACACATTTTTAAAAATTTTCATTTCAAGGTCAAACTTTTTTACCTTTGACCTTCAATAACTCAAAAAGTGCATTTTTTATTTTCTTTTAAAAAATATATGTTGTTCCTGCATTTATTATCTATAATTACTGTGATTTTCAGAATGGGATTGCCATGGGATGCTGAGTTATAAATTAAAATGTAACATCTATCAGTGTATTCATACTAACATCAGGGTCATTCCTAAGTCAAATCAACGAAAAAAAGTAACATTCTTAACCTGATCCTCTTTTTTTTTTTTTTTTTTTTTTAATTGGGCTCAGATATTATGTTTATGTAGAAATTAATTAATACTGAATAAAAAGTCTGCATCAAAAATGCAAATTTTCAAAATTCTTGTATTACAAATGTGCCCATATGTTCTTCCCTAATTGACTTAGAGGTATAAATTTGGTATCATTAGAAAGCTTATAATACTGGCTTTCAAATAATATATCACGTGCACATATTTTTCAAATTTTTCATTTCAAGGTCAAACATTTTGACCACACACAAATTACAAGATATTCACTTTCTTTCAGAGTTTGCTTCAAATAGATAAGATAACTGGATTGTTGACTAGCAGGAAATGAGTGAATTAGAAGTTTTGGAAGATTTTCAAAAAGTATACTGATGAATTCTTCAGTATGTTTGACTAATGTTTCAAGAGACATTGTTTTTTCCACCTGTATCCATTGTTTATAGGTGATGCTTTCAATGCAGTTAAGTTCCAAATCTTCTTCAATTCTCTTCTTAACTCCTTCAAACCCAGGACAATTTTTACAATTTCCAAAGTAGCAAGCTTCAGTTGGTATTATCACACAATGCATATTTTGTAATATCTTTGTAAGATTGAATTGGTTTATCCCCTTCTATCAGTTCTTTCATCCTACATTGGATAATCATGAGTTTGGCATTTTGGTGTGTTGTACACACACAAACACTGTGAGTTCCACTTGCACCAGCAAGAACACAATATTTAGGTCTGAGTTCACAAAACTTTGAAAATCCTATTTTCAGTAGTGGATATCGCTGTTTGAACAAAGCATAAACTTCACGTAAGTTACACAAAATTAATTTTTTTTTGGATATGCTCTCGTTTTCCATTCATCTTAAGTAAAATGAAATGTTTTTTTCCTGGCATCATTCGACTTACACTCTCATACAAATTAATTACTTTTTTTGCTGTTTCAGGATCTAAAGTTTTACCAGGTTTAGGATCAGGAGATGACATGATGCCTTTTTCTTTAACTAGACTTTTAGCTTTTCTTGCGGTGTAATCTGATACACCAAATTCATCTTGAATATTTTTCTAAGTCCAGCTTTTTGGGAGAGTAGTCAATATTTGCATTCTAATGCTTTTATCTTTTGTAGAGTTAAATTTTTCCTTTAGTTGTCCAATAATTTCATGATCAGAGGAGAGAGGAACAGCATCTTTTTCAGGATCTGAATGAATATTCAATATTCTGCTTTTGAATACTGCTGCTGTTTTCTTAATTTTTTCCTGGGGATATTTCTTCTGATATAATCGTTTTTTCCGTAGAGGTGACTCACTTAAAGCAATCAAAGTTTTGTTCAATGAACTTAAAGCTTCTTCCTTTTCTGGGGTACACAAAGAATCTTTTTGCCCAAATTCATCATCAGAACTAGATTCTATTTTTTTTCTTTTTAACTAGTAATTGCTTCTCAGTACATGCTTTTAATTCTTTACGGCAAGTATCACAAATTTTGTAATCTTGTTTCAAAAAAGTAAATTTTTTCACCAAGTTCTTGCTTACATTTCTTAATTTTTTCTTACAGCAATTGTGACTTGACTTTTCAAATGGGTTGCAACAGTACCTTTTACATGAAGCTGTAGAAGTTGAGGGTTCCATCTCTAAATTGTCCATTTCTTTAAAACTATGATAAGTGAATTGTAAAAATTTAAAATTTGTAAACAGAAGATAGTAAAGGAAATAAAATCTTGAGCAATAGTTCACTATAACTTCTTCAAAAGATGATCACAGACAAAATGCCTTAAATGATCTATGCTTATCAGACTTAAAATGCAGGGGTAGTGACTCATGTCAGTTTAGAGACCACATGGCCCTACATAATTAAACTGTTTGAGAAACTGCATAGTTAAAAAGATACAACATATAGTCCTACAATGATCATGTAGCATGATTTAAAAATGTGGAAAGGAATATTAAGATAAATGAAAATAAAAGTGAGAATGAGAAAACTGCTATGCAATTTATTTCTCATAGCAAAATTAGATTTTAGTAGTAGAATCTTTTTGTTAAAAAGTACCCCATGCTTTTTTTTTTTTTTTTTTTTTTTTTAATAAATATATGGAAAAAAAATTCTACTTTTATATTCATGTAAAATAAAATTAGATGAATAGAATAGAGATATTAATTGCAGTATTTTATTACTAAATATTATGTTGTAATATGATTGCAGTGAAAATTTTCTCCTTTTTTTTTTAGATAAGTTTTTTTTTTTTTTTTTTCTTTAAAAAAATCTAATACTGTATTATAAAGGTGAGACACAAATTAACATTTTAATTTAATTCAGAATCCCATAGAAATCTCAAATTAATATGCACAGATATTTTACAATATAGTTATGTAAGAATACCATACTTTTTCTTTTTTTTAAGAAACACACTTTTTGAAGTATAGGTCAAAGGTCAAAGTCTTTGACCTTGAAATTAAAAATCCAAGAAATATATGTATGTCATATATCAAATGAAAGGCCTATTCAAGCACTTTCTAACAGCAGCAAAAATAAGGTTCTGTGACAATTAGGGAACAAGTTATGACTTAAGCAATATGCATAATGCAAAAACTAACATATTTTGCCCATTTTTGAAGTTTATTATCACAGAAACCAAAATAGATGCAGACTTTTTATTCAGTATTAATTAATTTCTATATAAACATAATATCTGAGCCCAATAAAAAAAAAAAATATTAATAATAAGAGGATCAGGTTAAGAATGTTACTTTTTTTCGTTGATTTGACTTGGAATGACCCTGATGGTAGTATGAATACACTGATAGATGTTACATTTTAATTTATAACTCAGCATCCCATGGCAATCCCATTCTGAAAATCACAGTAATTATAGATAATAAATGCAGGAACAACATATATTTTTTAAAAGAAAATAAAAAATGCACTTTTTGAGTTACTGAAAGTCAAAGGTAAAAAAGTTTGACCTTGAAATGAAAATTTTTAAAAATATGTGCATGCGATCCTTTGAAAGCCTGTATTATAAGCTTTCTAATGATACCAAATTTATACCTCTAAGTCAATTAGGGAAGGACATATGGGCACATTTGTAAAACAAGAATTTTGAAAATTTGCATTTTTGCAGCCCTGTATATCAAAAACTAAAAGAGGTAGAGACTTATTAATTGGTACAGATTCATTTCTCTATAGAACAAATAAATGAGCCCAATTTCATAGAAATCTGAGGGGGTCAGGTCAAAAATGCAACTTTTTTTCGTTGATTTGACATGGAATGACCCATTTATAAATTTGGTACCAAATGAAAGAGGCGATTTTTCTGAATCCAGGGGTGCAAACAGTTTTTTGATGCGACAATTAGATATTAAAAAAATAACTAAAGTATGAAATTTAAGTGGCAACGGAAAAACGGAAAAAGGGGAAAATAAATTAGAAGTATCAGACCTATCGTTACAAATTCAGTACCAAATTAAAGAGGTGATTTTTCTGAATCTTGGGGTGTAAACAGTTTTTCGATACGACAATTAGATGTTTTAAAATTAACTAAAGTATGAAACTCAGATGGCAAAACTTCATTTAAATCTTTTCATAATTTGTAGTGCGAATCACGCGAATGAAAAAAGTCTTTATCTTAAAAATTTATTTTTGCATTTTATTTTTCCATTCAAAGCGTTTTAGTGAAAAAATATTTATGGCGCATGCGCAGGCGTTTTTTACCCACAATTTAAACACTAATCAGAATTTTGAAAATTTCTATAGATATAATTTTAAGTTAGGTGAAGACCTAAGTTTCTGCCAAGCTCTGTTGAATTCCGTCCAGCCGTTCTCGAGTGATGCCCGGACAAACGTGTTTTAGTCTTTTACCCCCCAGGGGGGAACGGGGGAGAATTTCTGAAAAGTTGATGGATATAATTTTAAGTTGGGTGAATACCTAAATCCCTGCCAAGCGCCGTTGAATTCCGTCCAGCCGTTCTCGAGTGATGCCCGGACAAACGCGTTTTAGTCTTTTACCCCCTATGGGGAGAACGGGGGGGAATTTCTGAAAAGTTGATAGATATAATTTTAAGTTGGGTGAAGACCTAAATTCCTGCCAAGCATCGTTGAATTCCGTCCAGCCGTTCTCAAGTGATGCCCGGACAAAAAAAGCGACATTCGGACACGATGACACACACACACACACACACACACACACACAGGCAAAATTTTCTGAAGTCATTTTCGGCTCTCATGGGGTGTAAAACGTGAAGATATCGCAAAATTTTTCGATTCCGACAAATTTACAGACAAAACTCTGATTTTATTAATATAGATATATATATAAGACAAAATTGATTTTTCAAAATCTGGACAAAAGTTAGGCGTCAGAAATGACAACTGTGTGTGATTTTATAGTTGCCAAACACAAATTTCTAGGTCCAAAATATGCCTAACGATGGCTAATTTTGAACCCTGACACGAAATTTCTGCTTGCCAGCTCGCCATTGGCGAGTGTAACTTTTACTGTGGCGAGTAAATATTTGGTCTAGTTATAGTTATAGATAGAATTCTTACCCTATACACTGGCAAAGAAATTTTTTTATTAATTTAAAAATGGTAAAATATTTTAAATTAATAAAAAAAATTTTGTTGTTGGGAAATATTTTGTCGATTGGCAAAATATTCCCCCATAATAACCTCATGTTTAACTTATCTTTTGAACCAAATTCTCTCTTTCTCCTTAATGACTGAAAAATCATCAAGAATTTCCCAGTTTTTTACTAAAATGCCAAAGATTTGTACTTCCAATGATATAGTAAGCAAGGATCGTATCCAGAAAAGTATTTGGAAATAGTCGTTTCAAAAGACAACAATGGACAAGTTAAACACGTCACCATTTAATCCAATTGAAAAAATAAATTTGGGCGTAAAAAGACATTTCCAATGTAAAAAGTTATTGGAAGTTGAGGAAAGTTATTGGAAGTAAAAAGTATTGGAAGTTTTAATCTTTCATGGGAATAAGATTCTGATTGGATATTGTTTGATAAAGTGTTTCTTTAAATGACTTTTCATATTTTATTTAATCTTTTTTAAATTTCAAATGCAATACATTAAAATGATTTTTAATTGTAGATGATTATGAGATATGATGACACAAGATCATTTTATTTCAGAAAACCTTTGCATATTTGTAAAATCATTTCAAATAATTGTGAAAAAAAATTCCTAAAGTAATAGAATATGTCAACCCTATTAGAAGAGTTACCAACTTTTATAATTTATTTCAGAGCATTGTTAGCACCACCCTTTTTTTACACCATATATTTTTTAGAATAATTTTCAGGAATATGCAATTAATTACGACTGAATAAGAAAATTATTCTAAAAATATAGTGGTATGAAAAGAAGGCCAGCTAATAATGCTCTGGAATAAATTACAAAAGTTAGCAACTCTGCTATTTGTGGCGAGAATTTTTTGTTTTTTGTTTTTCTGGCGAGTGTTATTTGAGTTGTTTCAGACCCTGGTAAAATATCAGTATTTAAGGAATTAAAGCTGATGATGTCAAGCTTTGAAACAAATGCATTTAGTAATAGTAATGTTAATAATTAAATATTATTTTGTTGGGATTTGTTTTATACATTGTACATGAAGAATAAGAACTTTGTAATAATAATAAAAAAGATGAAGCTACTCTTATATTTTTTTGGAAATTTATGTCTTTTCAAATTAATATTTAAGTATGTCCTTTCATCAGGCACACACATACAAACAACAAGTAAGCATGAATATAGAGTGAGATCTACTACTGGGATGCTGCCTGCACTCATAGCAGCTTTTGGATGCTTGTAGGGTCAAGCTTAATTATTTAGACCCAAAATAGCTATTGCAGGTTTTAGCAGTTTAAGATGTTTGTTTACTAAGCTCTTATTTTTCATCATTCAACATGAGTTTTTGCACATTTTATTGGAATGAATTTGCTATATATATATATTAGATTTATTTTTTACATTTTTCTAGAGATTATTAATGTTAACTATTAATTGATCAATTAGAATATTTCATTTTTATTTAAGAATTTGTATAATAAAAATTTAAGAATTTTATTACAGTACGAAGCCGAAAATCCGGAATCGTCGGGACCGCGGCGATTCCGTATTTTCAGATTTTCCGGATTTTTGGTCATGCCTAAAAAATATAATATTATGGTTTAAGTACTCGGATAATATGCAAATGCATGTAAAAAATAATATATTACGATTTTGAAACATATTCTGTAATATTCCTTTTATCAACTTTAACAATACATAAATAAAAATAAATTAAAAATAAAACTTGAAAAATAAAACAGATTTATTGAAATATTTGCAAACAAAAATTAGTACAAGTTATAATAAAAGAAGAAGAAAAAAAAATAAGAAAAACGTGCCATTTTAAAAACATTTTTGTGATTTTTTTTTTTTTTTAAAGTACTTTAGGTTTTTTAATTAAAAGTTTGAGCATAATTGAAATAGAATACAGAATTTAGTTCTCAATTAAATAAATGTTTAAGAACTGTTACTATTATTATAATCTTCTTCTCTCTCCTCTTTCAGACATTGCAAATGCCGGTTTTGAAGATTAATAAGAAAAAAAAAAACTTTTTTCGGTTCTTTACTTAGATATATTTATGCTTTAAAAAAAAAAAAAAAAAAAAAAAAAAAAAAAAATGCTGTTGATGATGATGATTAACGCCGCCGAAATTGTCCGGATTTTTGGCGATTCCGGATATTTGGAGTCCGGATTTTCAGCTTCGTACTGTACTTTATCTTTTAGGGGGTTTGCATGTTAGGTAGTTTACATAGTACGTAGAGTACAATTAAATAAATCATGGATAAAATCATCCATGAAATTGAGCTTGAACTTTTCTTAATCACAGGATAGAGAGAGATAAAAAAAAAAAAAACTTTTCTTTTTTCCAGAAAAAAAAATATATATATATATATGTAAAAACGGATTACTCACTTAATATATAAAATGAAGCGATAATCGTTTCAACATTAAATCATTCTTTCTAGTTATTCTCAAGATTAAAATGAAACCAAAACTCACTATTTAACTCAAATAATCAATCTGTCTGTCTACACACAAATACTTTTAATACGATGATTATTTACACTAAAATATTTACATGGTTTCAAGATGATTAGGAAAAATATTGTAAATTAGCACCTTCTGTGCTATCTATCTATAATAATAAAAGAAGATGTCTGTCTGTCTGTCTCTCTGTTTGAGCATCTATATGTTCAGCCCCTACTGAATGCAGAAGTATAAAATTTGACATACGGGTGCTCAGAAGCCTTCCCAAGTTGATAGTGAAAACAGAATTTAAAAATTTTAATTAGTTCTGGAGATATTAATTAAAACGTCGACCAGTGTCTAATTAAAAAGCGAGCCGATCGTAATTTCTGCCCTTCAAGTAGAGAAAAATTTTGTGGTTTTTTCTAAAGCGATTGCTGCAGAACTTTTGGAGATATTGAAAATGCACCTATACCACGAAAAAGAGCATTTATTACTAATACTTACGGTACAATTTTTTTTTTGAAAAATACAGATTTTTTTATATTTAGAAAAAAAACTAAAAAGGGTCGAAAATTTCTCTTTTTCTCAATCGTCTTTTTTGAAACACCCTGTACGACCAAGTAACTGTTCCATTTCTTAACAACTGGTATATTTGGAAAGGTCATTTAACCCTCTTTCGAACCATATGAACATTTTTACAAAATACGGATTAGCGATCCATATTTTTAGATTTTACGAAACATCGATTTTTTCACAAAACATTTTATAACTCAAAATCGTTTAGAGATAAATCATTTCTTTTTTTTTTTTTTTTTTTTTGTATATAGATCTCGCTTCCACAAATCAATTCCCAAAAGATTGAGAGAAATTTTCAAAAACTGAATTAGGTATAATTTTTTTAATTTTAGGAACGGGCATCGCCATTCCGTAATGAACTGAATACTGCTTGCTATCTTGATCCATGGGGTGGGTTACCATGGCAACTGACCTTGACAGAAAAGAGAGAATTCGATATCCGTCCAAACGAAGGAAATATTTTACCACTTGAGATCACCTGCTTTTTCTACTAGGAATAAAAATTGCAAATTTCAAAATGCTCCAATTTTTTTCTAAATTTTTTGAAACTTTGTGTGTGCATTTTACAGCACAGGGAATAGTTTCAGTTGAAATTTCATCGATTTTTGAAAAAATTTACATTTTAATTGCAAATTAAATTTTATTGTAATAAGCGTATTTCAGTTTCTAATTATGATTAAATTATTTTTAATACATCATTCGAAAGATATTTTAAAGTTCTTTTATATTATCGAAAGTTTTCACCAGATTTACACGTTTTGAGGTGTCCTGAATCAGTTTTCTTATGTATCTCAGCTACTAATTAAAATAATTTCATAAGTAATACATCATTAGAAAGCTTTGTTGATTTGGAACTGAACAGTAGATTACAGAAATTTCTACCACCAGATGGCACTGAAATATTTTAAAATTTCAATATTTCAAATTCTAATTATGATTATATTATTTTTAATACATCATTCGAAAGATATTTTAAAGTTCTTTTATATTATCGAAAGTGGAATTCGAGATTTTACCCGATTTACACATTTTAAGGTTTCCTGTTTAGGTTTTCTTTTGTATCTCAGCTACTAATTAAAATATTTTCATAAGTAATACATCATTTGAAAGGTTTGTTGATTTAGAATTGAACAGTAGATTAAAGAAATTCTACCACCAGATGGTGCTGTAATATTTTCAAATTTCAATATTTTAAATTCTAATGAGCAAGGAAGGTGTTGTATGTTCTAAAACGGGGATAAGGTGCCACCGAGCGAGACTTTGCTAAAGTCAGAAATTTGAAAGATCATAACATGGTGAGCGAACAGGCTGTTTCAGATATTGAAAGTGGAAGAGGGTGCTGGAGGCTACCGAGCGGGAATTTACTGCAATTAAATTTTTCAATAAAGCTATTTTTACTATTTGTCAATAAGCTATTGTAAGATCTGAAACGGGAAAAAGCGCCACCGAGCGGGAGTTTCATAAAGTTGGATTTTTCAAGGATTGCAAACCAGCTGGTCGCCGAAGGTGGCTAGTTTAAACATAAAAGTAAATACAGAACACTTTTGTTCTGTCATATTTTACGTGAGTCCATCTGACTACACTACTTCATCAACCAACGAGGAACGGAACGGCGACTGACTGTTTGATTGAACTTTTTTTCTGCCAGGCCACTTGTTGCCATCTCCAGTTACAAATATTGAAGTGGCAAAGTTGTAGTGGTTTTTCCTCTGTGAGTGGAAAAGTTGAAGTGCTTTAACTTCACATTCTCGTTAGCCCCCATATTGTAAAAACGGATTACTCACTCAGTATATAAAATGAAGAGATAATCGTTTCAACATTAAATCATTCTTTCTAGTTATTCATAAGATTAAAATGAAACCAAAACTCGCTATTTAACTCAAATAATCAATCCGTCTGTCTACACACAAATACTTTTAATACGATGATTATTTACACTCAAATATTTAAATGGTTTCAAGATGATTAAGAAAAATATTGTAAATTAGCACCTTCTATGCTATTTAAACATAAAAGTAAATACAGAACACTTTTGTTCTGTCATATTTTACGTGAGTCTGTTTGACTACACTACTTCATCAACCAACGAGGAACAGAATGGCGACCAACTGTTCGATCGAACTTTTTTTCTGCCAGTCCTGTTGTTGCCATTTTCCAGCTACAAATATTGAAGTGGCAAAGTTGTAGTGGTTTTTCCTCTGTGAGTGGAAAAGTTGAAGTGCTTTAACTTCACATATATATAAACAAAAATATTTTTCCTTTTGTTGGAGTAGCTGTACTCTATTGTACTTGACAGAAGAAACTTTTATCAAATTACTCTTAAAATTTTATTTGTGGATATATTACAGAGATTTTTTTTTTTCCTTTAACCTTGTTGAAGTTTTTTTCCTTTTTTAAATAAATGTACTTAATGTTACTGAAATAAATTTATTTCACTTTTGTTTAGAGTTGATTATGTAAGATTAATAATTTCTTTTAAACAAAAAGTATCATAAATGAGGTTTGTTATGAATTGACTTAGTTGCATAATTAGAGACCATGAATTTAAAAAGTTTTACTTGATATCTTTTATTATAAAATTTTGTATGTATTTCTGATTATGAGGAAAATTTTGAGACTCAATGAGGTTTGCGCCTTGCTGTACCTTCCAGATTTCCCTAAGTAGTAAAAATACAGTTAAAAAAAATTTCCTTTAAAATTTTGCTTTAAGAATTTATTTGCAATTAAATATTTTACTGATTTTTTCTCTCTTTTTTTAATAGAAAATATAAAATTGCGAGCTAACATTGCAATAGACCCCAATAAAGGAAGAAACATGCTTGGTGTCATTGATGAAACTAACAGCCTCAATTATGGAGAAGTTTTTGTTCAATACAGCAAAGATATCTTATATGGTGAAACAACTAAAGATACTAAAATCCATAAAGGTAGGTATTAAATGTTAAATTAAAATGAATTTATCTTTCTGTTACAGCAACTTGAGGCCTGAGAACTTCCCAGATTATACATTCATCTGAACTGGATCTGGAAAAACTAAATTTTCTCTATCCAAACTTACATTTTTGAAATGAAGTCAAAATTGGCACAAAAACTTTTTTTTTAACCAACCAACAAAGAACAAAAAAACCAACTAAAACTGAGCTTATTCAAGAAAAAGGTGGAAAAGAAAGGTTTTTAAAAATAAAGGTAGTTTTTTCAGACGAATCTAGATAAAAATTGTTCTTTTGAAAAACAAATGCGAGTAGCTGAAAAAGCTTTACTATATATATTTTTTGATAAATTTAACTTTTAGGAAATATTGAAAAAATATTGCTTTTATTTATTGTTTCCCTTTTAATCCTTGAGTGCCACCCAAAACTTTTAAAATTGCTTATCTAACTGCAAGTTAAACTAGTATGTTGTGGCCACCACAAGACTTTCTTCTATATTTTCCTATACATATTCAATCAGTAACAATATTTAAAAAAAATAAAAAATAATAATACTTTTTTTTTTTTTTTTTTGTTAAAAGTAATACATATTCAATCAGTAACAATATTTAAAAAAAAAAAAATTACGAATTTTTTTTCTAATTTTTTTTTGTTAAAAGTAAAAATAATCGATAACTTTGTTTTAAATTATCACAGATTTATTGTTCAACCATTCGTTTTAAAGGTATTGACGAGATCTTTCGAATGATACCCATCTTCAAAATTTAACCCCCCCCCCCCCCCCCCCTGGGAGGGGGGGGGGTTACTTCCACTACCGTCGAAATAACACTCAAGGCCGACTGGCGCTTCAAAACAGGTAGTGCGACGTCACTGACAGTAGACCGTTTTCATTGGACTTCCATCTGCTTTTCTTCCTGCTTGTGCCTTGTATTTCCCGCGTTTCTTCCAATTCGAATTGAAATATAATATGCGTTCTTATGTTGTTAATGCAAAATCCATTATTTTTGTTAAATTAATTGCATATATATCATAAAAGATTGTGTAGCATTTTGTAATTATCATTCCAATTAATATTATATTCGACAAACAGGCCGTATAGATGTTTTGCTTCTGATTACAAACGCAATTTGGATTTCGTGTCAAAGTTGTCAGTTTTCCTTCCAATGAACAGCTGAAACAAAAGTGGATTCAAGCCATTCCAAAAGCAAATCCGAAAATAACCGAAGCATCTAAGGTAAGTGCAATATTTTGTAATATTACTAAATTAGCTAAATGAGTTTTAACATATACTATTGAATACCACTGCTATACAGAAACAGACTGAGCTTTCTAACGTTAGAATCATTGCAGATTTTAAGAATGGAATAAACCAAATAAGTTATATTTAAAAAAATATTAAATGATCTAATTATGTGAAAAGTTTGTTTGAAAATATCTATTGTAATCATAAAATAACTAATAGACATTTATTCCTCCTTTTAATGTATTGAAGTCTAAATTTTCTCTTTTGTATTATTTTACAAATAAGCTGTTGAAAATTTTTGTGTAATATACAGAGTATTAAAAATATTTTAAATAAAATGTAGGCAAAATCTTCATTTGCCTGAATTATTGTCAGTACTTATTAAGTTAATAGTATGAATGGGGTAGTCTTTTTATTATTGCAATGTTATACATGCAATATAAGTGTAGATTATTTTCTTTGATGCTTTTGATTAAATCGAAACATTATTCATTATTTCTATGAATTGAGTTTAACAATATTGATTCAAACTGAATTTTAATTTTCAATTTATTTTACCATATAAATTTGTACAATCTTAAAAGCATTAAAATTACAGTTTAATGAAATACTTTCTTATTCATAAGTATTATTGTCATATATTAGTAAGTATATTATCATAAGTATTATCTCAATTAAAATTCATTATTTCGTATTGTAAATAAATAATTAAAAAGTAAAAATAAACTAATTGAAATCAGCGAAGAATCTCTTTAAAAAGCACTTGATTCTTCATACTGATAGATTTTATTTTGGTGGTACAGAATACTGAAATAGTTAATTGCATGTATTTTGAAAAAAAAAGAAAAAAAAAAAAAAAAAAAACATTAAAAGTGCATAAAAATTATAAATTTCCTATCAAAAGTATTTGTTAAACCCGCAAATTCTACTGAAAATAATTAAAAAAAATATTTCATTATAAGAAATAATATGTTTACTAATATAACAACATATGTAGTAACTATTTAAATAAATGATTATAAAAAATTGGTTAACAAATTGTTAGACAAATTTTTACTGTTAATAATTTGATAAATGTGAAATTCTATGTTATTTTTGAATTGTGTATTTTTTGTAACCTCCCCCCCCCCCTCTAAATTTTATTCCATAAAAAAAAAAAAAAAACGCTTGTTATATATCCAAGAAAATTTTAGATGTTTTCTAGATTAAAAAAGAAATATGAATTATAATTATGCAAGAGCAAGAGTAAAAATTTTTATTCTTATTCTTTGACTTATTAATTTACATTATATACATCTGTTAAACAGCTCGTTCAATAATTAAAATAAATAAATAAAATAGAAATTGTGTATTTACCCATAGAGTGTGAGGCTGAAATTCTTCCAGCATTTTTTTTTTTTTTAATGGCAAAGACAATTTTTTAGTAATTAGATACATGATATATTTAAAATTTTACGCTTTGTCTCAATAGTATTATTCAGTATACAGCTACTTTTACTAGTTACAATAATTTCAGATATTGTAAAGTACAGTGTAAAGTAGAAGCTGTGAAGTAAGACATCATTTCAAGACATCATTTTCAAAGTTAACAGCAATGTATTTTAGCAACATTTTGAAAATAATATAACACTTTATAATATAGATTTTAAAACTCATTTAGTTAATTTAATAATATTATCAATTATTGTACGTACCTTAGATACTTATTATTGTATTTGCTTATTTTTGTATTTGCTTTTGGAATAACTTGAATCAACTTTTGTTTCAGCTATTCATCGGAAGAACTACAGTCTCTAATTGTTTAAAGTTTCACAATGATTCGTTAGAAATGGGGTGTCGATGCCATGTCAGGCAAATTTTAAAAATTTGGATACGCTCAAATTAATGTCGAGTTGCAACTATATATAAATTTGTATCAAATTCTATGCATTATTCTTGAGCTAGAGCTGCTACAATTTTTTTGTCGCACAAACATGTTCTGAAAATGGTCTAGTTGTGTTTTAGAGATCTTTAAACAAAAACATGTAAGGCAATCGAAAACAGGAGTAAAATATTTTTAAGAATCCAATGCTTTCTTTTTCTTTCTTTCTTTTTTTTTTAATCTTAAGATTTCTGTAATTAAGGGTGATACAAATCATTAGGAAAGTGGAGAATAATTTAATTGGAGAGCATTTGCTTATTCTTTTTACAGAATGACAACAAGAACTTCAATAGAAAAATGAAGGTTTAAGGATTTTTTAATTTTGTATGATTGTGAACGGGAGGAAAATTTCACACTACTTTTAGAAGAAAATAAAAATTCTTATTTTTAAAAATTTTTATTATTGTGTGTAAATATGTAAATATATATATATATATATATATCTGAGATATGTCCTTATTTATTTCTTTATTTTTTCTTTATTTCTTTATTTTCTTTATTTCTTTTTTTTTTTTCTTTTTCTTTTTTTTTTTGTCACACACACAGAGACAAACATTTTAAAAAAATGTTTAAATTTTGTTCTCGACTCCTCATAACGTGTAAAACTATCAAAAATCGCAATTAAAAAGTTTTTCTAATCTAATACTTTTTCCTGTTGAATATAATAGAAAGTAACATCATTAAGGAAACCTAATTGAATCTAATTTTAACTTAAATTACGAAATTTTTTTTCTCTTAGATAATTCAAATATCTTTAACCTGAATTTCAAAAGAATTAAATGCGTAAGTTTAAGAATTATTCCATCTAGTGTTAAATCGAAATTTTAATAACAATATTGAAATTCTGACTGTGAAAGATACAGATCGTAGCTTGTATTCAATATTAGAAAATTGCGATTTTTTTTTTTTTTTTTTTTAATATAAAATATCTGTTTGAGCTAAGAATAAATTAAAGGCTTTCAAAACTTAAAAAGGAAAAGAAATATTTATTGCATATAATATAGTATTGTGTAAAATACTAAATCTGCTTAAAACAAGTGAACCCCACTTGCTCTTCTCTTCTCTTAATCTCTCTTCTAAACATCGAGCTGAAAAGACGGTCTATCCGTGATGACGTCAGATTCTTGTCAGTCGGCCTTGAGAATGTTATTTCGACGGTGGTGGTACTTCCCCCCAGGGGGGGAAGCGATGCCCCCCATGCACAAAATTTTTTTCCTAGTTACGTACTACTATTATCAATAATTCATATTAATTTTACAATCACAAGTGTAAAATAACTCTTATTATGCACATTTATACGAATTTTTGTCCTATTCTGCCATGTTAAAAATTTAGATAAAATGCTATCACAGCGCCTCCTGTTGAGCTTTTGATCCCCAAATATAATCAGCACCAGTTTATGTCGGGGACCAATTAAATACCAAGTTTGGTAAAATTTCGTTTAAAAAAAAAAAAAAGAATACGATTTTTTTTCTAAGTTTTTTTTTTTTGTTAAAAGTAAAAAAAATCGATAACTTTGTTTTAAATTATCACAGATTTATGGTTCAACCATTCGTTTTAAAGGTATTGACGAGATCTTTCGAATGATACCCATCTTCAAAATTTAACCCCCCCGGGGGGTTACTTCCCCCCCAGGGGGGGGGGAACCAATGCCCCCACAAAATATATATGATGCACTGATATTGTGAATTAATTTCACATGTTATTTTATACAATTCTTTTAGAACTATTATATTATGTGAAATAACTGAGGAAAAATATACATCTCTTTTTAGATAGCCTTTTTTGTACACCTTGCACATACTATGATTTGTGCTTGTGCTACTTTTTTAGTTAACTTGACTTAAAACTTTTGTTTTCTTCTGTTGTTAAACTAATGTTATAACAAAAATATAGGTGAAGTTTTGGTGACTAAAAATCCATGCATGCATCCTGGTGATATCCGAAAATTTAAAGCTGTTGATGTGAATGCTTTGCACCACATAGTAGATTGTATAGTGTTTCCCCAAAGAGGGCCTAGACCTCATCCTAATGAGATGGCTGGTTTGTATTTATTTATTTATTTATTTATTTTTAATGTATTATAATCAACACTTAAACACGTATGTATCTACAGAGGTTTATATTCTGTAATTCATTTTTGCAGGATCTGATATGGATGGAGACGAATATTTTGTAGTGTGGGATCCTGATTTGATATTTTATGGTCGTAATGAAGACCCAGCACATTTTCCTGCTGTACATTGTCCTGATGTTCCAAACATAAATGTAAGTTCAAATTTTACCATATCCATTGTTATTGCAGTTTTATTATTTTTGCTGTGTATGATTTGATGATGTGGATATATATGGCTGCAAGTATCGATTGCACTGATATAGGTAGATGGGCTTGAAACAACTCCAACATAAGCTCATCGGAGACGCCGTATGATTCGGCATGCCGCTTCATCACCCATAAAAGCTCGCTCGGGCGGCAGTCACAAAGCTCTTCTCCGACGAGTAGCTTCCTAATTTCTTGGTGTGACAATTCACCACTTCGTTTAATCAATTCATTCTTGACCTGTAGATAAGGGTCTGTTGTATCAGGATTAATAATAACATCGTGGATAATGGCTGCTGCTTCAGGTGATAGGTGAGCAATAATATAGTTAAATCTTGTCTTGCTTTCCGTTATTGCTTTGGGGCATCCCAGTTGAAACGTACTCTCGCACATAGTAAACCACAGTGCCAGATCATTAAAGTTGTAAGTTGGTATTTTTATTGCACTTACATCAGCCATCTTGCTATGCGCGTGATCGTTCATTTCTGCTGATATAATTTTTGTTCAAATGCGAAACTAAAGAAAAGGTTGTACTGATGGTGGTCTGTCCGAAAAGGTAACCATTGTGGATATATAGTGTATATATTTCTGACTAAGATGCACGAAGATAGAAAACTTAACATTTATTTACAGAATAAGAGAACACAACACCGGCCTGGCATGCGAGAGCCGATAAACGGTAGTACAGTTATGGTTACAGGTTTTTTCCATGAGCACCCCATGTACCTTAAGCGGACTCTGGCAGAAGAAAACATACATCGCCGTTCATTGGCCAATATTTAGAGTGAAATGCTACAATGATTTCCAATTTGGAGGAATATCCTCATATGCATAATAATAAGTTGTATAAGTAAACATTAAAACTAAAAACTTAGTGAGGTAGATCACATAAAAAAGATTAAGAATTGCATAACAATACATGACTCGGAAACATTGAAAAGTGGCAGCAAGCAGAGGTACAAAAAGGAAAGGGCATAAAATTGAAATTGCCAGAAACATATCTTAAAATATATATATATATATGCAAAGCATGAACCACCGGCATTCTATAGAATCCCTAGACGTTGTATATAATGCCAGACTTTTCTAGGCAATGTATGAATGAGACAATAAGGCCACAATGAGACATTTAATTTTTTTTTAAATAATGTAATAAAATACTGTGTGAAAATACATGAGGTTATAAATAAATGGAATGAAAAGTATTTATCAAAATGTTGTATCTGATGTTTTGTGTAACATAGTGTTCTATCTATAATAATAAAAGAAGATGTCTGTCTGTCTACCTCTCTGTCTGTGCATCTATACATTCAACCCCTACTGAACATAGAAGTATAAAATTTGACATACGGGTGCTCACAAGCCTTCCTGAGGGGATAGTGAAAACAGAATTTAAAAATTTTAATTAGTTCTGGAGATATTAATTAAAATGTCAACCTATGTCTAATTATAAAGCTAGCGGATTGTATTTTTCACCCTAGAAGTACAATTCCGCGCATTCCTCAAAAGAAGAAGCACAGAGGGAAAAGTTCACGTGTTTTTGTAAAGCGATCCCTGCTCAATGATTAGAGATATTGAAAATACGCCTGTACCATGAGAAAGAGCATTTATTACCGATTCTTCTGATAGAATTTTTTTTTGAAAAATACGAATTTTTTATATTTTTAAAAAAAGTTTTAATAAGGGTCCAAAATTTCTCTTTTTTGAACCACCCTCTATGAAAGACTAATTGTCCCATTTCTTAACAACTGACATATTTTGAAAGGTCATTTAATCGTCTTTCGAACCATATAAAAATTTTACCAAAATACAGATTAGCGATCCATATTTTTAGATTTTATGAAACATCGATTTTTTCACAAAACATTTTATAACTCAAAATCTTTTAGAGATAAATCATTTTTTTTTTATTTTCATATAGACCTCAGTGAAATGAAACTTATCTCAAAAGATTGAGAGATTATTCCAAAAACTCAATCAGTTATAATTTTTTTCATTTTCAGCATCTCTGTAGTTTTTGATGAGATTTTTAATCCAGCTTCTTGCATTTGCCGATCGAAAAATACGTGATATTTTGGTTACCATGGCAATTCTCTTTTAACTTTGCAGACGAAATCTCGAAAGTGGAGAGAAAGAAAAAATCTGTAACTGATTGAGGTCATGTGTTTTTTGACTGGGATTAAAAATTACAAATTTCAAAATTCTTCAATTTTTCTCTCTCGCGCACAAAACTTATTGTGCATTGTGAACATCACAAGATGACTTGCAGTTCGAATTTCATCGATTTCCGTCAACGATAAAAAAAATTTACATTTTAATTGCAAATTTAATTTTATTAAAATTTCAATATTTCAAATTCTAATTAGGATTAAATTATTTTTAATACATCATTCGAAAAATATTTTAAAGTTCTTTTATATTATCGAAAGTGGAATTCGAGATTTCACCTGATTTACATGTTTTAAGGTGTCCTGATTAGGTTTTCTTTTGTATCTCAGCTACTAATTAAAATAATTTCATAAGTAATACATCATTTGAAAGCTTTGTTGATTTGGAATTGAACAGTAGATTACAGAAATTTCTACCGCCAGATGGTGCTGTAATATTTAAAAGTTTCAATATTTCAAATTCTAATGAGCAATGAAGGTGTTGTAAGCTGTAAAAGGGGGGGCGTCACTGAGCGGAACTTTGCTAAAGTCAGAAATTTGAAAGATCATAACATGGTAAGCGAACAGGCTGTTTCAGATATTGAAATGGGAAGAGGGCGCCGCAGGCGCTACTGGGTGGGAATTTACTGCAATTAAATTTTTCAATAAAGCTATTTTCACTATATGTCAATAAGCTGTTGTAAGATCTGAAATGGGAAAAAGGTGTCGCAGGCGCCACCGAGCAGGAGTTTCGTAAAGTCGGATTTTTCAAGGATCGCAAACCAACTGGTTGTCGAAAGCGGCTAGTATTGAATAAATAATTCTTTAACAATAATAAAAGGTATTTTATAATTTTATGAAGAGGGTTCGGAAGTTTATGATTGTGAATTTAAAGTAAGATTGTTTTGGTATTATCTTTATTGAATAACTTAAATAATTATTTACTTAATAATTATATTTAATTTTCTTTCTTTTTTTTTTTTAATCATTGTATTTATTACTTTTTTATCATTTAATTTTGGAAGGCTTAAAATTATTAGAAACATATTACATTGTTGAATATGTGCTGCGTATCTGATGGTGCAGCGTATCCAATGACTTTTTGTTTTTTTCTAATAAACTTTTGCCAATACAGCATATATGTGGGGGCGGCTTATCTCCCTGAAATTATGGTATATATATTTTTTAAGAGGTTGAATTTTCTTTCTTGGATGTCAAGTAAGGATGTTTGTAATAGTTAAAAGTCCACTTCAGCCTATAAATCCTGGCATAATTAGTGTCCAAATGTGCTAAAAATGACTGCAAAATTATCAGCCAAAGCTTCAAATCAAGTATTCGTGGTTGGACTTGCCTATTGGCTAACTGATAGCATGAATAACCTACCCTTTAAAATATAAATCAACTTGTATTTTTTTTTTTTTTTTTTTTTTTTGGAAAGGGTTTTAATTTTTAATTGGTGGTGGTATTAGGGTTAAGGCCTATGCTAGGGTCCTTAGCCTGGGGGGGGGGGGTATTTATTTATTTTAGCCACGAATTTTAATTTTTAGGAGATTGTCGAAAACTTAACACATAATCTATTTTTTTCAAACTACAAAAATTCATTCAAATTTTGTAGGGGTTATTTGATAACTCATTTTTATCCACAAAGGGCAAATTCTGTGTGGCAATTTCCTTTATTCTGATAATCTTAGTTCTTGCCTACTGGTCTGTCTCAAGTTTCTTTTTATTAGTCTTTCATATGAGTTCATATTTATTGATTCTTTCTTTATATATCACAAACTGTTTAAAAAAAAAAAAAAAGTTCGTACTTTGTATTAATGTGTTTTTGAATTGAGGGTTAATAAGTTTTTATGTGTGTAAAAGTCTGAAACTGTAAAAAATAAAAAATAGGACCTATGAAACAACAAGCATTTGATTATTATTAAAATAGAAACTGGTAAAGAAATTAACAGTAATTATTTTGTTTTAAATGTAGGTTTTTATTTTAAGTAAGACTGCTAGTAAAAAAAAAAAAAAATTTTTTTTTTTTTTTTTTTGTCTCATTGTGGCCTATCTTCCCCTACATTTAGATAAAATTTTATTAATTATTTGTGCCAGAATTTTATATACATTTCTAACTAGTATTTTTTTTTTTAATCAACATCACTAATAGCAAGTATTAACAGTCTGCTCTTAATTGTCTTGTTATTCATACAATTTTTTGTATTAATTTCTATTTAAAATAATTTATTAAACAACTGTCAAATTTGGTGTTGTTGGAGGAACTGACAATAAAATTGAGCACAAAGACACATTTTCTTAAAATGATTTCACTAATTTACATGGTTGACAAGAAACTAAGTTTTTTTTTTTTTTTTTAAACCAAGGTTTTTATTAGTATGTGTTTGTCTGTCACTGTGTACATATTTATAAATAAAATTCTCACTTTAAAAAGTAATTAATACTTCAATATTAATTATTACTTTACCTAAAATTAATTTAAATTAATAATAATAAACAGGGATAAGATTTTTCAGCCTGTTTTGTAGGATGTGATTATCTTTCTTCAAGAAACCAAACTTGTACTTTGTAAATCAAACTTTGTATTTTCTGATATGAAATTCTGTTACATCATCTAATTAAATTGAGGTTTCATATAGTTATGTTAATAAACTTTTTTTTTTTTTTTTTTTAACGCTTAAAGATAATGCAACCAAATAATTTATTTCTGCAACATAGGCTTTTGCCACTTGAATTCTTATATTGTGTTTTAATGTTTATCTTTTTCATAAGGTTTTATTTATCTATTTATTTTACACTTTTGTCAATCTCATTCTTGAAATATCAAAGTGCATTAAATTTTCTTTTAATGAAAATAGTTTCTATTCAAAACTTCTATAAATACTTCATAATTGCAGTATTTTATAAAACATTAAATCACATTTAATATTATGAGTTCACATTAAAAGTAGTAATAATGGGATTACTGTAAGTTGAAAAAATTTAATGTTTTTTTAGAATGAATAATGAATGTTTAATTTAACATACCTTTCCCTACAATTTAATGATAACAAAGTAACTTAATAACAATAATTTTAGGAAGGGGGGGGGGGGAATCAATAAAAAAAAAAAAGGGGTTTAAGAAAAAATTATACTTTTGGATTATGTAGTGGGATATTGTAACCTATTTGAAAATTATAATTACATTTAATATTTTAAATAAACATTAAATTAAAAATTATTAAATAGTAAATTATGAAATTTCCATGTATTATTTTAGGTAAAATTACAAGTTTTATAGCTTTTTTCAAACTAAATTTGCTATATTGATCATACAACCCCAAAAGAAGAAAACACTCTACATTGTTTTAATGTGACAGTAATGTGACATATTAATGTGACAGTTATTGCACATTGTAGCTGTGTTACAATCAACCGATTGTAATTGCTATATCCAAATTTAATTAATTGTAATAGATGTACATATAAAAATATATAAATATGTAAATGTAAAACATAATAAATTTAGCATACAAGAGATACATAATTCAAATCATTGAAAATAAAACTCTTTTTTGGCAAGCACACAGCAGAGATTGTTTATTTCATATTTACTTTTTTAGATTGTACTCCATTTTAATATAGTTTTATATTATTTGTGTGTTTAATTCTAGGTTTCTCATATGATTGATTTTCTTCAAGATTATATAAAAAATGATCATGTTGGAGCTATAGCCAATGCTCATCTTGCACATGCTGACAAAAGTGGAATATTTTCTCCAATTTGCAAAATTATTGCCAAAAAATTTTCTATTAGTGTTGACTTTGCTAAAAATGGCAAATCTGAGCGTTTGGATCGTACTGAACGACCTACAGAATACCCTGACTTTATGGAAAATGCTCGTTGTGAAATGTACAAGTCAAAAAATGCTCTGGGAAAAATGTATCGTGTATGCAAAGATTTTGAATCTGAAAATCAAGTAACCAGCATTAGCTATGAAGATATTAAGGTAATATTAGAATATTAATCAGACTTGGCATGGTACTATAAAAACAAGGCAAATAACAACGTCTAGAACACCAAAAATAAATAATAGGAAAGCAGACAGCTGTTTCGGTAGCATTTAGCATACAGTCTTCAATGCATAAAGAAATGAGAGAAAAGTGCCTTATATATAGGAAAGGGAATGGATTCAGCTTAGGATGATCAGCCAATAGAATTGTTCGGTGGGTGATTAACCAATAGGAAATTATGAAACACTATTTGAGAAAAATATGGAAGAAATTAAGAAAATGTAGACTGAATGTAAAATTTCCAACAAACAGGCAAATGGGGTACAGCGAAATCAGAATTAACAATATTTTTAAGGTTTTCATAAATATGAAAAGCTTCAAAGGAATTGAGTTCATGAGTAGATTTAGGTCTGCAAATTATTTTAGCTGAATCAAATTTAAAATTATGGTTTTTCTCCCAGCAATGCTTAGAAATAGCCGATTTATTGGTTCCTTGCTTATGGACGTAATTAATATGTTCTTTAAGGCGGAATTTAAGACTGTTTAGTTTGGCCAATGTATGATAAACAACCACACTGGCAGGAAATGCTATAGATTCCCCAATAATAAAACATATCTATAAGCAGGGCTGTTGCGCGGAAATTTTTCCTATCTTGTGGAAAGTAAGGTTTTTTTTTTAAAAAAAAAAAAAAAAAAAAAAAAAAAAGAGGGTAAAACATTTTTAGAGGGTGAGGAGAGAGAGAATACCTGTCTGTAAATTTAGTAAACTCCTAATTATTTGTGGAATTGAGTCACTCAGCAACCCATAGATAATCAGAGCCCACGGATAACTCACAAAATTTATTCCTTATCGACACATCTCATCACAATATTGACCATATCTGACAAACTATAAATTCTGTAGACAGTAATATCTAATTCACATATGCATAGCTGCCAACTCTCCCGAAAAATTCGGGAGACTCCCGAATTTTGAGGCAATCTCCCGAAAAACATTAATATCTCCCAATTTTTTCAAAATTTTCATCATGCACCACCTAATTTTCAAATGTTCTACGAAAGCTCCCGATTCCCAATCTTTCTCCATCCACAACATAAATGTCAATATTAATTTCAAACTTGCTTTATGATATCCTAGAACCTATAAAGAAATAGAATTGTTAAATATTTCTTGCTCATGTTATTTTTTTGCCCCCCCCCCCCCTTTATCTCTTATCTCTCAATCCGTCTACAACATAGATGATAATATTTATTTTAAGTTTGCTTTATTAGATTCTAGAAGTAGAATTGAAAGAGTTTAATATTTCTTACTCTGTAATTATTTTTTTTTATCCCTCATCCTTTCCCCCATCTCTGGATAGTGATCAATGATCAATTCTAGAAACAATAAAACAATAGAAGTACTCAATATTTCTCACGTATGTAATTATTTTTAGGCTTTATTGCTGAACTTAATGAATCTATTTATTTTCCCTCAATTAAATTAAGTATTTATACATCATATCAATACTAAATTTGTAAACTTGGGAAAAAAATGAAGAATAGATTTTTCAGATAGGAAACATTTTCCCACGTCTATGTATGTATATATATAATTTCAGTATGGTTAGAATTCAATATAATCTAGTAGTATTTTAAATTCAGCATGTTTTATTCATTTATTTTCTCATATTTGCAATAAGAAGAAAGCCTCTAGATACTGCGAAATTTCCCTTTTATTTGCTCCTTCTCTTTCCAACAATTACTGTACTATTAATGTTCTATTTATGACTTAAACTATGTTGTATACAAAATCTCCCTAATTTTGATTCTTAAAGCTTGGAATCTTCCTAATTTTGATTCTCAAAGGTTGGCAGCTATGCATATGAAATAGAAAATAATGGCTCACTTCCACCCTTTGATACCCTTGTCTCATGCACTGTCATTTGATTTTTCACCACTATCTATCGTAAAAATTTTGTAGTCTCTCTGCCTCCCCATGCGCATTCATGTCACCCACCTACCCAAAAAATGGCAGATTTCCATACTTTTGTTACCCGTGCCCTTAATATTGTTCCGATCCTATTTTATTAAGCTCTGAAATCAAATATCTGGAAGCCATAGCAATTGACAGGTTATAACCCTTCCATTATAGATAATGCTATCAAAAAATTACAACTTCGCCTACTAAATCAGTCTCTTCTAATATCAGTTTTGTTTTGTCCTATTTTCCTAAATCTAGTCATGCCATAGCTAAAATTTTCAAACAATATGGTTTTAAAATAATTTTTTTTTCTTTCCAATAATCTCACCATTTCTCAGTTGAAAGATCCTATAGATATGTATAAATTCTTGGGGCATCCATAGCATTTCCTGCCAGTGTGGTTTATCAAGCTAAATGCAGTCTTAAATTCTGCCTTAAAGAACATATTAATTAAGTCCTTAAGCAAGAAACCAATAAATTGGCTATTTCTAAGTATTGCTGTGAAGAAAACCATAATTTTAAATTTGATTCAGCTAAAATAATTTGCAGACCTAAATCCATTCATGAACTCTCAATTTCTTTGAAGCTTATTCATATTTATAAAAATCTCAAAAATATTGTTAAATTTTATATTCAGTCCACATTTTCTTAATTTCTTCCAAATTTTTCATAACTAGTGTTTCATAATTTCCTATTGGCTGATCATCCTAAGCTGAATCTATTCCCTTTTCTATATAAGAGCACTTTACTCTCATTTCTTTATGCACAGAAGATGGTACGCTAAATGCTGCCGAAACAGCTGCTTTCCTATTACTTATTTCCATCATTCTAGACGTTGTTTGCTTGTCTCTGCCTTGTTTTTATACTATTCTTAGCCAAAACATTTATTAAAGATACACTTATAACTCCTAATAAGGGATACCTTTGGTAACAGATGTCTTACTCTTGTATAGAGGTATTCCTTTTTCAGATTACCTTTTTAATGAAGGATTAAGTTGTGACAAATTAATTCTTATTTTTATTTAATAATCAGTGCCCTAAAAACTAATTATAAATATACTTTTTTTTTTTTTTTTTTTTTAATTATTTTTTATTTATAATAAAATATTAAAGTAAAATTAATACAAAATTCTGCTTCTTAAACATTTATCCAGTAACTTAAAACTGAACAAACTAAATAACATAGAATTTTATAGACCTCTTTAAATAAAACTAATTTTATTTACAATAGTCTCCTTATATTATTAAAATCTGTGCGCATCTGTCTTTCTGTCTGTCTGTCTGTGAGAAATGCCTTGTGACCGCTAAAGTTCCGGCGCTAATGGTCGCATCGCCTCGAAACCGGTGTCGATAGACGCAGAATTTCTTCATCTCGACATCGCGATAATTCGCTAAGGGATGCGACCCTAATTAGCGGAGATATTAATTAAAATGTCCACCCATATCTACCGAAAAATGACCCAGAATTCATGATTAAATGCTTAAAAAGCGACATTTTTACGGAAAAAGTGGAAAATAAATTAGAAATATTAGTCGTATCGTTACAAATAAGATATCAAATGAAAGGTCCGATTTTTCTGAATCCGACGGTTTAAATAGCTTATCGATAGGGCAATTAGATTTTTAAAAATTAACTAAAGTATGAAAAAAAAGGTGGCAACAAATCACAAGAGTTTTATTAATTTCGCAATAGACGTATTTCGGTTACCATGGCGCCGGGCGAAAGAATAAAGATTTTACTTCGTGCTTTACTGATTTTGTACTGGAAATAAAAATTGCAAATTTCAAAATGCTTCAATTTTATTTAAAATTATTTCAAACTTGCTTACACACTTTTAACATCACAAGACGAAGTAACAGTTGAAATTTCATCGGGTTTCCAAAATAAATAAAAAATGTACAATTTAATTGCAAATTAAATTTTATTCTCATACGCGTATTTCAAATTCTAACTATGATTAAATTATTTTTAATACATCATTCGAAAGATATTTTAAAGTACTTTTATATTATCGAAAGTGGGATTCAAGATTTCGCTTCATTTACATGTTTGGAGGTCTCCTGAATCGGTTTTCTTTTGTATCTCAGCTACTAATTAAAATAATTTCATAAGTAATACATCATTCGATAGCATTGTTGATTTGCAATCGAACAGTAGATTACAGAAATTTCTACCGCCAGATAGCGCTGTAATATTTTAAGATTTCAATATTTCAATTTCTAATTATGATTAAATTATTTTTAATACATCATTCGAAAGATATTTTAACGTTCTTTTATATTATCGAAAGTTTTAACCAGATTTGTACGTTTTGAGGTTTCCTGATTAGGTTTTCTTTTGCATCTCAGCTAATTCAGTTAGACCGTTCAAAATTGGTATATGTAGGTTAATTAGGAAGGACTGAAAGGGTGGGGAAGATATAGGAGTGCACCGCGCACACGGGACAGCGCTGCCGAAGGCAGTGGGGACCCGGTCCGACTTTTTAACCGATGAGAAATGATTTTTTTTTTTCATTTTCTTTTCTTAAGAAAAAAATTTGATTTGAGAAGGAATATGTGCGCGTAGCGCGCGTATACCTTAACACGTGCGCGCGAAGCGCGCATGGGTCTGCGCTGCCGAAGGCAGTGGGGACACGGTGTGAGTTTTTACCAAATCAGAAATGATTTTTTTTAGGGGCACGAAGGGTCAGGGAAGGAATACGCGCGCGCAGCGCGTGTATTCCTTAACTTGAGCGCGCGCGGCGCGCATGGGACTGCGGTGCCGTAGGCAGTGAGGACCCGGTCCGACTTTGTACCCGATGAGAAATGATTTTTTTAATTTTCTTTTCTTAAGTATAAAAATTTGATTTGAGAATGTTAATAGTAAACCTATAGTTTGCCGTTTTTTTCTTATCGTTATGCTAATTAAATATATTAAAAATTAATCACTCTTAAAATAAAGCTTAAAGAAAAAAAACGTTAGTTGAAAAAAATTAAACATTTATTAAAAATCCTAATTTCCTTTTAATATATTTTCTACTTACCAGGAAAATAAATATATCGTTCAATGAAATGCTATATTAAAGAGCTTTCAAATTTAAATCATCCATTTGAATTTTTCAAACGCGAAACGTAAACAATCGCTAACCTTCCGGAAGTTCCGACTGAGCCAAGTTTCAAAAATTTGCATAAAACATCTCTAAGAACGATAGCCGAAGTCTACGCACGCGCCGCGTCGGCACATGCCCCGACGTACATCCGGAAGATCACTTCGTTTCTCCCGCGAAGCTATAAATAGCGAACGCCGATGGTAGTGGGTGTTCGTGGTTGCCTTTGCGGTTGCTCTTGCCCTTGCCTCTGTTCATTTTTCGCCGATGCCGGCTTCATAAGATATCGCCGTAATATGTGGCGTTTATTTTTTATATTCAAATAAAATCTTTTCATTTTTAGTTAGTTATAACTCACGTTAATCCTTTTTGTGAGTTCGAAATTTAAATGAATGTTATAGGTGTTAATATCGCGACAATAACAAGTGGAACGTCACGCCGTCAACATAAGTTTCACCAGTTCTTTGAAAAAGGAACTTAATTGTCTTTTTCTGCAACCTACATTGGGAAATAAAAATATGTCAAATATTGTCTTCTTACTCACCTTGTTTGTCATCCAGCATCTGCTTTGGTATGTTTGTTCATAAAAATATTTGTCTACTTCAATTATCTTATTGTTATTCATATAAACTTATTGTTATATTTATATAAACTTTTTGTTGAATTTATTGTTTCAATTAAAACACAAATTAAATTAAAATTTGTTATGGTCATTTATTTAACAATTTCTACATATTTATCTTTCAGCATATTTACTTACTCTAGCTTCCATTTTATCAAATTCATTTAATTAACTTTAAATGTTGTTAAGCTGGTGTTTATGTCTAGAGTAGGCTCCTCTGCTAATTCACTTAGCCTTGGATCTACTTCACACCAGCTAACAAGAGAAATAAAAAGTAAGGCCCCCCCTCTTATCGTTTGCACTTTTACGTTTAAAAAAGTTAATAAAAAAAACATCCAGCAAAACTTTGCACAAATTACATAATCATACGACTGTGACTAATCAGTTTAACAGTTTCTTCAGAACTAAAAAAACAATTAGGTTTAATCTTCAGCTGCACAGCAACAGAGATCAATATCTGGATAGAGGTGATCTACAAAACAATTTGTTTTTGAAACACAAATAACATATACCTGTTTACTCAAACCTCTCCTCCAGTTTTGAAAAGATTTTAACATGCTCTTTTAAAAAAACTGTAGGAAAGAAATTCATACAATGAATTATTTGTATAATAAGTTTAACAACAAATATAACATGAGTATAATCACATTCAATATTATAAATATATGTATAAACACAATTCTTTCTTACAATATAAAAGTATAAATTACATACAAATATTTAACAAAAAGAACAGAATGGATTATTTCGGGAATGGAGAGGAGAGAGAGAAAAATTGCTGTGAGCAATTGAATAAAAAAAAAAATTGACTTACTGTCAAAAGAGAATGAGAATTGAAATTCTCAAAAAAAAACTTCCAGCCTAAACCTGGAAAAATTTTGCTTAACTTGCAAAATTTGAAATTTTTTTTTTTTCCCGAATTCAAGGAAACATTTGAATTCATAGAAAAGTTTAAATTTTTGAATTCATAAATTTTGAATTCCTAAAAAAAAAGTTTGAATTCATTAAGGATTTGAATTCATAAAAAAAATTTTAGAAAAATTACATTTTTAAATTTTATAAATTCATAGAAAAATTTGAAATTGAAAATTTAAGATTAACTTTTGAAACATTGTCGAAGAAAAGATTTTTCACAAATTTTTGTAATTCAAATTTAGTTTGCGGCTTAGTAAATATGTCAGCCAAATTTAATTTGCTACGAATGAAAACTAATTCAAAAATATTTTTGATAACAAGATCTCTAATAAAATATAGTTTGACCTCTATATGTTTGCTTCTATTATTCTCTATAGGAGATTTAATAAAGTCTATGGCAGCCATATTGTCAATTAGTAATTTTGAAATTTTCTTATTTTTTATAATCTTCATGTTTTGGCATTCTTCTAGAATTCGATCTAGCCAGACAATTTCTTTTGCTGCTTCTGTAGCGGCAATGAACTCGGATTCCATAGTGGATAAACTAACAGCCTTCTCTTTAAAGGTCCTCCAACTGATGGGGCTACTATCTAGAAATACTATTTGTCCACCTATGGATGTCCGATCATCACGATTTGAAGCAAAGTCGGCGTCTGTGTAGGCTATGATCTGTGAATCAGCACATGAAAGTTTTAATTTTAATTGGCTGGTTTTCTTTACATATCCCAGTAGTTTGATCAACCCATTCCAGTGATGAATTCCTGGATTCGATTGGAATTGGCTATAGATATTGACGGCATATGCTATATCAGGTCTTGTTCTGTTAGATAAATATGATAAACATCCTAGAATATTGCGATATGGATACTTTGCCATTTCTTTGGTTTCTTCTTCGGTTTGAGGACAGCTTGATTTTGAGTAAATACAGCCTTTGCTGATTGGTAAGGATGAAATTGGAGGGTTAAAACTATTAAAACGACTGCATATTTCTTGAATATAGCTTTCTTGATGAATGAATAGCTTTGAGTCAATTTCAACAAATTCTACTCCAAGTAGTTTCTTTGTCCTTCCCAAAATTTTTAATTTGAACTTTTGTTTTAAAACATTAATGGCTTCCTCTAAAAACATTTTACTTTTACCAAATAAAACCATGTCATCAACATATAATAATAGGATAACTTGAAATTTGAATGTATAAACACAGTTGCAAGAAGTAAATTTAATAAAACCGATATTTGATAAAACTCGTAAAACCATGCTCGTCCACTTTGGTTAAGGCCATAGAGAGCTTTGTCGAGCTTGCAAACTAACTTCTCTTCTCCTTGTTTAATAAAACCAGGTGGTTGCTGCATGTATATTTCATCTTCTAGCGGAGCATATAGGTATGCGCCAGTGACATCACATTGTACGTGATTCCACTTGTGCTGCACTACCAAAAGTGAAAAGAAAAAACGAATTAGATCGAAGTTTATAACAGGACTAAAAGTTTCTTCGTAACTCTCGCCTTTTACTTGAGCGTAACCTTGAGCTACAAGCCTTGCCTTGAATTTAGCAATTCGACCTTCTTCATCTCGTTTTATAGCATATACCCAGCGACATCCAATTATTTGCTTATTTTGCGGAGGTTTTACAAGATGCCAAACCTTTCGTTCTTGGATGGTTTTTATTTCGGTTTTCATTGCTTCTAGCCATTCTTGAAACTGGTCTGATTTTTGGGCTTGTTTGAAAGTTCTTGGTATAATTAATTCTAGTCAAGAGGAATTATGACAAAAATTGGCACTTGTGTCTGAGTCAGATTCTTCTATTGGAGTGAATGAAAATTTAGTGGGGTCATACTTGATTTTGTTTTCTTGGCAATATTTTCTAACGTCTCTATGGGATCTTAATCTTGTTCTTGTATTTTCGGGATAGTAGTATACGTCTGTTCTGGATTTATCACTTCTTAAAACTTGTTTTCTTTCAAACTTTATGTTCTTTAATTGAAATGATTGAGCAGGTTTTTCATCATCTGAGGATTCCTCAGTGTCAGATAATTCAGACGGTACGCTGGACTCTATTTCAGGAGTTTCGTCAACAGCCTCTTCATCAGAATCATCGTCACTACCTTTTGGAAATACATCTTGAATTGTGTAATGCTGGTTGATGGTGCCCAGCACTGCTCCACTTGCTTCTGTTTTGAACAAACGATCTTCTTTAAAGGTCACATTTAAAGATTCTACTATTTTATTTTGCTCTGGGATCCAAATACGGTATCCTCTTGTATGGTGTGCATATCCAACTAGATAACCTTTCACAGCTTTTGGATCCAGTTTCTGTCTTCTTTGTTTTGCCAGTCCTACATAAGCTACACATCCAAATGGTTTAAGATGTCTGATTGATGGTTTTCTTCCACCGTACAATTCGAATGGTGATTTTTCAAAATCTTTATGGCATAGTCTGTTCCAGGCATAATTGAAATGTGAAACGGCTTCTGGCCAAAAACAAAAGTCTAAACCACTTTCATATAATGATGTACGGGCTCCATTAATAACAGTTTGGTTATAACGTTCAATAGCACCATTTTGTTCTGGAGTGAACGTGTTTGTTAGTTCATGTTTGATGCCTTTTTCCTGACAAAATGTTGAAAATTCTTTGTTGACAAACTCTGTTCCATTATCTGAGCGGATAGCTATTAAAGGTTTACCTATAAATCTTTCTGCCCTTTTGATGTGATTAATTAAGGTTTCAGCTACTTCAGATTTTTGGACTATAGGATAAATGAATACTTTACGGGAATAATCGTCCATGATTGATAGAAAATATCGTTCTCCATGTTTGCCTCTTACTTGACATGGTCCCCAAACATCTGTATATAACAGTTCTAAGGGTCTCTTGGATCGAACAAAGTTTCTGTATTTAAATGAAGTGCGTTTAAATTTATTCAACCTGCAATCTTCACAAAAAAATTCTGTATGTCCCTTTAAGAATGGTAATCCCTTTGCACCCCTCTTATTACTTGTATGCGTCAAAGTTTGAGGATTTACATGAGCGCATCTCTTATGCCACAGGTTTAGAACTTCCTGTTCTTTTGAAGATGTTGTGGAGGCTTCAAAAGTTACATGTTGTTTTATAGATTTTGGGATTTTTGCTTGGACACGATAAACACCACTTTTTAATTTTGCTCTGAACATTATATTATCATTAGACGTAATTTTGACTTCGCCTCTTCCCCCAATAAACTGTAGACCTTCTTTGTCAAGTTGTGGCCCTGATATAAGGTTTCTCCTAAGCTTTGATGAATACATCACTCCCTTTAAAGTAAAATTTCTTTGGCCAAAACGCAATTTAATGTCTCCTTTTCCTTCGATTGGCAAAGTGATGCCTTCCATGGCTACAGCCATTTCTTCATTTTGTTGAGGTTTAAATGATGTGAAAAGTTCACGGTCTTTACTAAAATGATGAGACGCGGCAGAATCGAATACCCAATCTGATTCATTTGTTTGCTGAGCTAAACTGGCCTCAGTAATGTAGTAAGATGAATTTGAATCCCTACTACTATTACGGGTCTTAGAATTTGATCTAGATTGATATGAAGATTTTTTTCGACTCTGCCTACCTCTTGATTGGAAGGATTTCTTAGGACTGAAATTCTGAGAAGGTAAGTTTTGGTTTTGAAAAGATTGTTTAAAGTCAACATTTTTACTTCTATTGAGAGAAAAACAATTTTGTCTAGCATGGCCATTCTTATGACAAAATGTACAAATTAATTTTTGTTTTAGAAGCTTATTTTTACCTGTATCATTTAGATGAGAAAACTGAGCAGAAATTTTAGCTTTACTTAATTCATTATCTTTATTTCTTAAATTTAGCCTAGTTTCCTCGGCTACCAAGCAAGTTACAATTTCATTGAATGTAAATTTATCATCTTCCCATCTCAGTATGTTTTGAACGATACCGTCGAAATATGATGGGAGATAACGTAACAATTGATAAGATGCAAAAATTTCCGTCAGTCCCCCCTTAGAATTTTCTATTTGTTTAAATATCCTCATGACCCGGGACGCAAAGACATTTACACCCTCACCAGGCAATATTTTGCAATCACACAGCTCAGAAAATAAACTCATGTGCTGTGCACGAGTATCTGGAACAAAACTTTTGTTAATTAAATTCCATGCCTTTACGGGGTCATCCTCGTTTTCTACAATTTTCCTATACTCAGTTTCTATATTTAAGTATAAGACAGCCAAAGCAGCATTAGCTCTAGACTTAAATTTATTAACAGCAGAAGCATTGCTTCTGTCATCAGCCAAAACTGGGGCTGTTTCCGTACCAACAACTATGTCCCAGAGTCCCCGGTCAAGAAGAACAAATTTAATGTCACTCCTCCATTCCTCGAAATTAATCGCATTCAGTTTGGGAATAGAATGTAAATTGTTGACAGCCATTTTTGAGTAAAAAAAAATTGTATAATTATGGTTCAAACAATTTAAAAATATAATATATCAAAACTATCACAATTTTTCTTATAAAAACCTTTGCCCCCCCGAATTAAACATTCGGTAAATTCATTTATTACTTGAAAATTTATTCAAATATATATATATATGAAATTTCAAAAAGTTTTTTTTTTCTACTTTACTGGAAAAAAAAATTTTACAATATTCCCTCAACAATATGCAAAAAAATGGTCATCATTACTTAAATTAAACAAAACATTCAAGATTTTCATTTATTAACATTAAACAACATTTAATCTAAATTCAAACAATTTCTTGTTTCAAAAATTTACTATAAATGCAAAAAAAATTTAACTTTCAATTTATTTTTCAAACAAAACAGAAAAACATTAATTTATGAAAGGGCCAGCATATTTACATGCTGAAAAAGGAAAAGCCCATAACCACTTTTTATTTCTCTTGTTAGCTGGTGTGAAGTAGATCCAAGGCTAAGTGAATTAGCAGAGGAGCCTACTCTAGACATAAACACCAGCTTAACAACATTTAAAGTTAATTAAATGAATTTGATAAAATGGAAGCTAGAGTAAGTAAATATGCTGAAAGATAAATATGTAGAAATTGTTAAATAAATGACCATAACAAATTTTAATTTAATTTGTGTTTTAATTGAAACAATAAATTCAACAAAAAGTTTATATAAATATAACAATAAGTTTATATGAATAACAATAAGATAATTGAAGTAGACAAATATTTTTATAACCAAACATACCAAAGCAGATGCTGGATGACAAACAAGGTGAGTAAGAAGACAATATTTGACATATTTTTATTTCCCAATGTAGGTTGCAGAAAAAGACAATTAAGTTCCTTTTTCAAAGAACTGGTGAAACTTATGTTGACGGCGTGACGTTCCACTTGTTATTGTCGCGATATTAACACCTATAACATTCATTTAAATTTCGAACTCACAAAAAGGATTAACGTGAGTTATAACTAACTAAAAATGAAAAGATTTTATTTGAATATAAAAAATAAACGCCACATATTACGGCGATATCTTATGAAGCCGGCATCGGCGAAAAATGAACAGAGGCAAGGGCAAGAGCAACCGCAAAGGCAACCACGAACACCCACTACCATCGGCGTTCGCTATTTATAGCTTCGCGGGAGAAACGAAGTGATCTTCCGGATGTACGTCGGGGCATGTGCCGACGCGGCGCGTGCGTAGACTTCGGCTATCGTTCTTAGAGATGTTTTATGCAAATTTTTGAAACTTGGCTCAGTCGGAACTTCCGGAAGGTTAGCGATTGTTTACGTTTCGCGTTTGAAAAATTCAAATGGATGATTTAAATTTGAAAGCTCTTTAATATAGCATTTCATTGAACGATATATTTATTTTCCTGGTAAGTAGAAAATATATTAAAAGGAAATTAGGATTTTTAATAAATGTTTAATTTTTTTCAACTAACGTTTTTTTTCTTTAAGCTTTATTTTAAGAGTGATTAATTTTTAATATATTTAATTAGCATAACGATAAGAAAAAAACGGCAAACTATAGGTTTACTATTAACAGAGAAGGAATATGTGCGCGCAGTGCACGTATACCCCCACACGTGCGCGCACAGCGCGCATGGGTCTGCTCTGCCGAAGGCAGTGGGGACCCGGTGTGAGTTTTTACCCTATCAGATTTTTTTTTTTTTTTTTTGAGGGGGGGGACGCGAAGGGTCAGGGAAGGAATACGCGCGCGCAGCGCGCACGGGGCTGCGCTGCCGAAGACAGTGGGGACCCGGTTTGAGTTTTTACCCGATCAGATTTTTTTTTTTTTTTGAGGGGGGGGGGGGGGGGCACGAAGGGTCAGGGAAGGAATACGCGCGCGCAGCGCGCACGGGGCTGCGCTGTCGAAGGCAGTGGGGACCCGGGCCGACTTTTTACCCAATCATAAATGATTTTTTTTTAAATTTCTTTTCTTGACACTAAAAGTTACTGTTAGTGATTCATTAATTTTAGTGATTCATTTGAAAATACTGACCCGCTAGCGGGCGAAGCTCGCTAGTCTGTTAATAAAATTTGAAAAATTAAATGAAAATTAAAAGGAAAAAATAATAATAAAAGCTTCAATTATTGCAAGCAAATGGACTTTTAAAGATCATCTCCTATCAGTCTTAGAAAAAATATAAGGAATACAAAAAGTAAATATGTTTTTACCCTTTAATTTAGAAATTTATTCATCAAGCCTGAAAGTTCATTTCAGAAAATTATGGAGTGGAAAGCTGATTTTTTACACCAACTATGTGAAAAATACCAGAGCCGGGAATCGAACCCGGGCCTTCCGCTTTATTGAAAATTTCATGGTCTATTGGAGTTGTGCCGTGATTAATAATGTCACTTGATACAGTTGTGTTTGCAGACTCAGTGACTTTGCCAACGAATGTTATGTGAGAAATGCCTAGCTGGTAATCAGCCAGGACAGCTCGATGGTTTGAGCATCTGCACGTAAAGCAGAAGGCGCGGGTTCGATTCCCAGCTCTGGTATTTTTCACATAGTTGGTATAAAAAATCAGCCTTCCACTCCATAATTTTCTGAAATGAACTTTCAGGCTTGATGAATAAATTTCTAAATTAAATTGAGAATTTCATGGGTGACTTTGCCAACGAATGTTATGTGAGAAATGCCTAGCTGGTAATCAACCAGGGCAGCTTGATGGTTTGAGCATCCGCACGTAAAGCGAAAGGCCCGGGTTAGATTCCCGGCTCTGGTATTTTTCACATAGTTCGTATAAAAAATCAGCCTTCCACTCCATAATTTTCTGAAATGTTTTTATCCTTTTTTATGGTCCAAATACTTTTTTAACCAATATATACCAGTGGTAAGACACCAGTGCTCGTTAGAACTGGAGAATCTAGCTCGAGCGGATTCAAATCCGTAGCTGTTAATCAACGGTATTTTAACATGTCTTTTGTGAGGGTAACGAACACTGATACTGATTTTAAGGGTGATGAGCACTGATGACTTTATCTTACTTAAGAAAAAAAGAAAAAGAAAATCCACTTTACAAAAATTTTTATTGATTTCTATGATGAGGTGATATCCATAATTATTACTGCATATATCTTTAAAAAATGCTCTTAAACTTAAAAAAGCATAGCTGCCAAGTACTCCGATTTAATCGGAGTTTCTCTGATTTTTCATACTTGACATTACTTTATTTGTTATTTTCACTTTTATTGGTAGCTGCCGACTTTTCCGTTTTTGTCAGAAGTTTTCCGATTTTTATGTTAATCTTCCAGCTTCTGATATTAAATCAATTTCTTCCGTTTCTTAAAAAGTTGTGAATATTGTTCGTTACTAAAAAAGAAAACTCATTAACTATTGTGAATCAATCGCTTCACGGAAGCCTTCTGATTCCCAATCTTTTTCCATCCACAACATAAATCTTAATATTTATTTTAAACTTACTTTGTGAAATTCTAGAATGTATAAAGAAATATAATTATTCAATATTACTCGCTCCTATGATTACTTTTTTACCCCCTCCCCTGCTCTTTTCTTATTTCCAACTAGCGATTAGCAATTAAATGCTTTGCGGAAGCCATTTGTTACCCAATCTTTCTCCCATCACAAAATAAACGTCAGTATTCATTTGAAACTTGCTTTATTACACTTAGAAACCTATAAAGAAGTAAAATTGTTTCTCAATCATGTATTCCCCCCTCCCTATTGATTTAAAGAAATCTATATTAAGACTTGTTTAAATGGAGATTATATATGGAAATCTTATTTAAAATTTTCATATCATAATAGTTGGTCCGATTTTTTAATTCTCTTGCTCTTAAATTTTTACTTATGAGGTTGGCAGCTCTGAAAAGTATGTTTCAAATACAATTTTTGCTTGTTTCATAATGCTGTAGATAGGTTAATATTTATTTATTTGACACAGGTTGATCAAGATTTGGTATACAATGGATGGGAAAAATACGAGGAGAACGCCATTAGTGCCAGAAACAAGTACAATGCACTTTTTAGATCAGTGCTTAGGAATTATGGTATTCAGCATGAAGCAGAAGCACTTTCTGGAGCGTTCACCAATCTCCATTGCCGATTCCAAGAAAGGAAAGACAGGAACGAGATAGAGAAAGTAATCATTGGCTGTATCAAAAAGTTATATAAAAGCATGTATGAAGAATTCATGGAAGAGTTTACAAGCTCTGGTAATATAAAAGCTTTTGAAAGTGCAGTATTGCAGAAGGCTTCAGCATGGTATATTGTGACCTATAGAGATCCGAATGCTAAATTTTTAAGTTTTCCTTGGACTGTCTCAGGGCATCTTGCTAACATTAAAGTCAGACGTACTTTAGCTAACGTTTCACCATTCTCTCCAGCAATTATGAATTTGGACAAAAAAATATTAGAACTGGAGGGTAAACTTCCTTGGATAAATGATAATCATATTTGGAATACTTACTACAGTTTCTGTGATAAACAAATAATTAAGAAAGCTCTTCAAACACTCATCTTGTGGGCAGGAGAGGAAGACATTATTCAAAGACCTGGTAATAACAAACCGGGATTATTATTCATGGATGTGTTTGAGAAATTGTTTATCTTTATAGCTGAAAGGCTAGGTTATATTACCAAGAATAAACATAAGAAACCTACCCAAAATCATTATTCTGCTGGCCAACTCTGTTTGGAATTCTTGAAGTTCTGTAGCACATTTCGTTTTTATAATCCAGAAGAAATGGCTGGTATATTACCTTTTAGAGTTTATAAATACAATAAGTTGGCCAAATGTGCTATTGTTTCATATCACAAATTTGCATTGTCAGGCACATTCCACACTTTGAATTTCGATAAAGCTGTAGAAAAAGAATTAATTGTGATGAAGCCCATTTACATTAACAGCAAGATATTTCGTAGTTTTAGCCCTATAAGTCAATTATCTCTCAATAAAGCTGAAGAAGCTTTAAAAAAATATTCTAATGTCAGTGAATTGAGCCTGCGGGAAATTCTTCAGACTAAAAAAGTGTGTGTCAGTGCTTCTGGTTCTGAAACTGCTTTGAAAATGCTGAAAAGTATCTTAAGGAAAAAAGATATAGTCTTGGGAGAGTTGTTTATCACTGGTAGAATGCCTGAGGATAAATAGCTGAAAACTTATGTATGTAAAATCTCTCTCTATGTGGCTTTTAAATAATGAAATGTTACCAAAAATTAGATTTAGCTTTTATATTTTAAAACGAAAATGTTTATTGAAATGTGTGTGTGTATATATATACACTACTGCTCAAAAGCTTAGCAAAATTTGCAAACAATCAGTTTTTTTTTTTTCAATTTAAAAACTTATCTCTTGATGAAATGCTTTCAAACATTGGGTATTTAAAGAACTGGGTCTTCCGCATGTTTTTCAGTGAAGACTTGAAGACTGGTTGATGGGTAAGACAGCATTTAGGGGGCCAGTAACAAATTGAGTAAAATCAATAATGTTACTGATTACCCAATATCATTAAGTGATCTAAATGATCTGTAACTTTAGGGTATGTTAATACAGACCCAGTACAATTTGTGAATGAGTTTATTTGATGATAGCATGTTAAATAACGGAGATATAGGCATTTAATTTAAAACTCAAAAAAAAAAAAAAAAAAAAAAAAAAAAATCAGCAGATTTTTAATTTACAATATACAGAATTTTAAGCAAAAATTATTCCCACTTTCAGATAAATTGAAAAAACAATTTTGAAACAATATACTGCAATCAGAAAACAAATATCTTAAATATCTCATAAAATATGAACATCTCCTTATATTATTAAAATCTGTTCTGTGTGTGTCTGTGAGAAATGGCTTATGGCTGCTAAAGCTCCGGTGCTGATGGTCGCAGCGGCTCGAAATTGGTGCAAGAAGACGTGGAATTTCTTCATCTCGACATCGCAATAATTCGCTAAGCGATGTGACCCTAATTAGTGGAGATATTAATTGAAATGTCCAACTATCTCTAATGATTCAAAATGCCAGGCGACCGTAATTTTCATCCGGAACCGCATTCTTCAAAAGAAAGAGCAGAGAGAGAAAATTTTGCGAGTTTTTGTAAAATGATCCTAGGTGAACAGTTCGAGATATTGAAAATACACTTGTACCACGAGAAAGAGCATTTATTACCGATTATTACGGTTATTTTTTTTTTCTAATACGGATTTTTTATATTAAAAAAAAAAATGTTTTAAAAAGGGTCCAACATTTCTCTTTTTCTCGATTGTCTTTTTGAAACACCCTGTACGAAAGAATAACAGACCTATTTCTTAACAACTGGTATATTTGGAAAGGTCATTTAATCCTCTTTCGAACCATTTAAACATTTTAAGAAAATACAGATTAGCGATCCATATTTTTAGATTTCACGAAACATCGATTTTTTCACAAAACATTTTATAACTCAAAAACTTTTAGAGTTAAATCATTCCTTTCTTTCTTTCTTTCTTTTTTTTTTTTTTTTTTTTGTATGTAGATTTCGGTTTGACAATTCACTTCTCAAAAGATTGAAAGATTTTTTCAAAAAAAAAAAAAAAAAAAAGTGAGTTATAAATTTTTTAATTTTAGGCATAAAACCATTGAATACCATGATCTTGATCCATTCGACTTCATGTGGTGGGTTACCATGGCAACTGACATTGACAGAGAAAACAATATCTGGCCGAAAGAACGAAATCTTTTACCAATTGAGTTCACGTCGTTTTTGGACTGGGAATAAAAATTGCAAATTTCAAAATGCTTCAATTTTCTTCAAAATTCTTTCTAGGGATGAAACGGATAGTGATTTTGCCGGATACCGGATATCCGGACCGGATATCCGGCATTAGTTTTGTTTTTTGTATATTTCTTTTTTTCTTTCTTTTTTTTTTTTTTTTTTAAACAATAAAATATAAACAGATTTCATATACAGTTGGTTCTCCGTTTAACGACTTTCAAGGGACCGTAAACAATCGTCGTTAAGTGGAGAACGTCCTTAAACAGAATATGTGAAAAAATTATGCGCATAACATTTTCCTTCACACTTTACAAGCTTAGGACTGTTAATATATTTCTTTATATATTGGCGTGTTTAAAAATTTTATGTTTCTTTTAAACAATTACTGTACTTTATTTTCAAAAATTACATTTTAAATTACATTAAAAATGGGTACAAAAAATACAATAAATTAACTTTACAAAATATCAAAGTGTTGATTGCTTCAACTCTGGCCTGGTTTTCATTATTCTTTTTCCAAGATTGTCTAAAATATTAAATGTGTCGTCTTCCACATTCGATGAGACACTATAACGTCGGTAAGACTGTTTGTAAGATGGTGGGGGTATCTCATTTTCCGTTTCTTCAACTTCACTTTCTTCGTCTGACCCTATAGTTACTTTACTAAATCCTGATAAATTTGTTCTACATTTCTACAGTCTGTTGTTAAAACTGATTCATCACACTGGAGGAAATCTTCAATTGAAATATCCTCCCATTAAACAACACTTCTCCATTCTTCATGATCATGGGTAATGTCATCTTCATTGATTTCTACATCCGTACATTGCAGCTCTACATCAAGTTCTTTGTGAATGCCGGCAATGCGAAAGCAGTTTTTTATCGTGGATGAAGAAACTTCTTTCCAAGCTGATGTTATCATGTGCATTGCTTCCAAGATTGTAAATTTTCTAATTTTCATGCTGCAAATGATACCCAAGTCTAATGGCTGGGTTCTTTCTTACGTTTGGATGTGAATCCGAAACAGAGTTTTTGTGCTGATTCAACAATTTTTTCTCTGCTTGCTAAAATGCCTTTGAGAGTAGACTCAGGTAATTCAATTTTTTTTTTTTTTTTTTCAAATTCCACTTTCGTCATTCCAATGCTTTTTTCCCATTTTTCAATAATTTTCACCTTTTCGTGTAGACTGAGATGCTTTCGCTTTGGTGCCATAATGTTCGGCTCAATTCGTACTTCAACACAACACACTCGCTAAGTCTCTAAACATAAACACACACATGAGCAAACACCGCCTTATCGGAAGGAATGGGAGGCAACTGCTACAGAAAGTCACATGACAAGGGGTTCGGGACAATAGAGTGATTGCACTCCCGCACAGCTCCATTTTTCCATTTTCCAAGAAACATTAACCCCCACCCCTTTTTCTTGTAAACCCTGCAACACTTTTATGATTGCAACATTGCATGTTGCATGAAATAAAATTTCTGTGTTTGTTGAAATTTTTTTTTTTTTCTCCTACAGGAAATTTCTCTAAGAGTTTCAAAGGGAAAAAAAAAGAAAAAAATCGTCGTTAAATAGAAACATCGTCGTCTTTAAATAGAAAAATTTTGCGGCAAAGGGGGTAGGGACTGTTGAAATATCGTCTTTAAATAGAAATCGTCTTTAAGTAGAGCGTCGTTAAACAGAGAACCAACTGTACTATTCTTTAAAAAAAATTTTAAATATAATTTATTTAAACATATTTAATATTTTATTTATTTGTGCAATATCACCATGAAGATTAAAACTTTAAGCCTAACATACTCATTCCTCTACTTGCAGCTTGTCCTGAAAAGTATTGTCACAAAAAGATAGGTTTTGTTCAGAATTACAAGACTGAAACTTATTATTTACATATTTTTTACATTACTAGTATTACAAAAGTGAAATAAAATATTTTACTAATATAATCATAGTTGAAGGGTTATTTTCATATGAAAACTAATATGTTGTGGCAATCACAAAACTTTCTGTTATATAATTCTATATAACAGTGCCACTTACTGTTTACGTTGTACGAAAGTTTAACCATAGCTTCTCACAAAAAATATTTTGCATATGGAGTTCGGTGCAATTTTAATAAACAGATACTGAGATTTAGGCTTGTGAAAAATCATAATAGCAGCTCTACCTATCGGCTGATATATACCTAAATAAGGTCGACATTCTTTTTCATAATGGTTGTCTTACATATCAAGTTTTATGCACTTATGTCATAGAAGTTGAGACTTAGACTTATGAGGTTAAATTGCAGCGCAGTATTGGCAACTGTTGACCGATATACACCCAAAATAAATCACAATAGTGTTTCATAATGGCTGTCTCACTCACATACCAAGTTTTGTGCAATTATACAGAATAGAATCTGAGGTATAGCCTTCTCGTTTTGGGGGGGAATTTCCGTATAGCAGCATTACCTATTGGCCAACATGCACCCAGATTGAATCAGCATAATTTCTCATAATGCCCTTCTAACATAAAGTTTCATGTAATTATATGCAATAGAACCTAAGATATGGCCTTCCCTGAAATTGCAAAACATGCTGTATAACAGCACCACCTGCTGAAAGATTGGCAGCAAAATTCGATAGGCACATTATATGCCAAGGTGCATGTACATATATATTTCTATGAAATTCTGTTCAGTAGTTTCTAAGATATAACCTTTCTTTAAGTTGCATAAATAGCAGTACGGTAGCATCACCTGTTGAGCCATATGCACCAAAAGTTGATAGGCACTGATTTATGTCATGATTCAACTACATATAAATTCATATGTAATTATATGCAGTAATTTCAGAGGTACAGTTGGACAGAATTTTTGTCACATATACACAAACAGATATTTTTTTTAATTGATCAAACCAGGTTCTGGACGTCTTAAAATATGTAAATCCATCGAAAACCAAAAGTTGAAAATTGTTAAAACATTCAATACTTTCTTTTGAGACATTCATAAGAAAGCATAAAAGAAAAACCAAAAAAAAAAACTAAAAGCTTTAAACTAGTATGTTATGGCCATCACAAAATTTTCTTCTATATCACTCTATATAACAATGCTACAGGCTGTTTAACGTGCACTGAAGAAACTTAATCATAGCTTCTCACAATAAAGATTTTAGATATAGAGTTTAGTGCGATTTTAATCAAAAGGTTTTGAGATGTAGCCCTGTGGAGAATCATAGAAGATGAGGAACAGCTGTGCCACCTGTTGGTCCTTTCGCTCTCATATTATTTATCTTGCATATCAAGTTAAGTGCAGTTAAATATTATAAATGTTGAAATTTAGCCTTTCTATTCACAGAGTAAACTGCAGCATAGTATAGCCACCTATTGACCGGTATGCACCAAATTTTGTGCAATTATACACAAATGAATCTGAGATATAACTTACCCAAACACGGGAAAACTGCAGCATAGCAGCACCACCTATTGGCCGATATGCACAGAAATTAAATAAACGTGTTTCATAATAGCCCTGTGACACAGTTTTTTTAAAATTATACACAGTAGAAGCTGAGATATAGTCTTCCTTTAAATAGGAGAAATCACAGTACAGCAGCACCACCTGTTGAGTGATTTGCACCAAAAGTTCATGGACACTTTTTTTTTTTTTTTTTTTTTTTTTTTTTTTAAAGGTGTAACTATGTATAAATTTATATGAAATTCTGTGCATTAACTCTTGAGCTAGAGCTGCTACACAAAATTTTTGTCGCACAGACATTTTCTAAAAATGGTCAAATTGTATTCTAGTTCCCCCAAAATGCGTAAATCCACTGAAAACTGGAAGTTGAAAATTTTTACGAACTTTCTTCTAATACTTCCTTCTATATAACATAGAAGAATATAATAATTCAAAATGAATTTATGTTTTTTTCATTGTATAAATTTTACTTATTTTATATTTTTATATTCTGTACAGATAAGAAAGAAAAGTTTATATTATTCATTAAAATTCTTTAATTAAAAGTTTTTCTAATGTTCAAAATCAAAAACTTAAAAAAAAAATTTTTTTTTTCTTCTCCTTTAACAATTTGAAAGTCAAAGTACAGACTTTCTGAAAATTTAAATATGTACTTTTATTTGAAATAATTTAAAATTTGGGGGAATATATCTATGCAATGTAATGAGAATTCTTAATTCAGATGCTTAGGTAAGATATTCTATTAAAAGCGTAAATTTATATAATTTTTTTTTTTTTTTTAAATAATACAAATTGAATAGGTAGATGGCGCAGGCAATGTAGATGCTCTGATAGTGTAAATATACGGACACAAAAATAAGAACTTTCTTATGTATGAAAAAGTGGATTGTAAATAAACAAGCAGGTTTTAGTCAATAAATGCGCATTATTTGACTCATTTTCGAAACAATCTAACAACTTTTATTTCCAATACTAACAATATTACTAAACAATCTAACAACATGTTAAACAAAAGTCATAAAAACAGAGTTATATGCACTGCACAGATTGAATATCATTTGTTTAGGAACAGCTCTTTTTATTGTTATGGGGAAAATTAGGGGGGAATGATATAGATCACTCTGGAAAAACCTAGCTAACTGTGTATAAAATTAAAATAGGGCTTCTATATTTCTTAGACCTGAAGCTACTTTTGTCTAAATTTGTTTGCTAAAGAGGCTAATTTCAAATTTCACAAAGGCTTACTTTTTTTTTCCTTCTTTAAAAAAAAAAAAAAAAAAAAAACTTTACGCTACAACATATCTAAAAAAATAAAATAATTGGCGCAAAATTTTTATTTGATGGGAGTTTAAGCCTGAATTTTCTGTTCCGGAGTGCTGATATCCGGTACCCCGTCGGATATTTAAAACTTAGCCGGATAGGCCGGATACCGGATAGTTACCGGATATCCGTTTCATCCCTAATTCTTTCAAACTTACTGTGCACCGTTAACATCACAAGGGATAGTTGCAGTTCAAATTTCATCGATTTTGGAAAAAATTTATATTTTAATTGCAAATTAAATTTTATTGTAATGCTATTATTTCAAATTCTATTTATGATTAAATTATTTTTAATACATCATTCGAAAGATATTTTAAAGTACTTTTATATTATCAAATGTGGAATTCGAGATTTCACCCAATTTACACATTTTGAGGTTCCTGATTAGGTTTTCTTTTGTATCTCAGCTACTAATTAAAATAATTTCATAAGTAATACATCATTTGAAAGCTTTGTTGATTTGGAATGGAACAGTAGATTACAGAAATTTCTACCGCCAGATGGCGCTGTAATATTTTAAAATTTCAATATTTCAAATTCTAATTATGATTAAATTAGTTTTAATACATCATTCAGATATTTTAAAGTTCTTTTATATTATCGAAAGATTTCACCTGATTTACACATTTTGAGGTGTCCTGATTAGGTTTTCTTTTGCATCTCAGCGAATTGAGTTAGACCGTTCAAAATTGGTATATGTAGGTTAATTAGAAGGGACTGAAAGGGTGGGGAAGAAATAGGCGTGCACAGCGCACACGGCACTGTGCTGCTGAAGGCAGTGAGGACCCGGTCCGACTTTTTACCCGATGAGAAATGATTTTTTTAATTTTCTTTTTGTAAGAATAAAAATTTGATGCTCGCACTGCACTGTGCTGCCAAAGGCAGTGGGTCCCTGTCCGACTTTTTACCCGATGAGAAATGCTTTTTTAAAATTTCTTTTCTTAAGAATAAAAATTTGATTTGAGAAGGAATATGTGCGTGCATGCACATATACCTTCACACATGCGCGCATGTTTCTGCGCTGCTGCAGGCAGTGGGGTGAGTTTTTACCCAATGAGAAATGATTTTTTTTTTAGTGGGCATGAAGGGTCAGGGAAGGAATACGCGCACACAGCACGTGTATCCCTTAACTTGTGCGTGCTGTGCGTGTACGGAACTGTACTGCCAAAGGCAGTGGGGATCCGGTGTGACTTTTTACCCGATCAGAAATGATTTTTTTTTTTTTTTTTTAATTTCTTTTCTTAAGAATAAAAGTTACTGCTAGTGATTCATTTAAAAATACTGACCCGCTAGCAGGCAAAGCCCGCTAGTTTTTATGAAAAACGTTTTCACTGCGCATGTGTGAAAAATTGAAAAATATTTATTACATAGGTCACGCATTAAAATCTAAAAATACTTAAAATTTTAATCGAGTATTTTTCATGCTTTGTATTTTTAAGTTAAATTTAGTGTATTTTGCTAAATGTGTCTGAAAAAGTTTATATTCTTCCTACAATTCAATGCTTTGCACTTAAAAAAAAAAAAAAAAAAAAAATCAATATCTTCTCTTACAATGGATAAAAAGTTTTTATAATTAAAATTATTTTCAGTAAAACTGTAAACATTTGCATCAATAATAGATTTTCTCAGATTCACGTATGGCCTTATCATCTTTCAATGTTCATTGTAATTTATAAACTGAGTCACATTATGTTTATATTCAGAGCTCTGATATTATATTGTACAAATTACGTTGAAAGGAATATTATTATAATTGGCCAGTCTATATATAATATAATTTGAACTCATAACTTAAACTTATGTCATTTCATACACATATATTTTATTTTTGAACTTATTAAGAAAGAAGTAAAATTTTGCTTGAATTCACGAAAGATCAACTTTTTTTTTTTTTAATTTTTTTTTAAAACTCCTAATAATGCCAAATTCACTCCTTCAAAAAAGATCAAGGAGTATTCTCACTCCTAGGAAAAATTCCTAGTAATATCTCTGGGCAACGGAGTTTTAAAATAAATACTTATATCTTTGTTATTTAGCATGTTATCATCACACAAATTGTACTGGGCCTGTATTAACATATCCTAAAGTTACAGATCATTTTGTTAAACTTAACAATACAGGGTGATTACAAACATTATTGATTTTGCTCAATTTGTTACCCTCCCCCTAAATGTTGTTTTAAACCAATCTTCACTCAGAAACATGAGGAAGACCCAGTTCTTTAAATACCCAATGGTTGAAAACATTTCATCGAGGGATAAGATTTTAAATTAAAAAAATCTGACCGTTTGCAAATCTTGCGAAACTTTTGAGCAGGATTGTATATACTTCATTGCACATTCAATTTAAATATACTACAATATTTTACAGTATTATTTTATTTGTATGTATTATTAATTATATGTATTTCAAGTACATTAAAGAAATTTGCATCTTTTGGACCTTTTTTGTTTTATTCTATTTTTTTGGTTGTAAATCGTAATCATTATCATTGAAATTTAATTAATAGAAAACATAATTGAAAAAGAAATAATTTAGTACAAATTCTTTTATTCGAAAGCTTTGGATAAATATTGAATAAAAAAGGAATGAGAAATGTCTTATTGGTAGATTTTATTCATGAAAACATTCTAATTTTTATTTTAAAAGACTATAGTCAACTGCATTTTGGTGCTTTAACAAAATTTTAAATTGATAAGTTAAAAATCCTAATTAATCTACACTAATAAAAGAAGGTGTTTATATCTATGCATCTGTCTGTCTATCTACTGCACAGCAACTGTGCATTTTAGAGTTGTGAAAATTAACAATTGGATGTATTGAAGGCAGGGCTGTATGGAGTTGGTAGGAAAAATTACTGACTCTTAGAGTCCAACTCCTTCCTACATTCATATACACATAAGTTTATTTCTTTTAAATACATGCAGAAAAAGCTTCAGAAAAAGGGTTATTGAATAAACATCTGGATAACAGATTATTTTTATTTTCTAATACAAAGATCAGAAAAAGCAACAAGGTAAAAAATCTGATGTTCTTTAAATAATTCGTGTAATTGATAAACTAATTCATCCAAAATATTGAATACTTAAAGCAATGAATGTATGTTCTAATCTGGGGCTGTGCAATATGATGCACATGGGTTTCGTGTTAGGGATATCGATTGATAGTTTGCAGTGAATTCAAGTTAGATAAACAATATTGTGAGTCATTTCGATTTCAAAAGTTTGTTTTGAAAGAAAAATGCGTTTTCTATAAAATATCAAGTGGTGACAATTATTTGTAAGAAATGCAAATCACACCAATACTGACTATTTCAGGATAGGAAAATACTTTACAATGTGAGAAATACTTCATAAAGATCGACTCCCCATTATACTCCTGACTCTAATTTCATGAGTTGGAGTCAGAGTCCAACTTTTTTTTAAATTTTAGGAATTGGAGTTGGTGATTTTTCCTATGGACTCCATAGCCCTGCCTCTAATATATTGCACTGTCAATTTTTGTAGCTGTCTCTATGGCCAATAACTATCTGGTTGGTTAGGAGCATTTATAAGAATAATAATCTTTATATAATTTTTTCCTTTCTTTCGAGTTGGAAGAAAGAGGTGTGATCATTTTGGTTAGAATTTTGTCTTTCAAGGTATAAAAAGAATAAATAAATAATATTAATAAATAATTATAAAAAAAAAAATTGGAAAAAAAAAAATAAATGGATATTTTATAGTTATTTTGATAAAGAAAGTATTGAATCAATCACTAGGGAGGACAAAAATATTTTCAAATTGAATATTGCCTGTCCTGCAGTGGTACACCTAGAATTTCTGTTTGGAGGGGGCTGAAGATTAATTGGGTCTTATAGTATAATAATAGGTTTATGGCCATATACACAGCACTGGTGGCTTGTGAACTGAAAATAGGTGAAGAGCTGACAAATAACATTTAAGTAGTTTTAATGCATAATTTTTATTAAGCATAACTTTAACTAAAAATACTCATTTTATTTAAATGTAAATTTATACTCTATAAATGAATGCAGTGTAAAATATTAGGTGAAATGCCTCTTCACCGATTTTCGGTCCATGAGCCACCACTGGTACACAGACATACGTATAAGTAAAGAATCTGTTTTAAATGTTTCTTTTGAAATAAATAAACGAATGAAACTGAATTTAAGTTGAATAGTGCAATCAAGGAATTTATCTCGGTATATAACATGCTAAGTCAGGGCCGAAACTAGAGGGGGGCGAACGGGGCATTTGCCCTGGGCGCCAGATGGAGAAGGGCGCCGAAAAAGGCTGGTTTGTTGACTTATTTACACATTAAAAAAAAAAAAAAAAAAAAATTCAAAGTTAAGAAAAAAAAAAAGAAAAGGAAGAAGGAAAGAAAAGAATAAAAAAGTCAAATTCTTTTACTCAGGGCAATTTGAGCAAAGAAAAAAAAAGTAGAAAGAAGATTAATAGATAACAGAATTCATTTACAAGGAAAATCATGGTGGATAGAGTGTTCTCTAAGACTAACAATATTCTTTTAAGGTTAGTGAATATGGTAAAATATTCTCGCAATCGAAGAAGAGTAATTTACAAGTGGTCCCTGAGTTTCAGCCAAGGTTTTTAAAAATAAATGGTTGGAAAATACGTAGTATATTTGATTAAACTTCAGAAGGTTCTTTAGAAATTATCATTCATAAGGAAGCAAAAAAAAAAAAAAAAAAAATTTCTCAGGGCGCCGTTATGACTATTAAAAGTGTGACTATTAAAATATTAAAATAAGGCCATAATGTTATAAAGCAATCCAGTGCACTAAAAATAAAAGAACAAAAAGAATGCAAAATAACTAGTTAATAATTGAGTTAGCAGCTATCATTCACAAGGTTCAGCAAGTCCCTATCAAAGTACTATGACAACTGAAGCCACCACTACCTCCTAACATGTATAATTATAAATATTACAATGAAATAAAATGTCTGTACTTTTACTATACTTTTTACTTTTTTATTCAAAGCATAAGGAAATATTATGAAACCAATTTGCGAAATGGATTTTGTGTATCGCATAGCTCATAAACGAATAGTTATAGAGAGTTGCAAATCTATATTTGGAATTGTTATTTATCAATTTTGGTCTTGACATCTCCCGCTTTTGTGATATCTACGAATTTATGCGATTTTTTGTGACGTCTGTGTGTATGTATGTGTGTGTGTATCTGTATCTCGTATAATTCAAAAACAAGTAGATGTAGAACGTTGCAATTTCACATCTAAGTTTGTTACAACAGTTGTTGTGCATCTCTCATTTTGGTATTTCTGTGCCGTGCGCCTTTCCCTTTTGGAATATCCACGAATATTATATCCATGATGACCGAAAATACAAATTTGTTTGCAATTATATATAACTTTCTGTCATACAGATTTTAACAGAAATTAATATTAGCTTGAATATTGATAGTTACAAAATTTGTTGACATTCTTGCACGTAGAAAGTAATTCGTAAAGACTTGTAGGTTCTAGATGAATGCATTTTATTTAATGAATATTCTGGAAACAGCCGAATAAAAGTCAATAATCAATGATTATTCTTGAAGCAATCGAATAAACCAGTTTTTCGTACTCATGAACAGCCTATATCACAGATGATTATTCTTGAAGCAATCGAATAAACCAGTTTTTCGTACTCATGAACAGCCTATATCACAGAACAGGAATTTTACTAATTCAGAACAATGACCAAATGCTTAAAGTTCTTAGAGATGTACGCTCAGCTTGCAGTCCAAACAGAAACTGAACTCATCCAATCTTGCTAGTGATTTATAGAATTTTCGAGATAGTTCTACTCTAGAAACTAATGAATTAACCTGGAAAATTTTACAAGTCGGTTTCTATTGAAGTTAGATCTTCTAAACTTTGGCTACCCTAAATTAGAACTTTTCGTCAAAATTGAGTGCCAAATCTTTCGCCAAGTCGCAAAATTTGCTGCTAATGCCCATTTCTGTGGAAGTGAAGAAATCTGCCATCTATTTCCCTTTTAACTGTAATACCGTGTATAAAGTAATACATAAAGAAATAGACAGACTCTTGTCAACAATAATTATAGTAATGACTCTTTCCTTTTTATATTCTCATTAGTGATTTGTAGAACTTTTGAAGTTAGTTCTGTGCAAGAAAACAGTAAATCATGCCAGCTTCCAAATTTCGGCAATATTAAGCCACTATTTTTCACCAAAATTAATGCCAGGTTGCCAACTTTGTCGCCAAAGCATTCACTCTGCGACAAGTTGTCATCTACATTGGTGATGAATTTAGTGACATCACGAGGTTAGCGATCAAATTTGGCAGAAAATAGTTCAGGATTGCCAAAATCAGTAAGCCTTTTCTCAGTTTTATCGGAGTTAATTTTTTCTATATATTATGCATTGTTTCTCGCAGCTAATTGTTTGTCAAAGAGTGCAAAAGTAGGCTATCTGCACAGAAACGAATTCTGTTGAACTCTAAGCTATGCATTTGCCTATGAGAGATTCTGTAAAAAGCTGTAGAATATTATTTCTGAACAAACGATATTCTTATTTTGTGGTGTATATAATCCTATTACCATGAAATTAGTGGTTCTAATAATAGTCTTCTTGGATTAGTTCCGAGAATATTCATAGACTAGAACCTGCATTTCTATTTTATTTCTTGAAAATGATTTTAAAAAAGATTATCTACAAATGGCACTGCTCTGCATGAAAATCGGCCCCAATACCATTTTTGCAAATTCTTATGTAAAATAATCTCCTGAATATGATTATGACGCCCATTTTGCCCTATCACCCACCATTATTTGGGGACGCTCCCCTATTTTTATCATTTTCCGGTATTTTTATGGCTATAAATTTGATTTGAAAGGGGTGAAGGGATTGTTTTAACTGTTAAATGTCTTTTGAGGGGATCTAAAACATGAACATTTGCAGCAAGGGGAAAATTTAGGGGTAGGAGGGGGATTTGCCACTGAAATTACAAATTAAATTTTTTATATTTTATTAATCAATTATTATTATTATTTATTATGCTATATTTTTTTTTATTTAAAAGTATTAAAATAATTATTTTCCATTCTCCAAATCAAATTTATGGCCATAAAACTACCAAACAGTAACATAAAGGGTGGTGTTCCGAGAAAACGGTGAGTCATTGGGCAAAATGGGGGGGGGGGCATATTTGGATTCAGGATATCATTTTACATGAGAATCAGCAGGAATGGTATCAGGGCTCGAATTTTTTTTATTATTATTTTATTTTTATTTTTTTCAGCGCAGTGTATTTAGACAGCTAACGGTTAGTTCGCACTTGATGGATATGAGTAGTTTTCAGATACTTGTTCATATCTATTAATTTATGCATCTTAATTATATTAAAAACTTAAATATTTGTCTGTTTATTTCTCTGCAGTATAGTTGATGTAATGACTATAATATTCAAAATATCACTTTAAATTCTCTCAAAATGATGATATTTTCAGTTTTAAAAGTAATTGAATATGAAATTTACATTCACTTGTTTTAGAATTGTCATTTATAAATACCATTAATTTAAGAGAGAGGAAAAAAGAAAAAAAAAAAAAGAAACTATCATTAAATCAGTAAAAGTAAATAGATAAAAATAATAACTGTAGCTTAAGTCTTTCTCTATAATACGCTTTTCTTCCCCTAAAATAATGCATTGATTCACAACTTCAATCTTTTTTTTTTTTTTTTTTTTTTTTCCAAGAAATGTTATAAAGATATAAAACATATACGTTAAAATAAAAATCGTAATAAAAATCGGCTGGTTGTAGCTCTACTTGTGCTTGTACATTTTTACGCCTGGCGAAGTGTCATGCTAAGTTTCTCGACACGAAACACATGTTGCGATTCTGTTTTGTTTTGTAAACTCTGTTTTTCATAACAAGCATATAATGTATAAAGTTTGTTAAATTCCGTCCTGGAGATGCTGAGATATAGCTATAAGAAAACGTGGCATAAAAGTGCTTAAGTCGAGCGATATGTATCAAAAACTAGACATCACCAGTTTATGTCAGAATTCAACTGCACACTAGGTTTCCTGGAATTCTGAACATGCAGTTCATAAATTAGCTACAGTATTTGTGTCCCATACAGACACACACACACATCCGTTAAATATAATCATAATACATTTCAAAATCTGTAAATTTATCAAAAATTTGAAATAAATTCAATATTTACTTCTTATGAATGCAGTTGAAAATAAAATGGCCATAAAAACTTTGTAAAATTTCCTTGTTGGAAATGGGGGGAGGGGGGGCGGCGCCAAAGTCTCTCCTTGCCCCGGATGAAAAAAATCCTAGTTTCGGCCCTGTGCTAAGTTACTGTAGTTTGGTCAGTTGGGGTTGGAATTGAGCTTGCAAACATAAAGTTGTAGGTTCATCTAAGATCCATGTACGATATGACAAGCTGGTGAACATAAAATTCGCCCAAAATGAACCCCCCCCCCCTCCATATTTCCATTGAAAATAAAATTTGATCAAATTTAATACACTTTTGTGATGCTTTATATGTATATGCAGTGACACTTGAGTAATTAAGAAATCATAATAATTATAGCCAAATAAAAGCTACAGTTGTTATATGTAAAAGTTATAACAGAATTTCAGTGTAAATTTTTACATGACTATTTTTATTTAATTATCTGGAGTATGGGGGCGATAAGCCTTCTAGGTTCGGTGAACAGAAACAAATCGGATGTGTAATCTTTGTGGGGGTTAGTCAGAACTGTAAGCAGGGGGCATAACCTCTTGATATCCTAAAACATTAACTCTAATGTATAATATATTACATAGAATTGTTTGTTCAGTTAGTAAATATTTCAAGCGTTACCTTTCTGAGTAATATCATTACAGGGTATTGTATTCCATTATAATATATATTTGTTCTATGAAATTCAATTTTTATAACAGGCAAGAATTGCATTATCCAAGAACGGAGCTAGATCTCAGTGACAGAAGCAAAAATGAAAACTGTGCATGGATCCTACTGTATGTTCTACGTACCATGATAATAAAAATAAGTGACCCTACTCTTCGAAACATCTGTAAAATATCTTAACATATTGTTATCGGGTATATTCCTATTTTGAACAGTAAACTATGCCTTTTGGCATTCCTCTAAATATTCATTGCTTATTTTTAGTTCCACATCATACTATAGGTATGGGGAACTTAGGTAATCGTGGAAATTTTTTACCTCGGTTTTTTGACGTTTCTACACGTTTTCAGGTGTGAGGAATCCAAAAATGACAAAATTTGTATGGTGTCTGTCTGTCTGTAGGGTGTCTGTTAGTCCGTTAGTTTGTTAGTCTGTGTACACGATATCTCAAGAACAAATTGTCGCAGAGAGGTCAGATCAGTTTTAAAATATTACTTTCGACACTGGCAAGAACCCTATTCATTTGCAACATTCGATTTTTAAAACTTCGTAAGTCATTAGAAATTTACGATTTTCTTAACATGGGAGAATAGGACAAAAATTCACTTAAACATGCATTAAATGGAAACTTTTTACTGTAAAAATGTCAGACCAGTTTTAAAATATCCGTTTTGATGCCGGAATGAACATCAGTAACTATAAATATGCTACTTTGAAAATTTCGCAAGTTATTGGAAATTTACGAATTTCTTAACATGGCAGTATAGGGCAAAATTTCACATAAACGTCAATTTTGAGTGATATTTTCATCGTAAAGATGGCAGACTACTTTTGAAATATTATTTAGGACACTGGCATGAATATTAATGACTATGAATTTTCAAATATAAAAATTTTGTAAGTTATTGGAAATTTACGAATTTCTTAACATGGCAGATTAGAGCAAAATTTCACATAAACGTCAATCTTGAGTGATATTTTCATTGTAAAGATATCAAACCACTTTCGAAATATTATTTAGGATAATAGCAGGAGACTTGGCGTTGGAATATTAAAACAGGAATAAACTACTACGTCAGAAATGCGACAGCAGAGGGCGCCACTTATTGGAACATTAGTGAAAAGAGATTTTACATCAAAAGAAACCATAGTGAGATTAGTGCGAGGGAAGTTTTGAATATTTTTTGCAAAATTTATGGAATTCTTAACAGTATAACTATTAGCAGCAAGAAGTGGAGCAAAAATTGTGGTGAGAAATTTAGCTAGATTATAGGAAGCAGTACCGATATTAGAGACTATTGGACGAAATGGAATATTGGGTTTGTGAACTTTTGGTAAAGCATAAAATCTGGCACAATTAGCAATAGAAGGGATAAGATGGGATTTAGTCGAGTTCAATAACAAGGGGCAAGATTTTATAGCAGATTTAATTTTATTTAATTCTTGAGGAGAGGGGTCACGAGTTCAATAACAAGGGGCAAGATTTTATAGCAGTTTTAATTTTATTTAATTCTTGAGGAGAGGGGTCACGTGACCCCTCTCCTCAAGAATTAAATAAAATTAAATCTGCTATAAAATCTTGCCCCTTGTTATTGAACTCGACTAAATCCCATCTTATCCCTTCTATTGCTAATTGTGCCAGATTTTATGCTTTACCAAAAGTTCACAAACCCAATATTCCATTTCGTCCAATAGTCTCTAATATCGGTACTGCTTCCTATAATCTAGCTAAATTTCTCACCACAATTTTTGCTCCATTTCTTGCTGCTAATAGTTATACTGTTAAGAATTCCATAAATTTTGCAAAAAATATTCAAAACTGCCCTCACACTAATCTCACTATGGTTTCTTTTGATGTAAAATCTCTTTTCACTAATGTTCCAATAAGTGGCGCCCTCTGCTGTCTCGAAAATAGATTAAAAGAGTTTCATTTCACCTCTTTCGAAATACAAGAATTAATTTCTCTTACCCGCATTTGTTTATCACGAGCCACTTTTTCTTTCCAAAATAAATTCTATCGTCAGTCTGAAGGTTTAGCCATGGGTTCCCCTCTCTCCCCAATTCTCGCAGACATTTACATGCACTATTTCGAAAGCAAGCTTTTTAAGAAAATATCTTTTCCTTTTTGGACCCGTTACGTTGACGACACCTTCACGCTTATCGACATAACTCATCACAATATTGACCATGTCTTAGAAACCTTAAATTCAATTGACAGTAATATCCAGTTCACATATGAAATAGAAAATAATAGCTCCCTTCCATTTCTTGATACCCTCGTCTCTCGCACTGCAAATGGATTTTCAACCACTGTCTATCGTAAAAATTTTGCAGTCTCCCTTCCTCCCCATGCGCGTTCATGTCACCCACCTAACCAAAAAATGGCTGCTTTCTATACTTTTGTAAACCGTGCCCTTAATATTTGTTCAAATCCTATTTTATTGAAATCTGAAATTAAATACCTGAAAGCCATCGCAATTGACAGAGGTTATGACACTTCCATTATAGACAAAGCTATCCAAAAATTACAACTCCCTCGTATTTCGTCTACTAAATCAGTCACATCTAATATCAGTATTGTTTTACCCTATTTTTTTAAAACCAGTCAAACCATAGCTAAAATTCTCAAACAATATGATTTTAAAATAATATTTTTGCCTTCCAATAAACTCACCTTTTCTCAGTTAAAAGATCCTATTGATATGCATAATTCTTGGGGCATTTATAGTATTTCCTGTCAGTGTGGTTTATCATATATTGGCCAAACTAAACGCAGTCTTAAATTTCGTCTAAAAGAACATATGAATTACGTCCGCAAACAAGAAACCAATAAATCGGCTATTTCTAAACATTGCTGGGAGGAAAATCATAATTTTAAATTTAATTCAGCTAAAATAATTTGCAGACTTAAATCCATTCATGAACTCGATTTCTTTGAAGCTTTTCATATTTATAAAAATTTTAAAAACCTTGTAAATTGTGATTTCGCTGTTCCCTATTTGTCTGATTGTTGGAAATTTTACATTCAGTCCACATTTCCTTAATTTTTCTACTGTTTACACAGCTACACATTCCTTAATTCCTATTGGCCACACTCCCCACCTCTTCCGTAATCCTATTGGTTGAACTAAATCCGGTCCCTCTTCTATATATACGAGCACTTCTCCAGATTCAGTATTCTTTTTGCACTGAAGACGGTACGCTTTAGGCTACCAAAACAGCTGTATGCACTACAATAATTTTTCTTTGGCGTTTCTGACGTAGTAGTTTATTCCTGTTTTAATATTCCAACGCCAAGTCTCCTGCTATTATTTGTTAAGCTTATACGGGCTTAGTTGTGTTATTGGTCTTCTGCTCATATTGTTACTGAGCAACCTGGTCTGAGAAGCCTCATATGAGGGGGAGATTAGGTCAGTATTATTTTGAACCATTTTCTTGTTTTCAAAATGTGCAAATTAGTTAATCGTTTTTACTGTCTACGTACTAAAAAGTTTCGTGCCCTCAACCGTCTAAAATTCCTTTTACAATGCAAGAGACACCGCATTATCCCCAAATTCATTCAACTGAAATGCAATATTTCTGGTTCCAGTTTTGTAAACAAAGCAGTACTGAGGCCTCATTTTAATATTCTCCGTGCAGTTATTAAGGAAACTCGTACCAACATCGCCAAAATTGAAAAAGATTTATTGTTTCACCACTTAAAGTTAGCTTTTGAACGTCCTAATTTTATGTTGATTGATCACAATTCCTGGATTCATTGTGACAACCGTTCTCGTAAACACTCAATTAAATTACATGATAAATTCACCTGGCTTCGTAATTCACAGAATCCTATTCATTCGAACGACTTACCTGTTGTCAATAAAAATGCAATCGTTAATCTTTCCAGTACTGATATTTCCAATAGTAAATATTCTGTTCTCAAACTCAATTCAAATTTTGCCATTACTAAACCTCCTTCTTTTCCTCAGTTAATTGCACTGGTTGAAAAAGCTTTCAAAAATTCTCGACTGACCGACCAACAGAAAGAAAATCTTTGTCATTTAATCCTTAATAATGCCAATTTCAACTCTAAAAATTTTAAATCAAATCTCAGCCCTGCAGAGAAAAACGCCTTGAAGGAATTAAAATCTAATGAAAATATCATCATTACTAAAGCTGATAAAGGTGGTCAGATTGTTATTTTGGATAAAAAACAATACATCGAAAGTGTTACCGAACTAATTAATGATGGCCCATACATTCCTCTGCCCCGTGACCCCTCTCCTCAAGAATTAAATAAAATTAAATCTGCTATAAAATCTTGCCCCTTGTTATTGAACTCGACTAAATCCCATCTTATCCCTTCTATTGCTAATTGTGCCAGATTTTATGCTTTACCAAAAGTTCACAAACCCAATATTCCATTTCGTCCAATAGTCTCTAATATCGGTACTGCTTCCTATAATCTAGCTAAATTTCTCACCACAATTTTTGCTCCACTTCTTGCTGCTAATAGTTATACTGTTAAGAATTCCATAAATTTTGCAAAAAATATTCAAAACTGCCCTCACACTAATCTCACTATGGTTTCTTTTGATGTAAAATCTCTTTTCACTAATGTTAAAATAAGTGGCGCCCTCTGCTGTCTCGAAAATAGATTAAAAGAGTTTCATTTCACCTCTTTCGAAATACAAGAATTAATTTCTCTTACCCGCATTTGTTTATCACAAACCACTTTTTCTTTCCAAAATAAATTCTATCGTCAGTCTGAAGGTTTAGCCATGGGTTCCCCTCTCTCCCCAATTCTCGCAGACATTTACATGCACTATTTCGAAAGCAAGCTTTTTAAGAAAATATCTTTTCCTTTTTGAACCCGTTACGTTGACGACACCTTCACGCTTATCGACATATCTCATCACAATATTGACCATGTCTTAGAAACCTTAAATTCAATTGACAGTAATATCCAGTTCACATATGAAATAGAAAATAATAGCTCCCTTCCATTTCTTGATACCCTCGTCTCTCGCACTGCAAATGGATTTTCAACCACTGTCTATCGTAAAAATTTTGCAGTCTCCCTTCCTCCCCATGCGCGTTCATGTCACCCACCTAACCAAAAAATGGCTGCTTTCTATACTTTTGTAAACCGTGCCCTTAATATTTGTTCAAATCCTATTTTATTGAAATCTGAAATTAAATACCTGAAAGCCATCGCAATTGACAGAGGTTATGACCCTTCCATTATAGACAAAGCTATCCAAAAATTACAACTCCCTCGTATTTCGTCTACTAAATCAGTCACATCTAATATCAGTATTGTTTTACCCTATTTTTCTAAAACCAGTCAAACCATAGCTAAAATTCTCAAACAATATGATTTTAAAATAATATTTTTGCCTTCCAATAAACTCACCTTTTCTCAGTTAAAAGATCCTATTGATATGCATAATTCTTGGGGCATTTATAGTATTTCCTGTCAGTGTGGTTTATCATATATTGGCCAAACTAAACGCAGTCTTAAATTTCGTCTAAAAGAACATATGAATTACGTCCGCAAACAAGAAACCAATAAATCGGCTATTTCTAAACATTGCTGGGAGGAAAATCATAATTTTAAATTTAATTCAGCTAAAATAATTTGCAGACCTAAATCCATTCATGAACTCGATTTCTTTGAAGCTTTTCATATTTATAAAAATTTTAAAAACCTTGTAAATTGTGATTTCGCTGTTCCCTATTTGTCTGATTGTTGGAAATTTTACATTCAGTCCACATTTCCTTAATTTTTCTACTGTTTACACAGCTACACATTCCTTAATTCCTATTGGCCACACTCCCCACCTCTTCCGTAATCCTATTGGTTGAACTAAATCCGGTCCCTCTTCTATATATACGAGCACTTCTCCAGATTCAGTATTCTTTTTGCACTGAAGACGGTACGCTTTAGGCTACCGAAACAGCTGTATGCACCTCAATAATTTTTCTTTGGCGTTTCTGACGTAGTAGTTTATTCCTGTTTTAATATTATTTAGGATACTGGCATGAATATCATAGGCTATGATTTTTCCAATTAAAAAAATTCTTAAGTTATTTGGAATTTATGATTTACTTAACATGTCAGAATAAGGCAAAATTGAGCATAAACTTCCATTTTAAGGATCATAAATACATTAGACAACTTCAAAATTACATTTATGATATTTGTTTGACCATGATTGAATACAAATATTCCAATAGGAAAATTTCGTAAATTATTCGTAATTTACGATTTTATCAACATAGCGAAATTGTAAATTTTTCATATAAATATGAATTTTGAAGATTGTTGCATTGGAAATAGTAGCATGAAAACTAAACAACGGAATTGACCCTGATAAAATAAATTAATAGATTAGAATAAGATAAATACATCAAAGTGAACGGTGGATAGCCTATTAGGCGGGGATTTCGTTTTGTCAGTGTATCAAGCTTTGGTCAAATTCATTTTTTTTTAACATGATTATAATATGTCTCGCACTAGAAATTTATGAGAACATAAATATGGTGGGGAACTGAGCAGAGTCCACCTATGCCAACTAGTTTGTATATTTACACGTTTTGAGGCTTCCTGATTACTGAAGTGAAGTTTTTTAACGATTGATCTTTGTCTGTGTCTCTTAGAATAACTTAAAAACGAATAATTTTAGGAGATCCAAAAGTTGTATTTTGAAGTTAATATAAGTTTGTTGCTGGAAAAGTTTGATCCAAGATTGATAAGTTTCAAGAAATGTAGCATGTGAAAATTGTCTGAATAATTTTAAGTGAACTTCTAATAACAGATTTAATTTATATATAAATGTAGGTGCAGTAATAAAACGAGGGGTTGAGGGGGGCTACCACCCCCTCACACAGAACTAATTATCATATAAAACTCTTCCAAAGCCTAATTTGAATTGTTTTACCATAAGTTTTCATAACAGAACTCGTTATCTTACCCTTAATCTCACACCTGTATTTATAGTATTAAATTTCAGGGTAAGAGAAAGTCGTGTGAGTGACACACCAGATTATTTTATTAACAATCTAAGAAAATAGTAATGGAAATCAATCTAAAACAGACACATATAACTACATACATATGTACACTATTTGTGCAATGTTATAATATTGTAACTATTAGTTTTTTGAGGGATTTGAAAATTGTCATTTATTTTCCTTGCATTAAGGAGAGGAATTTTTCAAATCTACAAACATTTTTTTTTTTTCCCCCGCCATGAAAAGACTAAGAATAGAAGAATAGAATTATTAAACTAAAGTCAGAGATGAGAGTGGGAAATAGAAAAAAAAAGTCTGAAAGTATCAGCAAAACTCAAAGATAATTTAATTTTAGTAATAAAAGAAGAAACAGATACATAAAATCATACTTTCTATAAGCAAAAATGGAGAATATATGAAAATAAGTTGCTTAGAAACAGTCAAAAAGAAAGAAAATTGAACAAAAATAAGAATATTTAGAACAAAAAAATCTGAAAATTGTTTTAAAAAGATTAAAAGTCGGAAATTTCTCATCCCTGTAAAGTATATAACTATACATCTCAAACTTTGCATTTCGATGCCTTTCCTATACTTCAAAATAGAATACATTCTGAATTAGAAAAATGTAGTTCATTCAGTTATACATTAATACTGTTTTGATTAACAAAATATTTCAAGCATACATATATTTTAGAAAATTTAAATGTTAAGTAAAAAAAATTCAAAGAATTATTATTATTATTTATTTATTTGTTTCTTTATTTTATTTGTCTTTTTTTTTTTTTTCTTTTGGGGGGGGGGGGGACAAAAGTTAGAATGCCTGTAGATTTTCATAGAAGATATTCATTAGCCAAATGTATTGAGCTACTTTTTTGAAAACCTCAAGCAAATATCATGAAAATTCAAAAAGTTATTGTCAATAGAATGAATTTCAGTTCTTCTCAAAGAGAAAAATAAAATGGTAGGGGGTTCTATCAATATTTATTTACAATCGGTGAAAATTATTTTACCTTTGTTTGAGAAAAAGTTAAGTAGGACTCCTTACAGTTTTGCTTTTTTTTAGAGCAATCAGTTCATTCTATCGATGACAACTCTTTGAATTTTTACTTTATTTACCTGGGACTCTGATATAAGTAATTTAACACCTTTGGGTAATGAATTATGCAAATGAAAACTTATGAACACTTGCACATTCACAACTAAATTCATTTAGCAAAAACGGTCATATTTCGTCAGATTTAGATTATTTATTTTCTGATTGCAGTATGTTGTGTCAAATGCTGTATATGTCAAGTTTTCTAAAAATGACTGCATTGGATTTAATACTCTTCAAAATGTAACAAAAAAAGGGCAATTTTAAAAAAATTTTATTATTATTATTATTTTTTTTAAAGAAATTATCATATCTTTATAAATATATGCACTAGTCTCACACAAACAAATAGAAATAATTAAAAGAAGCTTCGTACTCACATGCTACGGACAGAATGCACTTCCAGCATTTCAGTCGAGTGATCCCAAATATTCTGTTTTTCTATGACTTTTTGCTAGACCACATTTTACCTTTTGGGAAAAACATCCACTAAATTATAAAAAGTATAACATGTTCTTTACACTCTCCAAAGTTATTAGGTGAATTGTTAAATACTTTTTGAGATATTTAACAGGATGCCTGAAATCGGAAATATATGTTAGTCTATAGAAAGATAGCGTGTTAGTGGGAGTTTAAATTGTGAATTTAGTGGTCTGTGAAGTCGAAAAGGATGCGTTGTCGAATTATGTTAAAGAAATTATTTTGAAAGATATTCTTAAGTTGACCTGACTCGTAGGAAAAAAAATTCAATCAACTCAACCTGAACTGCAAGAGAAAAAAATTGTTCGACCCGACCGGTGAAATTGGGTTACCTGATCCAATATGTGACTCAAACCGACGGTTGAATTTCATGATTTGTTCTTGACTTTCGTGACCTATCGCTGAATTTCGATGCTTTTCTATTATTCAAATAACTAATAATTCTATTTATTCATTAATTATTATTTCTCTTCTACTTTCTTTAAAATGTCTAATATTTTCTAATAAATTTTAAGTGGTACTAATATTATGATATAAAAAATTTAAATAAAAAAAAAATAGTGAAACAATCTCCCCTATTTTTTAAGATGCAGATCCTGCCAACTATCCTTTGTTTAGAAGCATGAACCATACTACGTCCTCAGTTACCCTTTCATGTATTCACTTTTCTAGGACAATTGAGCCAGCTCTTAGCCCTGTGGGCGGTGTGGATTTTGATCAATTTTTGAGTTCTTACCAACAGAGAATGAAGGGCAAGGAATACTGGTGGTCATTTTTTACCAACATCCTCAATAGGACTACAGTATCAGCTTGGAGAATTCAATGCGGGATAAAAAGAAAAATGCCACAATTATCATTTTTACAAGCTACTGTGATATGTTTGATGAAATATGAGATTAGAATCAGTATTAGTAATACCTTGACTTGAACCACACACGCACCAGTGAACAAATATGTATAAACCATTATCATACTGGCTGGTAGGCAATCAAAATGTAAACTTTATAAAAAGAATAAATGTAAGGTATTGTTAAAAAAAAAAAAATACTTAATTCTGTTTTATACAAAAATGTTAAAAATATAAATAAATAAATAAACATTTGAGAAAATTTACTAGTTCTTTAATTTATAGCTTGAATATGTTTAGTATTTATTTAAGTGACAGATAATTAGCTTTATTAATCACATAAATATAATTTTGGGGATTTCGAATTTAACATTGTGGTATATTAAAATTACTTATTCAACTGTCAACACTGCAGATGAGGTATCTATCTTATCACCACTAAGCACCAAGTCTCCCATTTCGGGCCTGTATCTTATCCTCAAAACAAATATAGATTTAAAAAAAATTTAAACTACATACAATTAGACACACATATTGAAACTCAAAACATTTGAAAATTCTAATTTTTTCTATGTGATTCATATAGCAGCGTTTAAAAGGTTGAAACTGCAAAATTTTTCTTGCACTTTTGTTTAAAATTATGGCTATAATATATTGGAAAGTTTCATACACCACATTGTTAGGAAAAAATGTTTTTGTAACAATTCCTCTTAAACTTATTTTGCCCAGTAAATAATAAATACTACCAACAAAATGACTTATATTTTAGCATATTTATTTAAAATAGAATTCATACATGTGACATTAAATCCAAATTATTATCACTCATTTATGGTTTTTAAAACTTTGTAAGTTCAATAGAAACATTCTCTCATAATAACAATAATTTATCTTAAACACTTACAAAAAGGTGCAAATCAATTCTTTTTTTTTTTTTAAGACTAGTGAAAACACCTACATATTTTTTATAGTTTTAAAATGACAAAATATGTAGCTAAACTGTAAATGAACATGAAGATGCAGTTTTATATATCTACATAAATGCTGTAATCCAATACAAAGAAAGAAAGATAATTATTTACTAGATGATACATGACATTGTTTCACTTTTCAAAATTTTAAAAGAATTTAAAATTATTTATATTTCTATGTATATGCATAAATCTTCATAATTATACTAAAAAAAAAAAAAAAAAAAAAATGTGCAATAGAATCTTGATTATCTGGTGCTGTGATTAATCTATGGTAAACTGAACTAACTGAAACTGAACTTAATCTTAAGATTTAAATAATTGAAAAAAAAAAAAAAATGCCATAAATATAGTAAAGTTTCAATAACTGGTGCATAATACAATAAATTCTGTTATCTAGTGCTATGATATTATGGGCTAAATGAAAACTGAACTAATAAATACTAATTTTAACTTTGATCATATGTATTTACACATATTTTTGAAGAAGATGTGAATTTTAGCAAGAGTGAAGAGTAACGTGACAGGGCTTATGCCCGAGTCCTTTGGCATAACATTTATCCATTATGGGTAATTAATCAATGCTAGTTAGATAACTGTTGAGTAAGCACTGGTGAATCCTCACCTGGTGATTTTTTATTCTTGCTAAAATAAATCCAGCATTCCTATTAAAAACAAAATATTAAATACTTATGTTTGAAGTTAAAATTATTCATTGCTATATAGCACGAATGGAACTAAATAGAATAAAAATAAATTACATAGATGACAATGCATCTATAATTTAATTTTTTAATCCCCAACCAAAGTAGAGGGGTGTTCAGTCTGTGTTTGCCTGTTTGTGGCATTGTAGCTGCCGAACAAATAAACTGATTTTTTTTTTTTTTTTAAGAATGCTGATTTAATAGGGATAGGTCTTAGCTATATTTATAAAAATCTGTTGGAAAGTTTTTTTTTCCCCTTAATTAATTATTATTATTTTTTTTTCCTTTCAGGCTACTTTGCATTAACATTTTACAATTTGTGAACTGTCAATCTTTTAACTTCCAGCTCATGTTATATGATAAAACATGTAATTTTTTAATTGCAGTATAAAAAAACTTTTTTTTATTTTTTTCTTAATTATGAATTTTCAAGCAATTTTGACAAAGATAAAAAATTGGCTATAAATAGTGATTATGAGCTCAAAATTTAATATATATATATATATATATGTCATATTAAAATGGACAGCCACACGTTAAAATAATTAAAGTGCAGACAGTGAACCAAGTGGTGGTTTTATTAACTCGAAATGTTACAACATTCACGCGAAGGTGAGCCATCCTTGTAAACTTACATTTTAAAAAACCTACCTTAAGATGAACAACCTAACAACTAGCAAGTCACTCGCCTGAGACTGACTGCATATTCCCTTTTGCGGGAGCGATCATGTGATGCTGAGAGTGCTCTAATTGGCTTAGGGGAGTCATACGATACCAAGCAGGCCCGTAGCTAGGTGGGGGCCAGTACGGGCTGTGCCCGACCTGGGGAAAAGTTTGCCCGCCCTAGCATATGGTTAGACTTTCGGTAAAAACTTAAAAAAAAAAAAAAAATTTTTTTTTTTTTTTTTTGAAAGGTGAGTCTGTAAATAAACTTTTATGTACAACCCCCCCCCCCTTCCTCCTCAATGTCAACTCAGATTCCAGAAATGAAACCCATATCATTTTTAAAAGTCTTCTTTTTCTCTTTAATTTCTCTCCATTCCCATAGACCGGGGTAAATTATGCTGGTTATTGTGGCTTGACTTTCTTAGTTTTGTAAAGGTTTTCTGTGCCTTAAGTGGAAAGCGATTAAGTGATATCGATGAAATTTGTGTTCTTCATACAATAGGGCCACATCACAACTCAACCGGACGTTGTCTTTTTAATTGATGAAACGAGAATTCTGGAAAATGAAACACAACCAAAAAACATTTTGCGCCCTTAAAGTGCATTTTGCATATATACAATTCAGGGTGTAGACAAGGAGGGGCATTTGCATGCATCTTTGGAGGTCTCCACGTGCAGAAAGCTTTCCTTACACGTTCCGGTTCAGAATAACAATTAAAATTTCGGCCCGGGACCGATCTGTCTCATTTATTTTATTTTATTTTAATCTGCGGTCCGGCCCGCCCTGGAAAAAATCAATTGACAAAACTAGGTTTCACTTAGGAGACTGACAATTACTTGTCAACAGAAATACATTATTACAGACTGACAGAAAGCCACACACAGAGAGAGAAAGTAAAATTGAAAGGGTAAATAATTATGAAATAACGTAGGTAAGTATTAAAAATGGTTAGTACTGCTAAAGTTTGTTTGTCTCAATTTCCGTTCATATCCCGTAATGTATCTGAATCTTTTTGTGTGACCCTGTCAACGAAACATAAATGTTAATCCAGCTATTTTCAAAATAAATAAATAATTAAAATAAAGGGGAAAATGCATTTGCGCATCTGGAAAATGATTTTGATTTCATTACTCTGGAAAGTAGAGAAAAATTAATTAAAAATTAACCTTCATATTCCTTAGATTCTCTAGACAATAAAAATAAAGTCTGATAAACCATGATGTATTTAATTTATTTTGTTTGTTCATGTACTGAAACTAGTAGCAACGTTTATGCCATTTTGAATAGGGAACTTGTAATTGTGACCTTCAATAACATATATCTTTTTGAGACATTTTTTTAAATATTTACGAAAATCAGAGCGTGAAGAAAGAGACAATCAAATGGTCATATTGCAGTTATGAATACTTTTTAGCGAAACAAAATTTCATGTAACCTAATAGCACATAAAATTGTGTGAAAAAAATGATTAAAGAAACGCTTTATTATTTACAATCTTTGTTAATTTACGAATGAAATGCGAAAAAATTTCCACGTTGACATGGCCCGGGGAAAATTCAATCCAGACATAGCCTGGCGCGAGTATATACAAGAGAAAAAAAAAAGTCCGAACACGACCTGGCCCGAGAACAAATGGAAAAAATATATTCGAGGACCGGGTCAGACTCAGGTCTCTGGCTCATGCCCGTGCAGGCTTCTACTCCTCTTATTATATACATACATACATATATATAATTTAACAGAAAAATGCTTCAGAGGACGGTTATTTTTTTAAAGTAAAGATTATTATTTTTATTTGAACACGAAATTAATAAATATATATATATATATATATATATATATGTATCACTCATTAAAACATAGTTATAAGATTAATATATATATATAATAAAAATACTGAATATGCATGTGATAATGTAACAAAACATATGAATCAGTAAAAGACTCATAATTAATATAATTTTTTTTTTTTAATTTAATTTCTTTTTCACTTATATCTCATGTTCGAGACATTCACTACCGGTTTAATAATATCTTTGAGAATGAATTTTTCTGTACTTAATATTTTTGAATATATTCAAAAAATTGTATTCATCTGTAAATAAGTACAGTTTAAAAATATGTCTGTGTTTAAAGTAAATTTAAAAATTTGTTTAATTTTATATAAAATAACGTATAATGAGTGTGTATTAAAATTTTAAATAGATTTTTAAGATCAAACAGCCATAAAAATATTTTCAATGTGTAGATATAACAATAACTGTATTCAAAACAAAATTCAGATCAACAATGTTTTGTACTTTTAACGTTGCACTTTATCATACTACAAATGATTTTGTTAAACACTACATATCCGTCTTTATTTTATTTTTATTAAATAATCAAATTTATGAAATGAAAATAGATTTCCGGATGGAGTATTTGTGCGTCATAAAAATTTTTAAATGCATGTTTTATTCTTATTTGTTTTAAGATATGTTATACTGTTTTTTGTTTTCTGTAATCTTATGTTATTGTTATTTTATTTATTTATTTAATTTTTTTGTTTGTTTTCCGAACAAACAATGCAAGGAAAGTATTGTAATCATGAAAAATTTCGACTAGGATATTTTTGTGTATATTTTGAGTTCTGAATCAAATATTTTTAATTTTTCTAGTGTTTGTATGTATGTGAGTATATTTGTTTGTGAGTGAACACGATAGCGTTTTATTCGATTGAGCTAAAATTTATAAGTATGATTTATGCTCTTGTTGAAAGTAATGCGACTTTTCCATGAGTAATTTATTCAATGAATTATTGAGTTTATATATTCAAAGCACTGATATTAAAGCTTTTTTTTTTAACTTGAATGTGTATAATGTATGTAAATAGGTCCATTACTTCCTTAGTATATGCTTCAGTACAGAAGCATCTTTCATTATTTTTATTTTATGCGGCAGTTTTAATTAATTTGGGAAATGCTTCAAATAAAATATTAAAAATGTAAAATGTGTGTTTTAAAATAACAAAAGCGCCAATTTCACCCAATTTAAGTTATAAGAAATAAAATAAATGAATGTAAAGAATAATTGTACATATGGATAAAAATTCTTTCTTTCTTTTTTAATGACAGCTTTTGAATGTTATAAATTATAAATATGGTTACATTTTTTTCAACATTTTAAAATACTTCTCCTTCTGCAATAAATGTTGTTATTCTTATCCTATCCTGGCAGAGGATCCCAATTGACAACTGCCTGAAAATTGAAAGAATTGTTATTCTTTTTATTCGATTTGTTTTCTTTGTGACACAATACGTCTCGATTCCCTTAACTTTTAAATGTATGTATGTAATAAAACTATCGTGGAGTGACCATTTCCAGTTACCTACTGAGCGTCGCAAAGTAGAAAACTGGGCGCCGCCCCAAGGCGTTGGAACATCTCGGTACCCCCCGCGCGCTGGGATAATTAAGGGGTCAGAGACAGATATCTTTGTGAATTTTGCTTTGAAGTTATTCCAACAATACATCCGGAAGCTGGGATGCCGCTAGGCACTAGGCTATATCATAGTGATCACATTCGCCTTTGAAATGCTTTTATCATTCTCTGAAGGGTGAAGGAGGAAGAGTATTCAGGAAAATGTTGTTTTTCTGTAATAATGACTAATTTGCCGCCAAAGATCACCAGCCTCCCTCACTTTTGATAAGACAGTGATTTACGACGTTCAACATTCAAGGAAAAAAAGAAGTGGGGAATAATGGTGGTCAGTTGAAAGTATTCTCAATCACTGAGTTTTCTGTTTTCTTACGCATTGTTTGCTACTTTTATGCAAGCTTCTTTCTTCTTTCAAAAGTTCTTCAAGAAAGACCAATTATGTATGTGATAATTTTTTATACGACGGATTTTTTATTCAAGTTAAAGATCATCGAGGTAAGCACTAAAATTATTTTGATATTTTATTTCCATTTCAATTTTTAAAATATTAAAATGAAAACTGTAACATGCAGTTTTATTTGTAATTTATACTTAAATATATATGTATATATATATATATATATATATATTAAAGCAAAATTCATATAAGATTCAATAAAAAAAATTACAACAAAAGTTCCAAAATTGTACTTTATTATCTTGACACTTTATTTTTAGTACATTTAAAGCATATTATATCTATACATATATGTGTGTGCATGTGTATTGTTATTATTATTAACATTTTAATTTTCCCTCACAAAATTTTATTGTTATTATTATTATTATTAAAATCTAAATCAGACAAATTTGTTTATCATTTGTAAACATCTTGAAATTCTTTACAAATAACTTCTTTACAAATAAAATTAGGAACTTCAGCGATTTTCTGGGAACTTACACTAAAAACATTGCTCATTTAGAATCCAAAGAGATATTCTTAATATTATTTATTATTATAGAATTTTTAGCTTAGTAATTAAATTAAGTAGTATTTCCTGCATTTATTTTTCATTTGTTATAGTTTTATTTTAGATTATTTAGAAATTTTATTAAAATGTTAAAATAACATTGGTGATATTTTTCATTTTTCTGTATTTTAAATGGGAATTATAATATTTTCTATAAATTTAAAATGATGTTATATGTATTTTAATTAATTAATTTATTATATTTAAAATAGCTCGAAAATTCTATAACATAACAAGAAAGTTCTTTATAAATAAACACTGGATATGTTATGTTTATCAATGAACTAACATTAAACATTTACTCTTTACTAGAGAAAAAAAAAAAAAACTTTTTAATATATTCTTTAAAGAACATTTCCTTTAGCGTAGCATGTGATTCAGATAAAAGGATTTAATATTTAAAATTAGAAACGTAGGTTATTTATTAACTTAATTAAAATATTAAAAACATGATTTTTTTTTTTTTTTTTTTTTTTTTAATTCTTTTACATTTTTAATGAATTTTGACATTGTTTAAAAATTAAAAAGTATATTGTGCTATTACTTATTTTAGCTATACATATAATATAAAAATACACTATATATAATTTAGTCAAAATGCAAATATTTCCGCTTATACTTTTTATTTTTCTATATTTTTAATGAGATTTATCATATTGTTTATAACTTAAAAATAATAGAATGCGATATTTTTTTATTCATTTCAATAATAATAATATTTATTTATTTATTTATTTTTTTTTTTTTGTTTATCCCTCTTTCCCACTTTTTATTATTATTATTATTGAAATTAAAATCCTAGTAATTTCTATATCTAATTTAAATATCTTAAAGATCAATAAAATATTATCCCGCTTTACAAATAAAAACAAAAAACTGTAACTTTCTGCATAAACAGATATTAAAAATACGCTATTCTTCGGGACACAAGGTTCTGCTCCTAAAATTAGAAGAGGGGGTGCCGAGTTCGACTCATCGACTTATCCGTCTTCCTTAATTAATTTGAAATGTAAAATTATTTTCACATTATTTTTTTTCTACTGTTTCAATGAAATTTCACATATTATTTGAAAATTTAAAATGTTAGAATATGTTACTGTCTTACTTTTTTAAAATTATATTCTTCTTTCTTTCTACTTTTTCGTTTTTGTTATAAAATCATAAATTCTACTAATTTCTTTAGCAAATTTAAATATCTTCAAAAGCAATAAAAGCAATACCTGCTTTACAAAAAGAGATAGAAATTTGTATTTTTCTCTATAAAGAGAAGTTAAAAGCACAGCTGTTATTTAGAACCTAAATCTCTGCTCTCAGAGCTGGAAGACTCAAGGTGCCGGGTTCGATTCCATGTCGAATTAAATCTTTTGAGTTTCCCATGATTTCTCAAAAAATTGCATTGATACGGAGTAGAACCCTAGTGTAGTCAGTCAGTCTTAACCCACACAAACAAATAATTGTGTAACATCCAAAGTGTTCAAACACTTATACTGGTAGTGTGTATTCTCCTTTTACTGTGTGTTTTTATGTTATATGTTTTTTTTTTTTTTTTTTTTTTTAATATTTGAAAAAAAAATGTAATGTAAATGAATCTAAATCATATATTAATAAATACTGTGTAGTAAAAAAGCCAGGAGTGTTCATGGTGTATAAAAATATATTAATTAATTCAGGGATGATTTTCCGCCACCAGTATTTTTATACCACATTTTTACAATTACTTTTGTGACTTTATAGGTAAGAAATTTTTGTACGAAAATACTGGTGGCAGAAAAAGGGGAATTCTTTCATCCCGGTTATTTGTTATCTGAGGATGCGTTCTTAACTTTTTCAGAGGCAAGCAGATTTTCTCAATTTAAAATAAACAGCCTTTAGAAATCACCTACAATATTAAATGACATGAAATAAATGAAGTTAGAAAATTTGGAGTGGAAAGATGATTTTTATACCATCTATGTGAAAAATACCAGATTCCCGGCTCTGGTATTTTTCACATAGTTGGTATAAAAACCATCCTTCCACTCCAAATTCTCTAAAATTAATTAAGGTTGATAAATAAAGACTTTCTAAATTAAATGAAGTTATTTGTATAAGTTATAAAAGAAAAATTTTATAAAAAATTTCCAGGGACAGTTTTTTCAATTTTGAATTAATATTTGTGCATCGCCAAAAAGGTTAACCAAATTAAAAAAAGAAAAAAAGTAGAAGTAGAAATATTTCATTGTGTAACAAAAGAATCTTGTCTAAAATTTATAGCAGAAAATTTTCTAAGGGGTGGGGTGGGGGGGGGGGAGGGGGGAGGAAGGAAATTTTAAAATATCGAAAAATTCAAAAAAATGTTTTGCCCCCCCTAGAAATATGTTTGCCCCTCCTGGAAACATAGTCTAGCTACGGGCCTGATACCAAGAAGGGGTCAGAATATTCTGGATTACATTTGCATTGCGCAATATAATAAATAACAGTTTTGTTTCATCGGAAAATAAAAATACCTTTTAAAAACTGAGAACAAGTTAAAGAATTTAAAATTAATGAAATATGAAGAAAATGAATTAATAAAGAATTAATTAGGGCGCTATCAGTGGATTAGTGGGAGGTAAAGACATTTAAGTTTGAGAAATAAAGCTATAATTTTAAGGGGACTTTTAATTATATTTCATATATATTTAAATTTAGTAGAAAATTAGATATTTTTTAAAGAATTTAAGCCAAGTTTAAGTTCAAGGCTAGCTGTGTGTCGACATTTTATAATGTGCAAACTAGCAATCTTACAACTGAAAATCAGATATTTAAAAAAATAATTAATTAAATTCAAGGTTAGAGTTAGCTTTATACTTTTTAGTGTAAATCAAATATTGATCAGGTAGTTTACAGTTGGTACATCACCTGACCCATTATTCCAAATGACTTGCATTTTAATCCTGGCCAGGTTACTTATCAATCTTGCCAACAAAATTAATATGGCACTTCTATCAAAAATAAAAACTAAACAGAATCATACAAGATTTTAATAAATAATAACTAAAAATCTATAGAAATAGTTAAGACTTGTGCAGAACTCAAAGAAGAAATAATACTTCTTGAAAACACCATAAATAATTAAGCGTGGTGTTCACACAATTTTCTCTTGTTGTGCATCTCTAAAAATCTAGATTATTACAGTTTGAGGTATAGGATATGAGGTATTATATTCAGGGTGACTAGTATTAGAATTTTTCCAGTTTCCTGACCATTTTTCGCCTTTTTTTTTTTTTTTTTTTTTTTTTAAATGTTACTTATACTGTTTATTTCCACAAAAATCTTACAAAATTAACAAACAATTTAGAAATTTACAATAACAAGTTTTCAAATATGCTTACTTTCACAAAATTTTCTGACTTGAAATAAAATTCCTTGACTTTTCCATGATTACCTGACCAGTGATCACCCTGTGTATTTGAAGATTTCCAACATACTCTAAAGAACAATTATTGAAAACTGTTTTGAAGACAATTTTATTTGACATACATTACTATGTCTTTGTTTGAATAACGTAGTTATATTCATAAAACCTTTAGGGTTGTTATTAAATGAAAAAAAAAAAAAAAAAAAAAAAAAAAAAAGTTATTTAGCAATTTTTAACTCTAGTCCAAAAATAAATATTCAAATTCTACAGCTCTAGTAAGCAATTGGTAAATGATTTTTCTACCATATTCTATATGAAGCATGCTTTTATTACATATATAATTTTTATATGTATAAAAGTTTTAAACAATATATTACTGTGATATAGATGCAAAACACCAAATTTTGAGTTCCTGCTAATATGTTTTTTTTTTTTAATTTTAACTGATCAGAGACACACAGACTAATTGCCAAAAACTTTTATTTTTGGATTCAGAGGACCTCAAAATGTATAATTCTAACAAAAACTTATTTTCAAAAATTAGACAACAAAACAATACTTTCTTTACCATATATGAAAAAAAGAAGGTAAAAATTAGACATTGTGTTTTGAAAGACTGCATTTTTCTTCTTCAGGCACACAACAGATAGAGAAAGATTGCAAATAGAGAGTATATAGCATTCATTCCTCATAATGAGGGCAATACATTTTATATTGGTCAAACCAAAAGGAACTATAAAATCACTTAAAAGAACAACACCCCCAATATATTATTTATATATCTACAGTTTCTAGATATTCTTTTATCCAAGCATTTTTTAGACTGGCCATAACTTTAATTTTAAAAATGCCAATTTTTCTTCTGAATTAGACCGTAAAAAAGAAAAAAAAAACTTGTTATTTTTCATAATTGTGATATAACTGTAAATGAAAAGTCTGATTTTACTTTACTCTATACTGCTTAAAAAAAGTTGTTTAGCGAGTATTTTTTCACACTTGGTTTTCCACTCCCCTTTCCTGCATTGTTAAATTCTTCTAACCTCTTTTTCTTCCTCTATTTATTTATTTATTTTTTATTAATATATGAATACTTTTTCCACTTTTTAATTCTCATATTTAATTCATCTTATTTTTCTATGTTTTGTATTACTGCACTTTCCTATACTGGTTGTATTTTTTCCCCCTCGTATTCAAATGCACCATTGTCCTGATTCTTAATAGTGTTTTCAAAAGGTACTATTTCTCAAATTAAAAAATCTGATGTGGACACCACATGCCTTCCTTATATACCCATCAAATATGTATATATATATTGTTATGAAAACATTGACATTTTTATGTGAGATTATAATTAGATCCATAAACAAATAGGCAGATTACACTCCATAAAAATTCCTGAAAGTCAAGAAAACTATTACTCCAACCACAAAAGTCACGTTATAGGATTATAGACACCAAAGACAAAGAACAAATATCACTTGTTCTGAAATTGTATTTCACACATTATTATAGAATTCCTCATTGGCAAAAATTAATGGCAAGAAATGATGTTATGCTAAAATAATTAACTCATTAAAATTAAAAGAGCTTACCAATTCTGGCTACAATGAAATATTTTTCGCCAAATTTTTTGTAATCGCAGATTTCGGTCTTGACATCGATTTTGACAATTTGGAGTTTGGGATTGCCAAAGTTTGGAAGCTCTAACTTCAATAAGAACAAAGTTCTGGAAGTTTCTGGAAAGATTCATTGGTTTCTAAGGCAGAACTAACTTCTTTGGAAGTTCTATATATAACTAACAAGACTATATAAAAAAAGTCATTATTAATGATTGTAAATTAATACATACCTATTTCTTTAAGTGCTATTTTTTATACGGTATTATAGTAAAAGCAGAAACAGATGTCAGATTTTTTATATCCATGAAGGTAGGCGTTGATCTAGCATCAAATTAAGCAATTTGGCTTCCAAATTCGGCAAAACATGATAGTTTAGAATTTCCAAATTTTAAAATCTGTAACTTCAATAGAAGTCAAGTTCTGGAATTCACCAGAATAATTCATTAGTTTCTAGCACAGAATTGCTTTGAAAATTTTATAAATCATTGACAAGTCTGTTGATGAATTGAAATTCTATTGATTTTGAACTATGCGGTAGATCAGTATTCCTGAATTAGCGAAATTCCTGCTCTGTAGTTTTTAACCCTGTTTACTTGTCTTTTGTAGTATGAATGACTGTTTTAGACTGTTTGACTGTAGATTATTTTGAGAATATTCAACTTTTGTTGTTTATTTTTCAACTTTTATTGTTTTATTCAACTTTTTGTGGAATATTCATTAAACGAAATATATTCGTCGAGTAGAACCTGCTTATGTCTTTAAAAATTACTTTCTACATGCAAATAACTGTCATAACAAGATCAATACGGGCTCTAACATTAATTTCTTTAGAAATCTCTATTACGGTACAGTCGGTAACAAAAGTGTCCGGACACTAGCAAAAATTCCTATGTAAAAAAAGTACGCTTCATAGAGTTTTGTTAAATAAATCCTTATCGAATCATGTTCTTACACTGACTAAGAACAGGATTCAACAAGGCATACTAGGCGAGACGTATTAATCCTCGACGATATATTTAACGCCCCAGCCCGCCCTTCAATGTCTTTTTCTAGTCAATTTTGTCCTTTTAATACTTCCGGTGTGAGCCCCCCCCCCCCCTTTTTTTTTTTTTTTTTTAAAAAACACACGACATTGTGAGTTTTTTTGGTTTTCGTCCCATGTTATTTCTATGGGTTTCTAGCTTTTCCCCCCCTCTTTTTCTACATTCTAAAGTGCGATGCCCCTCCGCACCTTAGATAGTAGAAATAGAGGAGAGAAATAGCTAAAAACTCATAGAAATAGCATGGGACGGAAACCAAAAAAAACTCACAATGTCAAGTGTGTTTAAAAAAAAAAAAAAAAGGCTCACACCGGAAGTAATAAAGGGACAAAATTGACTAGAAAAAGACATCGAAGAGCGGGAACGGGCGGGCTGGGGCGTTAAATATATCGTTCAGGGTTAATACGTCTCGCCTAGTACTACTACTACTAGACATCATGACAGTCAACATTCTACAATCATTCATTTTTCAGCTATGCAAGATACAAAATTCATTTGGCAAATTGGTATTACAATAAATACTTCCTTATGTTTTGCATAAGGAAGTAAAAATTATATGTTTTCAAAAAATCCATAAAAATTTAAGAAAATATTAAAATGTTAATTTATTAGGCTTTATTGTTATTATTTATAAAAATAAAGAAAGTTGTTTGTGGGGAGAAGGGAAAGTTGGAAGCAAGATTAATACTCAAATATGAGAAAAAAAAATCCCTGAGTTCCCAGAAATTTCCGAGAAAATATTAGCGACATATTACAAGAAACGCTTCTCCAGAAAGGACAAAATACACCTACTTTCACTGTATGATGTCATATTACTGTCGACCATAATAGAAATTCAGGTAGAAATAATTATTTACATGCGTATTTTCCCAATACTTAATCATTTAAATTTTGATACGAAGCTAAATAAGAAAAACATAACTTGAGAGAAAAAAAAATTGTTTTTCCAGGTTTTATAACTGATTTTCCCTGACTTTTAATGAAAATTTTCCTTTTCCCTGACTTTTTTTTAACAAATTCCAAATTCCCTGAGTATTCCCTGTTTTCCAGGTTTTCCCTGATGAGTATGAACCCTGAGAAGGTTTTTAAACGTTATTCTTATCAGGACAAATTAATATTTCATTATTATGATGATTATTTTCATCTTCTTTATGGTGGGAATCAGGCCTTGTCCAATTTTAAAATACTTATTCACCAGTTAAATTTTCTAGTAAAAAAAACTCTGTCTTAAAAAAAAAGAAAGAAAAACTGACTGTGTTATATAAACTTAAAAGATTATGTTTTAACCCTTTAAGCGTTAAGCCCGTCTTTTTCTGTCATGCATAGTCAAAATAAAGGCTGGTGTGGCTAAATTTTGAAATATATGTTGCTTTTTTTCGAGAAAATAAGATTAATAAATATGTATATAATATTAAATTCTCGTATTTATACTGTGCATAGTATTAATTTTATTAATCATTAATAAACAGATAAACCGAAAAATGGCTAACGCTAAAAGGGTTAAAATAAGGGACATTTTTGTGCATAAATTGAGAAAAAGAATGGATAGTATAGCTAGTACGTTAATAATAAAAAACAGCATAATTTTAATTATCATAAAGTTATTACCTTTAAGTCATCAAATTTAGAATTATTATGTTTATCTTTAAATTTAATTTAACATAGAAATAAAGTATAAGCTATGTTTTTTTGAATGAAGATGATTGCTTCAATTGTCTAAACTTTTTAATCAATATGAATATTTCAACAGAACTTATCACAATTATTTAACTCTGAAAAAATGGATAATAATAATAATATATATGTATAGAATAATAAACTGATGTAAAAAATAAATAAATGTTATTTATAACAAAGTCATTGGTAATAATTACTAAACAGCATAGTTACCAATGCAGACAGAGAAGAATGTTTTTGTGAAATAAAACTTTCTATTGGCTTCTACTATGCTTAATAAATCATTATTATATAATATATATATATATATACTTTATCATGTATAAGGAACTATCAGTAAACTATGTTTATCAGCTATTTCAGTATCAAAAAAAAAAAAAAAAGATCCCCAATATTTTAAAGTAATTTTGGATGCCAGTACCAACAATCTTTGAAATTAATAGTTACTAGCTCAGTTAACAGAAAGCTAATAGAAGTTAGGTTAATAAAGATTCCATTGCACATATTCATAAATACTTTAACAATGAAAGAAAAACAAATGCGACAATATTCAATTTATTTTGTTCAGCATTTGATTTTCTTTTGAAAATGTGTATAATAAAAAATATACAATATCATGAATTTAATTTAAAAAAAGTTTAGCTTATTACCATACTACCAGTTGTTAAGATTAAAAAATATATATATATAATAATACAGGCATGTCAACTAAATGTTATTTTATGATACAGGGTCATTTACAATACAATTAGAGAAGAATTCATTTTTCAGGATAAATACATAAATATATGAATTTAAACATATTGGATTTTTTTTCTTTTCAAAATTTTTATTAATTATTTTAAATTACAATATTTCAAACATATAAGAGAGCTGTCAAAATAAAACGAGTAATAGAGTAATGGATTAAAAAAAAAAAAAAAAAAAAAAAAAAAAAAAAGTATTTATATTGAAATTGAATTATGAGAGTTTAAAGTGCAAATAAGCAGAATTATTTATAGCAAAGGAGAAGTAAGCAAGACATATTCAAAGTTCATTGTTTTATAATTTGCTGTCACATTGTTCATCATTTTATAACAGAATTATATATATATATATATAAATTAATTCAAAATTCATTCTTTTTATCACACTTTTTTTTTTTTTCAAATATTTTTCTTTAAATATGTTATAACTGCTAATAAATAAAAATAGTCTAGCAGGTAATAAATATTTTAAAATATATAAATCAAAACAATCTACATTTAACAACTAATCTAAATTTGCATAAAATTTAAAAAAACAAATGAAAGACTAGCTGCTTTAATTCCTTAAGAAAAGGACAATGATCATTAAAAAAAATGCTATGTGCAATATTAAAAAAAAAAAAAAAAAGTAAACTATGCATGCAAACTTTGAATCCATTTTAATTTTTTTATAAAGCAGTTCCACCCAAAAGATTTTGTTAGTCGCTCTGCAAACACATTTTATTTTAGCAATGCTGTATTGTATGTATACAGTATACATACACTTATTTATTTATTTTTATTTTAAAGGTGAAAATTTGAAACAGACTTCATTAATGTAATAGTGTTTTTTTTTATTCATAAATAACAATAATTAATGATCAACCAAACAACTGAATATTGTTTTTTTACGATAACAATGTGATATTTATTTACAAGTTACAAGGTAAATCTTTCAGTTAATAATTGCCAATTAAAAAAAAAAAAAGTAATAATAACAGAAAAGGTTTACATTGTACTTAATTCACTGGTAAAAATTTTCAGCTGCTGAATCGCAATAAAGAAGCTGCTGCTGCAAAAAAGTTACATTTTATGTTTTGAATGCCAAATAAAAAGTATCATAGCCAAATGAGATTAACTCCTTGTTCATTGATACTAAAGAATTTAAATACAGCAGTCAAGGAGTTTCTAAAATCCAGTAGTTTTCAGCAAAAATAAATAAATAATAAAAATAGGAATATTTAAATTTTAAAGCATGCATATATAATTACTATGTTTTTTTTTTTTTACATTTCTGGCAATATATTTTACTCAAATGTATGAAGAATAATACTAAACATTTAGTAAAAATTTGTACTAGAATTTCATAGTTGTTAAACTATGAAATCTTGCAGTTTTGCTATTTTTATAACATATCCTTTATTACGAGAGTTTCTCCCCAGACAGTTTCAGGAGGGTGTTATGCCGTGCCTTCCTTATGACTGAAAAAATAGCACCCTTCTTGCCCTTAATCTAAAAAAGTTTCTTTTTTTTTTAATTGAAAGTAACCTTCAAACTGAAGGTATGTTATAAATATAAATAAATGTATTGTGCATAACAATCAACATTCTTACCTCAGTAACAAACAAAATTAAGGTGTCAAGAAAGTTAAAATTTGAAACTTTTTTCTATTTAAATATAAAATCAAAATTTTAAAAATAAGTGGATTTTAAATGTGCCCTTAAAAACCTCATGAATCTAAAAAATGCCCCTTCCTTTTTAAATTAGCACCTCCCTGTTCTTTTTAAACCTGGGGTAAACTGTTATTACAAAGGTGAGAGGTGCAAAAAAAGTGTGACTTTCCTTTCACTTTAAAAGTCCTGATCAGAGATTTTTTGTTGGCAGAAATGTCATTATTATAAACTGAAATATATGAACTTGCAATTGTCTTTGGCATAGTTTATTTAATTGATATTATTAAGTAATGTTATCTAGAATTTCGAGTGTTGCAATGTCAGGTCCTCATTAATCTTTTTTGAACTGCCAAGTGCTTTCGCACAGAGTTCACTGGCCTATCAAAACATATTTAAATCTTTAGAAATCGAATATGAAAATTGCAAAAATGGCATCACCAAACAAGGCCCTTTTTTGAAGATATTGCAGATTTAAACTCATTTTTAGTAGTTTTTTTTATAACTTTTCTATTGTAATTCAGCTTCTAATATCTCAGGAAAATATTATTAACTAGCAAACCCATGCAAAATTTTTGCAGTTTATTTTATTTTCTTTTATTTACCTTTAAAATTTGAAACTTAAAAGTCTTATACAGGGATGAGATTAGCAAAAATACAAAAAATCTGAAACTGTACACAAAGGCAAGATATTGAAATGAAATACTAGAATTTTGATGACAAAATCTATTATATTAGAGTAATAAATATTTTTTTTTTAATCTTCAATATATAAAAAAAGAACAAATGTACATCAGAAACATAAAAAAAGCTAAAAAATTTGGAAAAAAAAAAGCTGAAAAGCTAAATGTACAAAAAAACTGAAATCAGCTGAAAAGCTGAAAAATCTCATCTCTGCTTATATCAAGTTCACCATCCAATTAAAATTTTAATTCACCAGAAATCAAATTATTATTAGTATTTGTGGGATGAAATGCTAATGATAGTTAAACCAAATCATTAAAAAAAAAAAAAAAACGTTTCCAAATGAAATTCATGTTTGACGAGCCAGTTTTCATATTTCTCCTGGTAAGACAGCTTTAGTAAACGACCCCTATGGTGACTTTTTAATTTTTGCCGCCGTTGGTGAGATCCCTTTTATTTTTTTTTATTATTTATTCATTTTGGCATAATTTTTTTGTTAAAAACACTTGGTACCTATTTTGATTATACTTTTTATTATTGCGTTTTTCACTCAATTTATGAAAAAGTTCATATTTTGTTTATATCTTTTAAGTATTGCTGGGTTTAAAATGATGCTTGCAAAGATTGTAAAGATACAACTTTTAAAAATAAATTTTTCTATAAAATGATCTAATCAAATGTCATCCTTTTATTTTATTTTATTATAACATTGAACTGAGTGCTTAAATATTACTTGTATATTATTTTTTATCCTCACATATTTTATTGTCACTATTTTATCGTTTCTACAAAATATAATCGGAACTGGCCCACATTAGAAAAATATTATACAGATAATTAAATGTAATGCCAGTAACTTTTTTGACAAAAATGGCGATCAGCACTTTAAAGATCTTCCTTGTTAATGCTTTTATTTGATGACTGCTATAGTCATCCAAGATGTTTTCACTCTGAAGTTAGAATGCATTTAGTTTTATTTATTTTTTAGACGCTGAATGATAAAAGATAGAGGAAAATATTTCGCATTCAACCATTGATAGCATAGACATTTTTATATCCAAATGAATTTATGTTTTGAGTACATACTTTTTTTTTTAAACTTACTAAATGAGTACAGCAGAGAATCTTGTAATTTTATAAAAATGTTTTCTGTATAAAATAATGAACACTAAAATACATATATACATACCCTGTGGCAGAATTTAGGCGACACAGCGAAATAGTCACAGAAAAGAAATTGTCACTTTCAGAAAGATTTGCTCATAAAAATAGATATTCCTAAATTTCAGTAGAAAATAGAAACTTTTATCTTCTATTTAAGAATTGTTCAACAAGTCTATTAATAATATTGATATATTTATAATTATATGTACAGAAAATATTTCAATATTGTCTTGCAGAAAAGTTTTGCACAAACAAAGCTTGTCGCAGAAAGCCTAAAAATATTCTGTCACAGGGAATACATGTAATTATTATTTCGTATCTGTAATGTTGTACCCCTTTTATTATTAAATTTTCTTTGGACCTGTTTCAGGGCATCTTGCTAGTACAGTAGAGTCTCTATAATTCGAGTCTCGATTGTTCGAGTTTCCCATAAATCCGAGTTAAATTCGACTCACCAAAAAAAAAAAAAAAAAAAAAAAAAAGACCAACACATGAAAAAATTACTTCTATCTTTTATTGTTATTTCACCGGTCTCATGCTATGAGAAGAAATCCTTCCACTCAAAGAAAACGCATTTTGTATTCTTTGCAGGTGCGCGTTTTGGAGGAGGGGGGAGGGCATCGTGCTATTTCAATTTGGAGAGAAAGTTGTGCAATCCGATTTCAGCCAATCACCTGTTTCCACTTCTCCAAATGTATCTTTCCATATTCTAAAAATAGTGCAGTTCGATTAGTTCGGTACTAGCTCGCGGAATTTAAGTCACTTTTGAAAGATTTTTTAATTCTGTTTACAGAAACGTAATTGTTTTTCCATAATGGATTCTACAAAAAGGAAAAGGAAATTCGTTCCATTAAAAGTGAAATTAGAAGCATTAAAAAGACTGGATAAGGGGGAAACTCTTAAAAAACTTGCAGTCGAATATGGCGTAGGTGAAGTCACAGTTGGTGATTGGCGTAGAAACAGAAGCAAATTAGAAGCGTTTTCCGGTAACAAGTGCTCAGACGTATCATTGGATAGAAAATCTTTGAAAAAATCTGACTATGAAAAAACAGGCGAGGCACTTTTTATGTGGTTTACCCAACAAAGGCAAAAAGGATGCCCTCTTTCAGGTCCCATTCTAAAAGAAAAAGCTTTGCTGTTTCAAAAAGAATTTGAAGAGGGAGATCAAAATTTCACTGCTAGTGTAGGCTGGTTTGACAAGTGGAAAAAAAGATACGGCATTCGGCAACTAGAGATGTGTGGAGAGAAATTATCTGCTGATTCTGAAGTCGTCGTAAAATTCTGCAAGAAATTACAGGAGATAGTAAAAAATGAAAAACTTACAAATGACCAGCTTTATAATTGCGATGAAACTGGCCTTAATTTTAAAATGTTACCTTCTAAGACACTCGCGTCACGTGAAGAGAAAAGTGCTCCAGGTCACAAAAAGAGCAAAGAGAGATTGACAGTTCTCGCGACATCAAATGCTTCAGGAAATCATAAGATGAAACTTGTTGTTGTCGGAAAATCGACTAAGCCAAGAGCCTTTAAACATATTTGTGTATCGTCTCTACCGGTTACGTATAAGAGCCAAAAAAGTGCTTGGATGACGCAAAAGATATTTAAAGACTGGTTTTACTCCAATTTTGTTCCAGAAGTTAAAAAATTCTTGAAAGAAAGAAATCTACCTTGTAAAGCCATCTTGACGCTTGATAACGCGGGTTCCCATCCAAATGAAGATGAATTAAATTGCGATGGAATTCGTGCCATGTTTTTACCCCCAAATGTAACTAGTTTAATTCAGCCCATGGATCAAGGGATTCTACAATGCTTAAAAAAAAAGTATCGCCGTAGATTGCTGCAATCTCTTCTAGAATCCATAGAAGGTGAAGAAACCATTGTAGATGTTTTGAAAAAAATTACCGTGAAAGACGTTGTGTATTGGGTGGCTGGGGCATGGGATGAAATAACCTCAGAGACTCTTCAGAAATCTTGGAATAAAATTTTGAAGAACGAGGGGGCAGAAAACAATACTAATCAGGACATTAGTGAAGATGATATGCCGTTGTTTAATTTTATTAAAAAAATCCCAGGGTGCGAAAACACAGATAGTATTTCTGTGGTGGAAGAATGGCAAAATAATGACGACCAACTAGAATTTACGGATGCAGCTATAGTTGATATGATTAATTTAGTAGAGCAGGATGATAGTGAGGAGGAGGACGTAACAAATGATTCCACACCACGTATGAGTCACAGCGAGGGTCTTGCTGCGCTAGAGGCTGCTATGAGATACGTAGAACAACAGCCTGAAGCGACTCCAGTCGACAATGTGATGCTCAGAAGATGGCGTGATATTGCCGCACGTAAAAGGAACAATGTATTTAAACAGAAAACAATTGACAATTACTTTAAGATGTAATTAACTTATCTTCAGAAATTAATGTAATAGCATTATGTAAGTACATTTTTTTTTTAATTGAAATATACACTTAAATTTAAAAATTGTGTTTACATATTATTTCTATTTTATTAATTTTGTCATTTTTGATAATTCGAGTTTTCAATAATTCGAGCTACGTCCGGTCCCGTCCACCTCGAATTACCGAGACTCTACTGTATATTAAAGTCAGATGTACTTTAGCTAAGTTTCACTATTCTCTCCCACAATTATAGACATTGGACAATTTTTTTATATATATATATTTATGCTTTACAATTAATCATATGCATTTCTGTGTTGACTCAAATATTCATACTCAATATTTATTTTGATTTATTTATTTATTTTACAATATCAGATAAATTAAAGATTCATTGTTTTGAATTATTGCTTTTTCTTTATCGTAATTTTATTCCACCAGAAAAATTCTACACATATATTTTTATAAATTTACTGAAAACTGAGGTTAATCTCCCTCGTTACAATTTATGCAATTGGGTACCTATTTAAAAACCATGTACAATTAAAATATTTTGATTTGAAAGTTAAAAAACTGCCTATTTTCATTACACAATTATGTTTTAATAGAATTATTTTTAATCTTTTATAAAGATACAATGTATAAAGTTTATCAAAGTGAAGTTTGGTGTTGTGAGTTCTGCCTGTCATATATGTTATTAAATAAATAATTGTTTGAGTTGTAATGAACTTATTTCTTATGAAAATTTTCTTTCTTTGCAACTTTTTTTTTTTTTTTTTTTTTTTTTTTTTGAAATGTTAAAAATATTTAGTCATTTATGCACAGCATATATATACATATCTATATGTACTTAATTTCTTACATAAATAATTAAGAAATTAAATCTATGTGAAGATAAAAATCATAAAGTTTGGTGATTTCTCATCTTTCCAGCTGCAATCAATTAACTACCAGAAAGTAATGAGACTATTTTTTTTTGCACCAAGCAGGCCAAAGGGCCAGACGTTTGTGAGTAGTACAAGTAGTGGGCACTGCCAGCTACAGAGCCTGGTGAAAATCAGTTGGCCATGAGCTTTTGCAATGCACAGAATGCTCATTAATCAGACACATGTTTGAAAGTGGTGTTACGTTTTTAGAATGCAGTAGAGTATCAAGCAGTGATACGCCATAAAGATTTGCATAAAACATAACAAATCGGTTAATAAGACACTTGCCACATTACAAGAAGCCTATGGGAAGTATTCTTTGTCCAAGTCTTAAGTGTTTAAGTGGCACAAAGTCTTTAATGACAAAAGGGAGGACCTCGATAGCTAACAACACGCTAGGCTTCTATGAAGTTCTCAAATTTCAGACAACACAACTAAAATTAAAGTACTTTTGGATTACGATCTTCGGATGAGTGTCTGAATGATTGCAGAGACATTGGGACCTTACAAAATCGATTGTGCATCAAATCTTCATGGAGGAACTTCAAATGTGGAAAATTTGTACCAAGCTCCTGACTCAGTTCTTAGCAAAACCCAGCGTCACAACGCTACCCCAATCACCACACAATACCGATCTGTCATTAATGGACTTTTCTATTTCCTCAGTTAAAATTCAGTTTAAGAGGTTGTTTTGAGGTTATTTTTAATCATTGTGACAATCTAAAGACCTTGCAGAGAAACGTAACGCGCATTCGGAACAGTATTTCAGTTGAGGACTTCCAAGCGGGCATCAATGGACGGCAGAGTTAGCAATGGTGTATTAATGCAGGAGGAGGCTATTTTTCAGAACATTAAATGTATGTAAAATTATCTTTAAATAAAAGAATTTTATGGAATCAATCTCATTACTTTCTGGACAGATCTTGTATTTAAAATAGAATAAAAGTTTGGAATATAAAAGATCAGCAAGCTTACATCAGAATAGCTATTAACAATAATAAACTGAATTCAGATATATATTTTTTTTGTAAAAATTATACACAATTAAAACAAATAAAAATAAAGGTATTAAAAATTTATAAATTTCGCTATAAACATATTTACTTAATAAATATATTTTTATAAACATTTTGATGTCAATTCTAAACAATAATCAGAATTAATTATATTATTCACCTATTAAAACAAAAATCTATTTCACATAAAAGTGCATACATATGTACATGAACAGCAAAATCTTTTTTTTTCTCTCGACAGCTAATGTTTTTTTGAAAACCAAAACAATAAAATTCGACAGCAGAAAAACAAAACGGGAACATGAATAGACATGCAATCAAAGAATAATGAAGGTATTTGGAATGCATAATATTTCTGGGAGATGATTGTTTCAAAACAACCAAGATTCAAACTTCACACATATCTTTGGTCAAGAAACACAGGGATATATGGGTCCTGTATTGCACCTTTATTAAAAATAAAAATCACTTTGTAACAAAAATTACGTTGCCACATAATTGAAACACCTGCATCAAAACAAATAAGACTAGCAATTAAAATTTGAAAGTTATTTTGCAAAGAGAATATAATCGGCTACAATTTAACATCTAATAGATTTGCAAGATTAAGTGTAATCTCTAAGATAATTGAAATGTGTTTTTAAGCTAAAATTTAAGTGAGGTTTCATTAAAATAATATACTCTTCCTATAAATATAAAGCAACAGTTAACAGCAAAACAAGTAAATTTAAATTATGCATGTTGAAAATGTATGGATGAAGTAGAATAAATACAAATGGTAATTTACACTTTTTACAGATAAAAATTTCAATATAATTCATTAGCAAAAAATCACACATCTTCAATTCTTGGCTTTAATTTTTCTTCAATAACTGAAGATTCATTTGGTTTATTAGATGCTACACTTTTATTAGCATCAGTATCTGAAAATAAAAGAAAATTATAAAACTTTAGGCAAGCTCACAAAGTTACTATAACAATATAAATAAAAAATGGCCAATACGGTCAATCTCTGTTGCAGATCTATAATCCACAAACGCCTCTACTTTGCAATTTATTTTTTAAGGTAAGTAAAGAAATTTACAGCTGAGATTTTAGAGAGTCGGCAACTTTTCTTATATTTTTACTTCTTTCTTAATTGCAATCAGTGAGGAGTGATAAGATTCTACATTTTAGGAATCAGCTTCAAAAAAGCATAATAATTTTCACAGATTATAGAAAAGATAACATTTTATCAATTAGTGGAGAAGTGGTAGAGTATATTTGGTGGTTCAACATAAAACAACAAGAAAAAAAAATTATATGGATTATGCAAATAAATTTAAAATAAGAATTTTTATCTTATGAATATAGATTCCATGATTTTTAGTTCTTTTAATATGTACACATATATAACAATGTAAAAAAAAAAAAAAAAAAAATAAGAGGAAAAGTAAATTATTATCTTCATTTAAATTTTGTTTGCTTGGATATGAAAAAAATATTTTAAGGAGAAAGATATTTAAAATAACTTAAATCAAAGAAAAATTAAGTTTGAAAACAAGTGTTAACTAAACTAAAAGGTTTACTGACCATTAACCCAAATCTTTATTTTTTATGTTTAGTTACAGATTAAAAAAAAAAAAAAAAACTTACAACTTTTTTTTTAAGGATTGTAATTATATATTTTTTACAAGAATGATTATGTTATTATTATTATTTTTAATTTCATTACTACTCATATAAATTAGTTACAGCTCAAGTTAAAATGTATATTTATTAAATGCAAAAATTTTTCAGGTGCTTTAAAAAAAATTATGAATATTTTCAGTAGAACTTTAAAACAGATGTGCTTGTGCTTGCAAACTTGTTTGGGTAAATGTTTGGAACCACATTGAAACATTGTTTCTGAAAGCGTTTGCTAACTGAAAGTGGGAAAACTCTCACTTTTATAAATCACCCCTATGAAAAATCTCAGAAATACATGTTTTTAAAAAGAATTTATTTTTTTATTTTTTATTTTTTATTATTATTATTATTTTTTTTTTATGAAAATAACTTGAACTAAACCACCCACTCAAAAATGTTTGTAAGTAATAATAGCTGAAAAAATATGAACAGTAAATAATAAAATACTATTTTAATTTTCTCAAACAGAATGGTATAATAAAAACTAAAAAATTATATTTTCAACACCTTTATCCATTCCCTCTCAATTCCAGACAAAAAAAGTATAAACATGGAAAAGCCTAAAAATGAAATAAAAGCTCTTATTAAAAATTATCTTGAAAATTATGTTAAATAAACAGTTTACTATTGATGAAAAGAAAAAAATATATATAACAGATTTCTCATCATGACATGATCAGCGGCATAGCAATTCAAAACTCATGGAAACAACTGCACAATTTCATTTAAAAATGATTCAAAATTATTTTCAAGAAAATCGATTCATAATTGTTTGCATCTTTTTTCTTGTTGACACTTTTTTTTTTAAGTGTCGTGACTTATGTCATCTGGAGTAATTTTTGTCAGCAATGGTTTTGCTACCTAAGTGCAGACTTGTATGCTCTACTGAGCATGAAAATATTTTATTACTTAATATCACTTAATTTAGCTCACTATAGCGTGATAAATTACAAAACTGGATTAAATAGTAAGTTTAAAGAAGTTTATTAAATAGTTATTCCACATTATTACTTAAAATTAGTTTTTTAATGAAATGAGGTATGAACCAAACAAAAATTAAATGTTAATATTAACCCATTATTAATTTCAATTACAAAAATTTATATATAAACGAAAAATTTTAAAGGCTACCTTTCAGTTAGCATTAAAAAGAAATTTTGCAATATCCAAGGGAAGGGCTAGAGCCTTCTGAGTCCTCCCCTTTTCCACATCCCTGGCCTTAACTATCAATCATTGCTACATCATTATATCATAGCTGCCAACCTAGTGATTTAAAAATTAGGAGCACAAGACTTAAAAAATAGGAGCAAACATGAAAAAATAGGAGCAAACACGAAAAAATAGGAGCAAATTTTATACCAAATCCTTGAATGCGACTCCCACATATAAATCATAATTACACAGTTTTAATGTTAATTTACATTAAAACTGTGTAGTAGTTAGTAAGTTTTAATGTTAGTAAATTTTAAAATCATTCTAAGTATATTAGAGTAAAAAAATCAAAGAAAAGAGAAATATTTACCTTAAGTTAGTGAGACTTTTTTTTTTTTCCCCACTGATCTAAAACTTTCTCTACAATGTGCAACTGATATGAATAACTGATATAATTCCAGTGTGATTGTAGTATCAATCCTGATTGATACTACAAACATTTATTACTTTCTTCTATCTTCAATAGAAGAAAGTATTGGATTCGTAAAAATTTTCGATTTTGGGTTTTTGATGGATTTACACGTTTTGAGAGCTGTAGAACACGATTTTACCATTTTTAGAAAATGTCTGTCTGTCTGTCTGTCTGTCTGTGTGTGTGTGACAAAATTTTGTGGCAACTGTATCTCTGGAACTACTGCACAGAATTTCATACAAATTGGTATGTAGTTGCACCTTGACATAAATTAGTGCCTATCAACTTTTGGTAAAAATCGTCTTACAGGTTGCGTTGCCATCCCGCTTTTCTAAATTTTTAACAGGGTGATATAGGGCAAAAATTTTCAAGATGGGTATCTTTCGAAAGGTCTCGTCAGTACCTTTAAAACGAATGGTTGAACTATAAATCTGTGATAATTTAAAACAAAGTTATCGATTTTTTTTACTTTTTACGAAAAAAAAAACTTAGAAAAAAATCTTTTTTTTTTTTTTTCTCTCTCTTAATTTTATCAAACTCCCACGGTTTCCGTGTTCTGACAAACTTCAACATATTTTTGCATTTTTCCCCTAATTTTGTCAAAGTCCCACGGTTTCCGTGTTTTGACAAACATTAACAAATTTTCACATTTTACCCAAAATTTTGTCAAAGTCCCACTTTTTTTTTTTAAATTATTGTTACTGAGTGAATTTGTATAGGAAAATATAGAAGAAAGTCTCGTGGTGGCCACAACATACTAGTTTTTATTTCAACCATGCTAAAATTATTCTTTTTACACTGAAATATTTATTTTAAAAAAATCTACGCACAAATTAAAATATTACAGTTCAGAAAAAACATTTATTTACTTATTTAAGGCTACAAAGGTAGCAGATTTTGCTTTTTTTACTTCCTTATACAAAGTATAAGGAAGTATAGTAATCCCGATTTGCGAAATGGATTTTGTATTTCACATTGCTCGAAAACGAATGATCGCTGAATGTTGCCAATTTATACGTGTGACAGTCATGATGTCTAGTTGCACACCTGCAAGTTTCGTCTTAACACGAGCTCTCGTTTTAGAAATATAAGCGACTTTACACGATTTTTCGTGACGTCTGTATGTATGTGTGTCTGTGTGGGTGTATGTCGCATAACTCAAAAACGGTTGGACGTAGAAAGTTGCAAATTGGTACATAGGTTTGTTATAACATCTAGTTGTGCACCTCCCTTTTTGGACTTTATATGATTTTCCGTTTTGGAGATATTTAGGAAAATTAAGTTCATAATGGGCAAAATGTATCAAAAAACGGTAATAGCTCAAAAACGGTTTGGACAAATCTTGCAATTTAACTGACTTCTCGACTAGCTAGACATTTGAAACTTTCAGAAAAGTTCAGAACACGTTGACATGAGTCCCCCCCCAAGGCACAACTTTGACATGAGTCCCCTCCCCAAGGCACAACTTTGACATGAGTCCCCCCCAAGGCACAACTTTGACATGAGTCCCCCCCAAGGCACAACTTTGACATGAGTCCCCCCCAAGGCACAACTTTGACATGAGTCCCCTCCCCAAGGCACGACTTTGACATGAGTCCCCCCAAGGTACAACTTTGACATGAGTCCCCCCAAGGCACAACTTTGACATGAGTCCCCTCCCCAAGGTACAACTTTGACATGAGTCCCCCCCAAGGCACAACTTTGACATGAGTCCCCCCCCTAAGACACAACTTTGACATGAGTCCCCCCCAAGGCACAACTTTGACATGAGTCCCCCTCCCCAAGGCACGACTTTGACATGAGTCCCCCCAAGGTACAACTTTGACATGAGTCCCCCCAAGGCACAGCTTTGACATGAGTCCCCTCCAAGGCACAACTTTGACATGAGTCCCCCCCCCAAGGCACAACTTTGACATGAGTCCCCCCCAAGGCACAACTTTGACATGAGTCCCCTCCCCAAGGCACGACTTTGACATGAGTCCCCCCAAGGTACAACTTTGACATGAGTCCCCCCAAGGCACAACTTTGACATGAGTCCCCTCCCCAAGGTACAACTTTGACATGAGTCCCCCCCAAGGCACAACTTTGACATGAGTCCCCCCAAGGCACAACTTTGACATGAGTCCCCCCAATGCACAACTTTGACATGAGTCCCCCCCCCCTAAGACACAACTTTGACATGAGTCCCCCCAAGGCACAACTTTGACATGAGTCCCCTCCCCAAGGCACGACTTTGACATGGGTCCCCCCCAGGTACAACTTTCACATGAGTCCCCCCAAGGCACAGCTTTGACATGAGTCCCCCCAAGGCACAACTTTGACATGAGTCCCCTCAAGGCACAGCTTTGACATGAGTCCCCTCCCCAAGGTACAACTTTGACATGAGTCCCCCCAAGGCACATGAGTCCCCCCCAAGGCACAGCTTTGACATGAGTCCCCCCCAAGGTACAACTTTGACATGAGTCCCCCCAAGGCACATGAGTCCCCCCCCAAGGCACAACTTTGACATGAGTCCCCCCCAAGGTACAACTTTGACATGAGTCCCCCCCCCAAGGTACAACTTTGACATGAGTCCCCCCCAAGGCACAACTTTGACATGAGTCCCCTCAAGGCACAATTTTATTTATTATTTTTTTTTACGTATGCATGCATTTTTTTAAAAATATTTTTAGCCAAATGTTTCGGCTCCAGTGACAATGTTTTTTAGCATTATGTATATTTCTAAAAGTGTATAAGGAAGTCATGTGGTGCCCACATCAGATTTTTTTAAATTCCTTTTTATACTTTTGGGAATAACAAACAGAAATTTGTGATTTTGCAATCAAAATAGATTGCAAAATAGAAATATTCATAGAACTTCTGAAGTCCGTTTTATTTCTGCGGACAAGACTGAATATCCGCTCACACGTTGCATTACTATGCGGGAATGTTAGTATTCCCAACATAGTCTTACTTAACTTGTTGTACAGCAGCTGATTGCAAGAATCTGTTTCTTTGGACAATGCAGCCCACTGTTCATCAATTCTCTGTAAATTAATCACATTTTCTGGTACATGAGCAGTTTGATAATGTAAAAATTCTGCTTCAAGTTTATCAATAGCTTGAAACACAGTTTCAGATGCTTCCTTTTTGAGCAAACATGGGTAATTATTAATGAAAAATTTTAAAGATGAAAAAGAAACAGTTTCTTTTTTAGAAATATCAGCCTCCATGGCATGTTGTAGAAGGTCAGAATTAATGGGGAAATTGGATATGATATAATTATAGCAAGTAATTAAATAGCTTTTAACTTTACAGAAAAAAGTTTCGGCTTCCTTTGTTGATAATTTTTTCAAAATTTCTGCTGCTTCTGAACCAATAGTGATTTCAGCATTGGATTTATGGTTAGAACTATTTTTATACGCTACATTGAATACTGAATCTGAGGCTTTAATAACATGAGCTTTTACAAATCTACTCAACAATTCAGTAAAAAATGATTCAAGATCACACTTTACTCTATGTATTCTTGAAATTTCCGTTTGAAATAAGGTATTGTATTTTTCAAAAACAGTAATTATATTACTCAAAAAACATGCAAAAGCGTGATATAAATCATTGCTTAAAATCATAAATATTCTTTCTTCTCTCTTAATGACATTGTTTATTTCTTTTATCTTATCTTTATGTGTCTTTTTTTTCTGAACAGTCTTGGTTGTTGCTTTTGGTTGCTCTTTTTTACTTGCTACAGCCGAATTCTTTTTTTCTTGATTCAATTCTTCAGAATCAATTTTAGATTTCTTTACTTGAGTACACTCTATTTCTTGTTTTGATATAGTGGCTTCATTCAATTTAGAAAATTTTCTTTTTTTAGTCACAGTATTTGTAGCTGTAGGTGAACTTTCTTTAACTGTCTCTACTTTCTGTTTGGATTTCAATGTTGATTTTGGTTTTGTTTTGTTTTGCTTGGTGTAGCTGGAAATTTCTTTTTTTCTTGGTGGAATTCTTCAGAACTAATTTTTAATTTCTTTTGTTTAGTGTTCTCCATTTTTCGTTTTGCAGTATTAGCTTCATTCAATTCAGAAAATTTTCTTTTTTTAGCAACAGTAACTGAAGCTACAGTTGAACATTCTTCTTTAAAGAAAAACAGAAGTGGATTCCACTGGTTAAGAAGACGGTTAATACATTTACCTAATGAAAGCCACCTAGTCACGCTATGCTTTAGAATTTTTTGATTTTGCTCCTCTGCAGCATATAAGAAACTTTTTCAATGCATTTTTTCGTTTAACACTTTTTTTAGATAGTAATACACATCAATCAACAATTCATCAAACGAAATAGGCAACACTGCAGAGCCTTTCTCGGCGGCCAGGCTTATTAAGTGGCACAAACATCCCATAAGAAACAAATTTGATTGTTGATCTTTCAAAAATGCATACACACCTTTATTTTTTCCTGTCATCACAAATGCATTGTCACAGCTAAAAGAAATGCAGTTTTCAAACGGTATATCGAACTCTTTCAATTCTTGAATAATTATGTTGGAGATATTTTTTCCAGAACCGTCTCCTTCAAGGCAGGGCAATGACAGAAGTTTTGATATAACTTGACCCAATAATTCATCAAAAAAACGTCACTACAACAGGGTACATGTGGTTATCAGAATCATTACTACCGTCCGTTGCGAGCGTAAATGGTTCTTTCTTCAAAATGTTTGCTATCGTTTGTATGGAATCCAAGGCGATTTAATGAACAAGATGGCCTGCTTTTGTCCTACCACATGAAATTTTTTTAACTTCTGTCGAATTTGGAAACATCGCACGGAACAAATTTGAAGCATGATCAGCAGCAGCCAGAGGTATATTGTGTTCTAGCAGAAAATTTGTAAATAGCAGTTCTGCCGTAATAGTCTGAAAATCATCAGAAACCACAGAGAAGTTCAGTTTTTGTTTTGAGGCAATCTTATAAGCAGCGTAATTTTTCTTGTGTTTTTTTGTTTTCACATGAGCAACTATGTCTGATCTACCACCATGATTAATTGTGATGTCAGCATTACAAACAAAACATAAAGCAAAAGTATTTCTTGAATGCGAAGCTTGAATAAAATCGAACTCTTGTGAATAACGATCTGAATATGTTTGAACATGATTTCGAATTTTAGAAGCCATCTGACAAAAAAAACTCAATAAATCATCGATAACGTGCACAAATTTAAATCACAACTGTAACGGAAAACATTCCACGATAAGTACATGAAACAGGGCTTGTGCGGTTTTCCTTTACTGACAACTCTGAGAACAACTCTCTCCGATACTCTGATTCCCATCACGAGCATGCATAATGCTCCTCTGCTATTCCCCCTCTCCACTACTAGCGCATGCGTACACAAAGGCGAAAATTTTCTCCCAAGTCAAACTCGTTACGCACGCGTATATGTTCTCCTCCTTCCCCCTTCCCTCTCTCTTTAAGGCAATGATCTGGGGAAATCCTGCTACGTAGGAAGGGAAGCTGGTTTGGAAAGAATACCGTATATTTCCGAATATAAGCCGATTCGTATATAAGCCGAGAGTACGTTTTTCCCTTCAGAAATTTGCCCAAAATTGCAAACCCGTTTATAAGCCGAATTGAAAAAATACTCTTTTAAAGTTCGAGTTTATCGCAAAAACGGCAAAAATATTGCCAATCTATAAAACTTTCAGGTTAATCTAAATGTAAATAAAAAGCATTTTTGTTTTGTTACACGGAGCACGGGCATATTTTTAACTCAAATCAGCAAAGAAATCGCCATGCTTAAACAAATAAAATGTCTTATTACTTACCTTAGAGAGTATATTTTAAGTTAAGTTTGAGTAAAATATTGTTATATTTAGTTTAAAAGTCTATTTACACAAATAATTTACTTTTAAAATATATTAAGTTATTAAAAAACAATATAAATTCATATTTTTGTAATAAAAATCTTTAAACATTTCTAGTAATGTTTTTTGTTTTAATTTAGGTTTCTGTGCAATTGCAATGACATTAACTCATGTTCAGTAATAAAGTTTTTTTGTTTCAAACTTTTTATTTTATTATCTAATGCAGCAATTAAATTTTCAGTAGAAATTTTGTTGTTTTCAATAATTTCCGATAATTTTCAAAATCACTCTCGTTATTTACATTTTTCTGAATCGCTCAAGTAAAAATTGATTGGTACAGCCATCTATCGGCAGAAAAGCAAAACAGAAATTATAAATAAAATATAGGAATTAGCTTATATGCATTTCGATTTGGAAATGTTTCTTTTTACTATTGCTAGAAATCTTATATGCTGAAACATAAAATAAAATAAAGAACTAGAAAATTTCACAAAAATCCTGTATTAAAATAAGCTTAAACAACAACAACAACAAAAAAAAATTAGATTGAAATCATTCATGGTAGAAGAAAAAATTGTTTGGTGCTGCCATCTATTATCAAAACTGAAAAACAAAAATGGCCATAAATGTGACCTTTGGCGAAAAGTGCTTCATCATGAAAAAAAAAAAAAAAAAGAAATAAACACGCGACTACATCCAGCTGCTCTAGAAATAAATTTAAAATTGCTAATTTAAGAGTTTATGTGAGATAATTATTTAAAAATAAGGTTTAATATCACTATTTTACTTTATATATAGTTTTTAAGCTTAAAATATCTGTATTCAATCATCGTTTCCAACATACGTTTTTTGCTAGAAATGTGGATCCGTGTATAAGCCGACCCCCCTAATTCAGCTTCCGAAAAATTTCCAAAAATTCTCGGCTTATACATGGAAATATACGGTAATAATTCTGTGTTTGCAAAATATATTTCCCAGAGTTTTCGCATTTTTAATCAGCGTGCAGGCTAAATTGTCGAATGGATAAGAAGAGTGGGAAAAAAAAAAAGTAAAAAAAAAAAAAAAATTGTCAAGTTTGAAAAATCAGAGTTTTTTCGATAATATTCGGATTACTGGAGTACACTAAAAAAATCAGGTAAACTCTGATTAAATCGGAGCAGTTGGCAGCTATGTTATATCGGTTTAACATTGATAATTTCCTCTAAACTAATTATATTTGTCAGTGGCATATGACCGGCACTTCACTGAAGAAAGAACAAGTAAAATCCAAATTTTAAAAAAAACAAAAAAAAAAAAACTAATATATTTTGATTATTATATTTAGTTGTAAAAATACAATAAGTTATATTAACACATAATCTGGTACTTACTAATAGTCTTCATGTACATCTAACTTAAATAAAAAAATAGTAAAATTCAAAGCACTTACATAATCATCAATCACTTGATATTGCCTGCAAAAACTGGGAATAAGTGACAGTTAAAAAGATCAGTTTTGATTGAAATAAATAAATACAGAAGCTATGGAAAAACAATACCAAAATTTGATGACACTTTTGCAAGCCAAAAATCACATCACTCTTAAAAGATTTATTTCTAAATCTATTATTTTGATATTTCACACTTCTATATTCTTCTATCTTATTCAAAGCACTTCTATAAATAGCCTTGCCCACGTTATGGAAGAATATCTTAAGTATAACTTCTTCTAACACACCAAAATGAAAAATCATTCATTATATATATATATATATATATACATAATTTGTACTTTGAATAAGCTTTTACATCATTAGATTGTTGATACAACTGACATACCACAATGCATCCATGTAGATGGACATGCTGCTTGATTATGACTAGATAAGCCAGCTCTAGAGCTAGAGTGCACCGGAACATTCTGAGTATGATTGTGAGAAGGTAATGGCGTAGCAGGCTTTGAAAGACTCGTAGTGTTGTTCCCAGATGATGAAATATGAGGGCCACTATATGCTACTGAATTTGGCTGAAGAGCAATATCAGGTCCACCACCATAAATATCCAACAAATATTGGTACATTTCTTGAGAGATTGAACAGTAATCAGAACCTAATATGTGAAAGAAACAAGAAAGACAAATCATGCAGTTCACATATGCAATAAGCACTTAACTATTACATCGTTTAGCCCTCAAATATACTTTATCTCTGTTATGACATCTTAAAAGACACATTTTTTTATTATGGAAAAAGAAAAAAAGAAAAAAATTATCTTTTTAGTTTTGCTTTTAAAGAAAGCTACAAAATAAGATTGTTTTTGTGTGGCATATTGTCCAGAAAGAGCAAGGTTATTAAATTTTGATTTTAACTGTAGAGGAAGGGAATATAACAAAATTATCTTTGTAGCTTTATTTCCAAAAACAAAACCTTTAACAAATTGCATCTGTGATATATCATCTTGTGTATTTCTGTATATATCATGTACAACTTGCGTACCCACCGTATAGTGTAATGAAAGACTCAATATTACTGAAAGCTTACACAGAGTAATTTTCATTATTTATACTGCATAATGTATAATAAAACTTTGATCTACAGAAAAAAAAGGTGTTGTGCATCTAAATAATATACATTAATTTCATTATGTTATACAAGAGAGAGATTAAAATATGTTTTAAACATATATTTCTCGAATATCATAACGTACTGGAAATCTTTTGTGAGTCCGTGTACACAAATCAGTTGTGCTATTTATAACTTTTCAATAGAGAACATGATATAGTGAAATTAATAACACATATTTATTTCAAGGCATTCTATAAATATTAACAGCAATTAGAGCATGGATAGACAAACTAACCAATGTCATAATCACACTAAAAATATTGTTGGAAAGTGTTTAAAGCACTTAACACAATTGAAAATGTTATTCTAGCAATTTCCAATTATAGCCTTTGATGTATCTGAATATTCCTGTGTAATCTCTGTAAACCTTAATGCTAATCATATTATATCCTGTACAAAGCTATTAAAATACGGTTTTAAAAAATATCTCTCATAGAATGCAATGCATTGAAATTCTTTTGGGAGTCTCTGTATAGAAACCAGTAGTTTTATTTACAGTATTTTAAATAGAGAACATACCATATAGTAAACTTGAAAAAACATGTCAGTTTCAAGGAATACCATGAATATTTACAAGTAGTTAGAGTGCAGACAGACAGATAAACTAAAGTCATAAAAATATTTCAACTTTGCTAGAAAGTGTTTAAAAAAAAAAAAAAAAGAAAGAAAGAAAGAAAGAAAAAGAAAAGAAACTTTTCATAAAATAAAATTATTTATTTTATTTATTAACATGTGAAAGAATATTTTCTCATAAAAATGAATCATTCAAAAATTTTGAATTGAAAATAATATCCAAAATTTTACATTTAAATCCTCCTTTCTCAAAATATGCAAAAGCTATACTATACACAACCTAAATAATACAGGCACTGAACAGATTAACTAATTATCAAGAATCAGAAAAGTATTTGAGATTAACAATCGTTTTCTTTTCAAAATGCAATTAATTACTAATCAACCTGCAAAATATTATTAAATTTCTATGATTTATCACAAATCAATACACAAAATGTAAATATCTAACTAAACTTAATAAAAAAAAAAAAAAAAAAAAAAAAATTAAATACACTTTATTCCTTCATATAGAAAGCTTTCCATGACACATCTGTCTCCTTATTAGTTTTCTTGTCTGGATTACTTTTGCTTGTTCGTGTTTGATTCTGGAATATATAATGCCACATGGTAGGAACAGTTGAGATATTACATGAAGAATGGGTGGGAAGAATTTCTATTACTTTGCATTTCATGGCACAGGATTGAGATCAATAATCGGCAAATTTTTGAATATTTTTTAAATCCATTTCCAGCTGATTTTTACTGTAAAACTTGGCTAGGGCTGTTTAAGGTCACTGCAATGTTCTTTGATCTTGTCTTTAATTTTTTACTTGGTCATACCAAAATATGAATTTAATAGATTTTCTTTCAAAAAAATTATTTTATAAATCCCTGCAGTTTTCCAATTTGTCTTTCTATATGAATATTTATATGTATTTGATTAATAATACTCATTTTTATGACGGTCACTGAAGAGGAAAAAAGTGGTGAGTAGTTTAATTTTTTTGTTTAAGGGGGATCGTCAGTTACGGCTTTTCTAGATTTCTAACGCTAAAATTCTAAAATCAATCCCGTGCATTGTTAATGCAATTAATTTGTTTGAAATTTTTTTTTGGCGTTAGATATAACTTTTATCTCTCAGACGATATAATTTTTAAAACGAGATGTGTTCTCAATCTTTTTTAAATTTTAATTTTTCAAAAAATTGCATTTTTTCGAAAAAATTCATGTTGTTTCTTTTAGCTATTAATAGATGGCGTTGCTATTACGAATCGTTTCTCCTATTTATTGAAAAGCTTTTATTTTTGTCATTTTTTAAATTTTTCTCATAATTTTATGTCATTTTCTTATAAATAGCTGTATAAGGGATATGTGTAGAGCAATATGATACCGAAATATCCTTCAGAAAATGCTTTTATTATTTTCTAAACTGATTTTTTTCATGGCATACTGCAGCAGAATGACAGATATTTTTAATGTTACAGTAACCCTAAGCCGTCTGCTTCAGTTCCGGTAAAAAGAGCGCTTATGTTTTGAGTTGAGTTTTAGTTTCAGTAGAAAATATCAACTGAGTTTATTACGTTGTTTTTCTCGACTATTGCAGCGACTTTAATTAAGATTAAGAAGATTAAGCTTTCTTATTCATCTATTTATTTACTTAACATTTTATATTAGAAATGTTTTTTTCGTCCATTTTATTTTTGTAATTAGACAGAATGTCGATGTTTATAACTTGTTCATTGTTGTCATTTGAAATAGACATTTCGGAATAACTTTTTCGATAAAATCGTTGCTTACAAATCATTACAAGCGCAACTCATTGACGTTTCAGTAAAAAACTGGAAAATACGAACTGTTTTTTTTTTTGTTTCTTTTAATCATTATACAGAAAAATAAACATAGGCAGTATTTTTAAAAGGGATCGGGCTCATTTTCACGTGACAATATCGCATAGGCAAACTTTCGCATATCTCTTTTCTCGGATAGTGGGCGACGGACAAAGAGGCTTTCCATTCGTCTATTCTCACTCTGGTTGGAGAAATAACAGAGTAGTAAGAAACGAAACTGCCGAAGATAAAACTTTTACACCAAGCATTTTTCCTTTTCCAAGCTGGCGCGATCTCGGGCAGCGCACACACAGACTTGTCAAAGAAGGAGATGCCAAATGTTTAATTAATAAAAAGTAATCTCTTTAAAATAAATAATCTTGACTTGCAGAGTTTAAACTATTGAGCAGATGAAAAACGTTACTGAATTAATTTGAAGCATAAATAAAAGTGTTCTTGAAATGAAGACGATTTATATTATAACAAATAAAGTTTATTTTTCGGATGATTCAATGTAGATGACAATAAATAAAAATATCAGCACTTAAATATAGAACAACATTACTTGTAACATCAGCTGGTGACTACATGCATCAAAACAACTTTTTATCACAGAAGAAAAAAACATATCTATTGAAGACTTGTCAAACACATAACAAAATATATTTTTACTTTACTTTTTATAGAAGATTAAATTTAAATTATAATTGCCATTCTCTGTTTAAAATTAAGAGACCAGCTCCTAAAGAAAAAGAAAAAAGAAATGAAGCACTCACAATGAGTAAAACGATCTTTTTATATGTGCCAGACAAATTAATATGCATAAGCATAACGTTAAATAAACAGTTAAATCAATTGAAGCCATGAAAAAAAAAAATGACTGGTCAAAACAGAATGACGTCATCGTCATATGAACGGAATCGAACGAAAACAATTAGTTATGAATTCTTTTTTACTTAGTGAAGTGAATGTGAAAGTTTGTTTACATTTTATGCCACGGAAGCTAATTTACTGAAGACTATAAAATAAGTGATTTTTGATTAAATGACAGGAAGATGAATTAAATGAAGTTAAAAGTTAAGTAAGTTATCAAAAATATTTTAATAAAAGTCTTTTCAAAAATTATTTATAATTTGATTTATATAATAGAACATTATGTTTCAATATAACTTAATTAATGAAATATTGATCTAAATAAATGTTATAAAGTTTAATATATAATAAATTATTTAAACCAAGACAATAAATGGCAAGAACTTTTATAGAAAATCCTATAGCTGTTATTCCTAACTAGACTCGGGTCTCCGAGAATCTAAAAAGGAGAGGTTAAATGTGAGGTTATAAGATGGCAAGATTTTGCCATATTTAAATCCATAAAAAAATGTTTTCTGTTACCGTATCGTGTAAGAATTGTATCTATAACTAGACCAAATTTTTACTCGCCACAGTAAAAATTCCACTCGCCAATGGCGAGCTGGCGAGCGGAAATTGCGCGCCTTGTATATATATTAATAGAATCGTACATCATAATCCAAAATAACAAATATGACAAATTTCCTTGGAAAAGAATAAATAAATAAAAAAAAAAAAAAAAAAAAAAAAAAAAAACTCTATAAATTTTTTTCTAAGAAATTTGAAATTGATAAAAAACAGAATTTCCAAATCTTTTATTTTCTATTATTTGATACAACAAATGCATAGTAATCTGTTTTTTATTGGTGTATATGCACTAGGAATGGTAATAAAAAACTTGAATTGACGAGATTTTCGGATTATTGTTCATATGTATGGTAACAAAGTTGTAAGATGTAAAAAGACATAGATGATAAAAAGCCGCCGCAATGCTGAAGAACCAAAATGAATTTATGCATTTATGTGTATGTGTGTGTGTGTATATATATATATATAAATTTATTGAAAAGAATTTATATATATATGAGTTTAAAGATTAGAAAAAACCAAAACCATCCTCCATGACAAACTGTGTAATTGCAGGAAATATAAAATACAAAACCGACCATTATAAAATTAACAAATTAGGATTAAGTAAATGTGTGCGTGTATATATATATATATATATACGATAAATATCAAAACTAATTATCTTACACGGTACATATTTCTAAAATAAAGATTTCGAAAATAAAATATTCATATTCTAATAAAATTTTAAGTCAACCTGAAACCCAAGTCAAACTCAACACAGAAATTTTCATCAGCCCGAACCCGGAAAAGAAATTTTTGTTGGTAAAATAAACAAACACTAGACACAAACTGCCGTTCTCTCCGCCCCCCAAAATAAATAAATAAAAGTGAATTATCATTGAAATATTAGCTCTTAAAAAAAATGAAGTGTCACGTGTCTATATTACTTTTGTGAAAAATTATTGCTTAAAGGCCTGTAAGGGACACTCTGTAATCGTCATTTAGTTTCAGCTTTTAAAATGTTAGACTTTGTTAGGAAATTCCCTGATTACACAATTTTTACTATTCTAAAAACTATTACTTTAGATAAACAATTATCTAAAATAGGTTTAAGGTCATTGTGCCTAAATGCGACGTGATTTTTGGTAAGTTTATCGCATTTAGGAAACTTATGACATTTTAGTAAACAAATAATTATGAAAAGAAAGAAAAAATGGTTGAATATTATACTCATAGTTCTAAACTAGTGTTTTGTGTCATTTTTTTTCAAGAAATTAAAAAAATATCAATAATTTATGAAAATATATACCAGCGTCGCAATTAGGAAATTTTTGTCACATTTAAGGTACTATATCCTAAATGCGATGTTCACACTCCCTAAATGCGATAATGCATTTAATGCATAGGAGCTACTTTAATGTTATTAACACTTTCCAAAGAAGTTTGAAAACTGTTATTATTCCAACACGGTTGAAAAGTGTTTATGACTTCAGTTTGTCTGTCTGTCTGTCCGTCTGTGTGTCTGTCCGTCCGTCTGTCTGTCTGTCCGCGCTCTAACTCCCGTAAATATTTATGGAATTTCTTGAAACTGATATATGTTATTCAGGATTACTATTGGACGTTCCCTATTGAAAATGGAGTTCATACCTCTACTAGTTTGTGTACAGGGACACCCGAAAGTATTTCAAAGCATTGTGTTCTATGAGAGGTATTTCTACAAACCATATTTTCTTACCTTTACTGGACATATCTTAATGAAATTGAAATATGTTATTAAAGTTTACTATAGGATGTTTTCTGTATAAAATGAAGGAAATAGCACCATCGGTTTATGTACAGGGACACTCAAAAGTATTCCAAAGCATCGCGTTCTATGAGAGATATTTCTATAAATCAAATTTTAATAACTTTACTTTCCACGAAGTTTTTGGAAATTTAAATATGGTATTTATATGCACAAAAGAATGCTTTGCACAGAATATAGCATGATTAGCATTAGATTTACAGGGTGGCACAAAAATATCCAGTTACATTAACAGCTATTAAAAAAAATGGCTAGAATTGTACTTTCGTTTACGTTAAGCGTTTTTAACACATTCTAACATTTTTTAAGGGTGAATATGATACCTCTACTGGTTTGTGTACAGGGACACCCGAAAGTATTTCAAAGCATTGTGTTCTATGAGAGGTATTTCTATAAACCATATTTTCATACCTTTACTGTAGACATATTTTAATGAAATTGAAATATGTTATTCAGGATCACAATCGGGCGTTCCCTATTGAAAATGGAGTTTATACCTCTACTGGTTTGTGCACCGGACACCCAAAAGCATTCGAAAGCGTTGTGTTCTATGAGAGGTATTTCTATAAACCATATTTTCATACCTTTACTGTAGACATATCTTAATGAAATTGAAATATGTTATTCAAATTCCCTATTGGATGTTTCCTGTATAAAATGGAGGAAATATCACCACCGATTTATATACAGGGATTAGGGATACTCAAAAGTATTCCAAAGCATTGCGTTCTATTAGAGATATTTCTAAAAATCAAATTTTAATAACTTTACTTTCCACGAAGTTTTTGGAAATTTAAATATGGTGTTTATATGCACAAAAGAATGCTTTGCACAGAATATAGCATGATTAGCATTAGATTTACAGGGTGGCACAAAAATATCCAGTTACATTAACAGCTATAAAAAAAAAAATGGCTAGAATTGTACTTTCGTTTACTTTAAGCGTTTTTAACACATTCTAACATTTTTTAAGGGTGAATATCATACCTCTACTGGTTTGTGTACAGGGACACCCGAAAGTATTTCAAAGCATTGTGTTCTATGAGAGGTATTTCTATAAACCATATTTTCATACCTTTACTGTAGACATATTTTAATGAAATTGAAATATGTTATTCAAGATCACTATCGGGCGTACCCTATTGAAAATGGAGTTTATACCTCTACTGGTTTAGGCACAGAACACCCAAAAGCATTCGAAAGCATTGTGTTCTATGAAAGGTATTTCTATAAACCATATTTTCATACCTTTACTGTAGACATATCTTAATGAAATTGAAATATGTTATTCAAATTCCCTATTGGATGTTTCCTGTATAAAATGGAGGAAATACCACCACCGATTTATATACAGTGACACTCAAAAGCAGTGGTCGGAAGTAGCGCGCTACAAGTAGCGAAACTACAGTAGTCGCTACTTTTTTTAGTAGTTTGCAGTGTAACGCGCTACTTTCTAAAAAATGTAGTGTAACGAGTAGCGCGTTACAAAAAACCGTAGTTTCTAGCGATTTTCAACGCTACTTTTAACGTTACTTTTGTTTACCAGCAAGCCGCTATTTGTGAACCACGTTGAGAGACTTTTCTCTCATGCATCTGAAGTGTTTAGCTGCAAAAGATCCTGCCTAACTGATGAAAATTTTCAGATGCATGTCTTATTAAAAATGAATAAAAATATGATTAAAAATGAAAATATGATTAAAAATGAATAAAAATATGTAGAAATACTATATAAAACCGTTTAAGAGAAAGTATTCAACATGCATTTAAATTTTGAACTAATGCATAATAAAGCACATAAATTGAAAAGAAGTGATTAGTTACATTTGGTGGTTAAAAAGTAATTAAAATTTAAAATATTGTAGTAACATAACCAAAATTGCAATGCTTTGGAATACTTTTAACTGTCCCTGTACATAAATCGGTGGTGGTATTTCCATCATTTTATACAAGAAACATCCAGTAGTAAAATTGAATAATATATTTCAATTTAATTGAGATATGTCTACAGTAAAACCAATAGAAATACCTCTCATAGAACACAATGCTTTGAAATACTTTCGGGTGTCCCTGTACACAAACCAGTAGAGGTATTCACTCCATTTTTAATAGGGGACATCCGATAGTGAACTTGAAAAACATATATTAGTTTCAAGATATTCCATAAATATTTACCGGAGTTAGAGCGCCGAAAGACAGACAGATGGGCAGACAAACAGATACACAGATACACAAATTGAAATTATATTCACACTTAAAAATTGTTAGAAAATGTTAAAAACGCTTAATGTAAACGAAAGTGCAATTTCAGCAAACTTTTCTTAATAGCTCTTTATGTATCTGAATATTTTTTTGTTGCTCTGTAAAACTAATACTAAACATACTATATTCCATAGAAAGCAGTCTTTTGTGCATATGAATAACACATTTCAGCTTCATTAAGCTTTGTGGAAAGTAAAGTTATCAAAATTTGGTTTATAGAAATACTTCTCATATAACGCAATGCTTTGGTATTCTTTCAAGTGTCTCTGTGCCCAAACCAGTGGTGGTATTTACTCCATTATATATATAAAACATCCGATAGTGAACTTGAATGACATTTCTCAATTTCATTAAGGTTTGTGTACAGTAAAGGTATTAAAATATGGTTTATAGAAATACCTCTCATAGAACACAATGCTTTGTAAAAGGTTTGGGTGCCTCTGTACACAAACCAGTAGAGATATTAACTCCTTTTTCAATAGGGAACATCCGATAGTGAACTTAAATAACATATATCAGTTTCAAGAAATTACATAAATATTTACTGGAGCTAGACCGCGGACAGACGAACAGACAGATACTTAAATTGAAATTATATTCACAGATGAAAATTGTTAGACAATGTTAAAAACGCTTAATGTAAACGAAATTGAAATTATAGCAAATTTTTATGAACAGCACTTAATGTAACTGAATATTTTTGTGTGGTCCTGTAAATCTAATGCTAATCATGCTATATTCTATGCAAAGCATTCTTTTGTGCATATGAATAACATATTTCAATTTCATTAAACTTTGTGGAAAGTAAAGTTATTAAAATTTGGTTTATAGAAATACCTCTCATAGAACGCAATGCTTTGGTGTACTTTCGAGTGTCCCTGTGTACAAACTAGTGGTGGTATTTATTCCATTTTATATATGAAACATCCGATAGTGAACTTGAATAACATGATTCAATTTCACTAAGATTTGTATACAGTTAATGTATTAAATATGGTTTACAGCAATACCTCTCATAGAACACAGTGCTTTGGAATACTTTCGGGTGTCCCTACAGGAATTAGAGCGCGGACAGACAGACAGACAGACGGACAGAGGGACAGATAAGCCTAAGTCACTTTTAAACCTTGTTGGAAAGTGTTAAAAAGGAAAAAATGCTTAAACTTCCCTTAATATATCAACTGTAAAAATTGCCGCATTTAAGGGATAAAATTTGTCGCATTTAGGAAAATGGTGTAAACAGACCCTTAAATGCGATAAAAATTTTAAACCCTTCTTTTTAAAAAAATGTAGTATTTTTTTTTATTTTCTTCTGGTAGGTATAAAGGGTATTCAAGCACATGACGTAACAGTGGTTGTTTGACCTTGAAAAATAAAAGGATAAATTTACAGTTACTATTTCAAAATTTTTCATCGCAATTAGGAAAAGACATCGGAAAGGCATAATGGACAATGTTTACTGCAAAAGAAAATTCTACTAGAAAAAACCTTTAAAATTTAATGAAAAGTTTCGCGAACTGTTCTTGAAATGTGTATGTTCCATTATGATTCATAAGTATGCGATTTATGCATTTAGATTTTCAGTAGAAGAACTTTGTCGCATTTATGGGTTATCGCATTTAGGCACAATGACCTTACTGCATGTTGTACAACTTCATATAAAACTTGGTAAATTACTTTCAATTAAGTTTATTATTATTATTATTATTAATCTAATATGGCGTTATTGAAATTTAATGTTTGCAAGTAATTTGTCAGTAATTGCAAAGTTTTTGCTAATCATTTGAAATAAAAAAAATAAAAAATAAATAAATAAATAAAAAATAACTTGTTTAGCATTAAAGTAAACATTAAGAATTTAACATCGTTTTAAATAATACTAAAAAGGAGGAAAAAAAAAAAGAAAGTTTTTTTCGTTTGATCTTTCACTTTTAAATTAAAATATCTTGTAGCATCCAGTCTAATATTTTCTCAGGAAGGTTTCGAAATAGTGTGAGAAATAATAGAAGTATTTTTTAAAATATATATATACAGTGTTAGAAACATTAAATTATTTATGTTACACCTTTATTAAAAAGCTGTTTGTTTATATTTAGCAATAAAAATACCTTAAAAATATCCTTAAAAATGGAGACAGCATATTAATTTCAGCCACCATCGTGGCCATCATCAGTGCTGAAACACAACCTAGACGTTTTCTTCTAGTTTCCCGGCGTTGTTTTGTTGTCGCTGCGATTCCTTCGCTTCTCTTCATTTTCTTTCATGAGGTGTTGCCATTCCGGCGGAACTAAATAGTGTTCTCGGTCATAAGTCTGTTTGTTTATTTTTATTTAAAAATGCTGTGGCTTAATATATATAAAAAAAAATTAGAAATTCTAACTTCTAAACTTTCATTAAATTATTTATTTTAATTTATAATTGCTGCCAAGAAAATTAAACTTTAAATTTTACATCTACTTTTTAAGATAGCACGCAATTGTGTTTTATATAAAAAATCAAATCATTAAATTCATATTTTTAGTTATTTTTATTTCATATTATTGCACGCGCACTATTTATTTCCTAATTCAAAATTATTAAAAAAAAAAAAAACTTTTTCGATATCTCTTGTAACGATACTGATTATTATTAATTTTCTTTTCTTTTTCTTTCAAAAAAAAAAAAAAAAAAGATTTTGATGAAATTCTGGCAAAAGCAGAATTTAGTTTAGGACGGAGGACTATTAGTTCTTTTTTTTTCTTCCCAATTATAACATCACTTTCAAATTATTCAATTATATTTTCGATAAATTTTAGATTTCGATAAATGTCCAACTATCGAAAAATGATTTCGACAAATGTCCAACTATCGAAAACGACAACGCAAAAATCGCTGTCTGAGACTAATAGGTCCTCAGTCCTAATAAATAATAGTGATTAATAAATAAATCAAATGACATAATTTATAATTTTTTATTTTAGAATAATATTTTATTAAATACTTTCCAAACACATCCAGTAATATTCTAATTATAAAATAAAGTAAACTAGCAGTGTCACACAATTATTTATAAGATATTTTTGAGCGGGATACGAATACATAATTTATAACAATAATTTTAATTCTCCTGTATACCGTTATGGTAAGCGTTTTAGATCCAATGCGAGATCACTTCCCTTTTTTTTGTATGTTCTGTGCATCTAAAATTAGCTTTCAAACATGAAAAATAAATGAAATAAAATCTTGGAATATTGCTCAAATGATTTTCTGAAGATAGAATACGTCGTCTTTTCACATCGAACTTTTTCCCCTCTTCCAGTTCTCGGAAAAATAGACAAAAGAAGAAAAACAAGAACGTACTTCCTACATTATATTCTCCCTCCCCACATTCATAAAGTTTAGCAAGAACTGAAAGAGGGATATCAGGCTTTCTCACTTTTATCAGCTTTTCGAATAAGTGGCATTGAAACAACTTTTGAATTCCCAAACTAGAGTCCTGCGTCGGGTCGGGTAACCCGATTTTACCCGAACCCGACCCGCGTTGACAGAATTTTTTCTCTTGCGGGTCGGGTTGACTGATCTTTTCTTCGCGCGGGTCGGGTTCGGTTTCGGGTCAGGTTTGGTTTTCAATAAGTCGGGTCGACTTGAGAACACCTTTCAAAATATTTTTTACAATTATAAACATAAATTTATAGGCATGTTTGTTGATATTGGATGCGGGTTTTAACTGAGCATCCAATCTTTTATTGAAAGCATAAAAGTAAATAAAAAAAAAAAAAAAAGCTTAAATATATATTGACAGATTAGCAGAGTTATATGCAGGGAACCGTTTTGGTTTAAATGCTTTCCCTTTTAAAATAAAATATGAGTAGTAACTAAACTTGTAAATAAAACAGAGAAGGTTTTAAAAACGAAATATAAATTTATTGATATAAAACAAACAAAAAAAATATATATATATATATATAAACTTTTTAATTAAACAAGGAAATAGATAAATAAACATATTTAATTTAATTAACTTCTGACTGTAACAATGGCCAGTACACAGCTTTGAAACTATATTCATATTATAAGCAGTTAATCTTCATCACTAGACAATGGAGCTTTTATCATATAAAAATAAAGATAGAATAAAACTGTTACTTTATAAATACATCTTCTAATACGATGAAATCTTTTACTTATTGTAAACAACTGCCGGAGACTCCAATATCTTATTACTATAACATGACAGCTGAACTTTAACACAAAACAAACAAACGGAAAATGAAGTACATAACAGTAAAAGTAAAACAAAATGCCGGAACCGCCCCATGCCACGTTCCTCAACACCTTTTATACTATTAAGAGAGGATTGTGGTTAGAGTGACGTAATCACCGTGGCGTCGAATTAGCGTGATGATTTCATCCGCGAAATTTGATGCCGCCTAGTGAGTGAAAAAGTAAACAGTCATTTGCATTTACCGGTAAGCTGGTGTAACATGATATCACAGCTAAAGAAAAACAACATATTTTCCTAGTAATTAAAGAACAGATAAAGCTGTCAGCTAAAATGCCGTAAGTAACAAAAACATATTTTATTTTAATAAAGAAAATAAGTAAATAAGTTACTTCACTTAAATTAACTGAATATTTTCTTTTAATAACATGTTTAAGTTAAACTTTAGACTTGATACCTTTTATACTTTCAATCCATATAAATTAAATAAGTTTATACATTTTTATATATATCAAATGTATATGCAAATTGCACAAAGTGATAAGATTAAATATATTACCAGGCCAACAATGTTTACAACTATGTAACTAATTTAAACATTCTGTACATACTAGACATGTATCGGTTGGTTGTTTGGTTGGAGGATTTAAGGCCGATTGACTCCAGATGTGTCCTAGGCCTGTAGGGGATTGACTCCAGATGTGTCCTAGGCCTATAGGGGGAATGCCCTCTGTTTGGGTCTTTCTAAGCGGTCCTAGCCCGTATTTACGCGTGTTTCGGAGGAAACCATGGTAAACTCCGAAAGGCTAAGTCGATGAGCACGACCTGGGATCGAACCCGACACCTTCCATCTACCAGCTTTGAGCGCAGAACCGCTCGGTGGCTGGTGGGCAGACATGTACCGGAGCTCCCTATTCGTATCCGCGGATATCCGCCAGAAAAATAGATCCGTATTTGTATCTGAATCTGTATTCTTTTCTTTAATGGAACTAATATGTATCTTTTGTAGAAATTGTATGAAAATTAGAAAAGTATTATAAATCTTTCTTCACTGTTGTTAATGTATATATTAAAGAAATACAAATACAGTATAACCTCTCATTTACATTCTGGAAATTGAAAAGATTTCGCAGTTTACAAGTTTTTTTTTTTTTTTTTTTTAAACTTTCTTCTATATTTAGTAGAAGAATGTATTAGATTCGTAAAAATTTTCAACTTCCAGTTTTTGAGGAATTTGCATGTTTTGAGAGTCCAGAACACGATTTGACTATTTCCAGAAAATATCAGTCTCTGTATGTTTGTGACAAAAATTTTGTGGAGACTGTATCTCTGGAACTACTGCACATAATTGCATATAAATTTATAAATAAATGCACCTTGACATAAATTAGTGCCTATCAACTTTTGGTGCCCATCGCTCAACAGATAGAGCTGCTATACAGTGATTTTCACAATTTAAGGGTAATTGCGCAGTTTACAAGTTTTTTTTTTTTTTTTTTACTTTATTCTATATTCAGTAGAAGAAATTATTAGATTCGTAAAAATTTTCAACTTCCGGTTTTTGATGAATTTGCATGTTTTGAGAGTCAGGAACTACTGCAGAGAATTGCATATAAATTTATATGTAGATGCACCTTAACATAACCTAGTCCCTCAACTTTTTATGTCAATTTCTCAAAAGGTGGCGCTGCTATACAGTGATTTCTACAGTTCAAGGAAAGGCTTTATTTCAGGATCTACTACACAAAATTGCACATAAATTTATATGTGGATGTACCATGATATAAATTATTGTCTTTCCACTTTTGGTACCAATAATTCAATTGGTGACGGTGTTATACAACGGTTTCCATAATTTAAGGGAAAGAGATATCTCAGGTTCTATTGTGTATAATAAAAGAAAAAAAAATGGATATGTGAAAAGACCATTATCAGACATTATGCTGATTCAATTTGGATGCATATCGGCCAATAGGTGGCGCTGCTGTACTGCAATTTTCCCGAGAACGGAAAAGCTATATCTCAACTTCCATGGTGTATAACTGTACAAAATTTCATAAGTGCGATAACCATTATCATAACGCATTTTTTAATATATTATTTATAGAGAATAAAACTGTCTTTCTTTGTACTTTTAGTGTAACTTTTCTCTAAGATGAAAATCGTCTGCATTCATTATGGTAGGTAATTTTAATAAATAATAGCTTTAATAAATTATCAGTACTGAGCGAATTTGTATTAGAAAATATAGAAGAAAGTCTTCTGGTGGGCACAACATACTATTTTTTTTTTTTTTTTTTTCTAATACCTATACTTTTAATGAAATTCAATCCTCGCTTTTATGTGAACGGAATTTTGAATTTTCCTCCATTTATACTTGTATATACATCAAATATAGAAGAAATATTTGCTGTGATTTCATTTAAAGCTAGTATACTGTGAGCACCTCAAATTTTCTTTTATATTTTCCTATAGGAATTCGCTCAGTAAAAATATTTTCTTAAAAATATTATTTATTAAAATTATCTACCATAATGAATTATTTTCATTTTATAAAAAACTAACACTAAATATAAGAAAAGAAAGACAGTTTAATTCTCTATAAATAAAGTCTTAAAAAATGCGTCTTCATAATGGTTACCTCATACATCGGGTTTCGTACCGTTATATGTCATAGAAGTTGAGATGTAGCCACATTCCGTTCTCAGGGAAAATTGCAGTATAGCAGCGCCACTTATAGGCTGATATGCTTCCAAACTGAATCAGCGTAATGTCATGTAATGGCTACACTGATACGTGTCAAGTTTTGTTTGCATTTTGCACAACAGAACCTGAGATATAGCCTTCCATGAAAATGCGAAAGTTGACGTATAACAGCACCACCTGTTGAGCAATTGACACAAAAGTTGGTAGGCACTAACTTATGTCAAAGTGTATCAAGTGTATCTGCATATAGATTTATACGTAAAATCGTGTAGCAGTTCCTGAGATATAGCCTTTCCTGAAATTGTGAAAACCGCGGTCCAGAAGCGCCATTTGTTGAGAAATTGACACCAAAGGTTGATAGGAACTAATTTAGGTCAATGTACATCAGCATATAAATTTATATGCAGTTATCTGCAATGAGATACAGTCGCCACAAGATTTTTTTTTTTTTTTTTTCACGCACACACACAAACAGACAGACACATATTTTCCAAAAATACCTAGTCAAATTGTGTTCTGGAATCCAAAATTTTTATGATTCCAATACTTTCTTCAATTGAATACAGAAGAAAGTAAAAAGCAATGTAAAATAAACACATTTAGGAAACGGATCCCATCAAGGCATAATAATAATATTCTTCTTCTCTTGAACAAATAAACAAAACACGAAAATTGCCACTGTAGAAAGATAATTTGTTGATCATGTGAATTGAAAGTGATTGTGGGAAAGCAGATGTCCCAAATAATTATAAACATTCACGTGGAACAAAAGCAATAAATAAATATACATTTTTTTTTTTTTTTTTTTCAGAATATAAGCATTAAACAACCAACTAGTAAGTAACGCTGAATTTGAAGTACATTTTTGCAATCTTGAAGTTCACAACTCACATAAATGTTTAAACATTATTATTAAACATTTTTTTTAGATTTTGTATTTACTCAATACAATCAGTAATTACATTTTAATTTTTTTTTTTTTTTTCACTTTCTTCTATATTCAATCGAAGAAAGTATTGGATTCGTAAAAATTTTCGACTTCCGGTTTTCGACGGATTTACAAGTTTTGAGAGGTCTAGACCATGATTTGACCATTTTTAGAAAATGTCTGTCTGTCCGTCTGTGTGGGTGTAACAAACATTTTGTGGCAGCCGTATCGTTGGAACTACTGTTCAGACTTGCATTTAAATTCATATGTAGATGCACCTTGACCTAAATTAGTGCCTATCAATTTTTGGTGTCAACCGCTCGAGAGGTGGTGCTGCTATACAGCGATTTCTGCATTTTCAGGGAGGCTATATCTCAGGTTTCATTGGGTATAATCCAACAAAATTTGATATGTGAGAAGACCAATATGAGATATTTCGTTGATTCAATTTGAATGCCTATCAGCCAACAAGTGGCGTTGCTATACAGCGATTTCCGCAATTTAAAGAAAGGCTATGCAGAGAATTGCATATAAATTTGTATGTAGGTGCACTTTAACATATATTAGCGCTTGCCAACTTTTGGTGTAAATTGCTCAACAGGTGGCGCTGCTACACAGCGATTTCCACAATTACAAGGAAAGCTATATCTCAGGTTCTACTGCGTATCATCAAACAAAACTTAATATGTGAGAAGGCGATTATGAGACATTATGCTGATTCAGTTTGAATGCTTGTCAGCCAATAGGTGGCGCTACTATTCTGCAAATTTCATCGATAACGGGATGGCTATATCTCAACTTCTATGTCATATAACTGTACAAAACTTGATATGTGAGATAACCATTATAAAAATACATTTTTAATTTTTACTTTCTTCTATATTCAATAGAAGAAAATATTGGATTCGTAAAAATTTTCGACCTCGGATTTTTGATGAATTTACACGTTTTGAGAGTTGTAGAACACGATTTGACCATTTTTAGAAAACGTCAGTTTGTCTGTCTCTGTGTGTGTGTGACAAAATATTGTAGCAACTGTATCTCAGGAATTACTGCAGAGAATTTAATACAAATTGGTATGTAGTTACATCTTGACATAAATTAGTGCCTATCAACTTTTGGTAAAAACTGTCCAACAGGTTGAGTTGCCATCCCGCTTTTTCTAAATTTTTAACCCGGTGGTATAGGACAAAATTGTGTATAAATGAGCAAAAATTTTGTATAAATATTTTTAATAATCATTATGAAATTTAAAAGAATTATTTGTAATACAGGTATTCAACTGGGAAAAAAAAAAAAAATGTATGTAGGAGCCTCGTCTTACCCCTTGGGGGCAAGTCCCTCCCTCGAGGGGAGTAAATTTTCATGATGGGTATTTTTCAAAAGAGCTCGTCAATACCTTTAAAACGAATGGTTGAACGATCGATCTGCGATAATTTGAAATAAAGTTATTGATTTTTTCATTTTTAACAATAATAATAATAATATTCAGGATAAAATTGACTTTTTTGGACATTTAGTGTTATACTTCTTCTCTAATATGGAAATCGACTGCATTATAATTTTTTTAAATATTAATTTTAATAAAGTTTTTTACTGAGTGAATTTGTATAGGAAAATATAGAAGAAAGTCATGTGGTGGACACAACATACTACTTTAAGATGTTATTTATAGACGATAAAACTGTCTCTCTTTAGATATTTAGTGTTAGATTTCCCTAAGATGAAATTATTTGCATTCATCATGTTAAATATTTTTAATCATAGTTTTAATAAATTATTCGCACTTAGTGAATTTGACAGAAAACTATAGAAGAATGTCTTGTGGTGGCCACAACATACTAGTTTTTTTCTTTTTTTTAATTTACCAACTGTGTGACAGTGAAAATTTACTTTATTTTATGTCATGTTACATCATTTTACCTTGTTTTGCATGGTTTTTAAATGAATATGTAATGTTGATTTATTTTTCGGGTTTCGCGGGTTCGGGTTAGATAAGTCGGGTTTCGAGTCGGGTTCGGGTCGCAAAAAGTTCTCTGTTGCGGGTTCGGGTTGGTTTTCGGGTTGATGAAAATTTTTTTGTCGGGTTCGTGTCGGGTTTCGGGTTAATGAAAATGTTTTTGTCGGGTTCGGGTTGATTTAAAATTATCTGTCGGGTTCGGGTCGGGTGACTCTATCGGGAAGTTTTGTTGAATCATATAAACTCTACCGAAGCAGCGGGGATCCGATACAATCGGCTAAAAGAATTTAAAAAATGCATTGTCATCGTGTTCTAATTTATTCAAAAAGTTTCAAATGGCTAGCTAGCCGGGAAGTTCATGATTATTGAATCATATAAACGTTACCGAAGGCAGCAGGGATCCGAAACAATTGACTAAAAAAAAAAAAAAAAAAATGCATTGTCATCGTGTTATGAATTTTTTTCTAGCTAGTCGGGAAGTTATACGATTGTTGAATCATATAAATGCTACCGAAGGCAGCAAAGACCTGAAACAATTGGCTAAAAGTATTTAAAAAATGCATTGTTATCGGGTTTTGCGCTATTCTAAAAGTTTCAAATGTGTAGCTTAGCTAGGCGGAAAGTTAGTTAAATAAATTTTCTGTTGAAACATATAAACTCTGTCGAGGGCACCAGGGACCCGAAACAGTTGGGTAAAAATATTTAAAAAATATATTGTCACCGTGTTTTGAGCTATTTTGAAAGCTTCAAATATCTAGCTAGTCGGGAAGTTAGTTAAAAATCGATTGCAAGATTTGTACTGGACACACAAATAAACAAGAATCGAAGTAAATAAAAACATGGTAAAATATAAATTAATTTGCCATAATAAATTATCGCATTATGTTGAAAAATTTGTTCTTAAAATTCTAAATTGGCGAGGTTCTACTGATATCAGTGAGTTGTATGTATTGATATAGTTGAGTTTCACAAATGTTTCACTCACTGTTTTTTCATTAATAAGTACACTATAAATATTAATTCCCGTTTGAGAGAATATAAATTTAAATTTGAAATGCAAAAAATCTATACAGCAATTTTACTATTTTACCATGAAAATTTTTGTAATTTAAAGTGTTATATTGCCCTCTAACACATTTCACTTGTGATTAAAGTTATTATAATTATTTCACTTATACAGCTACAGCGCATTTCAGTACAAACTGCTTATGTGACTGCTAATACAAAACAAATATAAAAAATCTTGAAAATGAGGATGAACCGAACTAATATACGCTCTGGAATGACTGCACTTGTTTCCCCCCTTTTTTTTTCTTTCGCGTACTACTTCACTTGACGTCACAGGAAAAGGGGAAATGACATACTAGTTTACCAGAAACAAAAAACTATCGCTCAAGTGAAATACAACGCCATCTCTTGGGAAAAGATAGATTATCGAGAAACTGACGCTCCCCCTTAATAACCACATGGCGAGTGGTGAATGGATTTTTCAAGTCTGTTTCGTTCTTTATACATAAAAATAAGAAAGAAATACAAAACTCTAATGAAACTTTCAAAGTTTACTTCTGTGAAATTTACGAAAATAATTAAAACTTAAATTTTTAAGATAAAAGTCTTTCTTTTTCTTTTTTTTCCCATTTACTTTGTCAAAGTTTTAAAATAGAAAGAAAGAAATACACACGTAGGAAAGTGTACATATATTTATATTTGAATTGAAAGTAAAAATAAACACACACACAGAGAAAGAGAGAGAGAGATATTAAAATATTAATTATAACAACTAGTACTTTAAAAAATAAAATTAGAATTGCAGTATAGTTTTAGTCCTGGAATAATTTTTACACCACAGTGCAACACCACAGTGCTGCATATCCGTCAAAAATTTAAAGACTTAACTTACTAGTTTTTCATCCTTGTAAACACTTTAAATAATTTCATTCATTAAAAAAAAAAAAAAAAAAAAAAAAAAAGAAAGAAAGAAAGAAAGAAAGGCATTAAACTTTTACACAATAAAGCAATGTTTACTTTGCCAATGAAAATAATTAAAATAATACAAACCTAACTTCAGTACTGGCTGATTGTTTTTCAGATAACATATGGCACTATTATCAATAGGTCCTGGAATTTCTGGTAAAAATAAAAAGATAAAGCAAAACATGAATAAACAGAATTAGAATCTTTGTTCCATATTAAGAATGAACTTTTTTTTGTGTGGAAAAATTCAAATAGGTATCAACTGAATATATATATATATATATATATATATATATATGTTGCAAAAGAAACTGAATTACTATAACAAAAATGCTAATAAAATTATGAGCTCTATTTACGTGTAAAGTACGAAAAGAGATTTCTTATTTTGGATATTTGCTTTCTCTAAATAACACAAACTAACCTCCCTTAAAATTCAAAACCCATTTCTTAAATTTAAATGATTCTGCCTTCCCCTAATCCACTGTTTGTGCCCCAATTTATTCTTTATTAATTCATTTTCTAAATATTTCAGTAATTACAAATTCATTAATTTGTACTTAATTCTTAAACCTATTTTGTTTCTGATGAAATAAATCTGTTATTTCATTATATTCCAATGTAATTTTCAAGAAAAGTCTTGAGATTTTTCTCCCCCCCCCCCCCCCCCTTGTATTATATCATCATTTCCAAACCAATTGGGTTCAGAACACATGACCCAGCTTCCTCCAAGTGGAAAAGAGAATTTCTATTAAGAATTCTATGTTAACTAAAGACGATAGACTTGGTTTGACTTTAGAAAGACTCATCTAAGTGCGATGCAGTGTAAACCCTTAATTTCATTAAAGAAACCACCGTGCACACAACTGCTTAAATTCAATCATTTTTTATGTCTGTTATTGTTATCATATGTATTCCTTTAAAATTTTTTTACTTTCATCTATATTCAATAGAAGAAAGTATTGGATTCGTAAAAATTTTTGACCTTGAGTTTTTGATGGATTTACACATTTGAGAGCTACAGAACACGATTTGACCCTTTTTAGAAAATGTCTGTCTGTCTCTGTGCATGTGTGTGACAAAATTTTGTATTAACTGTATCTCAGGAACTACTGCACAGAATTTCATACAAATTGGTATGTAGTTACACCTTGATATAAATTAGTGCCTATCAACTTTTGGTAAAAATTGTCTTACTGGTTGCATTGCCACCCCGAGGGAGAAATCCCCCCTTGAGGGGAATAAATTTTCATGATGGGTATCTTTCAAAAGAGCTTGCCAATACCTTTAAAATGAATGGTTGAACCGTCGATCTGCAATAATTTAAAATAAAGTTATGATTTTTTTTTTTTTTTTTTAATTGTAATATCGAGAATAAAATGAACTTTTTTTTTGGATATTTAGTGTTATACTACTTCTCTAATATGGAAATCGTACTGCAATATCATGGAAGATAATTTTATTAAATAATAATTTTCATAAATTATTTTTACTGAGTAAATTTGTATAGAAAAATGTAGAAGAAAGTCATGTAGTGGCCACAACATACTAGTTTTTAATTATTATTGGCTTTCTTTCTAATTTTCTTTCGTCTTTTTTTTTTTTTTTTTTTTTTTTTTATTCTTTTATTATTATTTCACATTCATTGCAAGCATGGATAAAATTTTACTTTTTCTATCTCACTATTTTGTCGTGAAATGAATCTTTCTTAAGAAGATTATTTACACAAGATACACATTAAAACTTAATGAAATGGAATTGGCACTACAGGTTCAAGTCCTACAAAATGATTTTTACTTTAGGTATATAAAATACAGTAAAAATTTAAGTATATTTGTAACAATAAAAATTTTTTTATTAAAAAAAATTATTGAATTTTATGGTATTCTGAAAAAAATATTAATCATTGCCTGATGCTAATTTTAACAACAGTAATTTTAATTATGAATTCCATACTATAACACTCAACCGATTTCTAAGACTTAAACAACAATAGACTCTAAACAATAATAAAATTTCAGTGATTAACTAATTTATAATTCTCTTAACTTGGGTGAAAACATTTTTATGCTAATTACTTGAAATTTAATTCAATGATATAAATTGATTTCAATGATATAAATTGATTTCAATGATATAAAGTTTTTATAATAATAACTTGATTGGAAGGAAGTAGCTTTAGTTAACCTTAACCTTACTAACTTACTTAGTGCTGACTCTAGAATAAAAGGGCTGCTGGGAGGAATTCAATAAAAAGGGCAACCTATTTTCAAAAAGGACATTATTTGCGAAGTTTTCTGTCTTCTATGTTGTGATTTTTGTACATCACAAAAGTAAATTACTATTTTACGTGTATATATGTGGGATATATGCATTTGTTGTTCCTGGAATGCTGTAAAACTATTGCTAGAAAGTTACATGTCAGGAAGAAAAGTACCTAAAGGCCTCTGAACATTTAAAATGTTTGAAAAGGCTACTTGGTACTAAAATGTTTTTAAAAGGCCGCCAGGCACTAAAATGAGTTGAAAAAGGGCCACCTGGTGCTAAAATATGTTTAAAAGGGCCGCCGGGTGGAGCACCTTGCCAAATTAGCCTAAAGTCAGCACTATTACTAACTTTAGATGTTTACTAGATATCAATAAAATTATTTTGCAATATTTTACTATTAATGTAAAGAATAGTTAAATACAATATTTTACTTTTTTTTTTTTTTTATTTATACATTTCATCATTCTTAATCAGTATAAAAATGAAAAGATGTTCAACTGTTCTGAACTAGATTTATTTTTATTTATTCTATCTGTTAAAAAAAAAAAAAAAAAGGAAAAGATCAACAATGGTTATTCTGATTGAGTATTGCTAAGTTTAAAAAAAATATCATTATTTTAATTTACGTTAAATTTAATGAGAATTATAATAAACACATAATCACCTCCATCTCTGCAAACAAAATTTTCCCACGTTTTAAACCAATTCATACTCAGAGCATACACAATAGAGGGATTCTCCATTCTCCTGAATTCTGTATTCAGCTAAGAAATAAATTGAATTACAGATATTTGAATATACATATATAATTAATATTTGAATATTTTGTTAATAGATATTTAATATACATACACATTTTAATAATTTGTTGACAGTCTACAATATTTTAAATTTTGCATATTTAATAACATTATTGAAAGCACTACTGCCCCTCAAAAATATCCAAGAATCACAAAACTGAAAGTTTATAGTAATTATATATAGTAGTTAGTTATACACTTAATTAGTAATTTAATCTTCACATCCTTATGTTAATTTTTCACATGCATTTTTAAATTTATTCTTCCTTGCCAGTTTCACTCTCATTCTAATTAAAATACCTTAACGTCTGCATAATATTTTTAAAAAATAGTATATTTTAAATCATAATGTTTAAAAGTTTTGTAATTTGTATTTTAAATCTAAAAGGCTCGAAAAAATTAAAAATGTGTCTAATCATTTAATAATTATTTTTTTGTGACATAGTTCAATTCTGCATATTTATTTTATTGCTGTTATTTTTTTGTTATAATTATTTTTTTTCCCCTAAAACAAAAATTTATTTTCTTTTATTCAAGCTTTATTTTCTATGGTTGTAACAGTTGTATATGAAATAATCTTGAAAAATTAACTAATGAATGTTGTGAGGTTAATTTTTTATTTGAATCAAAAATCAATAAATCAGGCATGAGAGTGGGAAAAGGCCAAAAAGTCTGAAAATATGCGTAAACTCAAATTCGACTAAAAAAAAAAAAAAAAAAAAAAAAATGACGTGGCACCAACATATTTTGCATTAAAAAGAAAAATATTTAAGAACTATATCGTTCAGGTAAATTACATAGTAGTTTTAAAAGTAAAATAAAAATGCAAATAATATCTGATAAAAATTCAACAATAATACATTAAAATAATGTTATTACAAAAATAATTTATCTACTTACTTATTTAAAATTTTCTAAATCATATGTACAAGCTCAACTAACTGTACAGACTCATTTATTGTCATGCAAATTTATACAAACAATCTGATTATCACTATTTGAAATACTCAAGCCTAGTTATTGTATTACTTGGCATGAAATGGCTATCATTAAAAAAAAAAATAAAAAAAAAAAAAGAGAGAGAGAGAGAGAATATCTCCCTTTCCTTATTTTTATTTTAATGCAATTTTAATATTATTTTAGTTTAAAACATTAGACAATGTTGATAAGTGAACTTATAGTATGGAGATTAGCTGTATTGGAAAAGGTATAAAATTGCATGAAAACTAAAATATGAAAAAGGCCTTAATAAAAATAATGAGTAAATTAAAACAAGGTAAATGGTTCAAACTGAATGGTGGATAGTCTACTAGGCGGAGCATTTCAGTCTGAAACTATTGATTGATTTGCCAAATCTATTATACTCTTTTCTTTATTTTTAAAAAGGTTTTTCCATTCCCCCCCCTTTTTTTTTTTTTCTAGCAATCAATGTAAGCCAGAGAAAAGAATAAAAAAAGGACAATACTAAAAAAGTACTGTCCCAGTTCAAAGTACTGACCAATACTGGTAGGCAATAACAGGCATGAGAGTGCAGAAAATAAAAAAAAGAGGAAACGTGTGTTCAAAAAATTAATTTTAAAAGAAAAGTAATTCGCGTGGGGAAAACTATAGAAATGTACGTTCATAAAATTTATTTCAAATGAAAAATAATGCTCACAGGAAAAACTATACAAAATATTTTAAAAGACAAGAAAAACTAAAAGAATAATGCACATCAACACAATAAAACCTGTGTTTATTTAAAAAAAAAAAAAAAAAAAAAAAAAAAAAGTAAGCTAGCAATCAACATTTAATCATTGGTAGGTATTAGAAAATGGGGGAAAAAAAGGGGGGGGGGTAAAAAATAGTTCATGAGAGAAATATTAAACACAATTTTACTTCTTTATGGGTTCTAGAATATCATAAAGTAAGTTTAAAATTAACATTGTGGATGGATAAATATTAAAAAATAAAAGGCTTCCTGCAGAATGTTTGTTCGGTTAGAAATGAAAAGGGGGGGGGGACAAAAAAAAATTACATGAGTGAGAAATATTGATTAATTCTGTTCTTTTATATGTTATAGAATCTAATAAAGCATGTTTAAAATGAATATTGACATTAATATTTTGGATGGAAAAAGATTAAGAATCTAAAGTTTTTTGTGGAGCGTTTGGACACTGATCGTTTCTGGACGCGGAATTTTAGGTTTTGGAATTTATTTTTTCATGATAAAAATCTGAAATTCTTAGTAAAATTTTAAAAAAGTCGGAAATTCCGACGAAAGTCGGAAAAATCTCATCCCTGATAAATCAATCTTCAATTTTTTTTTTTATTAAACTTTTGTAGATTGTCTGATATTTTGTTATCCATTCAATGCAGATAATAAGTATTCAGTTGAAAGATGTTTATTTTTCTAATCTTTTTTAATGGTATCACTTTTTCATGCTAATATGCAGAAATTTAATGTTACCCATTTCCCCACAATTATGGTAGATTTCTAGGTTCATACAAACCAATATTTGTGTTCAATATGAAATTAGGCTATTTTTCTTCTGATAAATACTAAACACATGTCAAAGAATAAACAAATAGTGCAAATATTAAGTACATTAGAAAAAAAAAAAAAAAAAAAAAAAAGGTGATTATGACAATAGAATTTTGATTTAATTATTTTAATATTTTTTCATTCCAGTATATAAAATATTTTTAATAAAAATCTAAAAAGTATGAATATTTGGAAACTCAACAGCAAATTTTAAATTTAATGTTTTTCATTAATCTATATATTAATACGTGAAGCAAAAACTTTGTACCCCTTTTTACGAAAATTGCGCGGACGGAGGATTATGAAATTTCGCACACTTATAGTTTATATAGAGAAGAAGTGCAGAATGCTAATATTTTTTAAAAATACAACGACAAAGACGAGAAATTGGAACATTTGTGAAACGACAAAGGTGCAATTCAAAGCCTATATTATCGGGTTTTATTTCCAGATTAAAATTAGCATTTTCATTTTTTTATACTGTTGCCAAAATTTTGAAATTTCAATTAATAATAAAAAGTTAATATGTTAATAACAATAATAAAAGTTAATAACAATGAGTTATTTTTTAAATAGCCAGTTTCATCTGAAAGAGTTATCGCAGAATGCTAATATTTTTTAAAAACACACAAGTTTTGCATTATATATATACTAATTAATCAACTCAACTCAACTCAACTCATTCAATTTGTATAGATCAGTTTCTAAAGAAATCAACCTAAAATAAAAAAAAATAACGATTTTTTCTACTGACGATGAAAGTTTTTTTCTACTTTTATTATGCCTCGACATAGAACATTAACGGGTCGGAGTGAGAGACAAAGAAGAAGGAATCTATATTTGCGGACACATAATAATAATAGTAATGAAAATACAAATAGTGTTAATATTATACAGAATGAAGAAGTGAATTTGACAGATAAATTTAAATGTGCACGAAATGTCATTCCAAAAGTTTTTTTATAGTTATGATTGTGGATTAATGGATTTGGAATGCAGGTTTTGCAATGCGAAACATTTTGAATCTGAAGTCACTTTAGGTGACAGAACTGCATTCACTTCATGTTGTCATAAGGGTAAAGCAATATTACCGCCCTTAAGTCAAAATGAATATTTTAAATCATTGTATGATGGACTTATTTCAAATGAACCTTCAATAAAAAGTAAGTCAAAAAATTATTTTGAAAATATTCGCAAATACAATTCATCATTTGCTATGGTTAGCTCAGAAGCTCAAGTATCCGAGGCAGTTACAAGTGGAGTGTATCATTTCAAAATACATGATGTTTTTTATCACAGATCGGGTCCAATGACTGCTGCACATGGTCGTTCACCATGTTATGCGCAATTATATTTTTATGATGTTGACACTGCTATCAATTATAGATTACAAGAACGTTTTAATCAAACATGTAACAACAACATAATGCGCGAAATTTCTCTCGAATTGGAACGCAGTAATCCTTTTGTTCGGTCATTCATTGCAATGAAACATCATTGTCAAAGAGTTGAAAATCAAAATAAAGAAATTTGTATGCTCATTAAAGTAAATCATGATTTAGATCTACGCCGTTTCAATGATGCAGTTCAAACTGATGTAGCAGTAATATTTAGTACAGTTGATGGTGAGCCACCTTTTGAACGAAATATGATTTCATTTTCAAAAGTTAATGGTATCATTAAAAATATCTCAGTTTTGGATTCATCATTAGATCCTTTAGCGTATCCACTACTTTTTCCAAATGGTGATACTGGGTGGCATATGAATATGACTCATAATGCACCAACTATATCTAATTCAAGAGCGCCCAGAAATAAATTAACAATGCTTCAGTATGCAGCCTATCGACTTGCAATTAGAGAAGACTTCAGCATATTACACCATTCACAAAAGCTATTTCTGCAATGGATAGTTGATATGTATGTGAGAATAGAGGGCTCACGATTACATTTCATTCGACAAAATCAAATAATTCTTAGGTCTGAAGTTTACAACAATTTAACAGACTACTTAGAATCGAACATCAATGCCAGTAATGTTGGCCGTAGAGTAATTTTACCATCTTCGTTCAATGGATCTCCAAGAAATATGTATCAGAATTATTTAGATGCAATGTCAATTGTACAACATTTTGGAAAACCTTCTTTATTTATTACAATGACTTGCAATCCAAGTTGGCCGGAAATAGTTAACAATATTGGTGTAGGTGAAACTGCTAATTTTAGACCTGAAATTATTGTGCGTGTATTCAAGTCAAAATTGAAAGCATTAATTGAGGGCCTTATACAAAAAAATATCTTTGGTAAAGTTGAAGCACTCATTTATACAATTGAATTTCAAAAAAGAGGATTGCCTCATGCTCACATTTTACTCACTTTAAATGAGCAAGATAAAATTGTTAATGCTATCGATATTGATAAAGTTGTATCTGCGGAGATTCCTAACATTCAAACACATCCGACATTACATGAATATGTTGTAAAACACATGATGCATGGTCCATGCAGTGTCCTTAATCCTAATTCTGTATGTATGAGAGATGGAAAATGCATAAAAGATTATCCAAAACGATTTAATGAATTTACATGTGAATCGTTAAATGGATATCCATTATACCGAAGGCGTGATAATGGTACGCATGCAGAAGTTCGTGGTAGTTGCCTTGACAATCGGTACGTTGTACCATACAATCCATATTTACTTGCCAAATTTAATTGCCATATAAATGTTGAAGTATGTACTACAGTCAAAAGCGTCAAATACATTTATAAATACGTGTATAAAGGCTATGACAGTGCATCCGTTGAATTAGATTCTGGGGAAAATGAACAAGGTCAAAATATAGAAATTAATGAAGTTAAAAATTTTTTAATTGGTCGTTATATTGGATCAACTGAAGCTATATGGCGCATCTATGAATTACCAATGCATTTTCAGTCACATGTTATCATCAGACTTGATATTCATTTACCGCGACGACTGAATGTTTACTTTCGAGAAGGGCAAGAACGTCAAGCAATTGACAATGTAAGACACACAAAATTATTAGCATTTTTTGAATTGAATCGATCAGATCCATCAGCACAAGAATATAAGTATATTGAAATTCCTTTGCATTATGTGTGGGAAGATTCCCGAAAAAAATGGAAGAAGAGAAGCCGTGGAGGTGATAAAATTATTACACGGATGTATGTAGTGTCACCAAAAGACATCGAACTTTTCCACTTACGATTGCTTTTATTACATGTTTGTGGTCCAAAATCATTTGAGGATGTTAGAACATACAATGGAATTATATACACTTCTTTTGTTGAAGCGTGCCATGCTCGCGGAATTGCTTCAAATGATAATGAATGGCGCGAATGTTTAAATGAAGCAAAAGAATTACATACACCAAAACAAATGCGGAATTTATTTGGTTACATTTGTGCAATAAATGTGCCAGCCAATGCATCAGCGTTATGGAATGAATTTAAAGTATATCTTAGTGAAGATTTTCTGAGACTTTATAACGAAGAAGCATCTTTTAATAGAGCTCTATTAGAAATTGATGATATTTTGAATGTTCATAATTTATCAGGTCAGATACTTGGTTTACCAGTTCCCACATACTCGCAGAGAATACAAGAAGCAAATACTATTGATATAATAGAGCAAGAGATGCTGTTTTGTGAGTATTATGAAGCTGCAAATATTGAACAGCGTAATCTCATTGATCAAGTGATTCGTGAAATTTTGTATCATGATACTGGATCCAATGTTTTTTGTTTAACCGCTCATGCAGGTTGTGGCAAAACATTCACTCAAACAGCAATTATTCACAAATTAAATTCGCTTAATCTTCGTTGTATTGCAACTGCGTTCAGTGGCATAGCTTCAACTTTATTACTTGGAGGTAGGACTTTACACAATGTGTTTAAATTGCCTATACCCATTTTAGAAAATTCTGTAGCAAATATTACTGCAAATAGTAGCTATGGTCGTTACATAAATTCATCATCATTGATAATTATTGATGAAGTTTCTATGTGCCCTTTGCAAGTGTTGAAAATCATAGACAGATTACTGCGGGATCTATCCGATGAAAATGATAAACACAAACCATTTGGAGGAAAAACGATACTTCTGTGCGGTGATTTTCGGCAAATCTTACCAGTTATCCCAAATGGATCACGTGGAACTTTAATTGAAAATTGTGTCAAAAGTTGGCATGAATTTCTTTATTTTCATAAAGTTACATTTACTCGAAATATGAGAGCCTTACCAAATGAAATAGAATTTGTAGAATTCTTGAAAAAAATTGGTAATGATGAAGCCCCACAATTCCCTCAGTTTGGTGAAAATGTTATCGAAATACCTCAACAATTAATAGGAGATAAAAATAATATTATTGATGAGGTGTATGGAAATATTTCCGAAAACATATTCTCAGAAAATATATTGAACTCCGTTATTTTAGCGCCTACAAATGATGATTGTACTTTGATTAATACTGATATACTTAATCAAATTCCTGGTGAACAGCGAACATATCATAGCTATGATAAAATAATTTGTGATAATGACAATGCCATCAATAACTATCCGGTAGAGTTTTTAAATTCTTTGACTATTAGTGGTTTACCACCACATAAGTTAGTATTGAAAGTTAATTGCATCGTTTTGCTGATCAGAAACTTAAATACAAAGGAAGCATTAGTCAATGGAACAAGAATGCGCATCAAATTTATGCATCGACATGCAATTGACTGCGAAGTTTTAACTGGGACCGCACGCAGTAAGAGAATTTTGATTCCACGTATAAATTTAACATACTCCGGAACTACTTTACCATTTAACCTTCAAAGAACTCAATTTCCTATAATACCTGCATTTGCGATGACAATAAACAAGTCTCAAGGACAAACATTCGAAAAAATTGGAATTTTATTGAATCGACCAGTTTTTACACATGGGCAATTGTATGTCGCAGCAAGTAGAGTTCGATCATTCGACGGTTTGAGATTTTATATTTCCGAATATAATGGTCAAGGACATTTAGCAAACGACGAAAGAGTTTTTACAAAAAACATCGTTTACAGAGAAGTTTTGTAACATTAATTAAATTATCGAAATATGTATGTCAAGTTCAATGGACAGCATTTTTTTTTTAATCGCATGTCTTTTTGTTTCAATAAAAAAAAATTAAAAAAAGGCATTCTTTATTTTAATCATTTTTTGGATTTTTTTTATTTAAATTTCATATAATTTTTTGAAAAAACTAGGTAAATTAACAGTGTAGCCTTGGCAAAATCTGTGATTATAGAAGTATAGTCTTTGACAATAGAACCTTAATAATGTTTAAACTTATAATTTTAATTAATTATGGTCGAATTTCGACCACTGGGCGACCACTAGTATATACATAAATACAGGGTGTTCCAAAAGTTCCCCCCCCCCCACCTAACGTGAAAATGAGTTGGAGAAATGGCAAAACATGTGTTGAATGAATTCGAGAGGGACCTCTTTTGGTGAAAAAAGTTTGTGGGGGAGGGGGGGGGGGTCGGGAGGCTGTTAGGGAGGGCAACTTTAAAATTTCAAATAGTAAGTATGTCTTGTGATACATCACTAGAAACATCTCTTCAAAACAATGAATTTGTTACAAATAGTTTTGCCCTACGATGATTATTAAAGGAGATACTTGAGTTTTTAGACTTTTAAAATGTGGATTATGTACTTATGTATCCCCTTTAATAATCATTGCAATACAAAACTATTTATATCAAATTCATTGTCCTGAAGAGACGTTTTCAGGGGTGCATCACAAGACATACTTTCCTGTTTGAAGTTTTAAAATTGCCTTCCCTAGCAACACTACTACTACCACCTCGCCCGAGCCCAAACATTTTTGGGCAAAGTATGTCTTGTGATACATCCCTTGTATTACAATGATTTGTAAAGGGGATACATAAGTACATAATCCACATTTCAAAAGTCTAAAAATTCAAGTATCCCCTTTAATATCATAGGGCAAAGCTATTTATATCAAATTTATTGTTTTGAAGAGATGTTTCCAAGGGATGTATCACAAGACATACCTTCTTATTTGAAATTTTAAAGTTGCCCTCCCTAGTGCCCCCCCCCCCCCCAGCTTCCCACGGCCCAAACTTTTTACACCAAAAGAGGTCCCTCTCGAATTCATTGAACACATGTTTCGCCATTTTTTATAATTCCAACTGATTTTCGAGTCAGGAGAGGGTGTGGGACTTTTGGAACACCCTGTATATAAATAACATAATATATAAATATATATAATAAATAATATATAAATAATGCATGATATATATATATCATTAATGAAATTAAAATTATATCAAGCATACAAACTTTAGCATAACTTTTATCATACAAAAGTGTAAAAATGAAAAGCAGTTTGAATTTAAATTCATAAATAAGAGCACAAAATGTATAAATAAGCCTCTAAAAATATGCTTAAATGTACTTTATAATAATTATTATGCAAAGATAATCTTTTTATTATTAAATATTGAACTTAGAATACTTACAGCAATAAATCTATCCAATTCAGTTTTCCTTTTTTGATTTAGCCTGTCCAATTCTGATTGACATAAAGGACAAATGTATAGATGTGTACAAGGAGGACCACCACCAAAGCTAAACCATTTTTTTTAAAAATGTATAAAAATTAACAAATAATTTATCATGATAAATATAATATATATACATACAGTCAACTCTGTGAAATCTGTAATAGTTGAGACCAGAACTTTTGCGGATTACAGATCATTGCTTTGTTTACATATATTTCTCCTCTTACTGGAGTATAAATTTGCAAAGTTAATAAAAAATTACAATATATATTATATTAAAAAAGCAATTTAATTAATTCCAAGCATATTTAAAACAAAACTATATATATAAATTAATAAAGAAAATTAATAATAAATAGAATAAAGAAAAATACAGATCTATCAGCAATTATTTTAAATGCAGTAAAAGTAAATTTTAAAAATCAGCAATTAAATATGAAAACTGAAATCTAAAAGAAACTATAAATTCAAATGAATTTGTAAACTTCAAAGGATAAACACACAGAGATTTTTTTTTTTTTTTTTTTGTAAAAAAAATGCAATTAAAAATGTGTATTTTGCAAAATTTTTGCTAAAAATAAATGGTTTACTTACAATTTCAAACAATTAAATTGAATCCGGCCAAATATTCTTCAGTTATTTTATTTATCTATTTTTAATGCTTTCATCATTACCATTTTTCAGTATATCTGTTTAATGATTCATAAAATTAATACTATATACAGTACAAATATGAGAATTTGGTACTGTATACTCAAGATATTTATTAATCCTATTTTCATGAGAAAAGCAACATTTATAATAAAATTTAGTTATACCAGTCTTTTATTTCGATTATGCACGATGGAAAAAACACTTGGAAAAGAGCTGCAGATTACAAAATCATGGGTTTCACAAAGTCAACTGTATATACATAGTTAGTCAAAAAAGTATTCGACCTAACTACAGAATCATGTCTTTAAAATGATATAAAAATATAATTTTACTTATTTACTGTAAAACTAATTTTACTGTTTTCTTTATCAAGGTGTTTACTAGTCATTAAATGCAAAATCCTATTTTTTTAAACAAAGTTAATTGCAATAAACTGGTACAACGACCCATTTTAATCGCCAAAAAAGTATTCGACTCTGACCATTCATACCCGTTTAAAGGGTTACCAAATTTAAATTAACACTCGAAGTCTGCCTTACAAATGAAAAGTATTGTCTTAAAGTTATTTGAAACTTCTGTACTTGAATAAAATGCGTTTCTACAATTTTAAACGGAATATTTAAAAATGTCACGGAAGGGAAAAGAAACTACAATAGAAGAAAGAAAAATTATAATTACTATGAGGAAATCTGGAGAAAAATATGACAAAATTGTTAAAACTGTACCTCTTTCAACTATAAAATATGTAGCAAAAAGGCATTTGGAGTCAACAAATTTTGAAAACAAGGCAAGGAGTGGGAGACCAGAAAAATTGACCAGATATGATAAACGATATCTTTTACAACAAGTTAAAGAAGATCTGACATTAAGTGGCCCCAAATTTAAATTATTGATCAAGGAAGAAGTGTGTAGACAAACAGTAAGAAATGCCCTTAAAAAATTTAGTTATAATGGACGATCTGCCTGAAAAAAAATAGTACGTGTCTGAAGTCAACAGAAGAAAAAAAAAGGCTGTCATCCGCGAAAAATTATGTAAACAAGCCTCTAGATTTTTGGAAAAAGGTTATATTTACTGATTAAAGTATGTATAATTTATTTAGAGCAGACGGCAATCATAAGGTGTGGCGACAACCAAATAAAGAATTTGAATTAAGAAATCTCCGACCTACAATCAAGCACAGTGGTGGTTCGGTGATGGTTTGGGGGTGCATGTCTTATAGAGGTGTAGGAAAAGTGCATTTTATCGATGGCATAATGGACCATAAGATGTACATTGATATTCTAAAAACAAATTTATATGTCAGTGCTCAATCTATGGGGTTAGAGACTGATTTTGTGTTCATGCAGGATAATGACCCCAAACATAAAGCACTAAATACCAGACTTTGGTTGTTGTTGTTGTACAACACCCCAAAAGTGCTTGAAACACTCCCACAATCTCCAGATATAAATCCTTCCAGATATAAATCTTCCCATAAATAGAGAATTTATGGGAAGAATTACGTCGAAGAATCAGAAATAAAAATGCTACAAATAAAAAATAGAAAGTGATTACTCTAAAACACTGGTTGCAAGCATGCCATCTAGACTAAAAGCCATTATTAAATCTAAAAGAAATTCTACAAAATATTAATTATAATTTATTTATTTAATTTGGTCAGAAAAAAGTCGAATACATTTTTAACCTATGCTACTGAGAATGAAAACTTTATTTTTGTTTTATTTTACTGTATGTTATCTACTTTCTTTGTAAATGTACCAGAGGTATAGCTTTGTTATCTTATTTAATATTGCATAAAAAAAAAATTGTAACATATTATTGAAAGCCCATTAATAACACAATGTTTAGAAAGCTGAACTGAAGTCGAATACTTTTTTGAGTAACTGTATAGCTTAGAAATCAAAATATTAAGAATAAATCTAATTCGATTACCATTTAATTTACTGTTAATAAGTTTTTTACCAATATTTTTCATCAGAAGACTTGGTATTTTTTGGGTGTACTAACATATTTTTAGGTGCTTTCCCCTCCCCACCCCCACCCCTTATTTCAGCAATTTGTGTAGATTTTGTTTTTTCATCATACATCTGTACAGCAGCATCTGTTGTCTACTATTTAAGCTTGTTAAATATCATTGTAGGCATTGGATTCATTTTTTTTTTTTTTTTTTTTTTTTTCTATAAGGCACGATGATGACATCATGGGGCAACAGAATGTAACATTTTCTGCCCCAGTCCCTACCTCCATGTTACATCTAACCACAACTACAAAATACCTACAAAATGGGATGTGTGTGTAATATCTAAAATATACTTCTCTTAAATGTACAATATGAAACACAGACAATAATAATAATAATAATAATAATAAAAGTATTTTAATAACCTAATATTTCAGAATTTCCATAATAATCTCAATTTTGATCTAATTTTCTAATGGTAATTTTTATTAAAATAAATATGTTATTTGCAAATGTTGCTAAATCTTTTGCTCTGTTTCATGTTCTTTTATTCTTTCATTTATTTTTCTTTTAGTAACTTCCATGTAATAGTCCTTATTTTCTTTATTGTTGAACTCAGTTTTTTAAATGCTTCGGTCAATTTTATAAAGATTTAATTACTTGATAAATAGTAAGGTTGTGTTAAATAGGAAAATTTATAGCATATCAGTTGCCTTCTTAAATACAAACAGACAACAGATGGTGCCATATCAGTGGCATATTCAGAGGAGGGCTGATGGGCTGCAGCCCCTCCCGAAATTTTGTAGAAATTTTTAAATATGGAGATTAAAAGTAATATGTATGATTTCTGGATACTATGAAACATTATCAAACTTAACTCGGCCCTCCCCGAAATAAAATCCTGGATACACCCACTCCCATATGATCCAGAACAAAATTCACTTAAATTGAAGAAACTAGGAAAAACACTTAAAGAAATATTAGCACACCCAGGAGAAGTCCAGAATACTTGTGACTAAATATATTTGTGAAAAAATTATTAACACTGAAATAAATTATAATTGAATTAGATTTATTGTATACAATACTGTTTTTTAAATGGAATTTAACAAAATATTAATGTTTCCTATATTATTAAAATGTAACATTGCAAGTAGCAATAAAAATTTAAATCAAACTGCTCACTGACAAAATTCTAATGAGATTGGAATACTTTTTCACTAAGAATTAAAAATGCAATCAAAGTTCCAGAAATTATAGGGGGAAGAAAGAAAAACAGGAATAAAGAATAAAACTAACGTATCATGAAGGTATTCCCATACAGCTTGCGGTAGAACAGTACATAGTTCACTAGCATAGCTTGCTTTTTGAGGTGGGACACCTACAGATCAATTTAAAATAAATAATATGTTAATAATTATAAATAAAATTTTAAATTTATGTACTAAAAATTTTTCATGCATAAGAATTTATATTATAGCTCTCCCTTATTCTAAACCATAATTTTTATTCAGAACTCTCCACAGAATATCATTAGATTAAAAAAAGAAAAAAATCCCATGTATTATTGTTTAAGTACTTATAAAATACATCTATTTCATTTCCATTCTCAATGAACAAATTTCATTCATTAATGATGCAATGTTTGAAAGGGTTTTCAATATATATATAAAGTGCAATTTAATCTTAATTCTAGTTAACTAGTGTCAAAGTTTTATTACATAACTATGATGTAATTCAAATATGAACCAATCTTTTTTCTCCCTTTTAGGACTGTCATATAAAAAATATTAAAATGGTTTTAGCCAAATTTATTTGTCTTGTCAAGCAGATTACTATAATTGGAGGGATAAAAATTAATTGGGATAAAAATTGATTGGTAATTAATCCACATGGCATTGAAATGCTTCTTATTAGGTCTTTGAAATAAGTTGAAAAATATTAACGACTTTTTAATAGATGATTATTAAAATCAAGACTTATTCCATGAAAATAAACTTCGCAAGTACATTCTTTTGCAGTATTTCATATGTCATGATAAGCAATTTTCAAGACATACAGTCAGGACCCGACTAACAAATTTTTGTGCCCAGGGCACTTTAAATTTTTTGTGCTCCCTTAGAAGAGCAAGAGTTCTCCCTTATCCCACCCCCCAACTCATAAAAAAAAAAAAAAAAAGAAGACCGGTTCTAATATACCACAATTTTTAGCAGGCGAAAAAGCAGATCGAAAAAAATTATTCGATCAAAAATTTAATCTGGTTTTGTTTTTAGGCCAGGCTTTAAACACAAATAAAATTACCCCCAGTCAGTCTAACAACAGTTTTTATTTTAAAATTTTATTAATGGAAGTTGAAAACGTATTAATGTTATTAATGTAAGTTGTAAAGTTAAACACAGTTGAGTTTTTAAAAAAAAGAAGATTTAGACCATATATTTTAGCCATTGGTAAAATTTTGTGCCCCTCAGAAATTTCATGCCCAGGGCATTAACTCTGGGTGCCCATGCGATAGTCAGGCCCTGTATACAGTTGAACCTTGTTAATGTAAATCTCAAGGGAGACAAAAAATTTGTTCATGTTATCAGTAGTTCATGCTATCATTAACTCAGAAACTAATATTCTTTTTGATGGGAATTTTGGAAACAGTTGATGTTAAAAATAATTCATGTTAAGTATGTTCACATTAACGAGGTTTGACAGTATTCTCTTTGTGAACAGCACAATGTGAATGCTTTATGAAGGAGATCATGGACCGAACTATGGTTTGAATTCAAAACTATTAATCAATCTCTGAATAATGTACTATATATTTCACGCATTTTCATAGAATACTAGAAAGAACCAAGATTTTGAAATCATCACCTGTTGTTTAATTTTATCTGCAATCTCCACTCTACAGTTATCCCCTCCAGAAACAACTTCTTAAATCCTTAAGAATTTAAACGCAATATGCTTTCAGCCTGATGTCCTTGGACTTGAAAATTGAAACTTTAATTTATTCGTCAGGAGCCAGTAAATCATTATAGCTTAATCACTAATTTTTCACAATTTTTTTTAAGTTGTTTATTGAATTCTTTCTTATCTGATTTTTTTAAGAAGTTTTATGGAATCATAAGACTTCCGTGAAAAGTCCATTTTAAATTCACCAATTTTTGCAAAACAGTTGTTTTAAGTTCACTGATAATTATTAAGTCTGTATCAAAATCACCAATTTCTCGGAAAGTTTCATTTTTTGCACCCAAACTTACTATACTCTGTGTAAGAAAAATAGACCTCTCAAGGCCACCTCTCAGGGTTCTTCACTCGCCCGTTACCATGGTATTGCAGGACGCTAACTTCCCCGCTTCTTTTTTCCTACGTAACTCTGTTATCTTAAGCAAAAGCAAATGGGGAGCAGATTAGCATTTTATTACATATATAAATATAAGGTAGGGATGGACCGGATATGGATTTTACCGGATAACCGGATACGGATATCCGGCATTCCGGATATTTTTTTACTTTGCCGGATCCGGATATCCGGCCGGATATATCATCGGATATCCGGCAGTCCCCTTCCCCAGTTCACATGAAATTTTCAGTTTTTTAAGAGCACACAATAATTAAACTAGTATATTGTGGCCACCACAATACTTTCTTCTATATTTTCCTATACAAATTTACTAAGGGCAAATAATTTATTAAAACTATTATTCATTAAAATTATCTAACATGAAGAATGCAAATGATTTTATCTTGGAGAAAACTATAACCAAATATCCAAATAAAGACAGTTTTATTGCCTATAAATAAATCTTAAAAAATGTGTATTTATAATGGATATCTCATATCTCATACAAGTTTAGATATAGTCTTCCCGTTATCGAGGAAATTTTCAGTATAGAAGCGCCATCTATTGGTCTGTAAGCATCCAACTTGAATCAGCGTAATGTCTCATAATGTCCTTCTCACATATCAAGTTTTGTTTGATTATACGCCATAGAACATGAGATATAGTCTTTTCTTAAATTGCAGAAATCTCTGTGTGGCAGCGGCAGCTGTTGAGCGGCTGACATAAAAAATTTATAGATACTAATTTATGTGAAGATTTAACTACAGATAAATTTTCATGCAATTCTGTGCATTAGTTCCTGAGATACAGCCATCCCTTATTTTGCGGAAATCGCTTTTTTAGCAGCGCCACCTGTTGGCCGATAAGCATTATTTATTAAAATTACCCACCACGATAAATGCTGGCGATTTTCATCTTACAGCAATCTAAAAAACTGCACTACAGCAGCGTAACCTATTGGTAGATATACATCCAAATTGAATCTGCATAATGTCTCATAATGGTCTTCTCACATATCAAGTTTTGTTTAATTATACCGAATAAAACCTGAGATATAGCCTTTTCTTAAATTGCAGAAATCGCTGCGTGTGCATCACCTGTTGAGCGGTTGACACCAAAAATTGACAGATAATAATATATGTCAATGTACATCTACATATAAATTTATATTCAAATCTGTACAGTAATTCCTGAGATATAGCCTTCCTTATATTGCAGTATAGCAGCGCCATCTGTTGGACGATAAGCATTTAACTTGAATCAGCATAATGTATCATAATGACCTTCTTACATATGAAGTTTTGTTTGAACATATGCAATAAAACCTGTGATATAGCCTCCCCTTAATTTGAGGAAATCACTGTATTGCAGCGCCACCTGTTGAGCCGTGACACCTAAAGTTGATAGGCCCTAATTTAGGTCAAGGTGCATCTATATACGAATTTATATACAATTCTGAGTAGTGGTTTCGGAGATAAAGTTGCCACAAAATTTCTCTCTCTCTCTCTCTCTCTCACACACCCATTTTCTAAAAATTGTAAATTCATGTTCTTAGACCTCCCAAAACGTATAAATCCTTCGAAAACCGGAAGTCGAAAATTTTTACGAATCCCATACTTTCTTCTATTGCATATAGAAGAAAGTAAAAAAGATACTTGCATTTCGTTTTTATACAACTGAATTCCATTCGCATAACTAGTATATGATATGGCCACCACATGAATTTCTTCTGTATAATTTTACACAACATTCATTGAACATAATTTTTTTATTAAATTATTTTTTATTATAAATGCAGATGATTTTTATCTGAAAGAATTATATCACTACATGCTGAAAGAAAGTAAATTTTTTTGCCAATATCAAAACAAATAAGATTTTTTTCTAATTTTTTTTCGTTAAAAGATAAAAAAAATCTATAACTTTGTTTTAATTTATCACAGATCTATACTTAAACCATTTATTTTAAAGGTAATGACGAAGTCTTTCGAAACAAAACACCCATATTGAAAATTTACTCCACCCCCGAGGGGGGGGTGTTAACTCCCCTTCCAGAGGGTGAAGCTATGCTGCAAAATGCACATTTTTTTTTTTCAATGTTAACTATTACTATTATAAATAATTCATATTAATTTTACAATCATACGATTAAAATAACTCTCATTATGTACATTTATATAAGATTTTGTCCCATACTGGCATAAAAAATGCGATCACAGCACCACCTTTTCAGCAATTGTTCCACAAATCTAATCAGCACCAGTTTATGTCAGGGTTCAACTAAATGCCAAGTTTGGTTAAATTTCGTTTATTGGCTCGTGAGTTTCAGCGTCCACAAAATTTGTGATACACACACACACAAACTGACAGACAGACAGACATTTTCTAAAAACAGTCAAATCGTGTTCAGGACATCCCAAAACGTGTAAATCCATCGAAAACTGGAGTTCGAAAATTTTCACGAATCCAATACTTTGGTAAAAAATGTAAAATTGTAAATATCATTGGGATAATAAAGCCATAACAGAGTTATTTTATTTTATTACGCTATTCTCTATTCAATATAAGAAAGTATTTGATTCGTAAAAATTTTTGACTTCAGTTTTCGATGGATTTACACGTTTTGAAAGGCCTAGAATACGATTTGATCATTTTTAGAAAATGTTTGTCCGTCTGTGTGTGTGTGTGTGAGAGAGAGAGAACAAAAATTTTGTGGCAACTGTATCTCCGGAACTACTGATTAAAATCACATATAAATTTATATGCAGATGGAACTTGGCCTAATTTAGTGTCAATCAATATTTGGTGTCAACTTCTCAAAAGGTGGCACTGCTATACAACGATTTCCTCAATTTAAGGGGAGGCTATATATCTCAGGATCTATTTCGTATAAACAAACAAAACTAATATGTAAGAAGGCCATTGTAAGTCATTATGCTGGTGCAATTTGAATGCTTATCAGCTAACAGGTGGCGCTGCTATAAAGGAAGCAATTTAAAGGAAGGTTATATCTCAGGAACTACTGCACATAAATGCAGATAGTTTCATACGCAGATGCAACTTGACCTAAATTAGTGCCTGCCAACTTTTGTTATCAACCGCTCAACAGGTGGCGCTGCTATACAGTGATCTCCGCAATTTAAGGGGAAGGCTATATCTCAGGTTCTATTGCGTACAATCAAATAAAATTCAATATGTAATAAGGCCATTATGAGTCCTAATACCAGTTCAATTTAAATACTTATCGTCCAACAGGTGGTGCTGCTGTACAGCGAGTTCCGTAATTTAAGGGAAGGCTGTAGCTAAGGATCTACTGCACATAATTGCATATAAATTTACATGTAGATGCACCTTGATGAAAATTAGCACATACTTAATTTCCCCCATAGACGCAATGTATTTGAATTCTCTTGGGTGTCCCTGTATACGAATCATTTGTTTGATCTTGATGAAAGATTTAGTGTAGCATCCCTATGTCATAAAAATTTATAATACCATGTTTGAACTTTCTGCTATTATTTGTTCTTGAGATATGCTGATGATAGACACACGCACAGACACACAGACCAACCGTTAAAAATAGGATTTTTGGATTCAGGGGACCTTAAATCGTGTAAAAAAAAAAAAAAAAAAAAAAAAAAATCTCGACTTAAAAAATTTGACTCAAAAACATTATTTCTCTACCATTTACATGGGTAAGAGAAAGTAAAACTAGTATGTTGTGACCACCACAAAACTTTCTTCTATATTTTCCTATATAAATTCACTCAGTTAAAATAAACTACAAAGACTATTGTTTATTAAAATTATCTACCATGATGAATGCAGCAATTTTTTATCTTGGAGAAAACTAATACTAAATATTCAAAGAAACACAGTTTAACTAACACCTTAAAAAATAAGTTTTCATACTGGTTATTCTCATGTATGAAGTTTCGTACAGCTAAATGCCATAGAAGTTGAAGCATACATTCCCGTTCTCTGGAAAAAACTGCACTATAGCAGCGCAAAATAATGGTAGATATACAACCAGATTGAATCGGTGTAATGTCTCATAAAGGCTTTCTCACATATCAAGTATTGTTTGACATTAGAACCTTGAATCTTCCCTTAAGCTGAGGAAATCGCTGTATAGGAGCGCCGCCTATTGAGCAACTAGTTCCAAAAGTTGATCCGCTGTAACGTATGTCAAGTTGCATCAACATGTAAATTTTTATGCAATTTTGCACAGTAGTTCCTCAGATATTGCCTTTTTTTCAAATTGTGGAAGTCACTGCATAGCAGCGCCACCTGTTGATTGGTTGACATCAACTGTTGATAGGCACTAATTTATGTCAAACTGGCAGCATGAACACAAGAAGAGCTTTTGAGCGATTTCAGTATTTTTTTATTCTTTTTTTAATAAAGCGATATAGAAAAGAGTTTCCTTAAATATATAATGACCAGCGAAACGGGCAAAGCCTGCTAGTACACAATAAAACTGTCTTTCTTTGAATATTTAACGTCAGTTTTTTCTAAGATGAAAATTATTTGTATTCATCATGTTAGATAATTTTAATAAAAAATAATTTTAATAAATTATTTGCCCTTAGTGAATTTATATAGGAAAATATAGAAGAAAGACTTGTGATTTCCACAACATACTTGTTTTTAATTAAAATAAATGAATTGCAGGAATCTACATCTATAAAGGCAGATCTCCTGACTGACGTGCTTGCTCGCTCAGCAATGCCGAGTCAAACTAACGGAGACACAAATGTGTAATTTTATGATATTATTGATTTAGTGACGTGATTTAAGAAGCTATTTTTTTAAGTTTCCCCGCAAACGGAGGGAGAAAAGTTGCTTCTCGCATTTCTCACCATATCTTAAAGAAAGAAAGAAAAAAAAAAAAAAAAAAGCAAATATTAAAAAACCGGATATCCGGCATATTAACCGGATATCCGGTGATTTTGATCCGGATATCCGATGATATTTCGGATATTGAAAAATCAGCCGGATATGCCGGATACCGGATATTTTCCGGATATCCGGTCCATCCCTAATATAAGGTTTTCTCTTGTGTGAATTTCTTCGAATTATTTAAAAAAGAAAATAATATATAATTATGAATTTTTCATATTTATTAGCTTAACAAAGTTAATTTTCTAATGTACTTTGAAAATTATTTTAATTTGTTTATGAGTAAAATTTTCTAATTTTCTAATTTAGGTACAAAGAAATTACAAAACTTTATTTTGTTACTTATATTATACCTGTGTCCACACAGGAAAGATATGTAGAAAACGTTTGAATATAATTAATCTCATAACCAAAATTGCATTGTGATAGCTGCATTTTCCAGACCACATATTATTATATATTAAATGTAAGAATAATAGATATATTTTTATTTTTACTTCATGTATAAGAACAATAAAAAGTAAAAAATAAGGAAATAAGTGTTTCAAGATTTAAACCAAGAAATATTTTCAGTTTTACCTGATATACACAAAAAGAATGTAACAGTTAAACACATTCTCAATTATAAATATTAGTCCATTCTATATTAATCCTAAGACTATATATAGTTTCTAAATTGCATGTATCATTATCACATATAGAAAAAATTATAGTTTCTGCTATTTATCTGATATTGTTATTGTTTTCAGGATCAGTTAAAACAAGACGAAATCAAGAAAGAATAATCCTGCGATTAACATAGACTATCAATGCCAAGAGGTATCAATGATCAAAAGATTCTGCACTCGAAGCTGGTAGACAGGAGACAGGAGGTGCTGGGTTCAAAGCCAAGAAGCACTCGTAGTCTTATTCGTTCGGAGTTTTCCGTGTTTTTCTGCGAAACTGGCTAAATATCTGAGTAAATAAGGAACAATTTGGTCTTATTGCACCGCCACTTCACTGCACTTTTAAAGTTTGAAAAAAGCCTGCGGCCGCGAAATTTTAATATAATATTAGGATTACCTTTGATTTATTTAATACCTAAACTAAAACTATATGACTAGCTTCAGCAATTCGTTTATAGAGCAGCATAAAATAATTTTTGTTTTCTTAATAATCATACTTAAATACTTTTTAGCTATAGAATTATTTATTCTTAATATAAAATAGCTTTGCAGTCAAAATGACCAATCCAGCCGTTCTAATCTTAAAACACCAACTGTTAATAGCAAACAATATAGACAAATTAATTTATCAGATTTATTCTCCAGGTACATTTTGGGTTATAAGAATATGAAATTGAAAATAAAAGTGAGTTTTTTTAAACCAGGAGTTAAGAACTATATCATGAATATGAAAATTAAAATCTAATATAAATGATGATGATTGTGTGAAGTTTAAACCCGATTGTTTTTACAAAAGCCTGGATTTTCTTGAGAAGTATTTATTAGGAATCCTTGCTAAAACTCGCATAAATTTCAGAGAAAACCATGGTAAACTCCAAATAGCTAGGCCAATTACCGCGACTTGGATTCGAACTCGACCTCGCCCATCTGCCAGCTTGGACAGCAAAACCAAACGGGGAGATCCATTGACGTTTCTCTAAAATAATTATTTTAGGAAGAGTTTTTTTTTTTTTTTTTTCAAAACGTAATTTAATGTACTATTTATCTATTATTATTATTATTATTATTTAGTCTTGGATATGGCTTAGCCCTAAAAAGGGCTTTCTTAGCCCTTAAAAGGTTTTTTTTTAGCCTTTAAAAACACTTATTTTTGAGCTTTGCTACTTCGACCTGGTTATAGAACTGATTTTTCCCCCTTATATTTCGTCAATTCTACAACACCGAATCATCTTAGATTGTTTCCTTGTATCAAGACTACCAGTAATAGTAAATGATATAGAAACTAAACGATGAGAAAAACTAAATGCTAATGGATCCAAAGAGCAGGTCTAAAGAAAACAGTATTGTATCTGAACGAAATATTCTCCTGGTCAAAGAATTGCTCAAATGGGGTGGGAAAAGAATGAGCGATAACGGGATCACATGGGTCATTTCTAGGAAGGTTGACGAGGGTCTAGTGACCTTGACAGGCCAATTCAGTTTACACGGACTATAGACCCTGAAAATCTCTCTCTCTCTTTTTTTTTTTTTTTTTTTTTTTTTAATGAAGTTTGTGCTTTTTTGTGGGCGACTGTAAATGAAATAAGAAGGCTAATTGCTGAAATACAAAACTATTTCACAACTGCTTAAACAAACAAACAAAAAAAAAAAATTGTAGCTAAATGTGGAACATAAAATATTTTACACCATATGCTAAAATAGGCAATTATTTTACTGTTAATCAACAAATTTGAGCATAATTTAAAATAAAACAATTAAAGTGGCGAGTCGTTAAATTTTTCATGTTGAATTTATTTTGTTTAGTAGCCATGTGGTGAGTGAATTTTTCATGGCCTATGTATCTTCCTTCATTGTGTGCATAAAAAAACATTATCTGTTACTACAAAGGCCATTTACGACAGACCAGCAGTTTAAGCCTTTTTGTATTTTAGAGAAGTTTTGTACTTTAATCAATTAATTAGGATATTATCCTTAAAACTGTAAAAAAGAATAAATGTTCATAAGACAAAATCCTCCTTAATGGCCTAATATACAAAATATAATGGTCTAATATATGGCCTAATAATATAATGGCCTCATATGTAATTTTTAATTTTAAACTCCATAATGGTGTTATAAGTATCATTTTCTTTTTTCTTCAAGAAACAATTAATTCCTAATTAATTTAGAAACAAAAAGTTTAGGATAACTAAACATAAGATTAAAAAAATTTAGGGAAAGTCTATTTATAAAGACTATTATAAAGAACATGTCCAATAATTAAGAAAAGTGAGTTTAAAGGAGGGGGTAGAGGGAGAAAAAGTAAACAAAAAGTCCTTACCACCATGTATACACAAGAAATCAGTATTTGAAATTGGACCTGGTTCAGCAAAGTTGTTAAACTTATTAATCCATTGTTTAGATATGTGGAACTTGAGTAGACCACGCTAGAAAGAATACAAAGTATGATAAATATATATGAAAAAACAAGCAGGTGTATATTTTATAAAGTACAACACTGGAAGTAGAACTCAATTTAAAATGACACAAGAATCCGATTTAGTATTAAAATACAAATTGTTGAAATACAAATATCTATTAGAAACAAAGAAATTCAATTAACGAATCATTAATGGTCTATACAATAAGATTTGCATTTAGAGAGAAAATGTATGTACTTGGAATCTTGGCAACCTCTGGATAACCCTACCTATCTGGACTAGGCAAAGTTTAACAGGTCTGATGTTGTCCAAAGGGGCGAAAAATGCCAGATCACCACATGGAGACCAACTACTCTATGAGCTACTTGAGCATCCCATAGAAATGATCTGTGTCCATAAGACTTTACAATTTCACTTTTCAGAGTTTTTTGTTTTTCTTGGACATGGTGCTCGACCAGCACAACCACACTTCCAAGAATGCGCTACAGGAGCAAAACTGCATAATTGAAGTGTAAATTTCTATAGCGATATATATAATTTAAAAATCATTCCTATTAATTACAATAAATAAAAAGCTATGGATTCTACTACTTTTAACCTCTCAAAGATCACATTACTGTTATTAAAAAAAAAAAACTGCCACTACAATAAAATAAATTTATTTTGTTAATATTGTTAATATAATTAATATACCTCATTTTTACTGCGATCAAGAAGTTCAACAGCACATTGCCGCTTTTTTATCATTTCTTCACCAGATTTCCTGTAACAAAACAATGTCACTGTAAGTCCACAATATCTTTTGTTGTATTTACGCATGTATGCACATTTAAAAAAGATTAATTAATGGTTTAATACATCATTATTCCTAATTAATAACAGATAAAATTCTAATTGCAAAAAGTATTTTTCTATTTTACTTATTTTTAATCTCTCAAATACAGTCAAACCTCGTTAACGTGAATACGCTTAACATGAATTACTTTTAAATATGAACTGTTTCCACAATCCCCACCAAAGTGAAGATTAGTTTCAGAGTTACTGATAGCATGAATTACGGATAACATGAACAAAATTTTTATTCCCCTTGAGATTCATGTACACGAGGTTCGACTGTATCTGCAAAGCAGCTTAACTTTTATGAGCAAATAACTCTTTAAAATGTATTCTTTGAGGTAGAAAGTGTTAAAAGCATATTTTCCACTGTTTTTAACAGCAATATTAAAAGAACAAATTCTATTATTTTTTTTAATAATGTCGTTTTTTTAAATATCAATAAAAATATGAATTCACAGGCATTAAAATTCCTTCAATACAATACTTTCATTGCAATCTAAAATATTATCAGTATAATTTAAATGCTAATTGAATTAGCTAACAGCAGATAAAACGTAAAAACCATATAATATATAAAAATGATCAAAGACAAAATGTTAGAAAGAAGAATAAAAATTAAATGATACTAAGCTACATTTAAATTATACTCGTGCTTTGATCTAAAGTGAAGCTATTTCATACTTATTTTTACTGTAATAAATTATTTTAATGTCTGAGATTTTTTTTTTTTTTTTTTAAGTTAATAATTAACCCTCTAAGAGTGTGAGGAGTGTGCCTGAGGGGAAAAATTGTATTGTTTTTACTGTAAATTCTTTAATATAATAAAACAATGGATTTTTCACTAAGCATTTAAAGATGAACCTCATGTTTATTATATGATCTTTCATACTTAAAGAAACAAGCTTAAAATCTATAATCATGCACATTTTAAATATATTTTTTTAGGGGACAAACAATTACAAAAACACATTCACGACTGTTATAGGGTTAAAGAACAGGTTTGGTTGGGCTGTTACTCCACAGTCATTTTTTACACATTAAGGTTCATTAGACTGGGATTTATGACTTAACTCTTTGCGGCGCAAGGTACTTCGGATCATTTAAATTACACTGCCACCAGAATTCCTGAACAAAATTAAATTAAAAGAAATTTTAAATTTTAAGGTTGAAAAAAGGTCTTTTTCTGCTACGTTATAAATGTAAATTTTTCCTAAAAAATTTCCGGGATGAGTTTTTGCAGCTGGAGCTTAATAATTGTGTCCTTGCAGCGAGGACAGCGTATCACAAAGGGTTAAGGCTCTTTTCTCCCTCTTACAATTTTCTTGTCTCTGGTCACCAAAACCATGTAACCATGCAGAAATTTGTCTTTAGAATTACTCATTGCTTATTATTTTTTTTCTCTTTAATTCTGTTTTTTACATTCCATTTGGAAAATCCACAGATGTTCAATTGGCATTCATTTTTCAAAAGTTTATTTTGTAAATTTTTAGTATTTCATTTTGCAATTAAAAATGAGAAAAAAACACTTTAGTTAATTTTTAGCATTTTTAATTTCAAAATTTAAATATTCAAAATTTAAAAAAACAGTTTTTAGTAAACAAGTATCAATTTGATGGTTGTGAATTTTCAGAATGTGAAAATAGAATTTAACCCTTTGACTGCCTTTGAAAAGGGCAAAACTTTAACTTTTCACTGCACAGTTTTCTCAAAGTACTAAAATAATGCTTATTTCAGATTGAGAATAAAAATGTAAATATGAACATGATTATAATCCTTATGGCCTATTATTGAAGACCTTGAGAAAAAAAAAAAAAAAAAAAAAAAAAAAAAATCATAATTATGGAATTTTAAATCATAAGTGTATTGTGGAAAAAAGAACAGCTCAGTGACCAGATTATATTCATCAGCAGCAGTTAAATGGTTAAAAATATCAGTCAGGTAATGTGTAATTCTATAAAAAAAATTCCCTCATAGGCTTTGGCTGACCTTGATAAATCCTTTTAAAGTAGATTCTGAACAGTTATGAACATCCATGCCAGAACCAGAATTCGAACCTGGCATCTGGCAACTGAAGGCCAAAACACTAACCATTTGGCTACCAGGCAATTAACCATCAAAGAGACTTTGAAAATGGCAAAATTGTAATGTTTTCACTGCACTGTTTATTTCAATACACTAAAAAATGCACACTTGATTTTACTTGAAATTAAAAATGTAACAGTGCACATAATTAAAATCCTTATGACTAATATTTAAGACATTAAAACCTGAAAAACAAGCTACAAATTCGTAGCTATACAATTTCAAATTAAAAGTGTATTGTGAAAAAACGAATAACTCAGTGACCAGATACATCTGTCAGCGGTGGTCAGATTATTAAAGAACAGATTTTAAAAAAATACTTAGAGAAAAATGTATCCAGTTGTTTTCATTTATATAGTTACATCTAATTGTCTTTATATTGATAACTATTACTTTTGAGACAAAAGAGCTTACAGTCGATCTTATTTTCATAGTTTTATTTTAATTATCATTGCCTTAAAATAGGCAAAAGAATGGGTTGACATTATCATTATATTAATTGCAAGAATTTTGCAATTTTAAAACAATTACTTACCTAACATATTAGAATAAAATATTAACCTTCTTTTGAGAATATTAATTGACTGTGTTATTTTTTGATACATTCATTAGCAGTATTAAACCAATACAGTGAAACTTGAATAATTCAAACTTGTTTAATTCGAAATTCTGGATAATTCGAATGTTTTACTCGGTCCCTTAAATTTTGTATTAAAATAATGTTAAAAAATCGTGGATAATTCAAATTTTTCATAGGATTACCTTTAAAATATTACTGTATAATTTGTTCCAGAGATTTTTCGCAGCTAATATATTTTAACAGTCTTCAAAAGAAGGATAAGGAAATACAAGAGAAGCCCCTAGCTAGTGCATCAAAAGATATGGTGCATATATATGAACTTCGAGGTTTTTTGAAGAAGTTTTGTCTGATGAAGAAGATTCTATTTTTGTATCAAGTCATATGCTATGACACAAAGATTGTACTTAAAGAACAAATAAAAAATATCTGACTATTTTAAAAAAAGTGTTTAATAATTAAGCTCGTAAAAAATATTGATTTAATGGGGGGGGGGGGATGTAGCAGTATTCTTAGATATAAAGTTTATGTGTTAAATCGTTGATCGTAGCGTTTTAATATTTTATCCTTTTTTTTGACAAAATAGTATATGTAATTCGAATTTTTGGATATTTCGAAATTTTCTCTGGTCCCTTCAACTTCAAATTATCCAAGTTCTACTGTAATTTCTTTGTCAATAATAAAGTAGACAGCTTATTTTTACCAAATAAATTGCTAAGCATTTAAAAATTTCTATTCTCTTTAATATTTTGTGAGGGAAAAAAAAAAAAAAAAGAACGAATGTTGATAATTAAAAAAATTATTAACTATAAAACAATACCAACAAACTGAGATAAAAATATAAATATTTAAAATTTTATTGATCCCTGCTGTAAATCAACAGAGAGAGAAGATAATATGCAGATTTTAGAAAAAGTATAAATAAGCTTAATATATATATGAAAACTAATTTGTGCTGTAATAATATATTTTAACATACATATTTTTTTTAAATTAAAAATTTTGATTTTTTTTTTTTTTTTTCTAAATATGTAGGTAAGCTCTTCATTCTATTAAAAGAAATTAAAGACTACATTTTCAAAATAAATAGTTTTATTTTCTTGATTTACTTCAATTGCACATTCTTTTAACAATGAAACTTTTTCAACATGAAAATTATCATCTGATATATAATTTATTTAGATGCTCAGAGACACATTGACTATTACTTGTAATTCTCTTTTATATAGCAATTGAAGATTATTTACAGTTAAATGCACAGTTAATAAAAATTTTATTACATTCCAAAGATCTTTGGATAAAATCCTTAAATATATACAGTGAAACCCTGATCCATCATTCCTGCATCCATCATTTTCCCGCATTGATCGTTTTATTTTTATGGTCCCTGCACATATTGTATTTAAATAATGTTAACAAAACCTGCATGTATCGTACTTCAAAATGTTGTTTTCCTGCATTCATCGTTATAAAATTTTTCTCCTGACCTTGTAAAAACTTTTCCCTGGAGCTCCCGCGGTTCCATATGGCATACAATCTGGAATTACTTCTTTCATCGTAAAATAACTTTTTTACCCATTTCCATTGAGGATTAACATGTTGAGCATCACACGAATTCTTAAGGAAATCCTAGTCAGGCCACACACGCTGCTTAGAAGCGCATTATGTTTACCGTGTTTCAATAAAATCCATTAAAATTCCTTAATGATATCTCTAACAACACACTTGTCCACAATACGTCCATAGGATGTCCACAGATGACCTTTTCATCCATAGGACATCCTGAGGATCTCATTTGGAAAGATGTGCTGTTTGGGATAAAACTGCAATAAATAAAAATTAAGTAAATTTTAAATAATTTTTCAGTAATTACTTAGAACAATGTAATTTTTTTTAGTTTTATATCATATTTTACACTGTCAGCCACAGGAGGTTGACACAGCCAAAACGGAAAGTTCAGTGTCAGCCACTGATGGCTGACATGGCACTCAATGTGTTAAAAATGTGATGCCATGTCTCCGGACCATCTATTCATTTTGTAATTTCAGCATGGCAAGTAGTAATCTCTTCTGTAATCCAAAAAATTGCTTGTTTCGTAAAATATAGTTACGCATGAAAAAATGACGAAAAATACCAAACAGAAGGGCAAGAAAATGATCATGATGCTGAGAATGCAGATGAAGAATGGTTGCGTGTAGCAGGGAATGCATCTTGTACAAATTTAGTAATAAATTTGTACAGAAATAGAGGATAATTTTTCCGCCAGAAACGTAATTATGGCATTAGAAAATGCACAAACTTTTATATAAGAACATGAATTATAGAAAAAGAATAGAAAAATGTTGTAAATCTGGAAAAATTCCTGTTTAATTTTTGAAATGAATGAAAAACCCAACATAAAATTACTGAATTTTAAAAATAAATTTTACTTAATGCTGTACATTGATTTATTAATTTGACTGTCTGGAAGGTAACTAATTAGTTTTTATTAGTAGTATACTGTAAACATAGTGTGTAGTAAGTAATTCATAAACATTGTTTTCTTCGTGTTTTGACTTTAACCCACATTCGTCATTTTCCCGCTTTCATTTTTTTTTTTTTTTTTCACGCACTCCATAAAAAATGATGTGATGAATGTTCTATTGTAAAAAGTTTATATTTAGAACAGTGTTAAGCTGCAAATTTCAGGCATATTTGTTGTTAAAAAAAATTGACCATCGTGTTTCAAAAGGAGGAAAATGATACTGAACTATAATACAATGATATATGATATTTTAAAAAGATAGAAGAAAAATGCATCAAAGTCTTAAATTTAATCAAATTAAATAAAACATGAGAAAAAAATATTACAGACTTCTAATTAATCATTCACTATATAAAATATTATGACATTTTATGAATTATCTGTATGACTTAATTGTTGGCAATCTATTCTGACATAAAACTTATATCGCCCTTAAATTAAACAGTAAGAGTTCGTATTTTCTAAAATAAATAACAGTAAATAACACTGCTCTCTAGATTATTAAGGGAGACAGGAATCGGTACAGTAAAAATTTTGGGAATATAAAAATGTAACTGAGCTTTAAAAAAAAAAACTTTACAATTATTTGATATAGGTTACAATAAATTTGAAAACAAGCATGAATATATATAATTCTAATAACAATTTCTAAATTTATCACTAAACAAATTTTTCGTTATTTACCTGTAAAACAATACATATGCCTCACAATTTCGAACAACTTCAGCATCCACAGCAGTGACATATTGGTCATCAAATTCATACCATTGTTCACTCAAATAATTAAGGGAATATGTTGTATAATGGCCAGCTGAAAATTAAAACATTCTAATAATGAACCTATTTATAAAATTTTGAAGTATTAAAAGATTGTACACAGGGTTCCCACTCAATTTTAAAAATAAAATTTCCTGACTTTTCCAGGTTTTCCAGGTCTATTTTTAGAAAATTCCAGTCACAAAATTTGGTTCGCGACATGAAAAGTAGCTCACAGTATAAAACAGAACATAGTTCGCGACATAAAAGGCAACATAGTAATGTGACTTGCGATATAAATTGAATGCTCAAAAAGCATTTTCCAGGTTTATATCATCATTTTTACAGGTTTTGGAGCAATATTTACAATTTTCCCTGATATTTCCCTGACTTTAATTTTTTTGAGTAATTTCAAATTCCCTGACTTTTCCAGGTTTTCCCTGTTCTCCCAGACCCGTGGGAACCCTGTACATTTAAAATATGTTTATTTATTTATTCATTTTAAACCTCCCAGTAAATATTTGAATTTTAAGGATCTATATAAAATACATACATACATTTAATTAATTTCTTAAGAGTAAATAGTTATTTTAAACATTAAATAACCAGATATGGGTCTCAATAGTACTAGACATCCAGGTTGTTATAGTGTGGATATCTGGAACACTGAAGGATATTTAAAACCCATCTAGAAAAGCTAGCATTTACATTAGTTTGCAAACGATAAAAAATAAAATTTAATTTTATAAGAATACAGTTGAAAATTTGCATAATGCTGATGGAATGCATAAAAACATACTACTGATCAGATGCAAATAGAAACATTTTTCTAAAAGGAACTCATTTATTTTGTATATAGAAATATTCATACACTCTTTTTAAAACAAATGTTTGAGACTGTTTGAACTTTGTTTCTGATTCAAAGGTTTCAATTAATAAAACAAAAAATACAATTTTACTGTGAATATTCGGGGGAGGGGGGAATACATAAAAAGCATATAGAAATGTTTTAACATTAGAAGGGAAACCTGAAATTTTCAACATATGGAAGATTAAGGAAAGTTTTTTTCCTCCTTTATTAATCCAAAGATTAAATAGCCATTGCAGAACAGATATGAAATAATAATAATAATAATAAAAATAATAACTTTTTTTTTTTTTTAATGGATATTTAAATTTTTCAAAACAGGAAATTGAATAATAAATCAATAAATTTAACCATGATCAACATTTAGCAGAAGAGTAGGGAGAAAAAAAAAAGATCCCTGAGGAATGATAGGAAAAACAATTTTAAGTTTAATAATAATTTATTTAAATAATTTCTGTAAATTATAAATAACTTTAATTACATGTCTTGATTATATATATATATACATAAATAATTTTACTTTAAGATTGTACTCAGGAGTTCAATAGTTATTTATTCCAGGTAAAATGAAATATGTATACTTAGGGATAAACTGGCAATTCATAAAACGGCCTATACTATATCAGAGTTTTTCCCATTTTTTTGGTGGGTTGTGGTCATAAAATTTTGAATACACATATGTGTTTTTCTATGTTTGTTAGAAATGTGATGTTAGCTTTATAGTCTTCATCAAGTGACATGGTAGCAGCATTAAAAAAAAAAAAAGACGTAGAAGTCTCATCAAAAGACAAGAAATGAAGTAATAAAACATTATTGTTTAATGTACGGATGATGAATATAAGCATTTTACCCATGACCAGACCTGCGTAATATACACGAACAGTGTTCGCGGAAATTTTCTGAACTTACAGATAATTTTCTGCAGATGGCAATCGCGAAAAATTTGCTGAGCTTATGGAAAATTTTCTGCAAACAGCGATCATGGAAAAATCATACGGCTACTATTCATTTTTGGTTTCTATTTGTGAAATACATTATTAGCGAACGCCGATCGTCTGTGCTACTAAAAGCCGGAAGCACTGATAAGAGCAGTGGTTCTTTTTCTTCCCGCTCATTCCAAAGTTCGAAGTCTAGGCTTTCGCGGCTGCGGCAGGTGGCAGCCGCTTTAGGACAGGAGGGAGAGGAAAAAGAAGCAATCAACTTTCTCTTCTTTAATCACAAGAGGTTTTTAATCAGCGCTCGGAATTTGTTGCGCATCGCGTTGTGCTTGGAGGCTAAGGAAGCCTTTTGAATGGAAAAACCAGAGTCAGGAGAGGGTGAATCATTAGCGGAGATCATCATACTGCATCCTAACCGGCTTGGGACCCGGGAGAGAAGGAGATGCTATGCTATTTGTTTAGTTTAGTTAGGCTGTGAGTTACACTTGTGCGTTGAAATTTTCGTTGATTTTTTATTTTTTATATGTAGCATTTTTTGAAATGTTTTATTTATCATCTCATTTATTTTAAACTTAATTTTGTTAGAAAGGCGAACATAACTTCTGATTATGCTAGATTCCACGATATTGATAAAAGACAAAAATAAAATAAATTTCCATGTGATTGGCTTTCAAGAAATGTCAAATTAATTATTAGTAATCTGATAAGTTTTAATTATTATTTTTATAAAACATTTATTTTCTTTTTCTCTGAGTAAAAATTCTTTTTATTATTATTATTATTCAATATTGTTCTGATTTTTTAAAAATGTGTTCGGATTTTTCCGATGTTTTTCCTAAAATGTTCTAATATTTACCAGTTTTAAGTTGGCAGGTATGAATTAGGAGCAATTTTTTTTTTTTTGCAGAAAATTTTTGCTTTAGATTTTGTGTTCGCAGAAAGTTTTTCATTTTATCTGAGTCTGCCCATGACATATCAGTCATATCACTTGTTGCTTCAACGTGCGACTTCACTTAAGGTGTACATATTCATACAATATTTAAAATTTCCCTACCTATTAAGAATATATATTTTTTTTTTTTATGGATATTTGTATTTATATTAATTTCAAAACTGTTTGCATAAATTTATTTTACTTATAATGTTTATTTTCATTTTCTTCTCATTTGTTTTATCGTATGTATATAACGGAAAAATGGTTAATAAGAAGACACAAACTGGAAATGAAAACCAATTCTTAAGATAAAAATTAAGGAAACCGAAACTGCAAGTATGATATTGGCTATATTTAGTATTAGTGCTTTTCTAGAATGAAGATGAAATTAATCCTAAACTGAAATGTGTTATTTGCTAGGAAGTACTTGGAAACAAAAGCATATATCCACATTAAAAATGTTAAAAAGAAAACTTTTGCATTTAACTGAATTATATCTTTGAAAATTTTCAATGTGCCGAGGAAGAAGCGTAAGGATCACAGCATATTTATTCAGAATACCAATAATTTTTAATAAAAAGCTTTCCTTTTGTTAATCATTGAATTTCCATGATTACATAATGAAAATGTAAAATCATAGCAGTCCTCAAAATATAGGATGCTGCGTGCCCTGAAATTGGATTGTTATAGATTTGATTTCTAATAAATGAGTCACAGACAATAAAAGATTGAGATCCCTTGATCTATATAATGCAAAATTCCATAATACGTATTATTTCTCATCCCAAGGTGTATGTTATAAATATCTTCTACTGTATTTGAATTATTGAAATAAATAATCAATCTATATTATATATTACATTTATAACATTTCTGTTCAGTGTATATGAAATGAAAATTCAATGAAAATACAATATTACTTACATCCAGCTGTTCCATGATGGCAAATTACTGAAGCTAAGTCATATGTTGTAACACCATGGGGATAAGCTTAAAATAAATAAATATATTTAAGTATACTATTTTGTAAAACAAATATTTTAGCATGATTAAATAAGACATGTTAGAAATGCTTTTGAATTTCAATAAAATGATGATTTTAAGCATACATTTTTTATTATACTTAATAAGACATTTTTGTAAATATTTGAAGTATATAAATAAAATTTCATCATTATAATGATAAAAAATCAGGAAGGAAAAACTTTAAGATGGTATCAATAAAATATTACAAATGGGAAAAAAAAGCATAATCAAAGTAAGAAATGTTGAAAAAGGAAGAAAAAGTGACTTTTAAACTTAAAAAAAAAAAAAAAAAAAACTTATATATGTTTCAAGGTCAAATTTAGAAGTAGCATAATAATAAAGTGAGTTATTTCTTAGATAGCGATACACATATCTACCAATAAGTATTTGGACACTTTCAAATTTAGACGTTTTGTTAAATACCTAGAAAAGTTCTTTAGAAATCATCTTGAAATTTCGATAGTGTAAAAAATATGTTATACTTCATATATTTACAAGCTACCAGAATCTCTTTCAAAAACTAAATAAAATAAAGCTTTTTATTTTTTTGGCATCAAAAAGATTATCAAAATCATGCATGTGAATTTTCTTTTTAAACACCACTATATTAAATAACAGATTAATTTTTTACAAGTTATTTCAAGCTAACTTAAATGTACAGAAAATCAAAATAAATCATACATTTATGAAGAAATGGAGACATATCCAGCCCCTCTAATGGAAAAGTAACATGACTGTTAATTTTTGAAGAATACATAACTTCATGCCTGAAACGTTTAAGGTGAATGCACAGCACCTGAAAATATATACAAAAATATACAGAATAAATTAAAGAAACACATTTTGAATATTACCTGAAGGTAAGCTGCCAATTATAGAAAATTATTATTATTTTTCGTTTTTAAACCAAATATTGAACTTTTCAGAAAATTTAAAATTACAAGTCCAACATCTGTCAGTGCCAGGCTATATTGGACAAAGTTAGCAAAAACGTTGATCTTCACAAACACATGTAGATTTTGGGTGATGCTGGGCTAATAATATTGCTGTGCTATTGGGAAAAGGATTACGAAAAACTTATTTAATTTTTTGATTTCCTTTTTAGCCTAGTAGCAAAATTTTCTATATATATCTGCAGCAAGACAAAATTTGTCTGCAACCAAGAGATACTGAAAGACTGGCATTATAAAAGTATTAGTAATTCATACAATATATAAAATATGTACATAATTAGTTTGTAATAAATTATGAATATACAACAAGCACAGTAATCTAGAGACATAATGTAAAGTTTATTTGTATTTTTAACCCTGGCATTTCTCTTAATGTTAAATTAATCTGTAGAACTTTAAAAAATCTGCAGTGCTCGCTGCTCTGTTTCTTTTACTAGTTTTTTGGTGCAATATAGTTCTCTAAATCTATAGTAAAAATATGAGATATTTTTTTCCTTCTTAAAATAAATAAATAAAATAATCACTATCATGGAGGATTAAGTACAAATTACTAAGAATGTTTTTTAATACTGAGTTAAAACATAGTACCACGGAAAGAAAGACTTCAAATATACATACTATAAAGAGCGCTTTGGGTGTATTTAAGATTTATTTTATTTTTTTAAAGAACATAAGAAAAAACTAATATCTAATTTAAGAGATTTTTCAACAACTAATGCATTGTCATACAATCTAGATAGTGATTAATAAATGATTTTTAGACATACTACTACTAATAATAACAATAATAGTAAAAAGAGTGCCACCACTTTCGTATTTTTTAAAAGAAGGTCCGTTTGGTATTAAATCTAAAATAATTGGGTTTTCAGGGGGGGGGGGGGAAAGCAATCTGTTTTGAAAAAGGACATTACTTGCTTCACCCTTCACATAGCAACCGCTACTCTTCCCCCCTCTCTGTCTCTCTATATATTTTCTGCCTTCTAGGGAGGCGCTCCAGTGATTGGCATGCTTCAGTAATTGAATCTATCCCGAAATAATTAATAAATAAGAAAGAATGATAAAATCATATATTTTACACATAAGAATTTTAACATTTTATGGAGCATAGGGTGCTAAATAAATGGTAAAATGAATGACTAGCAGTGTCAAACACTGGAACATAGGGGGCCAATTACTGATAAAATGAAAAACTGGCAGTGTCAATTACTGGAAGATTGAGTGAGTGTCAAATAAAAATTCATAAAAGTAATAATAATAATAATTGTTATCAAATGTATATATTTTAACAAATATGTGGTTCTGAATGTCTTTCATACCATCTGTACTAACTTAAGATTTCTAAAAATATTTTCTGATGACTAGAACATTAAAAACATCAGAGATTGCTCTAAAAGTGTCAATCACTGGTGCACTTACCCTACAATGCATTTTTATGAGTTATGAATGACATAAGTAAACTATTTGAAAAATGTATGCTTATTCTCAAAGGAATTCTTCTAAGAAGGGAATAGCAGATGTGCACAAACAGCATTCAAGTGATATGAAACTGCTTTTAGAATGCTGTTTAATAGGTATAAAAGTATCTAAAGGCCTGTAGGTACTTTTAGAAAAGGTTGCCAGTTGCAAATATGTGCTAGAAAGGCTGCAGAGCCAAATCAGGTCCTGTCAAAATTAGCTTAGAGCCCTCCCTAGCTTCTTTATTAAACAGTTTTTAAAAAAGGCTCATTTTTAAAAGATCAATAATATATTGTAAAAAAAATGTCGGCATAATCACTATGTACACTAACATAAAAAAAAAAGAAAAGAAAAGAAAAAAAAATATTATTTGCTAACAGAATTTTAAAAAGTACAACCATGTTTCTCACATTATTGAAATACAGCTTATAAAGCATCCATTAAAATTCACAGGAGAAACATGCCCATTTTGTTCAATTACCATGTAGCACATAAAATTGGGCATACATTTTTGTTGAAGTTTATAGTTTTTGTATATATATCTGTTTTATAAGACAATCCCAAACTATTGAGTAGCAACACTCAGATTAAGATATCGAAGAAAGAATGAAGGAAGATTCTCTTAAAATATGCACATGAAAAAAAAATGTCAATGAGGATAGAAAAAGCTTGCTGGCCAAAGTTAGGTACAGAATTGTTAATTACAGAATTAGACCCATAAATTACAAGCTTCTTCTAAATATTGAAAATGAGGATGTATTTGAGAAGCAATTTGTTTGTTTAGATGATGAATGTAAGTATTTTGCAGGATTTTAAACACCATGGTGATTGATTTGTTTTGCAAGATATAATGGTTTTAATTTACAATTTCAATCTTTTTTTTTTTTTTTTGTAAATTTCCTATAAGATAACTCTGGATTTTCAGAGCCTTTTTTTATGAATGATTCAAAGTATTATCTCATCTGTGGAAATAAATGTTAATCAATTTTGTTCATGAAGTCTAAGTTTATTTTTAAAATATTGGAAGGGCATGCTCTTGCTACAGTTGAAAATACTATGAATTTTTATGGAAGACTAGCAGGCTTTGCCCGCTTCGCTGGTCACTAAATTTAAAGGAAACTCTTTTCTATATAGCTTTATAAAAATAAAATAAAATACTAAAATTGCTCAAAAGCTCGCTTCGGATCCCTGCTGCCCTCGGTAGCGATTTGGTCATCCGCTAAAACTCGGGCGCTTGTCCCTATTACCTGAGACAATGGTTTACCAATAGGCTTGCATTAAGTCCTTATTAGATAACAGTTTCGAAATAGATAGTATCGAAAAAAAAAATGAAGTATCCCCTTTATATTTGAATCCCAGTTACATATGAACAACACTATACGTGGTGCACATAATATTTGCTTTTACGTTATTTCCTATGTTTATTTTGTTTATCCCCGATCAACCATAAAAATGATAACAATTTCACGCTAAATATTATAATATGCTATGACCGGCTACGTCTGTTGCATGAGACAATTAATTTTTTGTGGTTATTAGTATTCATGGTTTGTAAGCATAATCATAGTACCACCTTAATATAGCTCTCTTTGGCGACTTTTGAATTTTTGTCACCATTTTAGATTTTATCCCTTGTAAAAATAAGACTTAATACCTTGTAACAATATGCTATGAGCGCTATTTCTGACATATTTTAGACAACTAAACTTTTAATGGTTATATATATTTCCCATTAAACATATTTTTATTTTCATTTATTTATTTAAATATTGATGAAATTTGAACTTCAATTTGGTCTAGTGTTGTACAGGCTGTATACTACACGTTTGTGTTTGTGAAAGAAAATTTATAAAATACATACATTAGTTAATTTTAAAAAATCTAATTGTCCGATCGATAAGCTGTTTAATCCGTTGGATTCACAAAAATTGCATCTTTCATTTGGTATCTTATTAGTAACGATACGACTGATATTTCTAATTTTTTTAATTTACTTTCCTCATTTTAAATACATGTAATTTTTATTGTTCGCGTTTTTTTTTTTTTTCGTCGAAAAAATAATGATAATTTTTTTGGCAACAATTAAATTAAGGAATAAAATTAAATATTTTAAATAAATGTAATTTTTATTGTTCACGATCTTTTTTTCTTTTTTTCTGTCCAAAAAAGAATAATTTTTTTTGGCAACAATTAAATTAAGGATTAAAATTAAATGGCCAATTTATCAGTTATTAGAAGGTTTTTATTTTAACATTTTAATTAATTAAAAGAAAACTAAAACAAAATTCGAAAATCCGGCTTCGAGGTGCATCAGGGGAGGTCATTACAAATCAACATGCAAATTTTTGTAGCTCAGCCATCAGCCGTTAGGAACACACCTAAACTTTATTGAATAGCAATAAAGTTCAAATTGACTCTAGAAAACGTTTGTATGGGAAATAGAAAAGGGCTGTTTTTAGGGTTTTCCCGGAAATTATTCGATTTTTTCTCGCCTTTTAAACCTTCCCTAGACCTCCACGAACATTTCAAGACTAAGATAAGATAAATCTGTTCAGCCGTTCTCGAGTTTTAGTGAGACTAACGAACAGCAATTCATTTTTATATATATAGATAAGAAACAAATTCTAAGGCATGCTAAGTATATCTAATATATTGAATAATAAGCTATATTAAACCAGGGTTGGGTTTCTTCCGGAAGAAACTGGAAGAAATGGAAGAAACCAACCAGAAGACAAAACAGATGTTCAGAATTAAAATTTATGAACTATATACATGCAGGGCATAAATATGTCAAATCTAAACTATAATCCAATTAATATTAAAACTATTTTTAGAAAAATAAGTTATTTGGTAACAAACTCTAAACATATACACAGGTGATGGGTTTTTATTTTTCAATGCTAATATTTTTCGAACTTTTTGCATAGTTACTATCTCATATTATTATATGTTCAAACAGTACAAGTGATAATAATTACAGAATTTTTAGCCATGATATTTGCACTTTTTTTTTAGGATACAATTTTTTGTATCTTAATTTTTTAACTCGAAGCTGGTACCCAGTGAACTGTATCAATAAGTAATATGCTTACTTTTAAACTCTTCTGCAAATTCTCTAGGATTTAAAAAAAAAAAAAAAAATCAACAATTTGTATTTATCTATTTTAAGTTGAAAAATAAATTGCAGTATTGAACTGCTAAAAAACTTTTTGTTTGTTTTACAGTCAACTCCCTCTAACTCGCAAAAGTTTTGTCCAGAGGTTGTGCAGATTATAGGAATTTGCAGATTACAAATTCATTGCCTTTGTTTACAGTTTTCTTTTGCAGATACAAAGTCAGTTATTATTAATTCATAAATAGACATCAAACTGTAAAGATGATTTCTAATAAATTTTGAGCATATTCAAATAATATGTACAAATAAAATGTAAATAAACTTATTTAAAAAATACGAAACAAAATATTTTCTTTGGCTTGACTTAGCACTAGTCTGTATGAATTGCAGAATAATAGATACAAAAATGTTACTGTTTTTTTCTCTCCCTAATTGTGCTTCAAAACAAGGATTAAGCTAAAAATTTAATTAAAATAAAGTAAAAATGTGAGAAATGTTGTGAATTTTTTTTAAATAAGAGATGTAAATTTCTTTTGCACTAAAAAGGCAATTAAGGATTAGAAGGATTTGCAGGTTATAGGTCAGCGAATTAGAGGGAGTTGACTGTATTGTATAAGGAAAGTAAAGTGTTTGATGGCATTTTGTAATACAGTAATTATTTCATACTGGTTCTTTTAATTAACTGGATGTTTGTTAAGAACTGTTTTATCAGAAAGTATAAGCAAGTGATCTAAACTATTTATTACCAGTTAAAGAAATAAAATTGTCTAAATTATAAAACTTTACACTGTTTAAATTGAAATTGATTTTTTTACTGGATTTTGAGTATTTTGGAATGTGATCACGAAGATCATTTCAAAGATTTTTAACAAAGATCACTTTGGTAAAAATCTCATAATTATTAATTAAATATATAATTAAACTTTTATAGGTATTCCCTATTTCTTCCGACCGGTTTTTTCCGCCTTGGAAGAAACTTGCCAACCCTGTATTAAACTAAATAAAAAAATATGCCCTAACTTAGAATATCAAAAATCCCAGAAAAGAATATATAAATTTCTCTTAAAAAGATTTAAATGCTATAAACTTCAGTAATTAAAATTAACAATTATGTATCTAACAAAAGAATGAAAGCTAAACGAAAAAGTCATTTTCATATGATCTTATTTTAAAGTCTTTATGTTTATTAATTTGTGAATAATGTATTGTAATATGAAATTAAATGCAAAACATGTAAATTTAACAAATATAAAAGAATATATATATATATATATATATATATATATATATATATATATATATAAAAGATCCAATTTTTGTATTTTAGTAAACTTTTTAGCTTTATAAAACTTATAATAAAATCAAAAACTCAAATTTTCAAGGGGTTCATAATTTATAATATTTAACAAAACTTACTTCAGGAAGTTCAATAACTTTGGAATATTTTATTCCATTTCTCAGCTTTTTACATTTTTCACAACTATACATATTATCTTCTTTTAATTCATCAGCAGAAAAGAAAGCTGAAAGGCAATCTTGCAAACTCACAGATGGACCCCAAAACCAACTGGAATTTAAAATAAAATAAATTATACTTAAAAAAAAAAATACACATATATATATATATATATATATATATATATATATATATACATATATTAATTTATCATAAAACAGTTAAACAATAAATGTTTTTTTTTTTTTTAAATCAAATTGGAGTGTACAGGTTGATATTTTTTATTTATTACCAACTATGTGAAAAATACCAGAGCCGGGAATCGAACCCGGGCACACTCCGCTTAACGCACGGATGCTCTACCACTGAGCTACCCTGGCCGACAGCCAGCTAGGCATTTCTCACATAATGTACGTTGGCAAAGTCACCGAGTCTGCAAACGCAGATATATCAGGTGAGACAATAATAATCGCAGCACAACTCCATAGACCACGAAATTTCAATTGTCAACACCGAGTCTGCGTTTGCAGACTCGGTGACTTTGCCAACGTATATTATGTGAGAAATGCCTAGCTGGCTGTCGGCCAGGGTAGCTCAGTGGTAGAGCATCCGTGCGTTAAGCGGAGTGCCCAAGTTCGATTCCCGGCTCTGGTATTTTTTACATAGTTGGTAATAAATAAAAAATATCAACCTGTACACTCCAATTTGATTTAAATAAATATTCACGGTTGATGAATTCATGAATAAAAATTTCTAAATAAATGTTTTGTTAAAATTGATAAGTCAAATTGAGTCCAATGAAAATTAGAGCTCTGGCAACATAGCACTGCTCAAACTTTTAACACAAATTCATAAAATGTGTGTAATCTTTTGTGCGAAATTTTAAAATTTTTAAAACTGCTTTTTGGAATAAAAATTAATCTCTCAGTATGTATTTTGTATTTATATAATTTTCATCACTAGTGACATGCTTTTCTAAAGTGTCACCCAAAGGGTTACGACAGGAATCCCCCCCCCCCACCCCCCGATTTACAAAATTTCTCTTTAATTCCAAATGAAAGAAAAACCACCCATTTAAAACCAAAGTTTAAAGTTTTATAAATGTTCATAATTAGTGATATTTTGTAATAAATACTAAGAATTAATGAATATTAATAAACATTTAATTATTAATTGATTTTCTTGTGAATAATTTTGAGTCCTTTAAAAAAAATTTTGAGCCCTTCCCATGATTTTTGAATTGCTATGCCGATGGGTTACAACTGCCAGAGGACATTATGGTAAGTTGATGAACATACTAAGCAATAACTGAAACTTGACTTTTTTCCCCTTGTAATTTCATTCATAAAATTTATTTTTTGAGGACATTATCATCAGAATTTTAAGGACAGTCTTTTGCAATAAAGGAAAAAAAAAAAATCATAGATTTTTTTTTTAATTAAAGAAATTCAAAATTGTTTAAAAATGGTTGAGGAATGGTGTTTTAGGAGGATGTGAGGATATGTATATTTGGGATTTTATAGTACTGCACAATAATAATTTGGGATATCAGAAACAATCTTATTACTATTATTTTTCACATAAAAATTTTATTCAATTCTCAGACAACTTATTTTTTGAATAGTTGTTAGGAACCAATTATGCTGGAGAATAAGATTCCATACTGCACTACTGTATACATATAAACTATTAATTCTATCATACAGCTTTATGTTAATTAATAATAACTGAACCCAATATGCACTGTTTGATGTAAAATGGGTTAAATTGCTATGGAATATGAATAAATTGTTTTGGTATATGAGACATAATTATTAGTTTGCACATTATTTATTATTATTTTTTTAAAAAGGTCACAAAAATATTGTAATATGTTTATTTCATATGTAAAATTGCTTGAATCATCACAAAATTTGTGCAAGTTCAATATTATAGTACTGTTTTGAATTTGACGCTTATTGGTACTATCACAATTTTTTTTTACAAAGGTACATGTAAAATTTATATGCACTTTCATTTAGAATAGCTATTTAAAAAAAAAAAAAAAAAAAAAAAAAACCTAATATTTTATCAAAATCTAAATATTTTTTATAGTTATGATAATACACTTTTATATATACACTAGTATATAACCCCGTCAGAAGTGACGAAATGTGAAATAAATTAAGGTAGTGAATCAATGAAGGCTTTGCCTGTTTCGCTGGTCACTATATTTAAAGGAACTATTTTCTATATCACTTTATAAACAAAAAAAATTTTTTTTTTAATCTCGAAATTGTTCAAAAGCTCACTTCCTGTCCCCGCTGCCTTCAGCAGCGACCCACTCATTCACAGAATCTCGGGTGCCTGTCCCTATAGCTGTGACAATAGCTTACCCAGTGAGCTTCCATTTAGATGCTTATCAGAAGGCAGTTTTGAAACGGACAGTATCGAAAAAATTGAAGTAGTAATTTTATATATGAGTTGCAGTTACATATGAACAACATTACATGGGTGTACATAATATTTTCTATATTTATTTGTCTTATTCGATCAACTATAAAATGACAACAATTTCACGTCAAATATAATATTACAATATGCTATGATCGTCTACGTCTATCATGTGAGACAATTAATTTTTTGTGGTTATAATAGTAGTCGAGTTAATTAATAGTAGTTGGTATATAGAAAAATAAATATGTAAATCTGATCATAGCACAGCCTTAATATAGCTCCCCTTATTGACTTTTGAATTTTTATGGCCATTTTAGACAAAAAATACATAACTTATGCGATTATTTTTTCCGTTTCTTTCTTTTCTTTTTTCATTTACTTTTCTTTCTTTTCTGCTTTTCAATATTTTATAATTTACCTATATTTTTGATGTGCTACTTGGCTTAAAGTGGCTTTCACAAAGTAGAGTCCTTGGCGAAAAATGTCTGATCTATTTCAGCATCAAAATTTTAAAATATTACCCAGAATTATCAATGAATTAGCTTTCATGCCAAGCATGATTCATCCATGCCAAAGACATACTATTTAAACAAAACAAAAAAGAAAAAAAAAATCTAAAATTGAAGTATATTAAAAAAGGTTATGGTTGTTTTTTTTTGCTCCATTTTCATAGTTTCATATGCATGAGCAAATTTAATATTAATTTCATAATTTCTTATTTTTCGAGTGAAAGCATATTTAATTTTATGCTAAAAAAAAAAAAAAAAAAAAAAAAAAAAAAGTAATTTTTTTTGGCAACAATTATAAATTTAAATGTCCAATTTATTACCAGGTTATTATTTTCATATTATAATTAATTTTAAAAAATCTAATCAAAACTTTATTACAAATAAGGTACCAAATGAAAGGGGCAATTTTTCTGAATCCGTCGGACTAAACAACTTATCGATCGGATAATTAGATTTTTTTAAATTAACTAAAGTATGAAAGGCAACTTGCTATATAGATGAGTACAAACCGGAATCGTCACCTCCCTTGCAAATTATATATAAATATATATATATATATATATTTGGAAATATTCATTGTGTCCAGGCCTTAACAACTTTCAAAATATTTGAAAGCCAGCAAAAGTTTCTAGTACCCAGAAATAATAATAAGATTCTAACTACATAACATAAACTTAAAAGATTGGTTTTGTAAAATGCATGAAAATTCCAGAGTAAAAATCGAAATAGTAGAGGCTAATATAGTAATATTATTAAACAGCATAACGTTAATTACCTTAATATTATCATCTTTTAATTTAATTTATAATTTAACATGGAAATACAATATAAACTATATTCTTCACAGAACAAAATTATTTCTTGAATTGTCTTACAGACACCAAAATGAACAGGAATCAAAATTTTCAACAGAACTTACCATAATTAACTAAAATAAGAAAAATTTTAAATATGAAAATAAGTTCAGAGATTGTTTTAAAAAACCTTATCACCTATTGGCGACCATATTTGTTAAGCTCTGATTGTGTCACATATGTTCTTACAGGGAGATGAGATATAAAAATCTGAATTGCATTAAAATCCAAATAATTTCTAATACTGAACACAGCTTATTTTGTAAATAATTATCTTATCACATCAGTTTAAAGGCATAAATGATTACTTTAGTTGAAATATATGATATCATGATTAATAATACACCATAATTATTTTGCAGTATCTAGATGTTTAAGACATAATTAATATATAAAATGCAAAATTGATTTTTTAAATTAAGATTGATATTTCTTACCTTATCATCCAACCCAGAAATGTGCTGAACCATCCTTTGTGACTATAAACATCTGTACATGTACCACCACTTTTTTGATGACTACCTTGGGTTGCATGAATCATATGAAGATGATCTCGGTTAGGAATAGGCAATGACAAGTCTTGGAATGTTTCTTTAGTATATGACACCTCAGAAACCAATAATGTAGAGATTAGAGTATGCAGTCAACATTTAATAATTTGCAATGCCAAAAAGAAAATAAAAACTAGTAATATAAATTGATATAATTTCTCACAGTTCAATTATAGAAACTACTAGAAAAAAATTCTGATTTTAAGTAAAGATAAATGAATATAACACACTTTTTTTATATTTTCAGGGTTCATACTTAAATATGGGGAAAAAAATTCCTGAGCTTTTCAGACAATTTTCAAGAAAATATTAGCAACGTATTATAAGAAACACTCTTCTAAAGAGGAGAAAATACTTCTATTGTATAACATCATTTTACTGCCGATTATGGTAGAAATTCACGTAGAAATCTTTGTGTACATGAACATTTTCACAATACTTAATCATTTGGATTTCAATATGAAGCTAAACAAGAAAAATGTATATGCGAGAAAGGAAATATTCATTTTTCCAGGTTTTACAATAATTTTTTCCAGAATTATAATAAAAAATTGTATTTTTTTCCTTTTTTTAAAAAACAAAATTCAAATTCCTTGAGTATTTCAGGTTTTGCCTGATACATATGAACCCTGATTTTTTTATGTATTTGTCTATGAATACATTACTTATTGAAGAATGACTGGATCTACAAAATGAAGTTTTGATCATTTAATGATTGAAAAACTTCCAAATTTAATTTTTGTAATAATTAAAGTTGCAACTACAAAATGTAAATCATGATCAAAAGACAATATAGTGATATTGTTCTACTACAATTAGACTTAAAGCATGGGTGTCATTTGTGGTAAAATAATCATGCATTTCAGAAATCAGCTTTGAAATAAAAAACAAAATGTTTGTCAGATAAGTACTCACCAAATAATTGCCTACTTCAGTAACTGACAGTGAAAATAATCACAAATTTCAGCAATTAAATATAAATATTGACAAACAGCTGATAAATTACCTACATTTTAGTCCAGAGAAATATTCTATATATTTTGACAATCAATATCAGAGTGAAAATTTTATTGACTGACTGCAAGAAAAATAACGCTAATAAAATAAACCTATATCTATTTAGCAAATGGCCTTGGAAAAAGAAAAAAAAAATCTGTATGATTTTTATATATACATTACTAAAGAAAGCCCCTTTAAACTAAAATTTTTCTATTTAGTTTATTAAACTAAAATTTTTCTAAAGAGAAAAAATAAATTACTTAGACAAAAATTCTTTAAATATATGTAAATATTTTAAGAAGGGTATTTAATGTAATTCAATTTAAGAAAAATTAAATATAAAAAACAAAAAGAGGGAGACGGGACAAGTAAGCAGCTACAAGCAGGGTTCAAAATTAGCAGTCATTAGGCACCTAGAAATTTAAGTTTGACGATCATAAAATCCCACTCAGGTGTCATTTTTAATACCTAACTTTTGACAAGATTTTAAAGAAATCAATTTTGTCAGAATCAATTTTTTCTTTATGATTTACAAAATGCTCATTTTTTATCATCTTAAAAAAATTCTTACATTGTCAGTTTCAACACATATACATAAGCTCAAAAAAAACCCAGCAAAAAATAAATAAATGCTGTTTGCAGAAAAATTTTAAAAATTGACAGAAAATTTCAAATATTTAATTTTTTCTTTTTTTAACTTTTACTATTATTTAGTTTGTACACAATCAGAAATTTGCCATTATGATAATTTCTACAATGGTGAATGAATTTAAACCAAATTTTTGCGAGTGAAACCTGAAAGTATAAATAGTTTAAATGGATATTTTCTGGTAGTTCTCATTTTGCTTGAAGATGTAACAAATGGTATATGACTTATTTTAAAAATCAGTTGACCAGCAGATAAGTTTTCTTCTAATTTTTGTTCAGTGTTAAGTAAGTTTTTAATTTTTAATTAATTAGTTTATTTATTTATTTTTAAGTATAAATGTATTCATTTTTTAACTTTTGTGTTTGTATTTATTATTTTAATAAATAAATAATAATAATAAAACTTTTAAGCTTCATCCTGTTATAATCTCAATAAACAAAAAAAAAAAAAAAAAAAAAAAAAAAAACCCCTGAGTAGATTATTTTGGCAAGTAAGAAAAAATAATTAGGTGCCATTGACACCTGACTTTCACATTCCAATTTCTCACCCTGGCTACAAGGGATTGTCAACCATTGGTTAATAGCTTAAAATTTTAATTTTCAGGTCAACTACTAAATGCCACATGAAACTGATACTAATAAATCTATCAAAAATGGTTACTGCTGATTTGATTGGAAATAATGTCACTATTGTTTAAAAATTAATATCAATCTAATTTTTAGATGCAAAAAGTTATAAGCAATTTAAACAAATTGGTGGTTGCTGACCCATATACATTTATTCAACATCATAAATAATAAATAAGTATGCATAGAGCATATTCTAGAAAAAAAGGGGGGGGGAGGACTGAGATATCTATTAATTAATTGATTAGTAAATACATACATATAATCTTAAAATCAACTTACAGTATCACAGGTTAAACATTGGACAGAACTCAATATCTTGCCATCAAATATATCAGAAATTATACTACGATGCTGAACTGTTTTTTTCTTTTTCGCAGTAAGCATTGAATTAATGATTGCTTGAGATGATATATGCTTTAACTGAGAAGATTGTTCAACCGCACAATTTCCTTTATTACATGGCATATGTTTTGAAGCGGAAAATGGTGAATGATTACAATGGTTATCACTAACACACGTTTTCACAGTTTTTGACTCAATATTATTGGAATCACCCGACTGATATCCTTCAAAGTTAGATTTGCCATCTTCTTTTAGCAATGGAGAGTCACTTTTATCACAACCCGAGAAGGAATTTTCATTGGTTAGAGCTGAATCAGAGTTAGATGCATTTGAAGGACATTCTGGTGTTAGACAAGTTCTTTTTTGCTTGTCATAGTCAAAACTTTGATCTCCTGCTCCACCAGCTGAATAAGAATCAATTTGGCCTGAAAAATTTTCATTGTTTGGTTCAGAAACATGTATATTCTGATTGTCAACAACTGAAGTAAATAAAGGAACAGCTGGTACATTAGAAGTTTCTTGAGATGGTTCTAAAGGATCGATAACTTCATCTGCACAAGAATCCTTTTCACTATTGGCACCTGATTCACAAGTTTCATAATCACCATCTGATTGACTAGATTCTTCAGAGATAGGAATGCCAGAATCACTCTGCATGCCATCAAATTCCTCTTGACTTGTAGGAGATAAAGATGTAATACCTGGAGCCTCAACAATAGGTACTTTGAGTTCTTCATGCAACTGATCCATAAAACACCTAAGAAATTCTTGGGCATCCTGAAAACACAAAAAGACACAGAAAAGTAAATTCAAGTGATAAGTTTTTTTTTTTTTTTTTTTTTTTTTTTTTTGCATGACAAATTAAAATTTAGTATCAAAACTATATTCATTTAGCACAACCAAAGTTTAATTTGCATAGAAATGCACGAGAACTCAGTTCCCATACTTCTTTTATTTCAGTGAATTTTTACACATTGCAAATTTATAACTTTGACTTATTTACTTTAATTAACTTCATACAAAGAACTTTTAACTAACAGGCCCGGACTTCTTCAGATGTATCTGTGGCTCCAAGACTTCTCTCTCCCTTATGGCTCAGATTGAGCATTAGGCACCATCTGGCATCAATGAGGGCTGGATCATTATCATTACAGGCAGTTGCATTGGTTCATACCTCCATGCTTCATATTTCAATGCATAACTATTGATCACATGATTAGCTAGTTTTCAATATTGTTAAAAATCTATTTATAAATTTTCTTTTAGGTTAATTTTTGTTAGTGCTGTTGTTATTTTATTAAATTTAATGTCATGTTGGTGCTCTTTTACAACAAGTTTTAAATTTAATAAATTAACAATAGCAGTACCAAAAATTATCCAAAAAGAAAAATTGAAATATATTTTTAACAATACCAGAAAACTAGAAATTACGCAACAATTGTTATGCATTGAAACATGAAGCAGTGGAGGTATAAACCAATCCAACAGATTGTAATGATAAAGATCCAGCCCTCACTGGTGTCAGATGATGCATAATGCTTAATCCAAGCTGTAAAGGAGAGAAAAGTCTTGGTGCCATAAATATATCTGAAGAAGTTCCAGGCCCAGAGGCAAAATGTTCCTCATATGAAGGCAATTAAGATAAATTAATCAAAGTCATGAATTTTTTTTTTTTTTTTTTAATTTGAATTTGAAATAAGCAAGTTTGTTTCCAACAAAGAATCACTGGTTTAACTGAAAATTTCAAATGAAAAATGAAATTATGATTTGCTGATTTTTGTAAAATTTGATTTTCAATTTTGAAAACTGGAGTAAAATTTTTTGAAATTTGATGATAAATTCATAAAAGGAAAGATATGTACGATAATATGTTATGAAGAATATTAGAGTTTCCATACTTCTTTTCAGAGCTTTTGTGAAATTAAGCCTTGAACCATACAAATGTTTCTTCTCTCTTTTATTTATTTAAATTAGATAGATTAATTTCCTTTTTATAACTTGTTTCCATTTTAAATTTTAAATTATGTTTGACAATTTTCATTTAATATTAACTATCATAAAAAATAGTTAATGTAATTTGCTTTCTGTAATGTTGTTTACATTTGGTTGATGTTACAATTGATAACAACTATAGCACTAATCATTTTTGTTAGCTAAATTTATTCAGCATAAGAAAATCAATATTTTTTATAAAACTTAAGACACAAAAAATACTATAATATGTTAACTAACTAAGAACTCTCTTAATACATTTGAATTTAGAGTACAAGAAAAGTTTCAATAGGTATTAGTTTAAATGAGTAATAAACAAACTTTAATCAATAAAATGCTTAACAATAAAAATCTTAATCACATGTTGATTTTCTCAATGTAAAATTATAATTGAGTATTTAATTTCAAAATATAATAAAGAATTTCATATAAGTATTTATAGTTTTATTTATTGATGCAAATAAACTAAGGAAAAATCAAGTTAACTTTTTTTTTTCAAAACAGTAGATCCAACAGGCCATTTTGTCATTTACTATGATCACAATCTTCTTATCCTCAAAAATAAGAATAAAAGTTAAAGTTTTTGATTCTTCAAAAATATTAAAACTTCATATTTACAATTAAAAATAAAACAAAACAGACTTAGTTAAAGCTTTGTGAAAATCTTTCATTTCGGATCTTCCTCAGCACTAGCTTTATTTGATGCAACAAAACTAAATTTTCGTCATCTTCATCTTCAGATCCCAGTAGGTAACACCAATTTCGGACCATGTCCAAAACAGGTTTGCTATTCTTATAACTGAATTTGTTTTTAATGATTAAAAATGAAAATTTTGCTTCGACCATCTACCACATCAAGTAAAGCTAGTGCTGAGGAAGTTCTGGATATGGGATGAATGAAAGATTTTCACAAAGTTTCAAGTAAGACCATTTTGTTTTATTTTTAATTAAAAGCTTTTATTCACAAAATTTCTATTTAAATTATTTAAATGATTTTATGACTGACAAAGAATAATTATGCACATTTCATATATATGTATGTAGTATATATGTTACCGTTAAAGTGTATAATTCAGTTATTTCATAGAATAACTAGTTATTTCATGAAATAACTAGACAAGTCAGTTAAAGTATATAATAGATGAAAAATTCCATACTTTACCTAGTTATTCTATGAAATAACTAATCATAGACTGTTAAAGTGCAAAATAAACAATTTCAAAGTTATTTTATAAATTAATTGATCATAAATAGCTAAAATCTCTCAAAAAAAAATACATTTTATCCCTATTGCGGATGATAATTGATAAATAATAAGGAAAAGCAGATGATATAATTTATTACTGCTCATATCCATGATTTTATCCATGATTTCCATGCATGCATTTCAACTGAATAAAACAATGGAAAAGAATAATTTAACGGGGAAACTTACATCACAGTCACAACTAAGTAGTACGAAAAAAAAAAAAAAAAATTGTGGTTTGTATGTTTTTGGAGATTTGCTTATTGATTCAAATAATAAATTAAACATATAAAATTCTAATAAATTAAGCATGCAAAAATCAACTACATAACGAGAAATTAACAATATAAAAAACAAATAAATGGATACGTGGTTATAAAATTTGAATTAAAGGATTATCATGTTATTCTTAATTTTTTAGAGACGTTTGGACTTCAAAATGTATAAGAATCATGGTGTAATAAATGAAGCTATTTTTTTTAAATATCATTTAAACCAATGTCTAGTAGTTTGAATTGGCAAGGAAAAATATATTTAAAAATATGTGTGTATAAATCGAGAACTAGGCAGCAGAGACCAACTAGTCACAGAAGAAATTATCATACTTAGATTATATATAAATTATTAATTTTGGAATAAACAATAAAGATGGGGGCCTCATTATCATATGTTGCCCAGGGCCCCTAAGTTCCTAGTTTTGGCTCTGATAATGATAAATTTAATCTCCACTAAACGTTCTGTTTTCACAACTGGTGGACATTGGGTACCGAATTTAACCCTTCTTTGCTATGATTTTTTTTTTTTTTTTTTGTAAAGTAAATCGGGGTGATATAATTCTGATATAATTCATGCTCTAGATTAAAAGAAACACATTAAAAAAAAATCTAGTATAAATATATAAAATAATTAAATAACAGTATGTTGGAAATATCCATCATCAAGCAACAGAATGAAGTGTACACACCTGTACACATACACACGTCATTGCAAAGCAGCTATAAGCAATTCAAAACTGACTAAAAGCAGCTAGAACCAGTTCAAAGAACTTTCGAGTGCCGTATTTCATACTTTAATGATCAAGTAATTGTTATTCTTTAGAATACCTAGTAGTGCTGCACCGAGTAGCACTTTGGCCGAGTAGCCGAGTACCGAGTACTCGGCCAAGTACCAAGTAGCCGAGTACCGTGTAGTTGTAAGAAAGAATAACTGACATGAAGAATTCCCCACATCTTGAAATTTAAAAAAGGCTTTTTGAACACGAAATTAAGTTAATTGGCAAACAGCATGTTTTCATGAAACATTTCAGACTTTTTGTAGTGTATATACACAATTAGGTTCATTGTTATATTTGATATTTCCAGCTTAGTGGATTATTAAAACCATAATAACTGATAACTTCATTCTTTATTATATAGAATTTCTCAGATGCGAATCAATCTCAGATAATTCTTAGAGAATATAAAAGTTCTTATACACTCAGGCTTAATTTAAGATGCATGAAGTTCACATATGAAATGAGAACATTAAAATAAACATTTTATCATGAAACATGATAGATTTCATTAATCTTCAAATTCTAGAAGAGTAAAAAAGATAGGTGGTTTTGGGCCATAATTTAAAAAACAATATTTTTGATTATTAAAATATATTTTTAATAACATTTTAGTGTATTTACCTTTTTCATAATTACTATTACTTTTTAAATTAAAAACCAATCTTTTTTTACAGTTTTAAAAGTGTCTTACTTTTATTTAAACAAATATGTAACTAAAGTTTTATTTACTATATTAGTATTATATAAGGTTTTTTTTTTCTAAAATATTTTATTTTTGTCTGTTTTATAGATACAATAAGTTAAAAACAAATTGTACATTACACGCATACAAGTTGGTTATACTCAAATTCTTGTAACTAAAATGCATAAGTTCATATCATATACAGAGTTTGGTGGCAATCTGCTTGCTCGTTTTAACTGCAGAAAGCTATTTGCAGCAAAAGTTTAATGACTATGTTTATATTTTCATATTTTTTAGTTTAGTTATTAATAAACAACTCTTATCAATACATTTCTTTCAATAATACATAAAAATAAGGAAATTTTTACAACTACTCGGTATTGGCCGAATACTTAGTCCATATTTGGCCGAGTACCGAGTACTCGGCAAACTGGCCGAGTAGGCCGAGTACCGAGTATATAACGAGTACTCGGTACAGCTCTAATACCTAGTTAAATCGTAGAATTCAACAATTTTATATACTTTAACTGACTTGTCTAGTCATTTCATGAAATACCTAGCTATTCTATGAAATAACAGATTTCACACTTTAACGATAACATATATATAATATATAGGCATTTAATCTTCTATTATTCCTAATTCTATTATACTAGTGGATCTGCAGATCAGGAGCCTCAACGTCCTATTTGCATCAGACATTATTCAATAGGTCATTTTTATTTATTCCTTATTATATAATAGTATATATTGATTCGATCAACTTATTACCATAATCAGATACATTCCTGAGGGGGGCTGCCGCCCCCCTCAACCCCCTGCTGTATCTCTCTTTCTATACTTATTTGTATATCATATAAAGTGTTACGGAATTGTAAATAATTGCATTTATTTTTGTACAAATTCTTTCAAAGAGGCTTAGAAAGTTGATAAAATGCTAATTTTGTGCATTTCTAGTCGTTTTAGCGTTAAAATAGCCTAAATTTCCTTTAAAAACGCATTAAAAAGCTCCAATAAGGGAAGAAATGGATTTGGTGCCAAATTTGGCGACTGTTTCCCTCCTTGGTGATTTTTTGGCGACCTTGGCGAGAAAATCCTTATTAGGGATATACCAAATATGGAAGCTCTAATCTCATTGGCTGATGAGATACGAGAATTTTCCAGAACAGTCTGTGTTCGATAGAATAGTATAAAAGGAGCATTTTTTTAGCCAAGGTGGTCAATCTCAGATCTGTGTCAGTTTTGTCAAATGCTTGCTTTGCTTTGAGCCTCTTTGAATAAGACTTGCTTTATGCGTTATTGATAAACATTTTGTAATGTTGTTTTGCTGTTAACGTCTGTTGTTTAAGCTATGTTTACTGATTGAATTGAAGCTGATACTTGGTTTATAGACCTGTATTTTTCTGGAACTTTCTATGAATAAATCACTGAATTTTTGCAAGTTTCGCTTTTCATTCTCGGACAACTTACGAACCCCCAAGTACAAAACAATATGTATTCTTAATAAACGACAGTCTTGTATTATTTCCCTGAAATTCATAAATACCAAATTTCATACAAAAAAAAAAAAATTACATAGCATATCGGAAATATTTTGCGTGACCTTTAAACTAATTATCAATTCTCTGCCCACAATTTCAATTCTCTGCCCCAACAGGAAAACATGCTTTTAAAATTCTAATAAAATTTCATTATATTTGATGGGAATATAACCATGTTAAAATACACTTTTAAGAAATACCGACTATAGACCGTAATAGTACGAAATTCCTTTATGTATTCCGGAAAAGTAGCCGCAGTCATTATAAATGCCAATAATAAGAATAAACCTAATTAATTATAACTCATTAATTTTTCAAACTAATTTGACATCATTTGGATGATTACAGTACATACTCGGAATTATTTTGTGTGGTCCCATAAATTATTTAGTCGATACATAACCTTTTTTAAGAGTAAACATGATTTTAAGCATCTTTATAATGTATGTTAACTTTATTAAATTCAATTCAGCAGAAACGCATTAAAGTGCGCGCTTAAATAAAAAATTTGTCCATAGGCTCTAATGTTACGAAATTCTTTCGTGTGTCTTTGTAAACGAACCATAAACATTGTATACACCAGTAAAAACTATTCAGCTTATTTTGCGTTTAAAATTAATAATTGTTCCAAATGTAACATCGTTTGGATGACTACGTGACATTGTCAGAACACTTTTGTAAGATCCTGTACATTAATTAGAAAGCTTAAGAGCACATATTTTCTTCAAACAACATTAGTTTAAGTATCTTACTCACGTATGCTAGTTTCATTTTCTTCATTGCAAAGTAATGATATTAAAATGCGTTTAAACGAAAATCACCCCATACGCCGTAATGTTAAGAATTTTGGCGTGTCCGTGTACATAGTTTAAAAAAATATAGCAATAAAAATTATACAGCTGCTTATATGCAAAGCTGAAACGTGTGCGCCAATTTGCAAGTCAATCGAAGGATTTTTGCGGCCGCTATTGCGGTACATACAAATTCTTCCCATAGGCCGTAAAGATAAGAAAAACTTTGGCGTGTCCCTGTGCACGAACGACAAATGGAATACATACCTAACACTATACAGCTAATTCTGTTGGGCTCATCAATATGTGTACCAAATTGCAAGTCAATAGCATTATTTGGGGGGCCGCTATCGCGGTACATACAATATCTTCCCATAGGCCGTAATGATAAAAAAAACTTTGGCGTGTCCCTGTACACGAACTACAAATGGAATGCACACCCAAAACTATACAGCTAATTTCGTGGGGATCATGAACATGTGTACAAAATTTCAAGTCAATAGCGTGATTTTTGCGGCCGCTATCGCCAGACAGACAGACGGAACCCAAAATCCTTTTGAGTCTCAACAGAGGTCCTCCATTCACGTTTCGGCAAAAATTGGAAGTCAATAGCTTGATTTTTGCAGTAACTATCGTGGTACATACAGATTCTTCCCATAGGCCGTAATGATAGAAAATCTTTGGCGTGTCCCTGTACACGAACTACAAATGGAATACACACCCAAAACTATACAGCTGATTTCATGGGGCACATGAACATGTGTACCAAATTGCAAGTCAATAGCGTGATTTTTGTGGCCGCTATCGCGATACATACAAATTTCTCCCATAGGCCGTAATGATAAAAAAAACTTTGGCGTGTCCCTGTATACGAACTACGAATGGAATACATACCAAAAACTATACAGCTAATTTCGTGGGGCTCATGAACATGTGTACCAAATTTCAAGTCAATAGCGCTATTTTTGCAGCCGCTATCGCGCGACAGACAGACAGAAAGAAAGAAAGACACAGCCCAAAACCGTTTTGAGTCTCAACATAGGGCCTCCACTGACGTTTCGGCAATTACTATATTATTATATATTTATACATATTAAAAAAATATAAAAGGAAAATTGCATTTGCTGTGTGTATTATTAGTTCCTCCCCCCTCCACCCCCACCTTGTTATCATCCTGCTTGGTTGTGGATATCTTACACTTACAATACACAAATATCTTTGTAGTATTTTATGATTATGATCTGTCATCATTAAGTACAGCTGTACAGAGTGAATAATATTTTATAATATAAACGTTTGATTTAGTTTAAATTAAATTAAATTAAATTATAAATATCAATAACTAGCAGGTTAACCCGGCACTGCCCAGGTTGAAGAAGTATTTATAGAATTTTGAAATCAATGAAAGAACTGAACAAAGCTGTAAAATAGAAAGGGAAATGAATGAAACATTTTCCAAAGTCTTTAACAAAAAATATGAATAAAAAAAATACAAAAGGCAAAGCTTTAGTATGCATCCCCTTGGTGACTTTAAATATTTCTGGCCATTTTTGTGATGAATTGAAATGCCTATCTCAGTTGCGTAACTAAAGATCTTAACGAAAAATATCCGAGCTACTTCGGTGCCAAATTTAAAATTTTGCTAAAGGAGTCTGATACTAAAGCTGTTCCATACAAAAACATTTAAAAAAAAAAATGTTTTATGATATTTACAAAATAAATAAATAAATAAATCTTAATAAAATCCGAAATATAACTATTTATAATTAAGATGAGAACATAAAAGAGCCACATGAGTCACACAATAAAAATGAAAAATTTTGTTTTACTATAGGAAAGAAAATTATTACTTAACTAAATAAAAATTTTGAGCTAATGCTAAATATCTATGAAAATATTTATCCACATGCAAATTTCTGATTATTAATATTTATTTATTTTAACGTACTACATTTCGTAGCGTAACAATATTTATTTTCCTCTAATTCAATAGTATGAAATTTCGAGCCGTTGCTACAGGAACACAGATGATTGAAATGAAAGGAATTTTAAATACAAAAGATTACATGCATAAAATGAAAAAGTGCATAAAAAATAAAAGTATTTTTAAATACCTTCTTGACATCGTAAGAAAATAATTTTTGTATTCTGTAAATCTAGCTAATCATACTTTTCGAATGATACTACTTTCAATCCTCAACTCCCATAATTACTATGTTAAAAATATACCACAAATTTCATGCTTGCATATTAATATATAGATTTTATTTCATAATAGAGAAAAGGATATATTATACTTTAAAAAACAATTAAAATATAGATTTTATTTTATTTCTTGGGAAAAAAAAAAAAAGGTGTATTTTATTTCCTTATTTTAGCATCAAATATTTCTTTCTTTTTAATCATTTTAATGTTAAAATGGGGTTTTTATTTAATATCTTTTGATCCAAATATCAGACTGGACTAAAAAATATAGCATTAGCTAGATTTTTTTTCCTGATTAATAAGCGTGCCACTTTTCGTAGCTGTCGGTTGAACAGTTTACATATGTATAGTGAACTAAATATCCGGCCAAACAAACAATCAGCTTTATATGTATATAGAAGATTATTTTAAATTGTAATATATATGATTGATTTAGTTCATATAAAATTGGTTTATAAATATTAATAATTATAAATTTTTTCACCTAATAATAATAATAAAAATAATAAAAATCATCTTAACTATTTCTTTCTTATCATTTATTTTTGCAGTGGTTTGGGAGAAAGTTGGGCATCCATAAAACTTGTTTAATACCTAAGTTTTTATGAGACAGAATATTTTGTGATTTTATAAAAAGAAATAAAACAAACTGTCAAATTAGTAACTACAACTAACACATAATATTCTTCTCGAAATTTTTTTTTTAGAAAATTAACAAACTTAATTAAATTTTTTACTTACTTGCTGTGCATAGCCTCTAAAGACAGGAAAAACAAGTTTAATTCCAAATGCTATACCAGAAGGTACCACATAACTAGGTCTATAAATAAAAAACAAAAGTATAAATTGGTTTTGTCAGTTTGCATGTATAGTCAGTATTGGTATTGTTACTTGTAAACAAATAATAGTTGCATCAAAAATGTAAATCGTAGAAGAAGCAGAAGAAAAATAAAAAGAAAAAAATTAGAAAATAACTATACTAAAATACTTTACAGTTTTTAATTTCTTATCTTTTCTAACATTATAAAATAATAAAAATTCTTAAACAATAAAAAAGAGCAAGAAGGGTTTAGAAAATTGCTACATATATATTGTATTTCTTTCTTTTCTTTTAATAGATTTATATTTATACAGAGCATTTAATAATAAATAATAAATTTGATTAAGACAATATACAAGCACTGGATTAAATATTAAACTGGGGAACCAGCAAATCCTTTTGATAAATCTAGATCTCTGAGCCCTACTCTTCTCTCTCTTTGATGTCTTTTTCTTAACTATTTTTCTCCCATTTTCTGATCAGTGTCAGTAGATTCCCACCGCCTACACACACATTTGTAATTAAGTGTTTTTTTCCCCCCCTAAGATTTTTTCTTCATGTGTTTACTATGCAAAGCTGTGGTGGTGACACAAAATACAATGTCTTCAATTATTGATTACAGGGTTGGCCAATTTTTGCCGAAGTGGAAAAAACCATGGTAAAAACTGCAGAAAAAAACGCCCCAGCAAAAATAGTTTTTGCCACAATTTTTGCCAGTGGCAAAAATTACCAGTATTTCAAACAGGGTTTTAAGGATTTTAATTACACAATTTTAATGTTTAAATCATAATTTTATAACAAATTAAAACCAGAGATTTAATTACACTCTTGATCAACTGATTTATGTAAATCATTAAAATAATGCATTCTAAAATTTCTTTAAAATGAAATTTTTAACATCAACAATTAACATAATTTTTTTTCATTTTTAAAAATATTTAAATTACCTATCTAAAAATATTCTTCAATAATTAATTACAAGAATATTTGTGTTTTTCAATGTATTACATATTTTTGTTTACAGTGGGGAAAAGTCAAATATTGAATCAATTATTGACTCAACTGTTGTAAAATTTGCCAGTCAGTCACTGATCATGCATTTTTTGGAATTGAAATGTAAATTGCAAGTAAACTCTCTCTCTCTCTGAATATGTCTTACTTAAGATTTTTTTACTTCAATAAAATAAAAATATAATTTTGTAGTTTTATTTTTATGGTTATGTTCAGGGACTGACAAAGTTTCAATATCTTAGGAGTTAGGAGCCAGAAATAGCGAATTATTTCTATGACAATACTTACAGCAAAACTTAATAATATTTCATAATTGTATAATTAATGCAGGTCATTCACAGATTATTTTATATTGAATAAATGAACTATTCAGTTAAAAATGTGAACTAAGGAAATTTTTAAGAAAATAACTATTTTTTATTTATAAAGGTAAAAACAAACTATTGGAAAAAAAAAAAATCTACAGAAATAAATATTATTTTTACCTTTAATATAATCATCAAACATATTGAAAGTGTTTATGTTTTGGCTTTAAAATACTATTTGTCTATTAATTTTTCAGGACAGAATTCCTTTAAAGAGAATCCATTTGATAAATATCATACTATTTAAACTTTCTCGTTGTAAATTCAAACATAGTTTGCTTTAGATAGTGTTTATGATGCTTGAATCTTGTTTAACATAAAGATGTTGACATGGAAAGTATCAGTATAATAGTAAGAAGATTTATCAAATATGGGAATTTATTTTTCATGGAAAAACATCTTTCAAAAACAGAAATAATTGTTAATTTTTTCAAAATACATTAAACTCATACTATTCATTCAATACATCAGCAATGTCATATTTTATACCAAGACAAGAAGGTGGGAGGAAAAACAAAAATATACATAAAAAATATTGTAAATGCATGAAATTTTTTTTGTCAGTCGCCAATGGATATTTATAGTCGCCCTGGCACCCGGAATTTGTCGGACACTGGTTATATATTATTATTTATTAATTAATTATAATTACTTTTTAAATTAAAAAATCTTCAAACATTTTTTTCATTCAGGTGCCAAAGTGTAAAGGGTGAAAATTGAAAGGGATTGTGTTGTTCTAATTTTATTTTTCCACTTTTCCTAATTTTTTCCATTATTTTTCATTCTTGCCTGGTTTTTTCCACTTTTTGCTGCTGTCCTGGCAAAAATGCATTTTTGCCGGCAAAAACCCAACCCTGATTGATTATCAATACATCTTAATATTGCAGTCTCACAAGGGAAGTATGAATCAGTGTAATTCCTATTGAAACCAAACCAAGCTTAAATTAAAGAGCATGGTCAAAAACATAGGGTAGAGAGCAAATTTGCTGCAATAACCCCCCCCCCCCCGTGAAGCGAGAAAACGATCCTAAAAGTTTTAGCTGTTTCTATGAAAACCAATGAAACAGCCCATTAACAAGGCAGTGCGATGCAGTTGTTAGAGCGTTTAGTTTCAGTGAAAAAGGTCATGAGATCAAACTCCGGTGGCTGTTCGCAGTTTTTTTTTTTTTTATATATATATAAATGAAATAAAATATAAAAATAAATGAATAATTTAAAGGGGGATATGTATTAAATTCAATTAAAAAATATACTATGATATATTTTTAATTATTAAAATATTTGAAGAGCTTGTTTCCAAAAGGCGTTGCTATGTCAAAATTTTCAAAAATTGACATTTCGATGGAAACAATTCCAGCACTTGCCTAACAATGTATTTTCAAAAAGTAGAAGTTCCAAACAGAGTTTGGTCGTACTGAAAACAGAGGGTGAAATTTGTGTTTTTTTCCAAAAAGAATTAAGTCACAAGTAAGTTTTGTGCCAAAAGGGATTAAGTCAAGTTTAACCAATTGCAGCGTGCCTTGAGATCACGTGGTTTGTCTGGCCTTGGGTGAAAAGTCAAAAGCACAGAAATGAATGTAGTTGTAGGTTGTCACATTGAGATAGATTTTTTTTTTTTTTTTTTTCTAATAAGGTTAAGTTGGAAAAAATAAAATGAGTGATTCGAATGAAGCTGTGGTATTATCTCCACACCCCAAAAAGCATAAACATGATTCAAGTCAATGGGAAAAAAATAATAATAAAAAAAAAAAAAATCCCCAGTCATCGTCCGGTAAACGTGGAACAGTCTCCTGCAGTTATATTGGCAGTGTGTTTTGTAAGGCAAATATCCTCACAACCAATGTTATCGAAGGAGCATTTAAGGCCAAGTGTAGCGATACTGATAAACAGCGACAAAATAATTTTTTGTGTTCTCATATGAAAATTACACCTAAGAAAGCATATCGTCCATGGAAAAATAAATTAAAAATAAGACAGATAAGTATAAAGTTCTTTATTCCTAATGACACAGATATTCCCGTATGTGCTATCATATTTCGAACCATCTTCTGTGTGGGAGCAAAAAGAGTTGGAAATATTGCAAATTATTTCTTCAAGAATAAAACTGGAAGACCGGAATGTAGAGGTGGAAAACACATTAAATTTAATATTGAAGACAAGAAGTAATTGATACATGAGCACATACTAAATTTTCGTTGCCATTCTAGTCATTACGGGAGAAAAAAGACGCCTCACAGATAATACCTTCCTGCGAAGTTTAACATTAGAAAAAGGTAGAAAATGTTCATAGAAAAATATAAAAAGGAGTGTACTTATAACCTTTATTAAAATGTGCTTGAAAACAAATTAATCTTGGTTTTGGAATCTCGAAAAAAGACATTTGTTCCTTCTGTATCAGGCAAAAAAATACAAATGATTTCAGGAAAATGTACAGAAAAAAAAAAAAAAAAAAAAAAAGACCGGGTTAACCGAATTTTTTATTCATAAGCAGCGAAGAAAAAAAAAAAAAAAAAATATATATATATATATATATATTCAATTTTAGGAGAAAAGCTTAAAGGAGAAGATGAAATTACAATGTGTTTTGACCTGATGCAAAATCAGAAATTCGCATGCACACCTATTTTCGAAGCCTATTATTCACGTCAGCAATGGCAATAGTCTTTCTGTGTAATTATCCATCGGGGTAAAAACAGTGCGCAAGCAAAGGAAGATATATTTTTTTATACTTAGAGTAAACACGCGGCAGGACATGCTCCCAGTGAAATTGCGAGTGCTTTATATGATTTTTCGATGAAGCATATACCTCCAGAAGTGAAAAGTGTTCGATTGTACATTGACTTGTGCAGAGAACAAAATAAAAATTATGAAATGTGTTAGGAATGCTTTCAGCAGTGGCTACTCAAAAGTACCCAACCTTCGCAAACTACTTCCCAATGCGTGGTCAATTGCACTTACCAGCAGATAGAGTAATCGGCCGAGCACAGACTAGTTTAAATAAAGTGGATACAATTTTACTCCTTAAGGAATATTTTGAAAAATTCTCCAAGATTGAAAATCTCTTCAATTATAAGAAGCAGTGGAATATTTTAGATTGGAAAAATTTTGCGCATAGTTATCTGAAAAGGAAACAAGGTTTCTTGATTTCAGAGGCAAAAGTGCTGGAAATTATGAAGCGAGATGTGGGAATCAAGACAACATACTGTGGTTCATTTTGCCGTCACAAGATCCTGAAATGCGGGTAAAAAATTCTCCCATGTGCTCCTTCTGAAATAAAACCTAAAAACAATATGAAATAAACGAAAAAATTAGATGGTTTGAAATTATTTAAAGCTTTGGTAATTAACAAATTGCATGAATGTTTTTATTTTTATGAACAATCTTGCAACGGCACACCTAACACTAACATAAGTGAAAATAATGATAGCGATGAATAAATAGAATTTGTAAATGAAAATTTGTGGTAACTACGTTCCAAAATTAAGTATCTAAAATTTCTACTGTATTTACATGGGGGAAAAAAATACTTTGATTAATTTCAAATGGAAGCAACTCATTTTATTTCGTCATTTGTTTGTGCCAAAAGGGCGTAAGTCATAGTTTTATTCTAAAAGGGGTTAAGTCATTTTTTTAAAATAACTATACTGTCAGGATTTTTTTAACCATATAATTTTGTGTTATTATCATCGATAGATTACTGAGAAAAATTATCTTTTCCTTAAATTCAATAATAAATCTTATATAACAAAATCACGTTTTTTCAAGAATGGAAAAAATCGACTTAACGGCATTTGGAAACAAGCTCTTCATTTTATTTCAACATTTTTCTTTTTTTTTCTTTTTTTTTTTTTTAATTTTTCTTTATCTATATAAATAAAGAGAAGTGTCTGTGTGTCTGTCTGCGCTCTGGTGCTCATACTACTGATTACAGAGCTATCAGATTTGGCATATAGGTACCTGAGACCCTGCAGGAGTGCATCTCATCGAGATTTTTTCGAATTTGAATTTTTTAAATTAATGTTTTTTCAATTTTAAACATTGGCTTTTATGTTTCATTTTTCATGAATTTATTCTTCGATTGTAATCATCTGCATATCTTAGCAACGGCTATATTACGAAATTTATTTTTTATTTAATACATTCATTTGATGGCAAAATCTTTTTTCTCTTTTTAATTTATTATATTTATTGAAAATAAAATGGTAATTCAGTAGAAAAAATTAGGTATATTAAATTTAAAATTTAAAGACGTATTTATAACAGTTATGTTTATGTATAATTTTTGTAATATAACAACATTTATTTTTCATTTGTTAATTAAATTTCTTTAATTTTTTTTTTTTTTTTTTTTTTTTTTTTTTAATAGTATTTGTCAGGAAAAAATGGTAGTATGTAGTAGAAAGGATTAAACTGATTGAAATTTATTTGTTTTTTATGTATTTAATTCCTTTTAAAAGAAATTCTACTTTTTATTTTATTTCATTATATTGGTCGGAATCAAATTGTTATACAGTATAAATAGCGTGAGCTATAAAATACATGGTCTAAAAACTAAAATATTTATATATACAGTATTTTTATATATACAGTTATCTTTAAAATCGTAGTTCTTAAATAATAGCAGACCCACCTGTTGTCAATAAATATTCATATTGAAATGTCTAGGAAAGAGATTTCTGCAGGCAGTGTGGGTACCTGAACCCGATCCACTGCGGGCAGAAAAGAGCTGCCGTAGACAACGGGTACCCGAAGCGAAGTTTCGAGCAATTTCAATGTAATTAATTTAGTTTTTACTTAAAATGTGATGTAAAAAATAAATACTGATCCAATTCTTTTGAAAATTCATTTAAATATAGTGACCAGCGAAGCGGGCGTAGCATGCTAGTAATTTAAATAAATGAATAATTTAAGGAAAAATATTTTTCTTTATTGCACATTTTTTTCTTTCCTAAAGTTTAATTTTTTCATTAATATTTTACGCCAAAGTCGCTAGTAGGAAATGCTGATCGCCTGCTTTTAATTTTGTTATTTTTTATACATAAAAATAAATATTCTGCTAAATTATTAAAACATATTATTTCAAGAGAAAAAATGTTTTTCAAATGAATAGTGCAACAGAAAATAATATTTAGATTGCATTGTTTCATCTGCTTTTAATTGCGCTATTATTCATACATAAAGGGAAAGAACTTTTACTTATTGTTATAGTTCTGATGGACCTTGCATATGTTTACATTGTGATTTACATTTCCAAAATTTAAAAATCTAGTTATATATGCATTTTGTTAAGTTGGTTATGTCAAATAAAAACCCAATAATTTCGAAAATGTTCACGATATGTGTTAACGTTGAACAAGATTGTAGTGAAATTAATTGTGATGAATTTTCTTTTACCCGTTGTTCTCATCATGAAAAGTGCTTATGCTTTGATCATTTTCTTACTTCTAATCATAGTGATTATTAACTTGAAAATAAATTCGTGCATTTAAACATGATTTTTTCTTTCACAAAGAAGTAGTTTTACCCTATATGTTTCTTAATAGTATCTTTATATAGAGTATATTTATTTATTTATTTATTTTTAATTAAGTTTAATAATTATTTTCTCTTGAGTTATTAATTTATTTTAATGTTTTATTTTTCATTAATAAAAAAAAAGAAAAAGGCATTCTGTTGGAGTTTGAACTCAAGTAAACTTAAGGAAAATGTGTAATAAAAACAGTATTTAAATTATAAAGAAAAATTATTATTTTTTTTAAATTGAAATAAAATATTTTAATAATTAAAAAATATATCATTATAATTTAATTTTAAGTTTAATATATACCTTACATAAGCTTTTCATCGTTTTGGCTGATTAATTTCAGTCGCAATCGCGACCATCCTCAGAGCCATGACAATCGTTTACGTCCTTTGATCAGGAAAAAAAAAAAAAAAAAAAAAGGACGTAAACGATTGTCATGGCTCTGAGGATGGTCGCGATTGCGACTGAAATTAATCAGCCAAAACGATGAAAAGCTTATGTAAGGTATATATTAAACTTAAAATTAAATTAGTATGCTTTTCTTTAAAAATAAATTAATATATCATTATATATTTTTAATTGATTTTAAAACATGTCCCCCTTTAAATTATTCATTTATTTTAATATTTTATTTCTTAAAAAAAAAAAAGGAAGAGAAAGAAAAGTGCAAGCGGCCACTGAGGTTCGATCTCATGACCTTCCTCACTCAAACTGAGCACTTTAACCACTGCACTCCGCCGTCTTGTTAACAGGTTCTGTTTTGTTGGTTTTGATAGAAACGGCTAACTTTTAGGGTTGTTTTCTCACTCCATGGGGGGTTGTTGCAGCAAATTTGCACTCTATCCTATGTTTTTGACCATGCTCTTTAATTTAAGATTGGTTTGATTTCAATAGCAATTTTACTGATTCAACTCCATATGAAAGGAGAGATGATCAATGTAGTGCAGAATTAAAAATCCAATCATTTCTTGATTTTAGGCTCATTTATTATATTTAGATAAAACAAATAAACAAGACTGTATTCAGCTAATTTTTAAGATTAAAAGAAAAGAAATTGAAATATTTTTACAACAAGGAAGAATGTATATAAGACTAACTTGAACGAACCTGTGCTAGTTGAATGCTTTAGATCAATATACAAACAAAATGGGAATTCTTCGCAAATAATAATTTTCTATTGATAATATAAATAATGCATGAACTCAAGGAATAACAAACCTTTTCTTATGCCACATCTCTTTCACAAGTAGCATGTAGCTCTTAGAAAGACCAGGTTTCTTTTCAGATCTCACAAATGTATCACATTCAAGAAAGAAATTTGTTAACTGGGGACTAAACAGGAGAAAATAAAAAAAGATTAAAAAATCAGCTATACTTTAACATCAATTAAAGGAAAAATAAATATTTATATATCCAAAAATATAAATTAAAATTAAATAATGAGAAAGGCTCTCACACTACTTTCTGTTACCCTACAATATTGCAGACATATTACAGTAAAGCACCGTTTATACGTCTTTCAAGGGACTGGTGTAAAAGGACGTATAAATAAAAAGACGTATAATCGAAATAAAACTTTGATTACTTCAAATTTAATGGAACTGAAGCAAAATTTGTGCAAAAATGATAATTAACAAAGTTTTTAAAAATAGTTACTAGTATATTACTTTATAATAGAATTTAAGCTTAAAGATAATTAAATTAAAAAGATTTATCATAAAATGTAAGACAAATCAAGGCATTAACACATAATTTGAGAACTAATTATATACTCTAGATTTTGATTATTGTATTACATTATCTTGAATACTATATGATCAAATATATAATGCATATTTGTTATAATAAATGTTATATGATTTATGTCCAATGCAGATAGTTATTTACTTACATTAAAAGATCTTTAATACTCGCCAAGGGCATGCTGATTATCTGTGAGTATTAAAAACTGCATTGTGAATTGAATTGAGTTCATTAAATGCTTTTTCACTTATATTTTGACAAACAAAATAAGTTCGAAGCCTTTTAGTACCGTCCATTGTGCCTTTAAAGGAAGTTACAATAACTTCTTCACATTCTACATCATCATCACTTAAATTAGCATCAAACAATTTGTTTTCTATTAGTTAATCGATTGTGAATAGTTCAAAAGTCATGATAGGTATCCTAGTTCAGATATTCATCAAAATTCATACAGGGTTACCACTCAAACTGGAGAATGAAATTCCCTGACTTTTTCAGATTTTCCAGGTATATTCTGAAAAAAATTCCAGTCTAACCGTATATTGAGCATTGACTGTATTGAGGGCAATATAATTATGGTAACACTTGAAAATACAAAATTTACATGACAAAAGTTGCTTATAGTGATAGCATTTGTCGCTTATAAGCGAGATAATAAATTTCTTACACAAGCACAAAAGAAGGGTGGGGATGTTTACAAAAAATGGTGGAAGCTAAGAAAGAAAAAAAAAAGGGGGAAAAATGACCGTGCATTAACAGATTTTTTTTTCTTTTGTCAATCACTGTGTGAAATTCCCTGACTTTTATAGTCAATTTTCAAATTTCCTGACTATTCCAGGTTCTCCAGGTTTTCTAGGTAGCGTGGCAACCCTGTTCATATTTAGAATGAATTCTAGACCTTATTTGGAACAGAAAAATGACCAGTCGAGAAAGTTTGTGATTTTTCAAATGATGGAAAAAACATATAACTGATATTGAGGGCATAGAAACGAAGAATTTTTGCATTAAAATGAATTGGGACGTCACTAAAAGGATGTATAAATGTAAAAGGCATATAAACAAGAGACATATAAACGGTGCTTTACAGTATTACAGTTTAAGATGTTACCTTTAAGGTACTGTATCTGAACATTTTTTGTGTATTTTAACAAAGTGTTATCTAACATAGAGTGAGATGAAAGCTATTGCCCCTGCCTCTAACAGAGAAAAATATATTCTTCTCTAAACCCAGGAAAATTTTTCAACGTCTTGGATGCCAAAGAGAAAAAATGAATAGTGGACAACTGTTTCGGTAGTATTTAGCATACCATCTTCAATGCATAAATAAGGAAATGAGAGGGAAGTGCTCTTATGTATAGGAAAGGAATTTAATTCTGATCAACCAGTAGAATTATGTGGAAAGTGGGGGATTAGCCAATAGGAAACTGAGAAATGGTATTTCTGAAAAAATATAGAAAAAAATGAATAGCAGACAACTGTTTCGGTAGCATTTAGCATACCATCTTCAATGCATAAATAAGGAAATGAGAGGGAAGTGCTCTTATGTATAAGAAAAAGAAAGGAATCGAATTCTGATCAACCAGTAGAATTATGTGGAAAGTGGGGGATTAGCCAATAGGAAATTGAGAAAGTGTAGTTCTGAAAAAATATAGAAGAAATTAAGAAGATGTGGACTGAATGTAAAATTTCAAACAATCAGACAAATGGGGTATAGTGAAGTCACAATTAACAATACTTTCAAGATTCTTATAGATGCAAAAACTTCAAAGAGTTTGTGAGTAGATTTGGGCCTGCAAATTATTTTAGCTGTATCAAATACAAAATTATATTTTTTCTCCCAGAAATGTTTTGTAATGCTCTCCCATTGATTTATATTGTTTTAAACTTTCATTGTTTTAAAGGAATGTTTGTTTAAAATCCGTTTCAGATACTTGATAAAAGACAATATATTTTCTCTGTCACTAGCAATTTCAATCCCAACCAATAATTTTAATAGCTCTTCTTCATAGCAATGAAACCTTCTACCGTACTAATACATGCACAACAAATTTTTATTGTGTGTAATTGTATTTAGAAATAAATAAACAAATTAATAAAAAGAAATGAATAAAGAAAGTCTAAAATTTCATTTTACCAGTTTGATAATGCTTGAAGAGCAGAATTCATGTAACAAGTATTACCCATGTTTTGAAGACCAGTCAAACCTATTACAATAAAGAAAAAAAAAAAATTGTGTAAAAATTAAAATAAAAAGCATCTTAAAATTATATATATATATCCATATAAATGAAATTAAGAAAATATATATAGCTAAAAAATAGCACTTGTGAAATTTCATTATGAAATATTATAGAATCAGATATAGTAAACTTTTAAAAGAAAAACTATTAAATTGGAGTAAACAACTTTATGAAAATTTAGTATATATTTAGAGCCCAACTTAGTCTAATTGCAGACTGGGCAGGACATTTCTTCAGGAACATCTTATATTCTATTATGCTAATTCATTATTTTATTTATTGGTTTTTAATTTTTAGAAATATATTTCTTTTCAAATAATTCCAATGCATAAAAATTAATTCTGAGCATAACTGTAATCATTCAACTTCAGACTCTGCAAACATTTAAATTCAAGCCAGTTTTCAGTCAAAATCCCAAGCAATTATTTAAAATTAATAATCTGCATTTATAATCTAGCAGCGATCTAAAGAAACTACACACTAAAACCTGATAAAATCACTGATAGAAAGGAGTTTTTAAAAAAGTTTTACCTTTCAATAACAGCTAAAAACATCTGCAATCAATAGCGATCTCAATTCACAATTTATTAGACTTGGTTTTTCAGGATTCGACAGAATCTGACTCAAGCTGTAAACTATAAATTGACTATCACCGGGAACGACTACTAATAATTAAATAAATAGATAATGATATGCTTTACAAGATGAACACTTAGGGTTGTTGCTTTACAGTTACATTTTACACCTTAAAGCTCATTAGACCAGTAGACTTATAGTTTAAAAGCAGACAATACCTAATCTTGCTTACAGCCAAAGCCCATATTATTCTATGGGGAAATTTCCTTTCACAATTACTCATTACATAATGTATTTTTTTAAATTCCATTTTTATATTTAGAAAATTCATAATCATTAAATTAATACTTGTTTTCAAAAAATTGATTTTTCGCATTTTTAATATTTTATTTTCTAACTAAAAAATGCAGTTACTTTTTTAAACTCAAAAATAAAATGTAAAAAAAAAAAAATAATAATAATAAATAAGTTTTAAATTAGGTAATGAGTAATTGTGGAAACAAATTTGCACATAGAATAACATGGGCCTTGACTGCCAGCAAGATTAAGTATTACCTGCTCTAAAAGTTGATTCTGAATTACTTCGAATATTGATGGCTGAAATGGAATTTTAACTTGGTGTATAGGAACTTGAAACATCAGAGCACTAACCATTCTGTCAGTCACCAGACGGGCCACCCACAATGATGCATATATTTAGAGCAATATAAATCAGTAGAACTGCATTAAGATTAAAAATAGGCAATGTGTATATTACCTAGGATAATTATAAAGAGCATTGATATAAATTTCTTCATTAATTTCTAAATAATGGATTTAGATCTTATGCTTTATTATGGTATACATTTTATTATTATTATTATTATTATTATTAACCCATTAAGCACAAAAGCTCCCGCTGTGGGAACATTTGATTAAGAATTTTTTCCTCCACAAGAAATTTATATATATATATATATATATATATATTTTTTTTTTTTTTTACGTTGAATATTGAAGTGCCTAGCCTTTTGTTTTTTAATTGTACAAAGAAAATTGTCTGCTTTTTCTGCATAAGAAAAACAAATCGCCAAAAATAACTCATCCCAGTGCAAAGGGTTTAAAACAACAGATGTGAAATGAAACATTTCTTTTCTTAAATTATAACAAACAAGGATAAAGAAAAGTAATTTAAAAGGGTTTTGCAGTTTATCAATATCTATTTTACCCCTATTACGTGCCAATTTTACCAACTTTGAGGAATATAACTTCTAACAAAACATATATATTAATTATTTAAACTACATATGATTAGAAATGCACATTGAAACCCAAAACATACGGAAATTAAAAAATTTTCAGTGGGATTCATATAGCGGCGTTTAATGAAAATGGCGTGTATAAAAATACAGTTTATTTTTAGATAACATATATATATATATAATAAAGATGATCTATTAAGCATAGTAGAAGCCAAGCAACAGATACAAGATCACTGAAACACCAATGACCAATAAGATAAAAAAAAAAAAAAAAAAAAAAATATCAGTGGATGAAATACACTAATGTAAAGAAACCAGATCTATTAATTAACAGCCTGCAAAACAAACGAATCAATAAAGTAAAACAACATATCCTAACTTAAAACCATAAACTTATCAAAATTAATAAAAAAACAACCCAAGAAACACAAGATAGGAAGAAGGAGGCAGGCGGCAAGACTTGTGACTTGCCTGTGGGGTTACACTAGTTTTACGCCGGCAACACTCCCCCAGCCTGCCACGACCAGAACAGAAACCAGATGGATTTAAAAAAGCAAAATTTCAAAGCAGATGAACAACAATGAAATCACGAAGCAACTATGAAATTCACCGATTGATCACATTGTGTTTAACAGTATAATTAGAACATTAAATATAGTTGACAACTCAAAAAGGAAGAATCTGAAATTTTATTGGAAAAAGAAAGTTTGCATAGTAATACAAAGCAAATGCAACAAGCCTTCTACTTCTTTTTTTTTTTTTTTTTTTTTAAATTTCACAAACCCACCCAACCATCCAGCCTTACAACACCACCCCACCTCCGTAATCAAACATCTGCCCACCCAACCACCACCTTTTTTATTGTCTTTTATTATTTTATAATTTTTTTGTTGATATACACAAAAGTGTGCACAGCTTTTTTTTTTGTACTGACAGAGACATGGTTAAGGATATAAAATAGAAAATACAAAGTTTTTAGGAAAACCCATTTTAGCAGTGGCTGTGATCAGTTTATTAATATTTTTGTTTTTAAACTTTGCAGAGCATAAAGTATTAATTCGAAATAAATGGTTAATGATGATGTTTCTAAATACCGAAAGATGCAGACAGGAATTAAAATGTGTAAATAAGTTTACATTAAAACTAAAATCTTGCTGTTTGTCATAGATATCTGTGTAAAGTTTATTACTATCGATGATTATTTTGAGATCTAAAAAGTTAATTGATTGATTAGTTAGAGTATTTTGAGTTAGCTTTAAATTAGGTGGATAATTGAAGGAAAAGCCATTTTGTGAGTTCTTGTTGAGATAAAATACAATAATATCATCGATGTAACGATAAAATCGAACATCATCATTGCAAATTTGCTTTTCATAATAATATAGATAGAGATCTGCCAAAATACTGGAGCTACAACCTCCTTGTGGGATATATATATATATATACATATATATGATAGAAAACTGGTAAATAGACTTAGAAAAGATTCAGTAATTTTATACAAATATTATATTTGAACAAAATTATAAACAAAAATTAAATTTGAACATAGAAAAAGAAATCATAATTGTAAAATTTAAATCTAAAATTATGATAGAACAATTTAATACAACAAGTTCATTTTACACTATATACATCAAATTCTCTTGTAGATAGAATTTTCTTTCATTACTTCAAAATTATTTCCCTTGATTTTATTACATTTAAGTAGAAATGTAACTCTGTTGGAAGTCATAAATGAAGTTTCATGCAATAAAAAATACTAATGAATGATACCTTTGGGCTTTATATTATCTTCAGGAAATTCTAATTCATCATCAGAATCTGTGTCTGATTTTGCAACAGTAGGCTGAGCTGTTAGCATTCCAGGTATAGGGGGATCGTTATTTTCTAAGAAAACTTCACATTTGCATATCAAGCAGTATACTTGAAATGTGGCAAGATTTAACATTAAAGAATGTTCAGTATTTTTCTGAAAGAAAGTTTTTTTTAATCATAAAAATATGTGCATACAAAAATAAAGTATAATAATAATAAATTGAATGAAAGAAAAAAAAAAAAAAAAAAAAGAAAGAAAGAAATCTGTCTTTAAGAGATTTGAATTTAATGCCAGAGGCATATACATTCATTTACCAAAATACTTTAAATTTTCTTTCTTTTTTTCTTTATATATATATATATTCTAATAAAACTTTTTTAATGTTTTGTTTCCATTTCAGATTAAAAATAATTTTGTTTATTATTAACGATTAGTGAAAGAGTTAAAACCATTTGTTTATTGTAATGCTTTCTCTTCTACCAAAATAACTGTAGATAAAATAAACATTGGCAAGTAATTTTCTTTGAGATTTCACAACCTGTCAGATTGATTTCTAATTCTCCAAAACCCTTAATTCTTGGTTTGTGTCAAAGTAATTAAAGCTACCTGACGACAGATAGAAATGAATTTTGACTAATTAAAACAAGTCCTTAATTAAAACATTTCTTTATTAAAACATACGTAAGAAACAAGATGGTAGATCAAGTTCAAAATTTGGCTGAGACATTAACATAGGCTATGAATACACTTTGTTTCATGCAAATTAGCTCACAAATACATTTTTTATGTGAATTAGACAGTTTCAAGCGATACAGGTAAAACTACCTATCTTGCAAAACCCCTGAAAATTGTTCCTTGCATACAGATAGGGAGATTTATTAATGATATATAGGGGTGAAACTACCTAACATGCAAAAACCCTGAAATCTGCTATTTGCATGCAGATAGGGAGGGCTTAATGATATATATCCTATAGCTACCTGCAATAAGTAATATTTAAAGAGTTCTTAATACATTTTAAGGCAAATTAAACAATCAAAATGACAAATTTCTATAAAAACAAAATAATTTAACAAGAAATTCAGAGACAGCAAAAATTTTAAAAACCCTGAATTCAGGGGTAGCCCCTGAAAAGTTTCACCCCTGGACATATCATATGGCTACCTATATTAAATGATACTTGCAGTCTTCATAATACATTATAAGGCAAATTAAACATTCAAAATGAGAAATTTCTGTAAAAACGAAGTATTTAACATGAAATTCAGAGACAGTAAAAATTTCAAAAACCCTAAATTCAGAGGTAGTCCCTGAAAAGTTTCACCCCTGAAGTGATTAATAAATTTGATTGAAACCTTGAGATGGACTATGTAGGGTAGGTGCTCCAGTAATTGACATCTTTCCCAAAATAATTAAGAAATAAGAAATAAAAAGCACATATTTTACATATAAGAATTTTATCATTGTATAAGTCAAACACTGAAGCATAGGATGCCAATAACTGGTAAAATGAAAAACTATCAGTGTCAAACACTGGAACATAGGATGCTAATTACTGGTAAAATAAAAAACTGACAGTGTCAATTACTGCAACACTGAGTGGGTGTAAAATAAAAATTCATAAAAAAAAATAATAATAATGATTATCAAATGTACATATTTTAACATATATGTGGTTCTGAAAGTCTTTTATGCCATATATATTAACTTAAGATTTCAAAAATAGTTTCTGATGACTAAAACATTAAAAACGTCAGAAACTGCTCTAAAAGTATCAATCATTGGAGCACTTACCCAACTTTCTGAATTTCAATCAAATCTGTTCATAAATCTGTTTATTATATGAATTTGAAACTATCAAGTGGCTGTCATTTAGAAAGAAGATGGTAGATCAAGTTGATCAGCAAATTCATCCACGATATTTTTAAGGTAAGTCCATTGTCCAACTTTGGCTTAAACTGATTCAGCATTTTGATGTTTGAGGTTAAAGCCAATTGAGACTATGGTCTTACGCCTGGGTGTCCTAAGGGGGGAAGGGATCTTTTAAAGGGCTCTTAGCCTGTATTCACAGAAGTTTTGAAGAAAACCATCAAAAACTCAGAACAGTTAGACTGACGAGCGTGACCTGGGTTTGAGACTATGGATTTAATATTATTTTCTATTACATATAGAGAGAGATAGATAAGTAGCTAAACTAAACGATTGCAGTAGGTTGACTCTATAAAAATAAAGCAAATAGTACTTAATAAAACTATAAAAACCTGTGATCTTGCTTCATTTTACAAAGGCAGAAAGCTTTTTCTACTGAGGGCCCTCGGCATCGTCGGTGCCTCCCGCTTTCAGTGGACGGCGACTACCTTGTTCTTCGTCTTGATTAGGTAATCGCCGCGGGAGGCACTGCCGCCGCCGAGGGTCCTCAGGCAAAAAAGCTTTCTGCTTTTGTGAAATGAAGCAAGATCACAGTTTTTTATAGTTTTATTAAGTATGTAATATGCTTCGTTTAAAAAGTTTAGAATTATGGCAAAGCAAATAGTTTGTCGGCAGATCACATCCGGGCAGACCACTCCTATTTTTCATTGGTCTAGATTTAACTACTTTGGTGATGAAAGTTGGCTATTTTTTTTAGTAAAAACTGATGATTTTTTTAAAAGATACCGCATAGATGTTATACTTTTTAAAAAGAGCTAAAAACTGTTCATTTTTTTGTGAGGACACTATATACATCAAATTATTAGATTTAAAGATATTATGTTGCAAAGTTTCACAACACAATATCATTCAATTGCTTTTGATGAAGGTTGGCCATTTTTTTTAGTAAAAACTAATGATTTTTTTTTAAAAAAAGGTACTGCATAGATGTTATACTTTTTTAAAAGAGCTCTAAAAACTGTTCATTTTTTGTGCAGACACTATTTTCATAAGTTATTAAATTTAAAGATATTACATCGCAAAGTTTCACAATGCGATATCATTTAATTGCTATCTTAAAATAAGAGTCTAATATTAAACAAAAAACAGTCTAATATTGAAGAATACTGAATAACATTTTAAAAATTATCAGTTTTGAAGTTCTAAGAGCTGCAATTTTTAAATTAAAGCGTACTTATTTCCCATATATAATCCATTAAATTTGTAAACAATTGTTGATTCATTCTTGAGAATCATTCACATAAGACCATAGAGCATTGTTGCAAAACAGAAGAAATATTTAATTTAATTTAATTTGTAATATGTTATTTTGACTTTTTGACCTTAAAAGGAATTTTTAATTATGTTACAAAGCTCAAAATGTGATATAAAAAATAAATAGTGATTCAATTCTTTTGAAAATTCATTTAAATTTAGTGAACAGCGAAGAGGGAATAGCATGCTAGTTCTAAATAAACCAACCTAAAACTGTGTCATTTTAACAAATATTCATGAATTAACTCTCTGGGGATTATGGGGAAGGATCAATTAAAAAAAGAATAAAAAAATGAATGGAAATGAGGATAAAAAGTCTGAGAGTTAGAATGGATAATCTTTAATGAATAAGAACCAAATTTAAAAGGGAAAATGTCGTGCAAAAAGATAGATGTTAAAAAGAAAATTCTGAGCAGAAAAAAATAAGAAAATGTTTAATCTCACAAACAAAATGTTGAGTTGCTTCAGATGTTATCAAGAATTGGAAACAATGGGAAGGGGGATATATTTATTAGTTCTTTGATGAAAATTCTATAAAAATAATTCCAAAAGCTCGTCATAAACTTTAAACTCAAATTGGAAGAATTCAAATTCATTCAAGTGGTCAATATAAGTTTGGAAACCAGGCAAATTCTTAGATTGAAGAAATGGGCCTATAACATTGATAATATGCAGGGTGATTCCTTATTGCAATGACAAACTCAGGAGGGTAATAATTTATTAATGTTATATGCTAATAAGGAGGCTAATAATTTATTAACCTCCTGAGTTTGTATTAATCTTCTATTAGAAGAGCTCATATGGAGCATACAAATGTATATCAATCTTGTTCTACCCCAAACCGTTTTCTAGCTATTAGGAATAGAATGAGAAAGCTAAAAATCTTACAATATCCTAAATTTTTTAAGATACTAACTAAACATGCTCCATAAAAATCAAGCACATATTTAAAAAGAGCAGAAAAAATCCTACAAAACAACATCAATAGTGTTAAAATATCTAGTCATAATAAGATGTTACAAGTACTGAAATTGAGAAAAAAATACAAAACAAATATCTGCTCAAAATTTTTATTGGTAATTCCACAAAAAAAAAATTCTAGTTACAATAGATAAAATTTACTGAAAATTGGCCTGTTCCAATAGCTTATGAATAAGTTTATAATGAACCACATTGATTGACTAGTGCCAGAAAAACTTAGCTGTTTATTATACACCATTCGTTTTCACATTTTCAAAAAGAAAGACTCCTCCCAACACACTTTAAAATTCTCCTTACTAACTGCCATTAGTTTCACTTTGATCATACTTAAATACATTAATTTACTGTTTATATATTACATTGATAATACTTTATGTTCATTGTAATATTATTATATTATACATGCATTCATTTGTATTTTCATTAAAATAATAATAATAATAAAAATGTTCATATAGAAATCATTGTAATTAAACATCAGAGGAGTTTATCTCACAAAAGACCTAAAACATCAATATAAAATGTGTTTATTTTACAAAGCAATGCAAAAAAAAAAAAAAAAAAAAAAGTAATAAGTATTTAAAAAAAAAAAAAAAAAAAAAAACAGACAGACATGTACTCCATGCCTAGAATTAAAGTACGTATGTTTAAAGAAGTCTACTCCAGCTTTTTTGTTTTCACAGTTTTATAAAACTAACACATTTTATACAGTGAGATGTTTTATATATTTCAAAGGATAAACTATTCCTATGTTTAATTACAATAATTTCTGTATTAACTTTTTAAAAAATGAAAATACAAACGAATGCATACCACAATATTATGATACAGAAAAACACAAATTATCGTGTATGTAACAAAATAAACTGTAAATTAATGCACATAAGTACAGAGGTCTATGCAGGTTTTAATTTTCGGGTCCTTTTTTTTTCTGAAAATCAAAATATTTTTGTGAAATTTCTATTTATTTTCATGAAAAAATAAAATATCATGTGAAACCTTCCATTTTTACAGTCATTGTCTATAATGTTTAATATCAAGTTAATAAGAGTTTTGTTGAGCTAAATTAAGGTATTAATTAAAAGTAATATTGAAAACAAGGAAACGCTTTATAAAAGGATAATTTTTATGAAACAAAATCTTGTGAAGGGGCTCATTTTATAAATTTGAATTTTGTGAAGCATCCCTTTTTATGGATTTGAATTTTGTGAAGAAGACAAAAGAGACTCAAATTTCGCCTAGATCAACCCCTGAAGTATGATCAAAAGTGAATAATTACTAATGAGAGTTGGTAAGAGAAGTTTCAACATGTGATGGGAGGAGTTTTACTTTTTTAAAACATGAAAATGAATATGGTGTATAACAAACAAGCAACCAAATTTCTCCAGCATTAGTTAACTGATATGGTTAATTATAAACATCTTCGAAAGCTCTTAAAATGGGCCAATTTTGTATTAAGTTTTATCAATTGCAGCTACAGTCGAACCTCGTTAACGTGAATTACTTTTAACATGAACTGTTTCCACAGTCCCCGTCAAAATGAAGATTAGTTACTGATAGCATGAACTACTGATAACATGAAAAAAAAATTTATTTTCCTTGAGATTCACGTTAATGAGGTTCAACTGTATAATGTTTTTGCAGAATTGCTGGTTATATTTTAGGGCAGATATTTGTTTTGTATTTTTTTTTTTTCACTGTTTCAATGCTTGTAACTTGCTATTAAATCAAGATATTCTAACACTATTGATGTTAATTAAATGAGAAAAACCTTTAAATGTACCTCATGTTTCGTGAATATTTTCATCTGGGCGCCCAGACCTTCTCAAACGATCATCTGTGCTGGATCTCTTCAGATGAGATGAAGAGATCCAGCACAGATGATCGTTTGAGAAGGTCTGGGCGCCCAGATGAAAATATTCACGAAACATGAGGTACATTTAAAGGTTTTTCTCATTTAATTAATTATGTGTAAAGTACTTCGTTTTAATTTAAATTTAATTTACTATTGATGTTGTTCAGTAAGACTTTTTTTTTTCTCTCTCTTTCTAAATATGTGCTTGATTTTTGTGCAGAATATTTAGAAATTTAAAAAATGACAGATATTGTAAGATGATTTAGCTTTTTCATTCTACATGCAGTAGTTTGAAAATGGTTTGAGATAGGACAGGATTGATATACATTTCTATGCTCCATATGAGGTCTTCAATCACCTCCCTAGTTTATCGGTGTGATAAGGAATCACTCTGTATATATTTCACTTGCTATAAAAAAGGAAAAAGATTATTAAATGTATGAGGCATGCTTGCTTAAATGCAATAAATCTAAAATAGTTAGAGCAGATATAAACGTCCCATTTTTTGATGAAATCATAAAACAGTTTTTATCCTATTAAACTTTTAGATAATTTTCATTCAAATAAATAATAATAATAATATAATTTCAAATTCTCCCTCTCTCTATATATATATATATAATGCCATCAAAAATGATGAAATTCAAAAGACAGAAGATAAAATAATAACATTAATAATAGTGTTTTTTTTAAAAATAGGATAGGATTTAAATTAGCTAACTTCTCAAAGTAGAATTTTTTCAGCGAAAATTTCATGATTGCAAGGAATAAGAAAAACTGAGAAGCAGTTTAAAAGTAAAATATTCAATATTTTCTATAACGCAGAACACATTTAGATCATTTATTTAAATTTCTCTTAAAGATACCACACACATGCAAATAATTCTTTCCCATTAAATATATACATATTCATCTTTCAACCATTATTATAATAATATAAACAACTGCATTCATACACACTCTTAAAAGAAAATTCTACGACAGAATCTTTTTAAAATATGTCCAATAACTTTGCTAATCCTAGGAACCATAATTATAACCTTTAGAAACAACCTTTTACTTTTTATTTAAAGAATCTAGGGATTTCCTGTCTGAAATCAGTACAACTGCTTTTTTCTATAAAGGAAAGTTGGCCTTGACGACTATAAACTAGTTTAACCACCTAATTATCCCAGATAGAGAGTTTATCGTGCCAGTTGTGTTTCAACTGCTGTCAGAAGTGATCAATTGCATGAGCTGTCTGGTTCTCAAGTATATATGAAAAAAAAATATATTCCCAGTAAAAGGACTAGATTTACTACCCAAAATCAGCATACATCTATGACTGTGAGGGATATCGCTGCAGCAGTTGTGGTACAGTATTCCAATATTTCCAGGATTATTAATCAAAAAAAGGAAAAAAGTTTGGGATATTTTCAACTAAAAAGAAAAGTAAAGGTGGATACAAACATAAGACAACACGTTGGATTTCTCACACGAAACAATAAAAGGTATCCCTGCCCTGCAACACAAGTACAAATCACCAGACAGAATTAGTTTCCACTAATTTGAACATTAATTTATCAAAGGCTTACTGAAGTAGGCAGATGGTGAAAAACACCACACAACAGTCTAACCCTGCAGCCAATCTAACACCTGCAATGAAGAGAAAATGTTTGTTAATGGGTAGGAAATATCAATTCTGGATTGTACTACAGTGCCTGGATAGAGAGAGCGCTAATATACGAATGACTAAGATTGATCGAAGTTTCAATTTAACCAAATTAATGAAGAACTTCCACAGGAAATACATTGAGAAGATTGAGTGGGTTGGGGACAAAATCTCGCGTGGACAAAATATCGCCAACATAAATGAATGGAATGCAAAAAGGAGTTGGTAATTATTAATAATGTTGTATAAAATTTCATGCCAACACATACCATAGTCAGAGCACTCACATACAGACAAATATATCTCAAAAATTGTTATAAATTTTGCTTAAAAGAGTTTAAAGACTATGTTAATTAACTTTTGTCAAGATTAGTCATAAAAAATGCAACCATACTTATCTATTTTAAAATTTTTAATTAAAGTTTCTAAACAGTGTTCAGCTTTGATGTCAGCAGTGAAGTACAAAATTTTTAAAATATATTTTGAATGGTGAAAAGCAAATGATAAAATAACTTAAAATTAAATCTATATAAAGTGATAAAGTTCCATTCTATAATGCATTAATTTATTTATTTATTTTAATTAATTAATTTAGATTTCTAAAGCCCTGTGTCCTTCAACAGAGACGCCATATTACACAAGTACAAATTTTCAAACAGATCATACTATTTTTTTGATGCGATATTTTGTCCGGATCCCCTAATATACGAATGACTAAGATTGATCGAAGTTTCAATTTAACCAAATTAATGAAGAACTTCCACAGGAAATACATTGAGAAGATTGAGTATACTCGGAAAATTCAATTTATATTCTTAGTGACAGTAAATTTTACTTTTTAAATTCCTGTTTTTGGACAGAGAAATATATCATTTACTGTTTAAATTATTTTGATGAATACATCTAAATTATTACTTATATCAACATTTTTATTAGAAAGACCCATGATTAAACTTATGATTATGGGAAATATCCTAATTCTCATATCATGTAAAGTGCCACTGATAGCCACTTACCAGCATAAATAATTATATTAGATGTTATATATAAAACAGATGGGTTGGTGACAAATCTTTTCTTCCTTCCGTTATTTTATGTGCATGGGAAAATGGACGCTTTTAAAACATAAAGCAATAAAACTATTATTCTATTATCCTGTTTACTTGAATAAAAGAGAGGAACTTGGACCACCCCATAGAGAGAACAGAGCTCTGAGAAGGAAGGAAAATGATGCTGCAGGGGATGTTAGGCTGTAAAAACCATCGTCCGGTCCTCGGAGGTGCGAACGCAAAATTCAAAGAAGTGTGTGAGAGAGAGGGAAATTTCTAATGAGATGCTTAGCTATTGGTGAAGCAAGCTACCAATAAAAATATAAAAAATAAGAATAATAATAAAAAAAAAAAGAGGTTCAGCCCCTCTCAAGGAGTCTAAAATAATATAGATTGACCAGAAAAAAAAAAGAAGGTATGGATATAAGATCTCGAAGATTTGTGATGAGTGAAAAATATTATTAAAAAAAATTCCCCGGATGCTCTAAGCGGTCGTGCTTGAAGAATGTTAAAAAAGAAGAAAAAGATGAATCTCTATTTAGTCGAAATTGATAATTTTTGCCTTTGATAAATATGCTACTGGAAATATAATTTTAACAGTCTTCATATATCCGAAGAGGCTATTGTTTTGGAGGATCCCTCATACCTCGAAATGGAGCAAAGAAGTAGTTTATTTTATGAAATATGCAATATGATCTGTGATGCGAAAAGAAGTGTTCCTTATCTAAAGAAGAAAAAGATGAATCTCCATTTAGTCGAAATTGATAATTTGTGCTTTTGATGAATATGCTCCTGGAATTACAATAGTAACAGTCCTCTTATATTCGAAGAGTCTATTGTTTTGGAGGATCCCTCATACCTTATGCAACATGAACGGTGATTGAAAAAAGGAAATGTTCTTTATCGATGAAAATTGTGCATATGTGGGGACTCAACGATTTTTTGTTTGCGTGTGACATAATTAGATCCTTCAAATAAAAAAAATAAATATTGTAAGTGCACTCAAAGAACTTCGTGTGTCAAAAAAAAATATATATATAAGTTTCTAATAATCTTCGTATGTGTTGATTGCTTTGAATAACGTATGCTGTCGCAAAAATCTCCGTGTGTAATAATTATATTAATGACAATTTCCATGAGTGTGGACTTCATAAATTACATGTGTGAACTGTTAATATGTGTGAACAGTGCTAATATATACTATGGATTATACGGATATCTAAGAACAATATTTCCGAAAGTGCCGCATCTGTTTAAGGGTAAGTGGCTATTATTCAATTTTTATTTGTGGCAAACATCCTATTTAAGTGAGAATGATAAGTTGAGTAATGATATATATATACCAGTCATTTTACCAATTAAAAAATAAATGATATATTTGATAAGTAATACTGTATTTTGTGTCTATGATTTGTTTTTCAATTTAGATAAATGTGTATAGATTGAATTAATGTTTTTCTAGGTTGAAGGATAAGATTTGAAAGGTTTGAAAGATATATAATAATAAAATAGATATATGTATGAATAAAGATAAATGAATAATAATGATAAATTGATAGTTAAATAAGATTGGTATAACTGGAATTTATTTGAAAATAAAATTGGGTTATTGCAGATATTTTAGTATTTAAACAACGCAATTTGTTGATGGGATTATGTGGTCGGATAAAAAATAAAAAAAATCATAAAAGTTTTAATTAATCACCACATGGCCTCATCGACAATATTTTTGGTGCCGTAATTCCAGGTGTTAAAGAAAAAAAAAAATTTTGGGGTATAATATCAGCTAGTATATTGGCTGCCTTTAATTCCAGGAGTTAAATGAATTTTGTATGTGTATTAAATATTTTCATGGTTTTAGTATTATATATAGATATATATATTATGATATGTATGATTTAGAAGCTTTTGATAAGAGTTAGGGGTTTTTTCATGTCAAAATATTGCATGTGAATTGATACATAAGGCACGAAAGAGTTTGAAGAAAATCTTTGGGGTAAAATTCGATGAGTATTTAAGTAATAATTTATGTCAAAAAGAACACAGCTTCCCAGAGAAGTTAAAAAACAGATTAATTATTGTGAAAAGGAAATTAGTCACAAAATTAAAGAAAAAAGAAATATGGGGGACAAACCCACATTAAGCATGGATACGCTAATTAATTTAGTGCCTAATTTTGATGATAAAAAACAAATTGACATAAATTCATTAATTAAACAAATTGATGATATAACAACTAGTTTAGAGTTGCCAGAACCAATAAAAATTATTCTACTTAAAAATAAAATCCAAGGTAAGAATAGGGAGTTGCTTAACAATTCTACAGAAATTGTAGAAGAAACTAATTATGAAAATTTGAAAACTAAGTTAAAAGACATTTTTAGCACTCCAAAGTCTTTTGAAACGACACAAAAAAAATTTATGGAATTAAAACAGCTTCCGAATCAAAACATAGATGAATTTCAAAAACAATTTGATATAATATCAGCAAAATATTTGAAACAATCGGGACATAATGCGAAAGAAGGCGCATTGGATTTATTAAAAACAATAAAATTATCGCGCTTTCTCGATTCAATCCGTAGTGACATCGCATTTGAAGTAAGAAAAAATGCTCCAGCAACATATGAAGAGGCCACGAAAATAGCTAAGCAAATAGAGTTGGCTTTCGAAAGCAAACAATCAGATGCTAATAATGCGGAACAAGTGAATACATTATGTTCAACACTATTAGAATTATCAAAAAATCAAAATGATCAGATTAACAGGTTACAAGAGGAAATTAATTCCCTAAAAATTAAAAATACTAATGAGGAAAGTAAGACACAATTAGCAGAAAGTCGATGGTGTGACATTTGTAAAAACACCAGTCATAACACTGATATATGCTGGTTTAATTCGAGAGTACAAAACCCACAAACAAAACCAAAAAATAACTGGCAACATGGAGAAAGGCAGGTAACACAATATCAGTCTCTTCCAGTAGGAGGTAATATACAACCTATGACAACAAATTATATACCACCTATATACTATAACCCGAATTCACAAGATAATACTGGAGATTTTCTACAAAATATTGACCCGTACAGATTAATAAATTATCACGATGAGAGAGGTTTTAATAGAGAAAATTATCAGGGACGAAATTCATTTCCACCAGGTAATAAATTTGAAAAACAGACTGGGTACCAACAAGGGAGAAGTTATAGGCAAAATACCAGTAATTATAATAGAGAAGGTCGTAGAAACTCCCCTAAGCAAAATTTTGATCAACAGAAAAAATATTATAAAAATTCCAAATGGAACAATAATCAGGGAAACTAAAAAGGGAATTTTCGCAATTGTATAATATTAACAAAACGCACTGTAATGCCCACAGAAAATTCCCTAAGAATGGGCAGTATAAATTTGATAAGTATAAATTTGACTCAGAAAAATATCAAATGAGAAAAAATAATTTCCAAACAGATAAAAAGAAAAGAAAAAAAATTGAATATAGAATAGATGAGAGACAAAAAAATGATACATGTATCAAAAGAGAGCAGATCACTAGTGCACATGGAGACAATATAAATAATTTGCCCTTAATCAAATTCAGTATAGCAAAAGTTCCAGTTATAGGGCTCGTCGACAGTGGGGCCAGTATATCATTAATTAGTGATGAATTATACGAGCAATTAAAAAATGATACTATAAAGATACACTATTTATCAAGACAGGTAACAATCCATACTTTAGATAATTCCACAATCCCTTTTAAATGTTGCATTAAGATTAATTTCAGAATAGAAGGAATTTATGTTTCAGGTACATTTTATGTGACGACCCACAAGTTTAACAGACAATACCATCTTATATTAGGTTATGACTTTCTAAAGTCAAATAGAATTTTATTAGACTGTCCAAAAAAACAATTAAAATTAAAAGACAGAGAAATCCCATTATTAGACGATACACAAACAGATAATCCAATCCCACAGAATCAACAAATAAATCAGTTGGAAATAAAAAACAATGGAACGACTGAATTAAAGGAAAGTGATAATAAAGCAGTTTTTGCGAAATTGGTAAAAAAAGTATTTTTAGGGCCTAAGGAAGCAAAGATAATTAAGTTGAGATGCGCATCGCAAATTGAACCCGATACGACAATTCTGTTAGAACAATATAAAGAAACGGATAATATTAGAATGGATTTATCAATTCATACGGTTGATAAAGATAATAATATATCGGTAATTGTTACTAACAAATCGGACAAGAAATGCACTATTAATAAACACACTAAAATTGCAAAAATTGATACAGATTTCATAATAGAGGAAAATATTTCTGAGAATAATGATTGGAATACTGAACAAATTAATGCATTGTCGTTACAAGAAATCAAACAATTAAGAATAAATCAATTAAAAAAAGAAGATTTCCAATTAGATCATTTAAGTGAACCAATGAAATCACAAGTACAAAAAATTTTGCTAGAGAATGCAGAAGCATTCTCAAAAAGTTATGCTACTCTGGGTCAAACCTCTTTAGTAACGCCGGAATTTAAATTTTTACATCATTATCCCATACAATCTCGTCCATATAAAATATCAGAACACTACCGAGAAGCTGCGAAAAAGGAGATAGACGAATTATTAGAGGCAGGTATTATTCAAAAATCCACCTCTAATTACGCATTTCCTGTAATTTTTGTTAAAAAAAAGCCTATACCAAATACAAATAATGGCCAAATTAGGATGAGAGCGGCCATTGATTTTCGTTTAATTAATGAGATAATTGAAAATAAACCTTATCCTTTGCCGCAATTGAGAAATATTTTACATTCCATTAGCGGAAAACAGTATTATACGACTTTAGATTTCCATAGCGCATTTTTTCAGATTAATTTACGGCCTGAAGACAGGCAGAAATTTGCATTTATTACGGAGTTTGGACTTTTCGAATCCAACCGCTTATGTTTTGGGAATAAATTAAGTTCTATATACTTTTCGGAATTAATGGACACAGTACTGGGAAAATTTGATAAAAGTAAAGTTCAGTACTATATCGACGATATTATTTTGGCGGCAAATTCACAGGAGGAAATGCTAGAAATATTAGAACAGGTATTACAAACTTTAAAAGAAAATAATTTAACGATTGACCCAAGAAAGGCACAAATTATGAAAGAAAAAATAGAATTTTTGGGTTATAAAATTGATAAAAATGGATATTCGCCATCCGAGGATAATATAACTAAAGCGAAAAATCTTAAACGACCCAAGAACAAGAAAGGCGTACAATCCCTAATCGGTTTTACAAATTTTTTTAAAACACTAATTCACAACTATTCCGAAATCATATACCCACTCACGGAATTAACGAGGAATGATAAGAAATTTAGATGGACGGAGATAGAAGAAAATGCATTTAGGAAAATACAAGAGGCGATCATACATAATCCAACGTTAAAACCTCCAGATTTTAAAAAAGAATTTTATCTTATAAGTGATGCCTCAAAAATTGCACTCTGCGGCATTTTAGCACAAAAGAATGATCAAGGTGAATTAATTCCAATTGAATATTTTGCCAGAAAATTAAAACAGACTGAATGTAAATACCCAGCGATGAAGTTAGAATTGCTTAGTATTCACGATTCTTTGATGTTCTTCAAACATTTAATATTAGGAAAAAAAATAAATATTTGGACAGATAGTAAAGCACTAACGTATAATATAAGTCTGGAACACCAATCAGATTTAATTAATCGTTGGATTTTTAATATCCAAAATTTTGATTATTCGATTAGGTTTATAAAAGGAAAAAATAATCCTGCGGATTTCATGAGTCGACATATAAATACTTTAACCTACCAACAGGCCAGGGAAATAGATATTTTTACGGTGGAAAAAGGTCTAACAAGAGAAAATATAAAAAAAGAGCAGCATAAGGACACACAGATTAGTAAAATAAGACAAGCGCTAATTAATGATACGAGTATCAAATTAAAAAAGAAATATCATTTAATTGATAATGAAATATTGGTATTAAAGGATAAAGAAAACCAGTATGATAATCCAATTTATATAGCACCATATAGATTAAGGCAAAGAATAATGGAAGTGGGACATAAGCCCCATTTTGGTTTCGCGAAAACGTATCATACCATAAAAACCAGATTTTATTGGATTGGCATGTATAATACAATTAAATATTATGTAGCTAAATGCATAAATTGTAATACATTTAAAAGCAGACCGACTTGTGACCCTAAATTAACCAAAATTGAAAGAAATGACCCACCAGGTTCTTATTTACAATGCGACATTGTAGGACCTCTACCATTATCATATAAAAAGAATAGATTCGTCCTCACGGTAATTGATAGTTTTTCACGCTTTTTAGAAACTTTTGCTTTGCCAAATACGAATACAGAATCGATTATATCGTGCTTTAATAACTATTTTGGAAGATTTGGCTTATGCCAAACTTTACAAATGGACAATGGACCATATTTCAAAAGTAAATTATTTAAAGAATATTTAACATCATTAAATATCGAAATTAGACACAGTAGCCCATATTTACCGAGGAGCAATGCTTTAATAGAACGTGTACACAGAACTATGAAAAATTCAATTGCATCGATATGTAATAAGTCTTTTGACTGGGATGTACAACTAAATTTTTTTAAACTCGCGTATAATACACAGCAACATCGATCGACAGAGTACACCCCCGCACTACTATTTTTGGGAAGGGAAATACGTAACCCCTTTAATAATTTTGAACAACCACGAATGACAAATATAAGTCAGTATGTAAAAGAATTGAATTATAATATTAATGAAGTTCGAAAAATTGCTCAAGAAAACGCAAGACAAACACTCAATGAATATGATAAAATAAATCTTACAAAGAAAGATGTTGAACTAGATTTAAATGATGAAGTGTATTTAAAATTAATGGGTAAAACAGGAGCATTACAACCTAAATTTGCGGGACCATTTTTGATCTCAAGAAAGCTGCGAAATAATAATATGCTTTTGACGCCTAAAGACGACCCAATGGGCAAAAAAATAAAACGGCACATTACAAAGCTGTTTAAAATTCCAAGCGATAATTTTTTGAGGGATAATGAAGAGAATAAGCAATAATTACAAGAGTGTAAAATGGAAATAAGTTTATTTACGCAGAAAAGAATAATAGAAAATCAAAATTAATTGTAAAGGCGAATTACAAAAAAAAAAAAAAAAAAAAAAAAAAAAAAAAAGAAAGAAAGAAAGAAAATGAGAATTGTAAATATTGTACTTTAGGTTAAAACGTTTGTAAATGTATCCAAGAAAGTATATTTTTCGATAATTATACATATATTATTATGCATATCGAAATAATCAAAATAATGTAGATAGATACGTGTAAATATATGGGTTCGTGAATCTATACACATAAAAACACGCGTATACAGATTGTACGTAAAAATGAGATTAGATGGAGAAAATTGATGGAGAAATACTCAGTAAGGATACAATACGTTAGAAGGAGAGATTCAATCACGTAAAACACTCTCTCAACCCCCAGGGCTCACGACACCGGAAGATACAAGAGAAAATTTTAGAGCGAAGAGGAGATGCTCAAACGAGTGGTTGATCGCGATGGGGAAGTGAAAAGAATCGCTAGGAAGTGTAGAATCTTTCAATCGTAGCGATACATGTATAAAAGGAACAGTTACTAGTCTATTTTAGGTTAAAAGAGGCACCACAGTTAGATAGAACAAACGATTAAAAAAAAAAAAAAAAAAAATGCGCATAGTGCCTTGGATAGGAAAATAATTGATAAACTCAGTTGATAAAAAATAAATAAAACAGCGTGAGAGACAAAGGTTACGCCTCAGGCAGAAAGACGGTAACGAGAATACAGGGTAAACTTCAATGCAGTCTAAACTATGATGAATGAAGAAGTAATAAAAATTATATATACCAAATAAAAGGTATAAAGAGAATACGGAATGTCTACTGCGGTCATTTTAGAACAAGTCATCGAAAACCGGAATTATTAGGTAATCTACAATCTTAATAAATAATCCAATAGATAATTACACATAAAAAAAAAAAAAAAAAAAAAAAAACTCTAATATGATATTTTTTTTTATTGTTCTAAAGGCTGAGCCTTGTTCAATTAGTGCCAAGGAAGCTCTAAATGCCAATATTGCGGGCAATGGCGGCAGATAGGCTAACCCTGGAAGGCCTCTCTAATTGAACCGGGAATTAGCCACAAAGGATGAATGAAGGGAATACATAGAGAAAGATTAATAAAATCACAGTAGAAATAAACAGGATATTTAAGAAGGGATTAACTAGATACAAAGAAACATTAATATATATATATAAATATATATGTATTTGTTTATTTCAAAAAAAAAAAAAAAATCCTGTCTTAGCGATGTTTTTGGTTAGACAAGAAAATGCTGGACGATATAAATGGTCCGGACTAACAGACTCTTTCGTCGGTAGCATAAGTAGGCAATAGGAGTTACATTTAGGGTAGGAGCAATAATAAGAATTAAAATAGATAGAAATATAGACTGCAATACTAATTTAAAAAGACAATTTAAGTCTAATACCCTCTTTGCCTAAAATTCTAGTTATGAGCATATCATATCATATCATATCATATCATATCATGTCATATCATATCATAGCATATCATATCAGATCATATCATATCCATTTCCTTTCCTCTTTTCTTCGATTGTTAAACATGGCAATAACGAGAAAGTATGAATTTAGAATAAGAGAGAATAATTGTTTGCCACAAACCGAGTTGAATATTGCCACTTATATTTCAAGTAAATTAAACTATGTACATATATGTAAACAAAGTATTATTATTATTTTATGTTTATTTTATAAGAAATTATGTAGATATAAAACAGGTATTATGATTTATGTTTTTTTAGTCAAGCAATTTTGTATGTAAGTATATCTATCCAAACAAAGTATATTATTATAGTATACTAGACATGGTTCATTAATGTTTTGTTATGCTATCAAGATGTATTTTCTATGATATTACATTTTTCTTATACTTATGTGACGGGGGATAATAATATGGGAAATATCCTAATTCTCATATCATGTAAAGTGCCACTGATAGCCACTTACCAGCATAAATAATTATATTAGATGTTATATATAAAACAGATGGGTTGGTGACAAATCTTTTCTTCCTTCCGTTATTTTATGTGCATGGGAAAATGGACGCTTTTAAAACATAAAGCAATAAAACTATTATTCTATTATCCTGTTTACTTGAATAAAAGAGAGGAACTTGGACCACCCCATAGAGAGAACAGAGCTCTGAGAAGGAAGGAAAATGATGCTGCAGGGGATGTTAGGCTGTAAAAACCATCGTCCGGTCCTCGGAGGTGCGAACGCAAAATTCAAAGAAGTGTGTGAGAGAGAGGGAAATTTCTAATGAGATGCTTAGCTATTGGTGAAGCAAGCTACCAATAAAAATATAAAAAATAAGAATAATAATAAAAAAAAAAAGAGGTTCAGCCCCTCTCAAGGAGTCTAAAATAATATAGATTGACCAGAAAAAAAAAAGAAGGTATGGATATAAGATCTCGAAGATTTGTGATGAGTGAAAAATATTATTAAAAAAAATTCCCCGGATGCTCTAAGCGGTCGTGCTTGAAGAATGTTAAAAAAGAAGAAAAAGATGAATCTCTATTTAGTCGAAATTGATAATTTTTGCCTTTGATAAATATGCTACTGGAAATATAATTTTAACAGTCTTCATATATCCGAAGAGGCTATTGTTTTGGAGGATCCCTCATACCTCGAAATGGAGCAAAGAAGTAGTTTATTTTATGAAATATGCAATATGATCTGTGATGCGAAAAGAAGTGTTCCTTATCTAAAGAAGAAAAAGATGAATCTCCATTTAGTCGAAATTGATAATTTGTGCTTTTGATGAATATGCTCCTGGAATTACAATAGTAACAGTCCTCTTATATTCGAAGAGTCTATTGTTTTGGAGGATCCCTCATACCTTATGCAACATGAACGGTGATTGAAAAAAGGAAATGTTCTTTATCGATGAAAATTGTGCATATGTGGGGACTCAACGATTTTTTGTTTGCGTGTGACATAATTAGATCCTTCAAATAAAAAAAATAAATATTGTAAGTGCACTCAAAGAACTTCGTGTGTCAAAAAAAAATATATATATAAGTTTCTAATAATCTTCGTATGTGTTGATTGCTTTGAATAACGTATGCTGTCGCAAAAATCTCCGTGTGTAATAATTATATTAATGACAATTTCCATGAGTGTGGACTTCATAAATTACATGTGTGAACTGTTAATATGTGTGAACAGTGCTAATATATACTATGGATTATACGGATATCTAAGAACAATATTTCCGAAAGTGCCGCATCTGTTTAAGGGTAAGTGGCTATTATTCAATTTTTATTTGTGGCAAACATCCTATTTAAGTGAGAATGATAAGTTGAGTAATGATATATATATACCAGTCATTTTACCAATTAAAAAATAAATGATATATTTGATAAGTAATACTGTATTTTGTGTCTATGATTTGTTTTTCAATTTAGATAAATGTGTATAGATTGAATTAATGTTTTTCTAGGTTGAAGGATAAGATTTGAAAGGTTTGAAAGATATATAATAATAAAATAGATATATGTATGAATAAAGATAAATGAATAATAATGATAAATTGATAGTTAAATAAGATTGGTATAACTGGAATTTATTTGAAAATAAAATTGGGTTATTGCAGATATTTTAGTATTTAAACAACGCAATTTGTTGATGGGATTATGTGGTCGGATAAAAAATAAAAAAAATCATAAAAGTTTTAATTAATCACCACAATGATGTACAACAAATATTTTTATTTCTTTCGTTTTGTAAAATTCATTATGTGCAATTCAGAAAATTGTTAGTATTTATAAAAATATTGTCTTTAGAATTTTATCTTCAAATGTTATTTTAATATAGAAGAAAAGTTTATGTCTAGGAAACTCTTTGCAGACAATGGCGTCAATTTGATTTGGTGAAAAGGTGCACTTCTTTTGGATGTTTTGGGTTTGTTTGTATAGTATTAAAATAACTAGAATGAAAATCTTATTTGACAATTTACATTATAATATATATACTATAAACATATAAATGAGTTTAGATGAAATATTGTTATCAATATCCCCATTTTCATTTACAATCACCTGTGGAAAAAATGCAGTGCATGCAAAATGAAGAACAATTAGCAAGTAACATTCATTTCTGGTGGTCACTCTTTATATTGGCAACTTCATACATGCTCAGAAAATGGCATTACTTAACCACTTTTATGTCAGATTTTTTATGCTAGATTACACAAGATTCAAATGAGATTATAATCAGCAAGAGGTGGGGAAAATGCTAGATTTATTTGCCACTGGGGAGTAAATTTTCAGACATAGCATGTAAATTTTAAGTCAGTCAGCTTTGTTGCTAATATTTAACATACTAAAACAGCCAAAAAACTATGTTAAACAGCAGTGTAGTTGTGCAAAACAATAAACAAAAAAAAAAAAAAAAAAAAAAAAAAAAATCATTTCCTTCCTAGAGCAAGAACAGTATTTGAACAGGCTACTACTTCAGATATTTTTTGTTGTAACTACACTAAACACTATATTTTAAGAAATGGTGCTTTGGGAACTTGAAAGAATTTTACTAAATGGTTAATTTACCTTACATTTGCATAAATTTTGTTGTAAAGATTATAGACTATGTATCATGTATTGCACCCTGGTAACTACACTAAACACTGTATTTTAAGAAATGGTGCTTCAGAAACTTGAAAGAATTTTACTAACTGGTTAATTTACATTTTCATAAATTTTGTTGTAAAGATTATAGACTATGTCTCGTGTATTGCAGGCTGGTAAAACAATTGTCGCTTATAAGAATTTTTTAAAATTCTCCAGCCCTGACTCAGCAACAAAACACTTTTTTTTTTTTTAAGGATTTTGTTGAAGAACATTTGTCAGATAAAGTGCTGAGGAACTCACCAGGGAACAGATTTTTGGGGTTATTTTATACCTGGAGGGTCCAAAACCTTACTAATTTACTGTGCCATGAATATAAATTAACTCATATTAAAACTACATGCAAGAAGATTTTGTGTATTGTCCCTATTTATTTACACAGTATATCTTTAGCTATCTTTTATTTCTTAAAAAGTAAATTCAAATCTATAAAATATGCCATTTCACAAAATTAAAATCTATAAAAGAGCCCCTGCACAAAAATTAAATTTATAAAAATGCCTTTTTTTTTTTTTTTAAACACTTTTTTAAGATAAAAATTAATTCTTTTATAAAAAAATTTCAAGTTTTCAGGATTATTTTTCAAATAACAGTCTATACAAGATTAAATGAAACATTATAGTATACAGACTTACTGTTTATAAAAGATTTTCTTTTTCCCGCAACAGAAATAGGACCTAAAAATTAAAACTTGGTTCAACCTCCTAGAAAAACAAATGAAGACCCACCTAGCATGAAAGCAAAGAAGAAAAAAAAAAAGTTGGACTTTTCCATAAAAAAGTAGAGATGATAGTATTAATGTAAGTATATATTCCAGTGAATATTATTTGTTTCATGTAATAGTATTATGTCCATGCATCGTGTGCAATAGATTTGGGTTTTAATTTTACTTCCATTACACTACTACTACCGTAGGTAATGGAAGTATAGTATTTGGTCCAAAAATTCGATATTGAGTTTTCATCTGATTTATACATTTTAAGGTCTCCTGAGTTCAAAAAAGTAGTTTTTGGCAATTGGTCAGTGTGTGTATGTGTGTGGAGAATCTTCTGGCTAGCATATATCCGAAACTAATAAAAATAGAACTACAAAACTTCAGAATTGAGGCAGGTCTGGTGTACAGATGAATTTTTCAAATTTTGGTGAAAATTGGAAAACCAGAAGTGGGACATCGAACGTGGAACTCTAAGCCTGTATCTCAAAAACAGCTCTAACGATGTTTTTACATTGTATTAAGTTTCTCTTACTGGAAAATTTTTTGATGTCTACTAGGTTAGGTCAATTTTATGTCTTCTGATTACATTATCTCCAAAAAAGGCATGCAATACATATAATAGTGGGTAATGAAAGTCGTGTGGTTGTTTCATGGCAGATTTTTAAAAAAACTGTTTAAGACTGTCAGTGGTCAATAGTCTTTTTCAAAATTAATCAATTCATTAAAATAAAATACAATAATTTAAGCCAATAAGAGGCTTTTCTTATGCTATTCCTTTTTTCCCCCTGTCATCAGTGTATATAAGAAATTATTTCTCACTGTTTACACTTTTCTTCAATTTACACTATTTATGGTAAGATTTTTGAAAAATGTAAAGTTACACAATACATTTCATACGTACCTGAAAGTGGCGAATACTGTGGTTATTCGCCACATCACTACATCCAACATGTAGACAATCCCGATGTAGGCAAACCCATAAGTTTGGTCCAACATTCTCACAAGAGTCACAAGTAGACTATAAAAATAAATAATAGTAAATAGCAAAGACATCATTTTCCCCCAAAAAATTTTAAATCTTTAACAATATTTGAAATAATTCTAACCAGGCTTTAACAAATTTTAAAATATTCAGTAATCAGCAAAATTTTGTAATAGCCAAAAGAAAGAAGGCTTTGAAAATGCATGAAATTTTCTATACATAAATTGAAAAAGACTAATGGCTAATAATATGATGACAATAAATAACATAACTACAAATGCCATACAATATAAACTATTTTCTTCCATGAAGATGGTTATTTCTTGAACACATAAATTTTTAAACAAAGTGAATATAATATTAACACCTGAATTTTTAAACAGAATGATTTCCAATTCTGGCATTTTTTCCCTAGTGGGCATAAAAATTCAACCTTACACTCCAATTTCTCTAAATAAAAATTCATGGTTGATGAATAATATTTCTAAGTAAAAATCATGTAATTTATCAGAGTTGTGCCATGATTAATACGAGTTAAAATTCTGCATTTGCAGACACACTGACCTTCTCAACAGATAATATGTGGAAAATGCTGAGTTGGTAATTAACTAGAGTGGCTCAGTAACACAGCATTCGCATGGTAAGCAGAGTGTCTGGATGTAGTGAACTTGATTCCATGTTCTGGCGTTTTCCCCATAGTTGGTACAAAATTACAAACTCACACTCCAATTTCTCCATATATATATATATATGAGAATTCATTTCCCAACCATCTTCTGTCTTTGTTATGTGATGTCTCTACCCTACGCAGCAATGACATAATTATTGTGTGTGGATCTCATTGTGTTCAGTTGCCAGTGAGCGGTCAGAGAGAAAGGATGTCTCTTTGTGCTCCACAAGATATGTTAAATGTGTTTATACTACTGTCCCTTGTCCTTTTTTTTCATACTAACAAATTTTGTGTGTTAATACTCTATGGCTTGGAGTCTCTTTTCCATATTGTGGGGGCTCAGGCCTTTCCTGAGTAAAACAAATGCCCCTAGCAAACAAGTCGCTACTTCTGTTTTCATAAAACAGTAGTGTGAAGACTGATAACTTTTTCTTTTTTAACAATTAGACGCTGTATAATATACTCGGTGTTCCGAGATGATAGGTGATACGCTGCTATTTTCATAGACGTTATTTTATTTGTTGAATTTTACTCTACACTTTGATTATTTAACGTTGTGATTCATATGATTATAATATTTTTTTCTATTATTTGCATGTTGTTTCATTTTCATGAAATGAATATTTCTTAACTTTCAGGCAAACTTGCACATTAAGTGGATGTTATATTCTGTAAAATGAAGATATTCAAATGAACATTCTCTATTATGGAACTTTATAAAAAGAACGTTTAGATGGATTACTGTTCCCATATTGATGTCTGTTAATGGCACAGATTTGCACAGTATTATTATTTCTATTATCAAGGGTTGATCCAGGTTTTAATTTTTGGGGCTCATTTTTGTGAAAAACAAAATAATTTTGTGAAAATTTATTTCTTTTTGCGATAAAAAGAATTATCGCACAAAACCTTTCACTTTAGCAGTTACTCTATCTAATGTTTAATATCAAGTTAACAGTATATCACTGAATGAAGTATAGACCCTCATTAAAAATAATACTGTTAACGTGGAAAATTTTTACAAAATAATTAAAAAATAAATAAATCTTATGAAAGGGCTGTTCTTATGAATCTGAATTTTGTGAAGGGACCTATTTTATGGATTTAAATTTTGTGAAGTGGCCCATTTTAGAAATTAGAATTTTGTGAAGGGGCCCATTTTAGAGATTTGAATTTTGTGAAGGGGCCCATTTTAGAGATTTGAATTTTGTGAAGGGGCATCATATGGGTCCAAATTTTTACCTGGATCAACCCCTGATTATGTATGAAAAACAAACCACTGAATTGCAAGAATCTCTCAATATTTTGAAAAATCCCACTAAAAAATATATCTTAAGGGGGATTTTCTCCCATTTTTTTCACATTGCTCATTGAGTATTTTATCATTTTTTTTGTTTTGTTCAGTTAGGTAATACTGTAGAAGATCTTTATAACAAAAGCCTAAAAACACAAGGCTGTACGTCATATAGAATTTTGCATTATATAGATTGTGCTTCATACATCATTAAATTAACCTTGTAAGCATGGCCAAATATGTCTGAAACATATCAAAGAGTAGAACAGTTTTAAGTTGCTTTCCTTAGAACAGAATTTGAATGAATTATACCTTTCATTATTAAATTTAATTTATAGACATAGTCTACATATGCCAGTACCAAATTATTCATTGTATTACTCATTTACATATTTAAAAAAAAGTGTAATGATAGCAGTTTTTTTTTTAATTAAAAAGCTTCAAATTAAGGAGATAAAGAAAAACAAATGTTTACACTTTGTTCTGCACAGAGTAACAGCTTTTACAAAATGTTTCTTAAATACAAAATTCATTGTTTATGCTTGAGAAGTTGTGCATTATATAAAGAATTACATTAAATAGAATTGTGTTATAAAGATCTTCTACTATATATTAATTGCTTTGAAGCCTATAGTTATCTTTTTTTTTAAACTTCTCTAGAATTTCTTGATAAAAGAAAGAAAGTGGAAATAGTATTATGTAATTATTTAAAAATACTTCTTAACTGTAAATATTTGTTAAGAGGATATATGAAGTGTTTATTTTACCAACAAACAACTACGAAATGTTAAGACTAAAAATTGCAATACTTATATATTAAATAATTTAGGTTATTCCAGCTACTGCACTTCTGTCAAGCACTCTTTCAATACTCAAAATTAGATTGAAAATAAATTTTGAAAAAGATTAAGTAACAATTTGAGCAATTCATTCTGCATTTTTGATGAAAATTTAGATTCTGACTATTGAAACAGTACCTGTCCTTAGCCACAAAAGGGGCAAAAAAAAAATAAATAAATTTCCATTTTTAACATATTTACTTGAATTATTATTATTTATTTTTTAATTGCTTTATTTGCCATTGTAATTCTGTAAAAAGAAATTTGCAAAATGTAAATTATGTAATTTCTCACTTAAATTTGAAAGATCCCACTTAATTTTTTTTGTTAGAGTGGGAGAATCCCACTCAGTATTTTTTTCCTAATGCGAACCCAGTATATACACACATAGCAACAGACATCTAATAGAAAAATATTAATTTTTATATTATTAAGGTTTCGTTATGATAAAAATGTTCTAATAGTAACACAATGAAACAAATATTATTTATCACTGAAAAAAAAATTATAATATTTTATGCTATATTTACAATGTGCATTTTAAAAATCTTACTTGCTGTTTCTCTAGAATATCATCTTTAGAGTAGTCCCCAATCGTTGTTATATGGGGACAGCTTGATTTTGGAAGATTGGTTCTGTACATGAGTAGTTTGTATCATATCACAAGAAACCGAAACTAGAAAATGAATCAGGAAATTAACATAAAAAAAACAGTGAATACCCATGATATAAATGTAAATAATAAAAAAAATACTATTTGCAGTAAAATTGGTACTTACATATTAACTGTATGCCAGCGATTTATCGTTGGCATGTTCTTATTACAAAATGTATGTTTTGTGTGCATTATATCATTTATAGTTATGTATATATATGTACGAATATTATAGTAGTGATCCCTGTGAAATGTATTGTATTACTTTATACATTTATATTTCTGTATTTGAATATCCTGATAATAGCATGCAATTAATACATCAGTACCACAAATTTTTATGTTCATGTAATTCAAATCTATATTTTCCATTTGATAATTTTCAAGTTCCACAAGCTTAATTTTATTTATTTATTTTTAACTATACAAAACAAGATGCACATGCACAAATACTCTTTTTAATTTGCTTTGAATTGTGAAGGAATTAACTTTTAAAGTTACTGAAATAAACATATATTTTGGCATAGAAAAGTGAAACGAGATAGAGAATTTGGTTTACTACGTAATTTTTATTACTTGATTAGTCATTATTGACTAAATATTGCTTATATAGATAATAATCACTTATCTCCCAAGTATTTATTTCAACAGTCAAGCATATTAATGTATACTTTGAATAGATTCCACACTATTAAACAAAGATTTTAGAAATAAATAAAATAAATGAGGAATTGTTAGTATCGCTAACATTAACAAGAAATTTAAGACTCCTTTGCAATCCATTTGGCTGTTTCAAAGTTTAAATGTTATATTTATATTATTTGAAACTATTAAAAAGTATAGTTTAAATTGAATAAACCTTTAAAATAAAGTATTTAAATAAAAACACACAACAGGAAATCTTTATACATTCCTGTTGAAATTGGCGATTTAAAGATGGTTAAAATTACATATTTATAATGTGAAAAAGTAACATAAAAAAAACAGATTAACAGAAACATGAAACTTACGAATAAAATATTAATTACATCACAATACACAGCTGAAACAACACACAATATCAAAGCGAAAACAATTTCGCCGTAATCAATGATTTAACAAATTGCTGTCTGTAATGATTGGTTGGTTCCTTGGTTCTTGTTTGAAGGAGTAATTTTTCTATAGAATATTTTTCAACCTAATCCTTTTTAAGATACTTTCTGTGAGTAATTTCAATTTCAAAATTATTCGAAAAGAAAAATTCTAATTTTTAAACACTGCTATTTGCATCAGAGCTATTTTTATATATTAAAGTTGAAATTGAAATGAGGAGATTTTACGTCACACTAGTGCTACACTGTGGGCAGTCATAGATTTACGCAAGTGAAGTGTGACGTCACTGACTGTCCGTGGATGCAAGAAAAAGACTTCCTATGTTAATTGCCCATTGGATTTTTCTTAAAAAATTATTAAAAATCCAGGACAATTATTTCCCAATTTTAATCCCCGTATTTGAGTATAGATATGTATTAGTTATCGTATGAATATGTTAAATTGAGTTATTTTGCTGTCAAATTGACAAAATTTTAATTTTAAATTTCAAAACTCTGTCATCCTTGGCATTTTTTGTATTTGGCGATCAAAAACGTAATACGAAAATATACATGCCAGATGTATATTTTCGTAATATGTATTTCACGAAATATTGTTTCATATTATTCATTACTCTCTTAATATAAGTTATTAAAATAACCATGATTTTTGATAGGAATTAAATATGTTCGCCAGATAATTTGGCGATATTGTTTTTTTCCGCCAAGGATGACAGATATGAAATCTATTCCGCTGCAACATGAGTATCTTATATCAGACACTTTACATAGACATTTAAAAACAAATTTGACTTCAAATTATGATAGAATATTTATCATTTTCCTTTTAATTATTATATTAGTTGGATATTTATTGTGTAAATATCATCCTTTGAAATGAAATGTTTAGGTTTTCAATCGAATATGGAAGTTTGCCATTTTTTTCCAGAGTTTTGAAATTTAAAATTCAAATTTTATCAATTTTACAGCAAAAACAACTGAATCTAACGCAGCACACGATAACTAATACATATCTATATCCAAATATGGCGATTAAAACCGGGAAATAATTTTTCTCGATTTTTAATAATTTTTTACAAAAAATCCAATGGGCGATTAACATAGGAAATATTTTTCTTACATCCACGGACGGCGAGTGACGTCATCACTTCGCTTGCGTATACTAAGGCAAAGAATCTCCAAGAATTCGATATCGAGATTTCACCTAATTTACACGTTTTAAGGCCCCCTGAGTCTAAAAAAGTGGTTTTTGGCAATTTGTCTGTGTGTGTGTATGTATGTATGTGTGCCGTGTGGAATCTTCTGGCTATCATATCTCGGAAACTAATAAAGATTGAACTACTAAACTTCATAATTAAAACAGGTCTAGTGCACAGATGGATTTTCCAAATTTTGGTGAAAATTGGATAACCGGAAATGGGGCCATAAGTCCGTATCTCAAAAAACTGGTCTAACGACTTTTTCAAAGTTGCTATATAAACACTTTGTTAGATGTCCTTTCGAATAATATAGTTGGTTAGTTCAGGAAAAATTGACAGGCGTCCTATAAATAGCTCAATTTCAGGTCTCGCAAGCGCATTCCTTTAAAAATGGCTGTATGGATTTTTGTCAAACTCGCCATATTAACTTACTTTTAAATACTTTTTTGGATGTAATTATTGTTTTCCGATCAATAATTGAATTTTTGTAAAAGTTTGTATCTCAAAAAGGGCTCTGACGATTTTCTTGAAAATTATTATGTAAATCCATTTCTTTCTCATGTATTACGTGGTTGTTAGAGGAAAATTAACAGTCATCCTCCTTACGTAGGTCATCTTCAGATCTCGGAAATCGGAGTTTCAAGAAGTAACTACCATTTTTTTTCTTTTATTTTTTACTTCGCTATATGTAAGTTTCGTTTTATATGTCTTTATATGTGTATAAAGTTTCTCTTAACGGAAAAATTTTAGGTTTCTACTTCTTTAGGTCACTTTTATGTTTTCTGATCACATTATCTCTCAAAAAAGCATATAATACGTGTAATAGTGGGTAATGGAAGTCGTGTGGTTGTTTCACACCAGATTTTTTTAGCAGCATTTTAAGCATTCGGTTATAAGCATTTGTCAAACTGTACAGTCGGCAGCAAAATTATTAAAGCATGATCCACATTTTTCATATATATACTTTTTTTAGTTTGATCGGTCATTTTTATAATCAGCTTACTTTTTTATAAAGACTAAGATCAAGACTAAAAAAACATAGCGCAGTACTAGTGTGACGTTAAACCCAACCTACTTACCTACCTACCATGACTCAACAAATATTTACCTAACAAAACAGTGTTAGGTGCACATCTTTTAAATACGAATTATTGCTAGTGCTTCAATAGTTTTGCTGCCGACTGTATATTCTAGGCGCTGTACCCAAATTAAGACAACAACTTGAAAAGTGCTTTGGTAGCTTCATCCATCGAGCAGATATGCTAGTAGATTACGGATTCCCTATACTGGCTATGGAGAAAAATTCCCGGAACATCACTGTGGTTTTTAAGCCTTCTTTTGGCGATAATTGCTTTTTTGGAAACTGGTTCTTGGGATATTGCATGTTTTAAATGGTTTGTTACTCTTATCACCAAAACTCAAAGTAAAAAAAGACAAACAGAACAGCTTTCAATCAATAACAAGGATTAAATTACTTGCTTTCCATTTCAGCTAGTGTAGGTTGTGATTTATGTTTAATCTACACCTAATCGAAATATAAAACAGCGATAACAAAGGTGGAGGAAACTTGCGTTAGTGTACGTGGAATGTCGGTTTAGTGAATGAACTGGTGGTATGGTGGAGATGTGATGTTCGAAAGCAAAAAGATTACTAGTCCGGAGTCTACTCTAATATCTTGTCGACGGTTTCATCTCTGCTGACCTTTCAAACAGCATTATTCCTGAAAGAATCGCCACGTAAGCTATAAAGTAAAAATGGTGAAGAAAGGTGAGGTGTTAGTAACCTGAGCTCCAGTGACATGACATGTATTAACCGACGGACCTAACTAAACAAGGCTAAACCACAGATTATTATACAGATAGGACACTCCCGAATATTCTTCGGTAACCAAAATTTGACAGCAACGACCCTATTGTCAACGGCTGTAAGTTTCTCGAGCTCTCCAGCTTACGCAATCGCTCGTCTTATTTTTATTGTATCTATGTTTATATCGTAATATTAGTGCAACGTTAAACCCAACATCCAACCAACTAACCATTGTATCGATGTTTACGTTTGGCAACTTTGTTATTGTTTTCGAACTTGATTGTCGAAAGCAATTTATTTTAAGAAGCAAGTACTAAATATTAAGCAAATAAATTTCGAAAATATACATAAACCAGAAATATTTTTATCATTTTAAAGCATTTTGTATTATTTAAACTAAGCAATGTTAAATATTTATGATTTCATACCATACTGCTATTTCAGCATTACAGTTTGTTATATTAATTTGTACACTTGAACACGAATGTGTTTGGCAAAATTTATTTTCAAACATAATAAAAATTAGTTTTATTTCTTAGAAAATAGCTGTGAATGTTATGATTTTGTGAATTTAAAAGTAGTAGAAAAAGTGAAGGAAAGAAAACTGCACATACGTTTTTGTTTGGCAACTTTATTATTGTTTACAAACTTGATTGTCAAAAGCAATTTATTTTAAGAAGCAAGTGCTAAATATGAAGAAAATATACATAAAATAAAAACATTTTTTCATTTTAAAGCATTTTGTATTATTTAAACCAAACAACGTTAAATATTTAATGATTTCATACTGCTATTTCAGAATTACAGTTTGTAATTTTAATTAGTACTTGAATATGGATATGTTTGACAAAACATATTTTTAAACATTATAAAAATTATTTTTTATTTCTTAGAAGAATAGCTGTGAGTGTTTTGATGATAATTTTGTGAATTCAAAAACAATAGAAAGTGAAGAAAAAGAAAACTTCCCATAGTAACCTGCTACTAACTACTCGCGAAATAGAAAAACATTTTTCGATCAAAGATGCTATTCATGTAGACTTAACACATTTAGTTCCCCTCTGTTGACACTAGTGGTGCTACTATATTTCCGGTTCGCGTTTTAGCTTCACTGTCCTATCTGCATGATAATCTGTGGGCTAAACCAGAGTTAAAAGTTGAACAGAGACGTGTTACGCAGAAGTTAATTCATGGATTTAGAAACCTGTTTTCTCAAACAGCTGAAGATGTCGGGAAGACAAACTTACGCAGCACAGAATTGATAAAGGAAATCATCCTCCCATCAAATAACATCCTAGAAGACTTCATTTGCTAAACAGGAAGAGGTGGCTGAGGTATTAAACGAGATGCAGCAAAATAGCGTAATCGAAACATCTACGAGACCTTAGGCCTCTCCCATAGTTTTGGTGCGGAAAAAGGATGGTTCAATGAGATTTTGCGTGGAATATCGTCGTTTGAATGACATCACGAAGAAAAGTGTCGTCTTCTCTTTCCAGAAATGACGACACTTTGTACACGCTGTCTGGCAATCCGAGGTTCTCGACTTTGGATCTGAAGAACGGCTACTGATAAGTAAGAGTTAAGGCCTTATCAGACACAACGTCTTCTGAAACAACCAATTTTTGAGCCGACTTTAGCGCCAATTTTTCCTCGGCGAAAACACCGTAGAGGTTACAACAGACGGGTGAAAAGTTGGATGAAAGAAGTCTAACATTTGACGCTTATCACTTTTTTTGGCGCGAATAAAATACGCAATGGTTAGTGTTAAAATTCTCTTTCATTTATGTAAAATATCGCATTATTATTTCTACTTTGGTCTTTTTTACAACTATTGTCATATCGCCATACGAAAATGAAAGCGATTAATTCAAAATTATTATCATTTAACGGTAAAATAAATGGGCTTAACGATAATATTTCTTGTTCAAATCTCCACTTTAAGCGATTTCCGTGTTCTGTCATCTTGGAAATATGACGTATCAAAATAACGCGTCCTGATTAGATGAGTCTGTGGAAAAATTGTGTATAGAGACAATTTTATCGAGATAGTACTGAAAAAGTTGGGCAAGTCGGGTTTGCGCTGTCACGCTGGGAGTAGAGACAACTTTCTCTGGAAAATCGGCGCTAGTCTGTTGTTGCCTCTAAAATCACCTGTAAAGTCGTTGTGTCTGATAAGGCCTTTACATCCTCACGACCATGAGAAGACTGCATTTACTATGAGACAAGGATTGTGGCAATTTAAGGTCAAGCATTTAGATTATGTAATGCACCTGCAACTTTCGAGCGTCTGATGGAGACAGTCTCAAAAGGACTTTTCTATCAACCTGTCTTGTGTAACCGGAGGATATTATTTTGGAGCGTACTTTCAAAGAATATTTAAGAAACTTTCGAAGGGTGCTAGAAAAATTTCGAATTACTAACCTCAAATTGAATCCTAACAAGTGCAATTTATTCCGTCGTGAAGTAAATTATCCCTGTCAGATAATCTCTGCTGGACATAGGTGGCGGAACGAAAAAAAATAGAGGGGCAAATATTATTTATATTCATCCTACGAAAAAAAGAATGAATTACAAATAATCTCCATTATTATTAAGAAAATTCACGATTGTCCTTAATTCCCAAAAGTATAATCTCATAAAAACAATACTATTGTAAAAGTCACCCCGCCCAGCAAAAACTCTTACCTTTCTTAAGCAGCCAAAAAAAGGATTGATATCAAATTTCACCGTCGCTATTGAATTCCGGGTACTCAATGCCTAGCTTAATGAAGATCTGCGAATAACACTGCATGTATCTTTCTAATAAATCCTAATCTCTTTCAACATTCTTTGTTATCTGTGTTAGTTTTTCCACTGTATTATAAAGTTATAATTTAAAGTATTTTTACGGCGGGGTGCGTAATAATATTTTAATCTTTACTAACTAAATTTTTTATTAATTAAAACTTCTACATAGGGGACGCACCCCACCGTAAAAATAATTTAAATTATAACTTTATAATGCAGCGAAAAACTAACACAGATAACAAAGAATATTGAAAGAGATTAGGATTTATTAGAACGATACATGCAGTGTTATTGGCAGATCTTCATTAAGCTAAGAATTGAGTACCCGGGATTCAATAGCGACGGCGGAATTTGATATCAATCCTTTTTTTGGCTGCTTAAGAAAGGTAAGAGTTTTTGTTGGGCGGGGTGACTTTTACAATAGTATTGTTTTTTCATGAGCTATCACTTCTTTTTGTAGGTTATGTATGTGCTTTTATAAATACTAGTATCGCCCAGTGGTCGAAACTCAACCATTTTTTTTTGCAAAGCGAGGCAAAGCAAAGTTATTGCCTTGTCCTAAACGGAATGCAATTGCAACACAGCTGCGGCAATTGTCGAAAACCGAAAATCTAAAACTTTTCTGAATCTTATATTTTCTACTTATATATGCAGAGGAAAGAATAATAAATCCACTTTTAAAAAAAATAAAAATAAGCAGTCAATTTCACTTAATTAAAATGCAAGGAAATCTCAAAACGTGTAAATTATCGAAAACCGGAAATCAAAAGTTTTTATGTATCTTCTGCTTGCTTCTTCTACCCACAAAAGCTAGCAATAAAGACTTTTTTAAAAAAATAAGTAGCCAATTTCAGTTAATTGAAACGTAAAGAAAGCTCAAAACATGTAAATTCAGCAAAAAACGGAAATCGGAAATTTTTCCGTATCGTCTACTTATACATGCAGCAGTTAGTAACAAATCCATTTTCCTTTTATTTAGTATATTAGTTGAATATTTATTGGTTAAATATCACCCTTTGAAATGAAATGTTTATGTTTACATTCGAAACTGAAAGTTTGCCATTTTTTTTTTCTGGAGTTTTGTAATTTTAAATTAAAATTTTATCAATTTTACAGAAAAAATAACTGAATCAAACACATGTAGACAGTAACTTATCCGCGTTTCTAATGATCGATAGATGGCGCTTTTTCAGCTTCTGTTGTTAGTAAATATAATAGCCACGTGAATTTATTTTTGTTCTATATTTTTTACTACCACGGAGTAATATTAATGGGAGTTGAAGGTCCAATGGGAGAAAGCTACGAAACTGTGATCTAAATTTTTGGTAAATATTGAGGGCGCCACTTGTCATTCCCCCCTACCTCGGCGCGGATATACTGTTGTTTTGAATAGAATTTTGCTGGAGTACATTTAAATTTTTTTATTTTAAGCAATTTAATTTCTTTGTAAGTTCTTAAGACTGCATAATTCAGATGTTTCAAATAAATGCTTCGTTCCTAGTTGTAAAACAGGCTATGATAGTGATAAGAAAAACAAAAAAAAGCCCTAGGAGAAAAATAAAGTCCGAGTTCGTGTTTTCTGCACCTAAAGTAAGTTTATTTTTTTTCTTTACAAAATTTCATCCATTCTCCTTCCTCCCAATTGTCTGTTTTAGCTAGCTTCGGTTCATAAGAATCGTCATTTTTTAAAAGCTTTCTTTCAAAGTAAAATTAGTTTAAAATGGCTCTTTAAAAAAAACATGTTGGTTAGAATACTCTATTTTATGAAATTTGTTTTCAATCGAAATTTTTTCAGCTTGATATTATTTTTAAAAAAATAATTAAAACGAGACATTTCCCCATTGAATAACATTGCGGAAGCTGGAGAGAAGGAAGGATTGCACGCTGGCGCCATCTGTAAACATTAGAAAACAACATCACAAAATTTCAGCGTTACCTTCTTCTCCTATTAAATATTACTCCGTGGTTACTACTTAATATTCGTGCTATAATTTCTCCGCCATTACATCATGGAAAATTGATTGCTTTTGGAAAGAATATTTCAGTTTATTCAAAGTTCGATCGGAAGTAGATATTTAACTGAAGCTGAACAAATATTATTTCCAAATCATCTCATTAATTCTTTTCTTCCATTAGCCGAAGCAACTGAAATTTTAAGTTTGGCATTTGGAAATAAATGGAAGCTTAATTCTGGATTTCTTGATTTTTTGGAGTTACACTATGGCACACAGCAGTAAGTGTTATCTTTTTTACCGGATGTATTCATTTTTATTCAATAAATATATGTGAAACTAAACAACGGCAAGCAATGGCGTCTATTCGAAAGCCGAAAGCTATCATGTCAATTGTAATTTCGCCTTAGCCCACCAGAAGGCGAGCATTTCATTACAATCGCGGATATATAACTATCCGCGATTGTAATGAAATGCTCGCCCTCTGGTGGGCTAAGGTGAAATTATCACACCACTGCATATCATCATATTATGCAATCGATTTTCCATGATGTAATGGCGGAGAAAGAAACACGTGGCTATTATATTTACTAACAACTGCAGTTCAGAGAGCGCCATCTATCGATCATTACAAACGCGGATACCCAAATATCGAAATTAAAATCAGCAGATAATTTCCGTTATTTTTTAATAATTTTTTACAAAAAATCCAATGGACTATTAACATAGAAAATCTTTTTCATGGCTCCATGGACAGACAGTGACGTCATCACTTCGCTTGCGTATAGTAATGCTACATTATACAAATTACTGTGTCTATGGTTTTATTTGAGCTTTATGAAATTGCTAGATTTAACAACTTTCTACTTTTAGGTATTTTTTAATGTAAAGGAATACGTGTATAAAAGGGAAAAATGGGAGAAATGCATAAAAATAAATGTATTTTTAAATACCTTCTTGACATCGTAAGAAAATAATATTTGTATTCGCACCTTCCGGCTAACCATACCTTTCGAATGATACCATTTTCAACCCTCTACTCCCATAATTAATATGTTAAAAAGGGACTACAAATTTTATGCTTGCCTATTAATATATAGATAATACGTATGCATAATGAATATATTTGTGTAATAGATCAATAAAAATCGTGCGTGTTATGCATAGATGTAAATATAGTGTTACAGATTTCTAAATATTACTAGTTATTTTTATGTGATTTCTTTCTAAGAGGTTTAGTCACATTATAAAATGTCAATTTTTCGCATTTCTAGCTAGTTTCTGTGTTAAAAAAAGATCCTTCTCCATTAATAATAATATTATAGTTTTAAAAAATTAAAGAACACGCTTTAATTTACTTTCCTTATTTTAAATAAATGTAATTTTTATTGTTCACGTTTTTTTTTTTTTTTTTTTTTTTCTGTCGAAAAAATAATGATAATTTTTTTGGCAACAATTAAATTAAGGAATAATATTAAATATTTTAAATAAATGTAATTTTTATTGTTCACATTTTTTTTTTTTTTTCTGTCCAAAAAATAATGATAATTTTTTTTGGCAACAATTAAATTAAGGATTAAAATTAAATGGCCAATTTATCAGTAATTAGAAGGTTTTTATTTTAACATTTTAATTAATTAAAAGAAAACTAAAACAAAATTCGAAAATCGGGCTTCGAGGTGCATCAGGAGAGGTCATTACGAACCACCATGCAAATTTTTGTAGCTCAGCCATCAGCCGTTTTCTTAAAAAGCTCTGGAAACCATACACAATGGTTTTTTGTTTGAGATATGAAGGATTTTGTGCAATCACGTTTTGCTCCCAGAGAAGTTACAAACATACATACATATAGGTGAAGCTAATATAAGCGTGTTAAAAACACAAATTATCAGGGCACGTAATGGACTTGGCGATGAATTTGGATAATTTCTCGCACCTTGACAATTTTTTGACGGCCTTGGTGAAAAAACTTTTATTATCGATAGACCCATCGTCCAAGCTGTAACTCGATTATTACGGAAGTTACTGTAAAATTCAGGATTAATGGCAGGCTATAAAAGGGGTCCCATTCCGACCACTCAGGTGAGTTTCTCGCTAAGACTTTACGGAACAGAAAGTTCTGCTTGACTAAGTCTCTAGCATTGAATTGTAGTTTATTTCTGTATGTTATGACTATGATATCGTTTGTGGTGTGATTTATATGTTGTCAGCTGTTATTTAAGCTGCGTTTTCTGGTCAAACTCAAGTTGATACTGGGTTTAACTAAGGCGACCAAATTTTTAAACCCAGTTTGAGGACAAATCATCGCAGCGTCCTCAAATTGAAAGGACATTTGAGGACAGAGTTAAATTATGCTTTAATTTGAGGACAAATTTGTAAATTCGAGAACATCTGTCCTCAAATGATTTTCAAATTGGTAAAAATGTATTGTCACCGTGTTCTGAGCTATCCTGAAAATTTCAAATGTCTAGCTAGTCGAGAAGTTAGTTAAAAAGCAATTGCAAGATGTGAACTGGTAACGCTGCCGATGGCAGCAGGAACCCAAAACAGTTGACTAAAAACATTAAAAATGTATTGTTACCGTGTTCTGAACTATTCTGAAAGTTTCAATTATCTAGCTAGTCGGGAAATTAGTTAAATAAATTTTCTGTCGAATCATATAAACGCTGCCGAAGGCAGTAGGGACCTGAAACAGTTAACTAAAAATGCTAAAAAATGTATTGTCACCGTGTTCTGTGCTAACTTGAAAGTTTCAAATGTCTAGCTAGTCGAGAAGTTAGTTAAAAAGCTATTGCAAGATGTGTACTGGTAACGCTGCCGATGGCAGCAGTAACCTGAAACAGTTGGCTAAAAGTATTTAAAAAATGCATTTTCACCGTGTTCTGAACTATTCTGAAAGTTTCAAATGTCTAGCTAGTCGGGAAATTAGTTAAATAAATTATCTGTCTAATCATATAAACGCTGCCGAAGGCAGTAGGAACCTGAAACAGTTGACTAAAAGTGTTAAAAGATGTATTGTCACCGTGAGCTATCCTGAAAGTTTCAAATGTCTAGCTAGTCGGGAAGTTAGTTAAAAAGCGATTGCAAGATGTGCACTGGTAACGCTGCCGATGGCAGCAATAACCTGAAACAGTTAGCTAAAAGTATTAAAAAAATGCATTTTCACCGTGTTCTGAACTATTCTGAAAGTTTCAAATGTCTAGCTAGTCGGGAAATTAGTTAAATAAATTATATGTCGAATCATATAAACGCTGCCGAAGGCAGTAGGGACCTGAAACAGTTCACTAAAAGTGTTAAAAGATGTATTGTCACCGTGAGCTATCCTGAAAGTTTCAAATGTCTAGCTAGTTGGGAAGTTAGTTAAAAAGCGATTGCAAGATGTGCACTGGTAACGTTGCCGATGGCAGCAATAACCTGAAACAGTTGGCTAAAAGTATTTAAAAAATGCATTTTCACCGTGTTCTGAACTATTCTGAAAGTTTCAAATGTCTAGCCAGCCGGGAAATTAGTTAAATAAATTTTCTGTGGAATCACATAAACGCTGCCCAAGGCAGTAGAGACCTGAAACAGTTGACTAAAAGTGTTAAAAGATGTATTGTCACCGTGTTCTGAGCTATCCTGAAAGTTTCAAATGTCTAGCTAGTCGGGAAATCAGTTAAAAATCATTGCAAGATTTGTACTGGAAAAACAAACAAACGAACAAGAATCGAAGTTAATAAAAACATGGTAAGAAAAAAAAAAAAAAAAAAAAACCTAAGTTCTACATCATTAAAATCATTAGTTGTGGGTCACCTCCAGCATACATATCAAATGCAGCGTTTAGACGCTATCGTATTCACTGATACACATACATACTTTATTATAAAAAATGAAAAATGAATTCAGAAGACCTCAAAACTCATAGAAACACAAAAATGTTAAATTTGAATTTTTCCATGATAATATTTCTCGTATATAATATATGATCGGAATTTAATTATATGTATTCTTCCATCATCCGTAATTTTATAAAGTTAACGAATGGCTCTTTTATTTAATCAGCCACATTACTTTTATTAAAAGTCTGTTTAGAGCGTCCTTTAAGCATTTATTTATTACGAAATCCAAATTTATCATTTTTTTTTTATTAATAAACATGTTTCTTGTAAAAATTTTAAGAAAAAGGTGTCTTTTAATTTATTTCAATCCATTTTTGTAAAGAAAACTAAAGAATGAAAGAAAGAAAAATAAAAACAGAATTTATTACTATTTAACTAGCGAGCTTCGCCCGCTAGCGGGTCAGTATTTTCAAATGAATCACTATAATTAATGAATCACTAACAGTAACTTTTAGTCTTAAGAAAAGAAATTTAAAAAGAAAAATCATTTCTGATCGGGTAAAATGTCGTCCCGGGTCCCCACTGCCTTCGGCAGCGCAGTCCCGTGCGCGCTGCGCTTGCACAAGTTAAGGGATACTGTTGTAAAATTTATACCCTTTCCGTGTTGATTCTCAAATTTAAATTTAAATTCATTCACTACTTAAATATAATTTAAATTCACTTTATAACCTTTAAAGTTTAAGTTATTAATTAAATGAATTATAGCGTTTAGTGCTATTTTCTCTTTTGATGCTGCCATTTGAGTTAAAGATATATTAAAATTAAAAAGCTTAATGATAATTACTTTTAGTTAAAAATTATATTCCTTATTGATATATTTATGTTTAAGTCTTTTGAAATAACTTTAATTACTTACCTCATATTTAAAAGCATATTTTATTAAAATTAACTTAAAGAAAAATATGTTTAAATCCTTTTACGGATTGTTCATTTCGCTACTTAGCGAGGAGATGTAATATTTTTTCAACTGCAGAGTCTCTTTGCTAAGCCCATAGATGGCGGCTGACTCGCAGCGTCGTGTTGCTATAGTTATGGGAGGCGTTCCTATTCTACAGCATCTAGTAGCTGTTACTTGAATCCGTTTGGTGACTATAAAAAGGAGGTAGGAAATATGTAATCAGTCTCTTAAGCTCTGAAGCCCTTAATCTTTTAAGCTTTTATGTTTTTTCAGTTTAGCTCAAAGTCATGAGCTGGTATTTCGATATAATTATAAACTGTTTAGTTTTATTATGATTGTAAATTACGTTTTTGTGACTTGTTCGTTTAGTGAAAAGTAGCTTTCTATTTGAACTCAGTATGGCAGTATTTTTAAGGGTATTTAACCTCTCGTCAGCAACCTTTCTAAAATTGTTTCAGCTGATTTAATGTTATTCATCATTTTGTTTCAACTTTAATAAACTGTTTTAATCGAACTTTTGTCTTCAATGAATGCCACATATATTTATCATCTTTATAGGTTTTTAGAGCTGAGCAACTATCATTTCACTGCACTGCTAACTCTGCTAACTTGATATATGTGGAAATTGTTTTTTTCACAATAAGCGGTTATGGGCAATTTGGCTCGTTGTCAGCTCATAGCATTAAAATTTTGATAATAGTTTTTATGGCATTCTAAGTGTTTGAAGATAAGAAATTGAAATGGCAGTAAGTTTAAACCCCACGATTGAAAAATTACGGATGAATAATTATACTACGTGGGTCAAGGACATTAAATTTATTTTAATTGAAAGAAACTGCTGGAATATAATATGTAAGAACGAAATACTGCCTGTTGAAGATGCTGAGGCCGGAATAACTTCAAAACAAGTGGAGGATTTTAAATCTCGTAGTCGAGTTGCATTATCCACAATATATCTGAATACATCGCCTGAAGTCAGAAGCATTATTGAAAATTGTGATTGTGCTATTGATGCCTGGGAGACTTTGAAGAAGACCTTTATATCAGACTCTAGAGCTCATCATATGGGACTGTTTACAGAGTTCATTAATTGAGCCGTTCAGTGCACACATCGACTAACTCCACTTTTTGAAAAATCTTAAATTTTATGTCAAAGCACTTGGTATAATCATAACTTTTTGTATTTATAATAACTTTCCGGAATAATAAAGATTAGCACCGTTAAATGGCAAATTTTTTTTGGCCATTGAATAATAAGTAATTTATTTCAGAAGCCATTTCGATTAACTCCATACTCTAATGTAAATCGTTTCGGTAACGCTGTATCTGTTCTGGCCGTGCATCGACGCTTATTTGTTTTTAAACAGCGGAAGATGCTCTCTCCCTCTCAATAATATTCGTAACAAAATCGCATCGGTAAACAGATAAAAATAAGCGCAATGCAAACGGTAGTTAGTATAGCAGTGATCTCGCACGCTGAATGTTATTCTGTACTTCTTAGTCTTTTCAACATTACTCCCAGATTGTTTTTAAAGAAATAAATATTATACCGTTATAATCAAGATGAGTGAGACTAATAATGTGAGTGAGGAAAGCAGTGATGATTCTTCAATACGATTTATCAACAGAAAGTCTGGTCCAAGACGTTTATCGTTTTCCTCGGATTCATCGGATTGCAACAGTATACAAACACATTGATTGGGAGGAAAAGAAGTCGTAATCCTGTTAAATGGATACGAAATTTACAAAAGCATAACAGGATAAAAGGTTTGGCATACAGGAATAGGGGAGGAAAATTAATACCTGCAAAAACATTTGTCGATATACCATGCAGATGCCGTCAAAATTGCAATCAAAAAATTATTTCGGATGAGAGAGAGGCTGCCATGAAAGCATTTTATAGTTTACATAGTCAACTTGACCAAAATATTTTCTTAAGAGGTTGTATCAAAGTTAACGAAATAAAAAGAAGGCGCCCTACGAATGAAACTAAAGAACGAAGATTACATTCGTTTACATATTACTTTCGAAAAGAGAGACTTGATATTCCCGTTTGTAAAAAATATTTTAGAGACACTTATCAGGTGAGTGACGGGCGGATATACGATTGTCAACAAATCGAAATGACGAATCCTCGCATACAGCTGATGAAGAAGACATTATTTATAATATTGCTGAATCATCCCAAAGAATAATGCCGCTGACATAAAACTGCTATGAATTAATTACAAAAATTATAATATAACAGAACTGACAACATACATTCTTATGGAAAAGCTGTGATAAAAATGTATAATAACTAACTTTTTCTGTAATAAAAAACTTTAAAATGTAAAGACTTAATTTAACTTTATTACTTTTTTCAGTTGCCAAATCGATTAACTCCACCAGTCACATAAAAACTGTAACATTACTGACGATTGTTTGTTGGCTATTCTTTCTTATTAATTTTATACACCGTTAGATGAAAGCTATATCTGCAATTATGCATTCTACATTATATATTTGAATTCATATTATCAGAGGAATTTTAAAAAACAATATACATTACATCATCGCGTTTCTCAACTTTTTGTTTTATGGAGTTAATCGATGTGTGCACTGAGCGGCTCAATTGTAGAATGTCTGAGAATGAAACGGTGAATTCTTTTGTAACCCGGTTATCAAGAATACTGGACCAGCTGCGTGAAATTGGTCATGCTATGGAGGATGTGTACTGCTGTTTTCAGCTCTTGCAACACCTACCATCCAAGTTTGAATCTGCAGTGCAATATTTGTTGCGTTGGAAGAACGACCAGTTCAAGTTCCAGAATATTGTGTCCGAGTTAACAGCGGAGGAATCGCGTCTACAGCTTCGTGAGGGTGATATTAAGAAAGATGCCAATAACAGTGTTCAGATACAGAACATCCAGCAAAAAGGTAAAAAGCCTTTAACTTGTTTTAAGTGTGGCCGTATTGGCCACTTTAAGAAAAACTGTTTTTTGAATAGTAATGTTAAATTTAAACCTAGAAATTTAAAGTATAACTCCAACGGTCGTGACAAATGCAAATCTCCCCCCTCCTACTACATAGCTCAAGCTAACTTTAGTAATTTAAGTGATGATGACAGCTTTATTTTTGATACTGCTGCTTCAAATCATTTTCTAAGAAATTTAGATCTTTTTGAGCATTATACTCCTGTGGAGGGAGAGGAGCTTTTTGTCGCGATCGATGGTATTAGTTTTCCTATTACTGCTAAAGGAACTGTTAAGTTGGATTTTGGTAAAAATGTATTGTATTTAAAAGATGTGTTATATTCACCAAAGTTACGGAAAAATTTAATATCAGGTCCTAAATTAGATGTGAACGGTGCCACATACACTGGCGGTAAGGGTCGAGTGTCGGTGTTCGGTAAAGATAAAAGACATATTTTTACTGCTAAAATTAAAGACGGTGTTTACTATTTATATCCTAATGTTTCTAAAGTTAAAAAGGGGAGTAAAGTGAATGGGGGGCACCCAGAAAATCCTTCAGCTTCTCTTGCAAAAGTTAATGAAATCGGGTATTGGCATGCTCGTTTTGGGCATGTAAGTCCTGATACTATAGTAAATACTAGCAAGAAGAACGGGGTAAGGGGCCTTCCTAAACTTAAGTTTAAGAAATTTTTTTGTGAGCCTTGTAGGATTAGTAAACAAAACCGTGTGTCTTTTAAATCATCCGATGTTCATGGCGTTAAATCACCGTTGGAGAAAGTATTTATGGACGTCTGGGGCCCAATTAAAGTAACTGGTAAAAATGGGGAAAGGTTCTTTTTGTCCATTATTGATGGATTTTCTAAAAGGGTTGCTGTTTATCCTTTAAAGGATAAGTCTCAGGTTTTTGGTGTATTCGAGAGGCACATTGCACGGGCTGAACGTAGTTTGAATAAAAAATTAAAAGCTATTCGTACGGATAATGGTTCCGAATTTGTAAATGACAATTTCAAATCATTTTGTAGTAAAAATGGAGTTGTTCATGAGTTAACTAACACGTTCACACCTGAGCAAAATGGGTTAAGTGAGCGGTTTAATCAAACTTCTTTAAATTGTGTTAGAGCTATTATCACGGATAGTGGTTTGCCTTTTTCTTTCTGGCCCGATGCAATGTTGTATTTCGCGTACACTTGGAACCGTTTAATCCACAGAGGACAAACTAAGACTCCTTTTGAGTTATATACTGGGTTTAAACCATCCGTAAGACACCTGAAGCCGTTTGGATTAATTTCGTATGTTGGGATTCCAAAACAGCATAGAGACCATAAGCTTGAACCTAAGGCTAAAAAGGGAGTACTAATAGGTTATTCATTAAAGACTAAGGGGTATAAAATTTGGTTGGAGGATGAGGATAAAATAGTTGAAACTATAAACGTAACGTTCTCTGATCAGCTATTTAGTAAATGCAGTGGAGCGGTGATGGGCACCTCACTGGAGGAATTGGACTTACTTCCGGAAAGTCCAGTTGATTGTCAAGTTTCCGATCCTGTTGACATTGTTTTCGGAGGTGAGCCCGATGATTCTAGTGACGAGCCCGTCGATGAAACTCCTGTAGATAAATCTTCTCTTAAACCTCTTTCTTCAATTACTTGGAATAGAAAACCCGTACCCAGAAAAATGAGTGACAGAGTTGACATCTTCTATTACCCGGACAACACTAAAACTAGATTGAGATCAATGAACGATGTCAAGCAATATTGTGATAAAAATAATTTAATTTTTGACTCTAATTTTTTTGATTTCTCTAGTAGTAATAAGTTCGAGGGGGTGGTTGATCAGCAAAACTCAGATAACCCAACTTCAAGTTTAACTCATAAAAAATCATGACTAGTTATCCCTATACCTAAAACATATAATCAGGCCGTTAAATCTTCAGAATGTATTGAATGGAAAAATGCCATGGATGATGAGATAAATAATATGAAAACTCGTAAAGTTTGGCATCTGGTTAATTTACCGGAGGGGAAAAAAGTTTTGGGAAATAGATGGGTATACGCCGTTAAAAGAGATGAGCTAGGAAACGTTGCCCGCTTTAAAGCGAGGCTCGTGGCCCAGGGCTTTCATCAGATAAAGGGGGACACTTATGACGAGACGTTTTCACCCGTCGTTAATTTCTCAGTAATACGTTTCTTTTTTTCATTATTGGTCTCATGTTATAAATGGCATAATGTTCAATGCGATATAAAATGTGCTTATCTTTATGCACCTTTAAAAGAAGAAATTTATATGTCTCAGCCAAAAGGATATGTTGTAAAGGGAGGGGAAAATCTTGTTTGTAAACTAGACAAAGCGTTATATGGCCTTCATCAAAGTGGTCGGCTCTGGTATTATGAGTTAAATAAAGTACTATTAGATTTAGGGTTTAATAAATTTAACTGGTGTAATTGTTCATATTATTTTGAAAATTATATTGTTTTATTAGTTTATGTAGATGATTTAGTTTTGTTTGGTAAAAATCAATTTCAAATAGATAAAATTCTTAATTTATTAAAATGTAAATTTGATATAAAAATTTTAGGTAAAACCAAAAAATTACTTGGTGTAGAATTTAATTATGAAAATGATTCAGTACAAATTTTTCAGGAATTATATATTAATGAAGTGTATGACAGGTTTAAGTCGTTTACCATCCCTTTCTGCTCATTACCTATTGTAAAAGGCATTAAGTATTCGAAAAAAGATTGTCCTACTAATCAAAATGAAATTGATGAAATGTCTAAATTTCCATATCGGAATATCTTAGGATGTTTATCTTTCATTGCAAACAGGACACGACCTGATATTGCCTACGCAGTTAATATATTCAGTCAATTTCAAAATTCACCGGGGTTTAATCATTGGAATGGGTTAATTAAATTACTTGGGTATGTTTCGTGTACTCGAGATTTGAAATTAAATTTGAATTGTTTTAATCCATGTTTAACTGCTTTCTCTGACGCTGATTTCGCGATGAATAGAGATGACTTCGTATCAATGGGGGGACAAATTTTATTTTTGGATAATAGCCCTATTTCTTGGAAAACCTTTAAGCAAAAAAGTGTTTGCCTTTCAACCATGGAAAGTGAATTTGTATCCATGTGTGACGGGTAAAAACTGATCGGGTAAAAACTCACACCGGGTCTCCACTGCCTTCGGCAGCGCAGACCCATGCGCGCTGCGCGCGCACGTGTGAAGGTATATGTGCGCTGTGCGCAAATATTTCTTATCAAATCAAATTTTTATTCTTAAGAAAAGAAAAGAAAAAAAATCATTTCTCATGGGGTACAAAGTCGGCCCGGGTCCCCACTGCCTTCGGCAGCGCAGTCCCGTGCGCGCTGCGCGCGCACCAGTTAAATAATATACGCGCTGCACGCCCGCATTCCTTCCCTGACACTCCGTCCCCCCTAAAAAAATCATTTCTGATTGGGTAAAAAATCACACCGGGTCCCCACTGCTTTCGGCAGCGCAGACCCATGCGCGCGCACGTGTGAGGGTATACGCACGCTGCGCGCACGTATTGCTTCTCGAATCAAATTTTTATTCTTAAGAAAAGAAAATTAAAAAAATTATTTCTCATCGGTTAAAAAGTCGGACTGGGTCAGCGCAGTCCCGTGCGCGCTGCGCACGCACAAGTTAGGGGATACGCGCGCAGTGCACGCCTATTTCATCCCCACCCTTTCAGCCCCTTCTAATAAACCTACGTATACCAGTTTTGAACGGTCTTACTCAATTAGCTGAGATGCAAAAGAACACCTAATCAGGACGCCTCAAAACGTGTAAATCTGCTGAAAACTTTCGATAATATAAAAGAACTTTAAAATATCTTTCGAATGATGTATTAAAAATAATTTAATCATGATTAGAAATTGAAATATTGAAATTTGAAAATATTACAGCCCCATCTGGCGGTAGAAATTTCTGTATTCCACTGTTCGATCCCAAATCAACAAAGCTTTCTAATGATGTATTACTTATGAAATTATTTTAATTAGTAGTTGAGATACAAAAGAAAACTGATTCAGGAGACCTCAAAACGTGTAAATCTATTGAAATCTTGAATTTATTTTCGATAATGTAAAAGTACTTTAAAATGTGTATCGAATGACGCATTAAAAAAAAAAAAAATAATCATGATTAGAAATAGAAATATTGTAATTTAAAAATATTACAGCGCCATCTGGCGGTAGAAATTTCTGTAATCTACTGTTCGATTCCAACTCAACAAAGCTTTCAAATGATGCATTACTTATGAAATTATTTTAATTAGTAACTGAGACAAAAGAGAAACCCATTCAGGACACCTCAAAACGTTTAAATCAGGAGAAATGTCGAAATATCGAATTTCTGTAATCTACTATTCAATTCCAAATTAACAAAGCTTTCAAATGATGTATTACTTATGAAATTATTTTAATTAGCAGTTGAGATACAAAAGAAAACCCATTCAGGAGACCTCAAAACGTGTAAATCAGGTGAAATCTCTAATTCCACTTTCGACACTTTAATTAGTAGCTGAGATACAAAAGAAAACCCATTCAGGAGACCTCAAAACGTGTAAATAAGCTGAAATCTCGAATTCCACTATTGCGATGCAAAAGAAAACCTAATCAGGAGACCTCAAAACGTGTAAATCGGGTGGAATCTCGAATTCCCCTTTCGATAATGTAACCGTACTTTAAAAGGTGTATCGAATGACATATTAAAAAAAAAAAAAAAAAAAAAAAAAAATTAAACATAATTAGAATTTTAAATATTGAAATTTTAAATTATTACAGCGCCATGACACCTCAAAACGTGTAAGTCAGGTGAAATTTCGAATTCCATTATCTACGGTTGTCGGTTAATGGAAGTAAATAGAAAAAGAAATATTTTTACCTTAAGTGTATTTGTGTCGTTTTGAAACTCGCATCCTCTTTCGACAGATAAAATGTGATTCGTTTAAAGATAAAATTTAATTTGCAATTAAAATGTAAATCTTTTGTTTATTGACGAAAATCGATGAAATTTGAACAGGAAGTTTGTTTTGTGGTGTTAAGATTGTATACTAATTCAAATGTGCGAATTTTGAAAAATTGAAGAAAATAGAAAATTGCAATTTTTAATCCCAGTACAAAAACACATGACCTCATTAAACACCAGATGTTTTTTCTTTCCGTTCAAGATCGTCTGCCAAGTTAAAATGCTTGTGATTTGTTGCCACCATTTTTGTTTAGTTTAGTTAATTTAAAAAAATCTAATTGTCCGATCAATAAGCCGTTTACACCATCGGATTGAGAAAAAAAAGCCCTTTCCAATGGTATCTTGTTTGTAACAATACGACTGATATTTCTAATTAATTTTCTACTTTTTCCGTAAAAATGTCGCTTTTTAAGCATTTAATCATGAATTCTGGGTCATTTTTCGGTAGACATGGGTGGACATTTTAATTAATATCTACGCTAATTAGGGTCGCATCGCTTAGCGAAATATCGCGATGTCGAGATGAAGAAATTCTGCGTCTGTCGACACCGGTTTCGAAGCGCTGCGACCATTAGCGCCGGAGCTTTAGCTATGACAAGGCATTTCTCACAGACAGACAGACAGACAGACAGACAGAAAGACAGACAGACAGACAGACAGATGCGTACAGATTTTAATAATATAAGGAGATGCCTTATTAAATGACAAAATTAAATTCATTGAATACGAGCGCCATCTCCTGACGAATTCACGAAATTATTGGGTTAAATATCCCAAAATTGAAAATAACTACCCTGTATATTGATCAAAAAAAATTTTTGATTGCAAAAGGCACTAGTACAGGTCAGAAGGAATGTCTATGCAAATTTTCAGCTCATTAGCTGCAGAACTCTAGGCTCAATCGCTGTCAACATTCGGTGTCTTAACAATAACAAGAAGAAGAAGAATGTAACCGGCAAATTTCGGGTTTTCAAAGTTATATAACTCAGGCTCCTTAATTCGGAGCGACATGCAAATTGGTATGTTTTGTCTTAAGGGTATGCTTAAGGTCTGTGCAAAAAATCATAGGTCTTGGGGATGAGGGAGCTGAGATACAGGTAGTCGAAAAGTCCGAGATGCTACGTCGACATACTATACACTTGTAGCGTTCACCATTGACTTTCCTACTTTGTAAATTTCGTTTGTTTTTCTCTTAATGTTTGTTTTAGCTTGGCGGGGCGTAACGCTACCGCGTTCCTTGATGTTGTAATTGTTTAAAATTATTTTAATGTTGTAAAATTCAAAATCCCACATAATAATTTTCAGATTTTATAGATTCAAAATAAAATATAAAAAAAAAAAAAAAAAAAAAAAATAGAATTTTCGTATATGAAGGACTCATTTAACGGTCATAAGTTTTCTGAATGTGAAAACGGTATTTAAAAATAACTGTTATTTAAGGAATAACAATGGAGATTAATTAAGACTAGTTCCCCATAGGCTAACATTGGATTTCTCTGCCCTTGACGTGCTGTTAAACATCCTACACCGATAACGCATCGAAGCTTGCTCCTATGAGCAGGGCTGCCACAAGCAACTTTGTTTTTTAGTTCCCCATCATACTATAGGTATGGGGAACTTAGATAATCGTGAAAATTTTCGACCTCGGTTTTTTGACTTTTTTACACGTTTTCAGGAGTGAGGAATCCGAAAATGGCAAAATTTCTATGGTGTCTGTCTGTAGGGTGTCTGTTAGTCTGTTAGTGTGTAAGTCCGTTAGTTTGTTAGTCTGTGTACACGATATCTCAAGAACAAATTGTCGCAGAGAGGTCAGATCAGTTTTAAAATATTACTTTCGACACTGGCAAGAACCCTATTTGTTTGCAACATTCGAATTTAAAAACTTCGTAAGTTATTAGAAATTTACGATTTTCTTAACATGGGAGAATAGGACAAAAATTCACTTAAACGTGCATTAAATGGAAACTTTTTACTGTAAAAATGTCAGACCAGTTTTAAAATATCAGTTCTGATGCCGGAAGGAACATCAGTAACTATAAATATGCTACTTTGAAAATTTCGCAAGTTATTGGAAATTTACGAATTTCTTAACATGGCAGTATAGGGCAAAACTTCACATAAACGTCAATTTTGAGAGATATTTTCATCGTAAAGATGTCAGACTACTTTTGAAATATTATTTAGGACACTGGTATGAATATTAATGACTATGAATTTTCCAATATAAAAATTTCGTAAGTTATTGGAAATTTACGAGTTTCTTAACATGGCAGCATAGAGCAAAATTTCACATAAACGTCAATCTTGAGGGATATTTGCATCGTAAAGATGTCAAACCACTTTCGAAATATTATTTAGGATACTGGCATGAATATAATAGACTATGATTTTTCCAATTTAAAAAAATTCGTAAGTTATTTGGAATTTACGATTTACTTAACATGCCAGAATAAGGTAAAATTGAGCATAAACTTTCATTTTGAGGCTCATAAATACATTAGACAACTTCAAAATTACATTTATGATATTTGTTTGAACATGATTGAATACAAATATTCTAATAGGAAAATTTCGTAAATTATTCGTAATTTACGATTTTACCAACATAGCGAAATTGTAAATTTTTCATATAAATATGAATTTTGAGGATTATTGCATTGGAAATAGTAGCATGAAAACTAAACAACGGAATTGACCCTGATAAAATAAATTAATAGATTAGAATAAGATAAATATATCGAAGTGAACGGTGGATAGCCTATTAGGCGGGGTTTTCATTCTGTCACTGTATCAAGCTTTTGTCAAATTCATTTCTTTTAACATGATTATATCTCTCAAACTAGAAATTTATGAGAACATAAATATGATGGGGAACTGAGCAGAGTCCACCTATGCCAACTAGTTTTTTTTATTATTTTCGTACTACTATTTCCATAACATAAAATTTATAATAAATTTATGCAGGCAAAATGCAGATTTACCCGAGAAAAATTTTATTTTTTGGAAATGGTGGTACGAAAAGAATATATATATATATATATAAAATCGTGGCAGCCCTATATATACGTGAAGTGAGCGAGGTGAAAGAATCACCTCGCTCACTTCAATTTCCGCCACTGGTTGCTAAACTCTTGTTATTATTCTACTTACATGAGACATTTGTCTTCGTTTATTAATATGTATACGTATTTAAAGTATGAATAGGTATTTATGTAACTAAGTATAAATATTTAACGACTTACAATACATATAATATACAATGTTAAAATTCAATAGTGCTATAAATATGCCAGTATTATAAGTTATAGTTTAAAATTGGTCCAACTTATTTACAATCATTCATTCTTGAGATAATCTACACAGTGTAAGAAACTAAATAATAATAATAATAATAAAATAATAATAATGGTTTGCTAGATGAATTTTCCAAGAGGAAAATTCCTTTCTGTAACTATGCAAAATTAAAAAATAACAAAATAATAATAATAATAATAATAATAATAATAATAAAACTGCTTACATCCTTTGTAAACAGAATTTAATTTAGTACGATAGGCCTTATTTTAATCTATTCTTCCATATAAAGGCATGCAGTAACTGTATTTCATTCCTTAGCATTGGTTACTATATTCAGTTTTAAAATTACTTTGGTATAGCTTTAGCATAGAAGCCCCTTAAATATTTTATATTTTTGTTGTTATTTTGGCAATGAATTAAAATGGGTATCGCAGTTGCGTAAGTAAACATCTTGAGGGAAAACGACCAAGCTATTTCGGTAGCAAATTTTAAATTTCGAATAATTGTTGGTTATATTCAGAAGATATAGCCAACAAATATTCAGAAGCCATCGTTAATACATATCCAGAAAAAATAGCCAACGAATATTCAGAAGCCATCATCAATACATATTCAGAAGATATTGCCAAGAAATATTTGGAAGCCATCCAATTTATGAATGGTGATGGTTTCGGATACCGAAATCAGCAATCTGTTTTTACATGCAATCAAGGATGAATTTCTCGTTTATCAGTAGGTTTTCAAAAATATAATTTTTTTTACAAATTTCACATAATATTTTAAGATAGTTTAAGAACTTAAATGGTGAAATTCAATATTAGCGGGCATCTTGGCAAATTCATGGTGCAATGCAATAAATGGCGACAATGCAAAATCGCTGTCTGAAAAAAATAGTTCTGTCGTATTAATAAACCAAGGTCAAGGCCTGACTATCACATCGGCACCCAAGGCTCATGCCCTGGGTCCGAAATTTTCAAGGGCCACAGAATTATACTGAGTATTAAAAATTTTTCCAGTTTTCTCTCTCTCCAATTCAGTTTTCTTTCATTTGTATGAAAAAAAAAATTAATAAGATATATCATTAGGAGTAATTTTATTTATTTTTGAGGCTCAAAATAGAAAAAGATTTATCTTCCACCAAATATTTTTTTTCTGTTGCCACGTTTACTGTTAAAATTTGTATCAGAATAAAGCAAGCTAAAAAAAATTATTTCATATACTTTCTTTTTTCTTCAGTCCAAATAAAATATTTTCTTCAATTTTCGGTTGAAAAAGGGGAGGGACGGCTTGTCCCCTTGACCTTCTGTTCGTTATGTCCCTGATAATTTTTACAAATTCTCCCGCTCAAAGGAGGCCCGAAAATTTGTTAGTCGAGCCCTGACCATGGTACAACTTTAATTCCTTTTTCCGATTACACTAATTTATATGTTCAACTATTGGATAAGAAAAATATCTCACAATACTATCTTGGCTAACGTTTAACTAATACTCCAACCCGTTCATTCTAATATTTGTTAATCCAACTAGTTAACAATCGATTTTGGAATATATAAAACTTTTTACAAATTGAAAATATTATTAATAAATCTACTTATTATTATTAAAATTTATTTAATTATTATTTCTTTGGTATAGCTTTAACTCAGGAATCCCTTGGTGGTTTTAGAATCTTTGTTGTAATTTCGGTGATGCATTAAAATGGCTATCGCAATTGCATAAGTAAATACCTTGGCAAGAAACGTTCGAGTTAATTCGGGGCCAAATTTCAAACTTCGTGAAGGGGTTATATACTGAAGCTGTTCAATTTCCTTACCACGATTTTTCTCAAGTTTATTAAAAATATATATATATATATAGTGGCGTACCGTGACATTTGAATCTGGGCATGCTCTGAAGCGAACTTTGGAAAGACCACTACTGATCAAGACGATATCATTTCATCAAATTTAAGCTTGCATTTTTCCAGTTTTTTGGTTGGTTGGTTGGTAGAATTCAAGTCCGATTGACTACACTTGGGTCCTAGGCCTATGGGTGGAATGCCGTCCATCGTGGGTCTTTCTAAGGGGTCCTAGCCTTATTTACGCGTCTTTCAGAGAAAACCATGGAACCCGACACTTCCCATCTACCAACTTTGAGAGCAGAACCGTTCGGCCGCTGGTGGGCCTCCAATTTCTTGGTAAGTTTAGATATATCATATATCTGATGGACTCTTATATTAACTTATTGAAGGCCCATTTGGTCGCTTCATTGATCGCTATATTTAAATGAATTTTCAAAGAAATTTAATCACAATTTTTTATATCACTTTAGAAAAAAAAAAGAGAAAAAAAAAAAAAAAAGAAAGAACAAATAGAAACCGGCAAGAAAAAATCCACTGAAATCGCTAAAAACTTGATTTCAGGTGTTCGCTGCTTTCTGCTGTGTCTTCCACGACCACACTATGTCAGATTGGGGATCCCACTGCTAGTGGCAGCGCCTTAAGCGATCGTTTCAATGTAGGTGCTTATCTGATCTCTGATAGTTCTTACACAAGAAGTTAATTGTTACAATTTTTAATAAAGTTAAAAATTTAATAAGTTTAATTCTCTCTATAATATTGCCATTCGATTTCGATAGAAACAATACATTAAAATAATAAACATTCTTCTTCAAAAGAGGGTATTACGCCTTTACATAAACAATTTTTGAAAACGCAACTATTATGTGTATTAAAAAAAAAAAGAAGAAAAAAAAAAGAAACAGCATTAAAATTTTATCATATAAAAACTATTTGATCGCATGACTTAATGCGAAAGAAGGAAAAATAAATAGAATAGCGATCTTTTATAAGAAATGCAGATGGATGAAAAAACAACAACAACAACAACAACAAATTTCTTAAATAAAATTTAAGAAAAAAAAGCAGAAAAATTAACGGAACATTCCAAAATAAATAAATAAATAAACAAATAAAATAATTAATTTAAGAAATTCAAATTTGAAAATAAGGAAAGAAAATAAGCGCACAGATACACACACAAAAAAAAAAAAGAAAAAGAAAGTAAAAAGAAAGAAAGAAAAAATTCTATGCACACCTGCACGATCAAAGCTACGCATCTGTTAATTTTTTGTAAATCTGCGTCAGTGGCCTGACCTTCATAGCGCATACAGGCACACATGAAGAAGACATTTTGCTTTATTCATATTATTGAATAAACAAAATTTGTACATACTTTTATTTCTGGCGGAAGTCTTCGCTTAGAATAAGTTATTTAGATTTAAAATAATAATAATAAATAAATAAATACATAAAAAAAGCAACTTTTTTGGCACATAAAACAACCTTTGGAAATTTATCCAAATTTTATTTTGCAATTTAATCATCATTTTCAAATCAATTCTTTTTTTTTTTTTTTTTTTTTTTCACTATTGTAAAATAAAGTATAATTTTTAATTTATCAATCAGTCGGAAAAGCCAGCTATCCTCTATTCGAACATCTCTACCGAAGGTAACAAAATCCCTACGCTTTAAAAAATACCCCCAAACTCCAGAATATGCTCTCCTAGGGTAGCATGCCTTGGGTCGTTTATACATTGGAACTCCCCTTGTAGTTTCTACGAGTGAAAATTAGAGGGACGTTGACTATTCCCTCAAATAGCAAAAAATCCCTATATCAGGGCATGCTTTAGAAAGGCAGCATGACCAAAGCAATAACCGGTCAGCAGAAGAGAGGGAGGATATCTCCGGGACGATACTGGTCAGCAGATGTCTCCTAAATAAAGAGGGAGGGAAGTAACGACAATAATAAGGAAAAAAAAAAAAAATACCACTCGGATTTATCCAGGAATAATGTAACAAAAGAAATTTCCTTTTATAATTTTTCAAAACTGAATGATTGATACTGTATAAATGGAAGCGAGTGTTTAACAAAATTAGTTCAAATAATTTATTTTTAAATAAATTCTGTTTAAAGTTTAGATAGTTTTTAGTGGGTATGCGGCGCATGCCTAGCATACCCAGAGAATACGCCACTGATATATATATATATTTGTTTTTATCTTTTAAATAACTTTAAAGATAAAATTGGGTTTTTACTTAATATTCTTTTAATCAATTGTTCGATTGAACAAAAAAGTACAGCATTAGCTAGACTTTTTTCTTCTTAATTATGAAGTATACCAATTTTCGATAAAATCTAGAAATTCGGACAGGTACAATATGACAAACATTCAGCTTTATATATTTTAAATAAATAAAGCTGAAAACAAAAATGTTTGCACGTTCATTCAAAGTGAAAAGTAAAAAAAGGCGACATTGGAAAATCGCTGTCTGAAAGAAATAGTACGCACTATCGTACTAAAAAAAAAAAAAAAAAAACTTGAATGATGAATTTTTATCAAAAGCGTTAGAGCCATTTCTGAAAAATCCAGGGCATATATTCATGATTAATTTGATTAGTAGTGAAAAGGATTGAAATTTGATAAACTTTAATCCAAAGGATACAACAGCAGTTGTTTATATGCTTCTTAAAGAATTCCATAGACTTTATGATTTTCAAGGTTTAATTTTTATATATTTAATTATTTATTTTTTAAATGTTTTTTTTGCATAACCTTCCTCTTAACTATCCTTCCATAATAACCTCTCAGTTTTAATGGCGTTAGTCAATTTATATTTTCTTTCACTGAGAAAAAATTCTGTAACTGTCATCTAGAATCTAAATTGTGGCCCTAGAAAAAATAGTTCCATGTCATCCTTATAAATTTTAGTCCCTTTTGAAAGCGAGTTCTAGAAACCCCTATTAGAATTCTAGAGAATTTGTCTATATTATCGAGGTCAAACCTATTTGAAAATATCTCCAAATAAATGCGAACACAAGAGGCGGATTTCAGCCACTATAATCTTGATTTATGACCCAGTTCTAGATAATCAATGGAGAATTTCTCGCCATACGAAAGATTCAGAGTATTCAGAATATTCAGAATATTGTTTCACCATCTAGAAATGAGTAGATTAGAAATTCTCGATCATTTCATCTATTCAGTTTATTGGCGTGCCTTATGCGCATAGCTCGGAAATCTATATTTCTAGTTAAGGGATTTAGAAAATAGCCACTTATTTATTCTAGATGAAGACGGTATATTTTTTTTCCAGTGTTGTAAATTCTTTTTTAAATTCTCTTTATAATTCTTTATAAATTCAAATTGGTTTATAAATTCTTTTTTCCCAGCCTTCCGATTTTTTCTAAATTTCGATTGATGTTTGTATAATAATCGGTTTAAATCTTCACAAGCACAAAGTTTCATGTATGAGACGTAAAGAAATTTAAACAAAATTATTATTAAAAATCTTTTAATGAACTATTTATTTATTTATTTAAAAAATTTAAAAAATAAAATTATAATTTCGATTGTTTCCTATGCAGTCGGTAACAAAAGTCTCCGAACACTAGCAAAAATTCCTATATAAAAAAAGTACACTTAATACAGCTTTGTTAAATAAATCCTTGTCGGATCCTGTTTTTAGAATGACTAAGAACAGGGTTCGACAAGGATTTATTTCACAAAACTGTATTAAGTGTACATTTTTTATATAGGAATTTTTGCTTGTGTTCGGAGACTTTTGTTACCGACTGTACCTCTACTCTCTCCTGAGATTCACAAATTAATCCAGGGGCTTTTACGAAACTTTATAATTAATTCGGTTAAAAAGGTACTAATTAAATTTTCGCAAATGCATTGAACAGGCGTTTTTCACTATTTTTATGATAGCTATATTGTAATTTATCTGGTACGAAACTACGTCACAGTTGAAGTATAATATGATTATCATAAGAAAATATGCTGATGAATGGAGCTTACAATGACGAATGATGCCTATACTCATCAGGTATTACTGATGTGCACCTTTTTAGTGATATGCTTAATATACACATCTTTTCTTGCATCATAGAATCGTTCTAAACTAAAGCAGAAACATACAGCAAAATCTGTATTAAACGCTTAAAATTAAGCTGTTATTATGAAAAAACAGCAGCAACAATAATTACGTGTTGCGTTTAGCATTTTTTTTTTTTTTTTTTTTTTAATTTAATTTTTTCAACAATCGTATACACTTAGAAATCAGTTCCAAAAAAAAAAAAAAAAAATGTCTTTTTTAAAGAATTGTACAATTATTAAAGAATTGCTTATCTTTCTCAAAACATCTGACTATTTTTGAGATCTAAAAAGCCCTTTTGCGATTAAAAATAATAATAATAATTTGCGACTAGTTATTATTAAGGTGAATTTTGAGTAATTTATTTTGCTATAAACTACCATCTTGTTACTGACTTCTCGATTAGTATTTTGTGTGATAATTCATCATCATGGAATCTGGCGATTCATCTTCATATGATATTGTTAAAAAGTATCTAGAAAAATGTAATTTTACATCAGTTGTACCAATCGGTCGTGGTGGTTTCGGTGATGTGCTTTCTGCCGTCACGCCAAAAAATGAGATTCACTGTAAAAAAATGTTGTAATTTTTCCTGCACTTTCTGTTGTATATTTTCAAGCATTTTCGCTGCATTAATAAATTCAAGCACTAAATGTTGTTAAAATCGACTTCCTGTGGACTTTAGACCAGAACATCTGCGCTGAAACATAACATCTGTGTTTTTGAACTTAGATGCAGATGAACGATGAATGAACGAGAAGAAGATCATGGAATAAGCAATGTCCGTCCTCTTCTATGAAAAAGGTTAGCTAGTAATTTTTTTATTAATATTTTGTATTACGTTTTTGTATTACGTTTTTTGTATTACGTTTTTTTATTTTTACGTTTGCGGGACGCAAACGAAAAATCGCCAATTCAATATTATCGCACCAATTCAATATTATCGCCAATTTATATTACTGCTATTTATATTATTATTGCTATTTATATTCGAATCGCATATTGCATTCTTTGCAAATAAACCTTTTTCTTGAAAAAAAAAAAAAAAAAAATAGACTGCATCTTCTTCAGTTGTGGGCAAATCCCAAATTTATATCATTTTTGTAAAACTAAAATTAAGGTATAAGAAAGAATGTTAATATATTTTACTTAGAAAACGAAAATGTTCTAATATGTTCTAATGTTCTAAAATGTTCCAATCTTCTAAAATGCTCTGATGTTAATAATTGGCGATTTTTCGTTTGCGAATTTCGAAAAGTATCTGATTAATTAATATTTCGTTAAAACGCATTAGTTGTAAACATATTGCAGCATGCTAGCTAAATCACCTAAGCTAAATCGTGTGCCAATATCCTAGCACTATATTTCAGTGCTATAAGTAATGCTCGAATCTGTTGATGACTCCAGTCACTTTTGTCTTAACGATTTACAATTAATTTTTAAAAATCCAATTTTTTTTTTAATCATTCAGTATAGTCCTTTTAAAGTTTTTTCATAAAATTACATTTCTCAAGTTATATGTTCGCGAAGCATTTTTTTAATATCAAAAGATTTATATTAACGTGTATAAACTTGCACTCATAATTCAGCAAAAAATATTCATTATTTATCATAATATATTCAATATGTTCATGATTACACATTAATTTTTTAAAAGAAGATTTTCTTAACTTGAAGTCTTGATAATTTATATAAGTATAAAAACATATTCTTTGAGATATTATTTAACTCTCTCTCTCTCTCTCTCTCTCTCTCTCTTTTTTTTTTTTAATTGCTAACAGCAAAAAATGTTTGCATGACAGTATGATGCACATACTTTATTTTAAAAATTAAAATAGGTATACTTCCGGGACAGAATAAGAACAAAAATTGGGATCGCTTTAAGGCCCCTTTACATATTCAATTTCATATTACACTTAATTTGTGCAAAGATCCTTAGAGCTTATTTTGAAAGTTTTATTTGATCATTTAAAACGAAAATCTAATTTTACATTCTATATTTTGTTTCATTTTAAGAATTTTAATACCGATTTAAATAGAGGTAGAAATATAACAAATTTTAAGTAAATAATTTAAATTAGGATGAAAATTCTTTTGTTTCAGTATAGCTTATATATATATCCATAAGGAAACATTAGCATCTTTCAGTGTAGTACAGATTATAAACTAAACGTGAACGGAAATGATAAATTCTCTTCTCGCTGACGTAGATAAATAAATACGGGATGAAATTCCCTTCAAAGACATTGAGATTGACCATCATACCACAAATGCGGTTTTTATCTACTGTAGATATTGAAAGCTTGCTTTTTATTTTTTCCCCTGCCTCATAGTGCAAACAAATAGCGAATTGCTAGAAATTTATAACTATCTATAACAAATTATAATGCGCGTGTTTTGTGTTTAGGAGACAGATATGTATAATCTTGGCATTACAGAATTTTACATTTTTAATTTTGTTAACGTTTTAAGAATAAAAATAATAAAATAATAAAAAATATAATCCTAACCTTTTTCCATTTCTTCTATTTCTTCTTTTATTTCCTTGTTTATTTTTTATTTTTTATTTTTACGCAATAATAACATTATACACATAGGGAAAAAAAAGCATTTTTTTGTTCGAAGCATTAGTTAAAAATATGGCATTTTTAGCAGTCATAGCTACAATTAAATATAAAATTATAATTGAATATCAACCCTTCAAAATCATTTACAATTTCTGCAATCGCTTTTAAGAATATAGAGGATTTTAGCAGACACAAAGAAATCCACTCCCCTCCCCACTTTTTCTTCCTAAATACTTTAATGTACTTTTATTAAAGGGGAAAAAAAAAAAAAAAAAAAAAAAAAAAAAAGAGGTATTTTTAGTTTATGAATAAGAAATACATGCGTATTTCGTGTCTTTACGAATGAAAAGGACTTTTTTTTTTTTTTTTTTTTTTAAGCGTGTCAAAAAGTAGTGATTTCAGGTTTCATAATGGCCTTAGTGTGACCTATGCATTAAAAAAAAAAAAAAAAATCTGTGTTTGTTTGTGGACCAATTTAAACAATTCGGTAATAATGTGAGAATTGAAGCTGTTTGTCTGACCTTGGGTTCAAGGTTCGAGAGAAGTGCACTCCATAGCAGTTTTTCTGTGAGTTTTGGAGAAAACCACAGAAAATTCCGTACGACTGTGCCAATGGACATGACCTAGGTTTCAACCTGGCAGCCCAGTCTAAACAATTTAACAGCAGATTCGTTAAATTATGATTACCTAGAAATTAACTATATTTTTTTCTCTTTTTTATTCAGTAACTCCTACATTTGTTGCGTCCGTCAATTACAGTCAATTCTGTGTAAATTTGTGTTATTTAAAATGAAAACTTTCAAGCGTTATGTTTACAGTCAAACTTTAATTTTACATTTAGAAATTTGTGAAATCCGTCTTTCAACTTTCAAAGTATTCCTATTTCGCTTAAGCAAGTACCTTTCGCTCATGTCTTATATTATATGGGAAATCTATCTATTAGTGTATTAATTGTGAAAACAATTATTCATTTTTGAGAATTTAAGCATGTATCAAGGGTAACATTCAGCACTTTTTTTTCTACCACTGTTTCAATTGCGAAAACTTTTATTATATTTTTACTTTGTTTTTTCCGACTAACTAAATATAGTGTGGGTGATTAAATTATTAGATTTCTTTCTTTCTTTCATTATTTTATTTAACACTTTTTTCGATTATTAAAAAAAAAAAAAAAAAAAAAAAAAAAAAAAACTAGACGAAATGTCCTGAAACCTCATGATGCAAAAAACATTTAAAAACCCATCGTTTCTACTATCGATTTTGACCAGCGTGCGCAATTAGCGCCCCAACCACAAATTCAAGAATATCAAAAATACTTTGGATCACCCTGTATCATGAAAAGCTACAAGTCAGCTACAACTGACTTGTAACTTTAATACAATATTGCGCATACTACGTACAATATTTATATGTTTTGGTACGGGATTTGTGCAATTATACAGGCAGATTTTTTTTTTTTTTTTCCAAGAATAACTATTTTTTTTTTTTTTTTTTTTTTTTTTTTACAAATACTTTGCTTATAACTAGATTATTTCCAAAAAATTTTATAAAAATTGCTGAAAATTTGCCAAACATTAGAGAAACATATTCTGAAACGTAAAATTCATAAGCGTAATATTCGTTGAGAAATGAGTATTTTAATAAGTATTATTTTACTGTGCATGCGTGAAAGATAGAAAAATTTTTATTGTATAGTTAGAAAGCTAGATACATTGAGCAACTTTTGTATAAGATTCAGTTGAATAGAGTAAAAATAATCAGGTTGTCGGCAAAAGAACGGACCCAGATTTTAGGTATCTTTCAGAGTTGAAATTTCAAAATGCGCTTTACACATACCACGCATTTAATTTGAAAGTCCAATTATTTTAATCACATTGCTAAAGTTCTTTTTTGTGAAAAACCCCTTATGAACTCACAAATCTTAGTAAATAATAATAATAATAAAAATAATAATAATAACGTTACAAGACTATAAGAGGTTTTTCACACACACACACAAAAAAAAAATCGCAATGTGGTTGAAGTAATTGGATCTTCAAATTAAATACGCGATATATGAAAAACCCTTCATGAAATTTTACCTCTGAAAAATACATAAAATCTAGCTCATTCTTTTGCCGACAACTTGATTAATTTTTAATCCATTCAAATGATCTTTTGATAAAAGTTGCTCAATATATCGAGCTTTCAACGTATGTAGTAAAAATTTTTCTATCTTTCAAGCTTGCGCAATAAAATCGTATTTTCTAAAAATGCTCATACTTCAGCGAGTATTACACGTGTGGATTGGATTTCATGTTTCATAATAATGTTTCTCTAATGTTTTGTCAATTTTTCTATAAGTTTTTATGGAAATCCGTTCTAATTAAAAGCAAAAGACTTGCCAAAAAAAAAAAGAAAAAAAAAAAACAACCTAGTAATTTTTTTGGGGGGGGGGGGAAATGTTATATCCGCCTAAAAATATGCGCAATTTCCGCACCAAAACATACATATTGTACATAGTATGTGCAATAATGTGTTAAAATAAAAAATCATTTGTAGTTTTTTATGGTACAGAGTGAATCAAAGTAATTCGCTCTTCTTCAGTATGTGATTGATCCCCTAATTCCCCCTCTCGAATAAATCGATGGTGGAAACAATGAACTTTTAAATGTTCTTTGCATATATGAAGTTTCAGACCTCTACGACAGGTTTTTTTTTTTTTTTTTTTTTTTTTTTTAATCGAGAAAATGTAAAAAAAAAAAAAATAATAATAATTTAATTTAATCACCCACTGTAGTGATTATTCTTAGAAAATATTTCATCTTTTTTGTATTTAGGTTCATACTACCAACAACGAATAAACAGAATCGAGGTTCTCTTACTGTTAATCTCTTTAACTTAAAAAATATTCGCGATTTCATTGAAGGAACGCATTTTTGTTCTAAAGCTGAAAAACATCTCATTCTCAGAATGTATTGCTACTAATGATTTTCTATTCAAAAACGTGCGAAAGTTTGGAAAACATGCAAACAATTTTATTGATTAACAGCAAAACAACAGCCTATATTAGCAATTAAACGTAAATTTCGAGAAAGAAGAATAAAATTTCATTATGAAGTTGAAAAGTTGACGCATATTTTGCGAAATACCTTTGAAGAACTGCAAAAATTATCAATTACGCAAAGAAGCAATTGCACATTTCGGTAGTTATTTGCGTGTTTAAACATAAATTTTAGCGACGAAATGATTAAATTTTTTAACACTAAGTTGCCAATTTATCGCGTATTTCGGTAATTAGCTTTGAAAAAAGGGTGAACTTTATCTTTTGGCGGAAACTTATTTTGGAATTATTTGCATTATTAACTTACGTAGAATCTGAAAACCCCTTTATTAAATTTTAACTCTGAAAAATATTTAAAATCTACCTCGTTCTTTTTCCGATAATTTACTTGCTTTTTCTGTATTCTTATGAAATTTTGACTAAGTTGCGCAATATATGTAGCTTTTAAAACTCATATCTTAGCGAATATTACACGTGTCAATTTTATGTTTCAGAATAATGTTTCTTTAAAAATTTGTCATTTTTTCTGCAACTTTTGTAAAATTTTGTAGAAATCCATTCTTGTTATTAAGTTTTTGGCAAGTTTTTTGTTTATAATTTTTGAAAATAAAAAATTATACCTGTCTAAATAATTGTGCTATTCCCACAAAAAAAAAAAAAAAAAAAAAAAAAAAAAATACTTAAAAATATTGAACATGGTAAGTGCATAATAGGCGAGACGTATTAATCCTGGACAACAGGTCTAACAGTCTTACAGTGGTTACAACATACTACTTTTAACTGCAATACAAAACTTAATGCTTTTTAGCTTAAAAAAAAAAAAACAGGATTTTGCATGGAAAAATTTTGCATTTCTTTGGAAAGTGAACCATTCAATGCATAAACAAAAAATAAAATCTGATGCATAAAAATGTACACCATAATTTTTAAAACTTAAAGAACAGATAAAAAACAGTTATAAAATATAAAAAGATGGAATAAAAATCTATGTGATATTAATTATTAAATAAAAATCGTATAATTAATATATTTAAAAAATGAAAGAAAAGAAAACAATATGTTAAAGTTACAAGCCATTCGTAGCTTTTTAATGATACACGGTGATCAAAAGTATTTCTTCCTTTCTTTGATTTGTATTTGATCTCCTGTTTACACTCGTGACTATATCGATAGTGAAAAATATGAAATAATAAATATTCTTAGATATCTGAAGTTTAAGACCGTTCTGTCCAGAATTGCTTTTTTTTTTTTTTGTGTGAATCGAAAGAATGCAAAAAGAAAAAGAAAATGATCATTCATTATAGTTTTTAGACTTACTACAGTATATCCCGCGTTTTTTTTTTTTTTTTTTTTTTTTCTTTTTTTGTCACCCATTTCTATACCATTGATGCACATAGTTTCTTTGGTTGACCAAATTAAGAAACTGCAAGTCACTCTGGTGAAAGATTACCTCAGAACAGTGACGTACAAGTCTTTGAATAAACGTGTACAAATAAATTTGTGAAAATAAATTTCTATTTATTTCTAAGAAAAATTCTGGTTGTTTAAGCATTTAAATAAGAAAATCCTGCTAAAATTTACAGGTGGAAGTGTCTGAAAACTTGTGAATCTTTGTTCGGAAGTAACCTCATGAATCTCTAATTTGTTTTCTTGTTTAAATAATTTATTATATATTTTTTTAGGGTTCCTAAGCACTCTCTTTCTCTTGCCCCCCCCTCCCCCCTTTTTACTTTCTTCTATATGTAATATAGAGAAAGTATTGGATTCGTAAAAATTTTCGACCTCGGGTTTTTGATGAATTTACACGTTTTGAGAGCTGTAGAACACGATTTGACCATTTTTAGAAAATGTCTGTCTGTCTGTCTGTGTGTGTGTGTGTGTGTGTGTGTGTGTGTGTGTGTGTGTGTGACAAAATTTTGTGGCAACTGTATCTCAAGAACTACTGCACAGAATTTCATACAAATTGGTATGTAGTTGTACCTTGACATAAATTAGTGCCTATCAACTTTTGGTAAAAATTGTCTTACAGGTTGCGTTGCCATCCCGCTTTTTCTAAATTTTTAACATGGTGATATAGGACAAAATTTTGTATAAATGTGCATAAAGAGAATTATTTTTTAGTAATCATTATGAAATTTACATGAATTATTTAAAATAGAGATAGTCAACTGGGAAAAAAATTTTGTATGCATAGAAGCCTCGCCACCCCCCGTGGGGGGGAAGTCCCCCCTCGAGGGGAGTAAATTTTCAAGATGGGTATCTTTCGAAAGGTCTCATCAATACCTTTAAAACGAATGGTTGAACTATAAATCTGTGATAATTTGAAACAAAGTTATCGATTTTTTTTACTTTTAACGAAAAAAAACTTAGGAATTTTTTTTTTTTTTTTTTTTTTTTTTTTAACGAAATTTAACCAGACTTGGTATTTAGTTGGCCCTTGACATAAACTGAGGATGATTAGATTTGGGGATCAATCGCTCAACAGGTGGCGCTGTGATCGTATTTTTTCTAAATTTTTAACATGGCAGTATAGGAAAACATTTCGTATAAATTTACATAATGAGAGTTATTCTTAACCTGTGATTGTAAAATTAATATGAATTATTGATAATAGTAGTAGTTAATTAGGGAAAAAATTTGGGGCATCGCTTCCCCCCCCCCAGGGGGTGTGTGTGTAAATTTTCAAGATCGGTATCTTTCGAAAGGTCTCGTCAATACCTTTAAAACGAATGGTTGAACTATAAATATGTGGTAATTTAAAACAAAGTTATCGATTTTTTTTTACTTTTAAACGAAAAAAAAAAAAAAAAAAATGAAAAAAATCGTTTTTTTTTTTTTTTTTTTTTTTTTTTTTATATATATATTGTTACTGCGTGAATTTGTATAGGAAAATATAGAAGAAAGTCTTGTGGTGGCCACAACATACTAGTTTCTTGTAGGATACTTCTAACAATAGATTTGTTATCAAATATATTATATTGCTATTAAATTTATATATAACAATTTTTTATTAAAAAAAAGAAATGCCATACAAAGTTAAGGGTAGAGAAAATAAAGGAAACTATAGGACCACATAAACCCTGTGCTATTTCAGTACTAAATTAGGATTTATCAAATATATATATAATTTATTTTAAAGATATGTCTTTTTTTTTTTTTCCCCCTTTTACAGTTGCGTCAATTCAATCCTTGATACATCATATATCTTTCTTGTATATTTTCCTATACAAATTCACTCTGTAAAAAAATTTATTAAAATTAATATTTAAAAAAATTATATTTCATGATAATGCAGACGATTTCTATATTAGAGAAGAAGTATAACACTAAATATCCAAAAAAGTCAATTTTATCCTCAATGTTATTATTATTATTCTGTTAAAAATGAAAAAATGAATAACTTTATTTTAAATTATCGCAGATCGATGGTTGAACCATTCGTTTTAAAGGTATTGACGAGCTCTTTTGAAAGATAGCCATCTTGAAAATTTACTCCCCTCGAGGGAGGGACTTGGCCCCCAAGGGTGGAGGCGAGGCTCCTACATACATTCTTTTTTTCCAGTTGAATTATTGCAAATAATTGTCATATTACAAATAATTATTTTAAATTTCATAATGATTATTAAAAAATAATTTTTTTTTTTATGCACATTTATACAAAATTTTGTTCTATACCACCGGGTTTAAAATTTAGAAAAAGTGGGATGGCAACGCAACCTGAAAGACAATTTTTACCAAAAGTTGATAGGCACTAATTTATGTCAAGGTGCAACTGCATACCAATTTGTATGAAATTCTGTGCAGTAGTTCCTGAGATATAGTTGCCACAAAATTTTGTCACACACACACACACACACAGACATACATTTTCTAAAAATGGTCAAATCGTGTTCTACAGCTCACAAAACGTGTAAATTCATCAAAAACCCGAGGTTGAAAATTTTTACGAATCCAATACTTTCTTCTATTGAATATAAAAGAAAGTAAAGCTGCATTTTTATAATGGTTATCTCACATATCGAGTTTTGTACAGTTATATGACATATTAGTTGAGATATAGCCCTCCCGTTATCGATGAAATTTGCAGTATAGCAGCGCCACCTATTGACCGACAAGCATTCGAACTGAATCAGCATAATATGTCTGATAATCAACTTCTCACATATTAAGTTTTGTTTGATGATACGCAGTAGAACCTGAGATACAGTTTTCCTTGTAATTGTGGAAATCGCTGTGTAGCAGAGCCACCTGTTGAGAAATTTACACCAGAAGTTGACAAGCGCTAATATATGTTAAAGCACACCAACATACAAATTTATATGCAATTCTGTGCAGTAGTTCCTTAGATATTGTCTTTCTTTAAATTGCGGAAATCGCTGTATAGCAACGCCACTTGTCGGCTGATAGGCATTCAAACTGAATCAGCGAAATATCTCACATTGGTCTTCTCACATATCAATTTGTATTGGATTATACGCAATGAAACCTGAGATATAGCCACCCTGAAAATACAGAAATCGCTGTATAACAGTGCCACCTGTCGAGCGCTTGACACCAAATATTGATAGGCACTAATTTAGATCAAGGTGCATCTACAGATGAATTTAAATGCAAGTCTGAACAGCAGTTCCAAAGATACAGCTGCCACAAAATTTTTGCCACACCCACACAGACGGACAGACAGACGTTTTCTAAAAATGGTCAAATCATGGTTTAGACCTCTCAAAACTTGTAAATCCGTCGAAAACTGGAAGTCAAAAATTTTTACGAATCCAATACTTTTTTCTATTGAATATAGAAGAAAGTGAAAAAAAAAAAAAAAAAAACTTAAAATGTAATTACTGATTGAATTGAGTTAAAAATTAAAAAATCTAAAAAAATTGTTTAATAACAATGTTTAAACATTTATGTGAGTTGTGAACTTCTAGATTGCAAAAATGTACTTCAAATTCAGTGTTCGTTGTTTAATGCTTATATTCTGAAAAAAAAAAAAAAAAAAAAAAAAAAAGAAAAAAAAAAAGAAATGTATCGTTATTTATTGCTTTTGTTCGACGTGAATGTTTATAATACTTTGGGACATCTGGTTTCCTACAATCACTTTCAGTTCACACGATCAGTAATTTATCTTTCTACAATTGCAATTTTCGCGCTTTCTTATTGTTTATTTGCTCTAGATAAGACGTTAAAGAATATTATTATTCTGCCTTTAAGGAATCCGTTTCCTAAAGGTGTTTATTTTACATTACTTACTTTCTTCTGTATTCAATTGAAGAAAGTATTGGAATCGTAAAAATTTTCAGCTTAACATTTTTTGATGGATTTACACGTTTTGCGGATTCCAGAACACAATTTGACTAGATATTTTTAGAAAGTATGTGTCTGTCTGTGTGTGTGCGTGAAAAAAAATAATGTTGTGGCAACTGTATCTCAGTGCAGATAACTGCATATAAATTTATATGCTGATGCACCTTGACCTAAATTAGTGCCTATCAACTTTTGGTGTCAATTTCTCAACAAATGGCGCTGCTGGACCGCGATTTTCACAATTTCAGGAAAGGCTATGTCTCAGGAACTACTACACGATTTTACATATACATTTAGATGCAGATACACTTGATAAACTTTGACATAAGTTAGTGTCTACTAAATTTTGTGTCAATTGCTAAACAGGTGGTGCTGTTATACGTCGACTTTCGCATTTTCAAGGAAGGTTCTGGGTTCTCAGGTTCTGCTGTGTATAATCAAACAAAACTTGACATGCACCAGTGTAGCCATTATATGACATTACGCTGATTCAGTTTGGATGCATATCAGCCTATAAGTGGCGCTACTATACTGCAATTTTCCCTGAGAACGGAATGTGGCTACATCATAACATCTAAGGCATATAACGGTACGAAACCCAATGTATGACGTAACCATTATGAAGACGCAATTTTTAAGACTTTATTTATAGAGAATTAAACTGTCTTTCTCTTCTTATATTTAGTGTTAGTTTTTTATAAAATGAAAATCATTCATTATGGTAGATAATTTAAATAAATAATATTTTTAAGAAAATATTTCTTCTGAGCGAATTCCTATGGGGAAATATAGAAGAAATTTTGAGGTGGTCACAGCATACTAGCTTTAAATGAAATCACAACAAGTATTTCTTCTGTATTTGCTGTATATACAAGTATAAATGGAGAAAAATAACGAGGATTGAATTTCATTAAAAGTAGAGGTATATCTATCTATATATATATATATATAAGCTAGTATGTTGTGCTCACCACAAGACATTCTTCTATATTTTTTAATACAGATTCGCTCAGTACAGATAATTTATTAAAGCTATTATTTATTAAAATTCCCTACCATAGTGAATGCAGACGATTTTCATCTTAGAGAAAAAATACACTAAAAATACAAAGAAAGACAGTTTTATTCTCTATAAATAATATATTAAAAAATGCGTTTTGACAATGGTTATTGCACTTATCAAATTTTGTACAGTTATACACCAGAGAAGTTGAAATATAGCTTTTCCTTTCTCGGGGAAAATTGCAGTACAGCAGCGCCACCTATTGGCCGATATGCATCCAAATTAAATTAGCATAATGTCTGATGATAATGGTCTTTTCATATATATATATATATATTTAATTACACACAATAGAACCTGAGATATATCTTTCCCTTAAAATATGGAAATCGTTGTATAAAACCGCCACCTATTGAATTATTGGTACCAAAAGTGGATAAACAGTAATTTATATCATGGTACATCCACATATAAATTTATGTGCAATTTCGTGTAGTAGTTCCTGAAATATAGAATTGAGGAAATCAGTGTATAGCAGCGCTACATTTTGAGAAATTGACAAGTTGACAGGGACTAGGTTATGTCAAGGTGGATCTACAAATGTATATGCAATTCTCTGCAGTAGTTCCTGAGATATGGCAATCCCTTAAATTGCGGAAACCACTGTATAGAAGCTATCTGTCGAGCGATGGGCACCAAAAGTTGACAGGCACTAATTTATGTCACGATGCATTTATTTATACATTTATATGCAATTATGTGCAGTAGTTCCAGAGATACAGTCACCACAAAATTTTTGTCACTCACATACAGAGACACAGACTAATATTTTCTAGAAAAAGTCAAATCGTGATTTGGACTCTCAAAACTTGCAAATTCATCAAAAACCGGAAGTTACAAATTTTTACGAATCTTATACTTTCTTTTATCGAATATAGAAGAAAGCAAAAAAAAAAAATCTTGTAAATTGCGAAATCTTTTCAATTTCCAGAATGTAAATACGAGGTTATACTGTATTTGAATTTATTAATTTATATATTAACAACAGTCGAGAACAGTCACCACAAAATTTTTGTCACTCACATACAGAGACACAGACTAATATTTTCTAGAAAAAGTCAAATCGTGATTTGGACTCTCAAAACGTGCAAATTCATCAAAAACCGGAAGTTACAAATTTTTACGAATCTTATACTTTCTTTTATTGAATATAGAAGAAAGCAAAAAAAAAATCTTGTAAATTGCGAAATCTTTTCAATTTCCAGAATGTAAATACGAGGTTATACTGTATTTGAATTTATTAATTTATATATTAACAACAGTCGAGAAAGATTTATAATACTTTTCTAATTTTCATACAATTTCTACAAAAGATACATATTAGTTTCGTTGAAGAAAAGAAAACAGATCCAGATACAAATACGGATCTATTTTTCTGGCGGATATCCGCGGGTACGAATAGGAAGCTCCGATACATGTCTAGTATATGCAGAATGTTTAAATTAGTTACAGAGTTATAAACATGCCTATAAATTTATGTTTATAATTGTAAAAAATATTTGGAAATGTGCTCTCACGTCGACCCGACTTGCTAAACACCAAACCCGACCCGAACCCGAACCCGACCCGCAAGAAAAAAAATTCAGTCAACCCGATCCGAACCCGACCCGCACGAAAAAAATATCAGTCAACCCGACCCGAACCCGACCCGCGGGTCGGGTCGGGTTCGGGTAAAATCGGGTTACCCTACTCGATGCAGGACTCTAATCCAACTATCAGAATCATGTTTTCTTTGAAGGAACAAACGAACGTCCTTTCTCTCTTTTGATATTTCTGTGTTTGATGGCGCGCGGCGCCTACACTGAGTGATGCCAGATGGTCGAAAATTATTTCCCCAAACAGGTCTTCAAATTTTCCCAAATCAGGGTTTTTTTTTTTTTTTCGAAAAAAACCCCAGCTTGATTTCTACTAAAAAGGGGGGGGGGAAATCAAGCAGATTTTTCTATGATTTAAGCTGAGATTTTTCCGCAAATGAAGGCAATTTTTGAAAAAAAATCCCCAAATAACAATAAAGTTATTGAAAGTCTCTAGTCGTAGGGATAAATCATTACATTGCCATCAATGGCAGAAAGTTGAAGAACTCCCCAAATTTGTCCCCAAAAATTTTAGACTTCCCCAAAAATGTTTCCACAAACATTTGGTCCCCAAAATTGTCCTCAGAAGCCTCGAAAATCTCCAAAATGGGGACAAAATCCCCAATCTGGCATCACTGCCTACACTGTAAAAAATATCAGTATTTTACAACAAAAGGTGCTGGCACCGCGGCTGCCAACACATTTGCTGTAAAATTTACAAGCGGCTGCTTTTTATGGTGCTGTAAAATTTACTGCACTTTGCTGTGAATTTTACAAGATGTTGTTTTTAGTAGTGCTGTAAAATTTACTGCACTTTGCTGTGAATTTTACAAGATGCTGTTTTAAAAAGTGTTGTAAAATTAACTACACTTTGCTGTAAATTTTACAACACTTTTTAAAACAGCATCTTGTAAAATTCACAGCAAAGTGCTGTTAATTTTACAGCACCACTAAAAACAGCATCTTGTAAAATTTACAGCAAAGTGCAGTAAATTTTACAGCACCATAAAAAACAGCAGCTTGTAAATTTTACAGCAACTGTGCTGGCAGCCGCGGTGCCAGCACCTTTTGTTGTAAAATACTGAAATTTTTTTTTACAGTGTTGTTGCAGTTAAAATCGTCAAGAAAGATTGCTCATGGGAACTGGAAGAACGTATCTGGCCCGTTTTAAATCACAAAAGCATTCTTCCAGTATATGGAATCATTGATTTAAAAGAAATGGATGTTAAATTATATATCATGCCAAAACAACCCACTTCTCTGGACAAAATGATTAGGTGCCTCGAATTTCGTGCCGATCCTGATGGTCTCAACAGAATTCGTATATGGCTGCGAGATACTCTGGAAGCTTTGCAATACTTACACGATGTGGGCTTTGTTCATTTAGATGTAAAGTCTGATAACGAGTTAATAACTGCTGACGACAGAGGTCTTCTTTGTGACTTTTCTGGTTTGAATTTGAAGAATCAGCCTTGTAGAAGGCTTGTGGCGCTAACAGTATTCAGGCCTCCAGAATGTTTCATTGAACCAGAAAAACATAAAATTGATGGCATCTCCTTTGATATCTGGACATTTGGCTCAATGTCATTACATGTTCTTACTGGAAATTGGCCACTTCGTCACTTTAAGTATGTGTATAATTTCGAGTCATGCAAAAGTAACGTCGAGCCTGTTCTGAAAGAAACTTTAAAAGCAAGAGTTTTCTACAGGATTATGAGATCATTTTTCTTTGCAGTCAAAATGACAGTCGAAGATCTACGTCTTGCTCACGATTTCGTCTGGACAATGATGCAATGGAATCCTGAGTTTCGTCCAACCGCTCGCCAAATGCTCAGTCATCCCTTTTTGTCCGTAAAAGATCGTCATAGAGAAATACCTACTAATAAATATGTTCTACCAAATTTCACAGATGTACAAACATTTGAAGCAAAAGAAACTAACGAAACAAATAAGAAAGTTGTTTTCACTAATAATCTTTTGGATGGTTGTACGAATCTAGAAATTTTTGATGAAAATTCTGTTGATCGATTTGCTGGTGGAGAAATTTTTGAAAAAGACAAGAAATTTTTAGTTGTGAAGGAAAACCACACTGTAAGAAAAGAACGGAAGCTTTTACAGCAAAATGTGCTGGCACCCATATTACCAGCACATTCTGCTGTTAAATAAGGCAATTTACAGCTGAAACATCTGTAAAAAAAGCCTCTTTTGCGGCTGTTTCTGCTGTAAATCACTTCTTTTTTACTTTCCCCCCTCCATGCACCCATATTGCCAGCATATTATGCTGTAAATCTACCGTTTTTTTTTTTTTTTTTTTTTTTTTTACAATGCATAATTCTAAAAAGTATGCATAAACGAAACTGCAACGAAAAAATGCTGTGATAAAACTTTCTGTTCAAAAAGTTCTTCGTCAAAAATGAATAATTTTAGTATTATTCCCACAAAAAATGAATTTTCTAAGAAGAAAAAAAAAATCTCGGAGGAAAGTTCAAGGACTGGGTAAGAAGAAAATTGAATCGGGCCTTGAATGTTAGAAAAAACTATGTTATTTTAACTAATAATGATGAATGAAAACATTACGTATTTTATTAATTAATTTATTGCTCAATTTCGAATCGTTCTATTATTTTAAATTATGACAGACTTCTTGAACTTATTTGTAATGTGGACTATGAAAAAACAGAAGTATTTTTAAAAGTAATTTATCATTTGAGTTTGTCTTCTTAAAATCTACAGACTCCCATGCAATTTATTTGGAAAATTTAAATCTACGGCCGATTGGTACTGCCAGCTATTATCTTAAACAACTTCCGTTCTGCTGATAAATATACTACTTGCATTACCAATTTATGTTATAGTATTAATTATTTCCATACTAAGCAAGAATTTCTGCACTTTAATATTTTTCCTTTACTTTTCAACTGCGCTCTTTTTTCCTGTGACTATTGAAAGCCTTTAATAACTATATTTTTACAGTCTATATCTTTAAATCAAACTGTTCTCACTCACCTAAAAGTCAACTAACATCTCTTATTTTCCAGCCGCCTTTTTATCGCAACGTCATTTGAATCATGCTGGTGTCTTCTATCATCGTCTTCTTGAAAATCCGATAACACCTGGATTGTATCTACCGCCATTTTTGTCAACGCTGTTTCCAACTGCCTAGTGTCTTCTACCATTGTCTTCCTGAAAATCCGATAATACCAGGGTTGCATTTGTCTTCATTTTCTCTCAACGCCATTTCCACCAGACTAGTATCTTCTACCATCGTCTTATTGAACCGCTGCTCACATCTCGTTCTTCTTCCTCTTCATTGCCTATCCTAATATGTCCTTTGTCTTATTTATACTGCAATAAAATATTTTATATATTTTCTATACCGTGTTTTTATTGCATATCGTTGATTATGGAATTATCTTTAATTTTCAGATAAGGAAAAAACAATAAATAAAGATATATCGTAAAATACAGTGTTGTGCAAGTTCACGAAAAAACGAGTTAGTTCGCGTTCAAACTCATGTCTGAAAAAATGAACGCGCTCAACTCAAGTTCATTTTTAAAAAGGAGCGAAACTCATTAAAAGTTCATTTTTAAGTGCTTTTTTTTTTTTTTTTTGTCTTTGCTTTTCTAAATAGATCTCTTCTGTGAACGCTTTCATAGGTAATTTACACTTTTTTAAAATTACCAATAACCATGAAGATTATTTTTAATTTAATGCTTAATTAAATTTATAAACTTATAATTCTTAATTATAACTTATTAATTTAAGTGTAGTAAAAATTATTTAGCGGACACTTCTGAATAGTGGACCCACTGTTTTTGCGTGTTTTTTTATTCTCATATTTCCAATACGTTAGATTATTCACATGAGAAAACTTATTAATAGGAGACAAATTCCATCATTTGCAGGTTCAGGTTCCGTTGTTTTGAAGTATAATACTATTTTAAAAATAGTCTAATGGTTTGATTTAATTAGTCTTTGTTTGATTGCGCCACAGTCAATGTCGGCTTTGAGTTCGTGGATAAACCATTAGAAAATTTCGCTTGCTATTTAGCTTACTATACAGGAATAAGCATGTGTGTCAACTTGTCAGTTTGCGTACAAATTATCTCAAGAACAAATTATCTCAGAGGTCAATCCAGTTTTTAAAAATATCATTTATGACTTAAAACTTGTAAAGGTAGTGAAATCTTATTTTCGAAAATTCAGCAAATAGCAATACTTTCTTTAGTATATAAGTTTAATGAAATTAAAAATATAAATCTGAATTTGTATAAATTGTTTTATATATATTATATTTCTGAGTGACGGGATTCCCCCCCCCCCCCAATGCCCCATTCAGTTATTTACATATTCATAAAAAAAAACTTAAAGTTGTAAGGAAATTTTAAAATATGCATTTCAAGTTATTTAGAGAACTTGTATCAGTAACTTATTGGTCTTAGAAAAAAATTTCAAGTAACATTTCCAGATAATCTTTAGCATTCTAAATTTAAATTTCTTCTATTTATTTCTTTTCATTTATTGCGATAATAGAACCATAGAGGATCTGCTAAAAGTTTTATTTCTATATTCAAGGCAACTCAAAATGAGAAATTATCATATAAAGGTAACTTGAAGTATAGAACTCTAAACAAAGTTTTGTGTAACATAAAAGTAAGTGAAAATAATTATCATTCTCAAGCAATTTCCTTTCACAAGGTAAATTTTGCCAAGTTCCTCAATTATATCCAATAAATAAATAAATAAATAAATAAAAACCGCTTGATTTAGTCTATCATACCACATTCTAAGTAAAATATGCTTTTTTGCTTATAAGAAATACATATTTATTTTATTTTATTTGGTGCAGTCTAAATACATGTTAATCTGTACTTAACTGAAATTTCACCAATAGACGTAATTGATTAATTTTGAATGTCCTTGTGCATACTTCATTTGTCCTACTTCAGTACAAGTTTCCAAATAACATTTTCGTACTAAAAAGAATTAGAATACAGAGTTTAAACTTTTTGCTAATATTTGTTCTTGAGTTATACTGATAATAGACAGACACATATACTTTGGAACAAACAGCTAAAAACCTGCTTGTCGGTTTTAGGGAACCTAAAAACGCGTAAATATATCAAGCTCAGTTAAAAAAATTCTACCCCAAACAATACATCCTCTTCCATACATGAGTAAGCGAAATTAATAAGCATGCCGAATTGAAAATATGATTTAACATAGAGATAAATAAAACGATGCATAATATGAAAAAGGTTACTTTTTATTATTTTATAAACAGTCAAATTAAAAACACGATGAAATTAATATTGATTGCATTTTTTGTTATTTAAAAAATACATTTTTCCACAGTCATAATCATATTAAATTTTATATAGAACACAGCCTGTTTCATGCCAATTTTTTTTTTTTTTTATAATTGCGACTCAGACTTAAAAAAAAAAGAAAAAAAAAAAAAAAACTTCTTGAATAACTACTATTTAGTAATTATTTGTCACAAAATTTCCTTTTAGTAATTATAATAATAATGATTATGATGACGTTTTATTAAAATACACTGATGGAAAAAAAAATCCCAACACCAGGAAGGAGCTGTGCTAGATAAACGAAATTTGGTAGGCGTGTTTATACATCTGAAAGATGACGTCGATTCAAATTTCGAGCTACGCGCATAAGTGTGGCGCTTGTAGCGACACTATGAACATGAAAATGAGGTTTGCTTTAAATAAGCGCTGTAAGGTTCGTGATCGTTATTTACAGTTGAGATTTGACGTAGTGGGTTAATGTTAGTCAAGGATGCCTCTAAGAAGACGAAGAAGCCATTATCAACAGCTCACTGAGTTTGAACGAGGTCGTGTAGTAGGGCTACGAGAAGGTGGGTTTTCTTTCCGCGATATTGCAGAAAGACTTGGCAGGAATGTATCCGCAGTGCATGAGTGTTGGCAGCAGTGGTCAAGGGAAGGTACTGCCTCAAGAAGACCGGGTTCCGGGCGGCCACGTGGCACTACAGAGAGGGAAGACCGCCGTGTTCGGCGTATGGCTGTGGCTAATCGTACTGCGTCCGCAGCTGAAAGTCGAGCTGCAGTTGGCACCACAGTGACACAACGAACTGTTACAAATCGGTTACTTCAAGGACAGCTCCGAGCCAGACGCCCTGTAGCGTGCATTCCACTGACTCCAAACCACTGCCGTTTGCGACGTGAGTGGTGTCAAGCTAGAGCTCATTGGAGGACGGAGTGGAGATCTGTTGTGTTTTCTGATGAAATCCGGTTCTGCCTTGGTCGCAGTGATTGCCGTGTGTTGGTTAGAAGGAGGCCAGGTGAACGCCTGCTAGCGACCTGTCTGCGGCCTAGACACACAGAGCCTACTCCTGGAGTTATGGTTTGGGGAGCAATTTCGTATGACAGCAGGAGCACTCTCGTGGTTATCCCACGCACCCTGACTGCAAATTTGTACGTCAGTCTAGTGATACAACCTGTTGTGCTGCCATTCATGAACAGCATTCAAGGGGGTGTTTTCCAACAGGATAACGCTCGCCCTCATACCGCTGTTGTAACCCAACATGCTCTACAGAGTGCTGACATGTTGCCTTGGCCTGCTAGATCACCAGATCTTTCTCCAATCGAGCACGTATGGGACATCATTGGACGACAACTCCAGCGTCATCCACAACCAGCATTAACCGTCCCTGCATTGACCGCCCAAGTGCAACAGGCATGGAACTCCATCCCACAAACTGATATCCGACACCTGTACGACACAATGCATGCACGTTTGCATGCTTGCATTCAAAATTCTGGCGGTTACACCGGTTACTAATGTACCAACATTTCACATTTGAAATGGCTCTTCTCGCCAATGGCTCTACCTGTGATCTTGAAACTTTAATCAATTAAATATGTTACCTAGACAAATGTATTGCTGAAATTTCATTACTGTACAATAATTTTTTCTTGGTGTTGGGATTTTTTTTTTCCATCAGTGTATTATAATTTTCGTATTTATTTGTTTTCATTAGATAATGAGAAATTTTTCAATACGCGAGGAAGTAAAGCTATGTAAGTTTTAATAATTATAGAAATTATGAATTATACTCGTATTTGTTCATTTACTTATTTCACAAAACTCTATTTTAAAAGAAGAAATTCTTCTAATGAGTATTATCATACAAATTGCTTTAATAAAAATCAATCAGTCAGTATGACTTAATACTAAGAATGCATGTCTTTTTAAAGATATACAAATAAAACGTCATCATAATAAAAAAATAAAATAAAATAAAATAATAAAATAAAATTCTCCAGCTGCAAGAATATACATATGTACAAACTAGATAAAAAATTTCCATTCTCACAGATTTTTTTTTTTTTTTTTTTTTGAGAAGGAAAAGAAAAATAAAACACTGCAAGTTACCACATTATTACTGTTAAAAGACAACATAATATAACGGGATCATAACATAACAATGCAAACGAATAGGAAAAGTTCAATACGTTGAAACAGCACTTTTATTTTCGTTCAAAAATATCAGATTGAAAAAAAAATTTCATCTCTCGTGTAATTTTGTGTGAAAAAGCTGTAAAGTTCGTGCAAATGATGAACGTTGAAAACTCCACTCCTACAGATGGTTAGTTGAAAGATGGAGGGAGTGAAATATTGTTTATCGTAAACTGCACGGAGAAAAAGCAAGACGCAGATTTTGACGCTGCTGATTACACTGCTCGGCATGAAAATTGCCTCTGACACCATTTCAGCATATCCTTATGTAAAATGACCTACCGAATCCGAATATGACACCCATTTTGCCCAATCACCCACCGTTTACTAGATACACCCCCTTCCTCATTTTTATCATTGTTTGGTAATTTTATACCCATCAGTTTAATTTGGAGAGGAACGATAAACACCCCAAATAATAAAAATTATACAGTGAAATGTTTTTCAGAATGTTGGTGAGTGGAGTAAAGTCTCAAAGTCCTCGCAAGAAAGTTTGACTGATTAACTGTACGACGTTTGCTTTCAATAACTCCCACGTTAAATGTTTTGGGCAGTAAAATCTCCTGCTTTGACACGTGTTAAAGGTCATTGCTCTTATTATTGTAGTCGTCAGTCGTTATCTACCTGTACGAGGGTTGCTATTTATATTTCTGGCCTAATAATGAAAAAACAAATATGTAGGATCGAAATTGGTTTTATTGTTTTTCAAAATATTCTCCATGATGATCAATACACTTTTGCATGCGTTTGAACCAATTTTCAAAGCACTTTTTCCAGTCCGATTGAGGTAACGCCAAAACATGCGTTTTGAATGCATCAACCGCTTCTTCGGGAGTCGAAAATCGTTGTCCACGTAATTTATTTTTGATGTGTGGGAATAAGAAGAAGTCATTGGGTGCCAAATCAGGACTGTACGGCGGATGACCCATCAGTTCGATCTTTCGCTCAGTCAGAAATGCATTTGTTTGAGTCGATGTGTGAGAGCTCACATTGTCATGATGAAGAATGATTCGCCTGTTCTTCTGCTTTTTTCGAATTTCTCCGATGACTTCTGGCAAACAAATGGTCGTGTACCATTCAGAATTGACCGTCCTGCGTTGCTCTAACGCCACTGTTGCCACATGGCCATTAATGCCGAAGAAACAGGCAATCATTTGTTTCGATGTGCTTCTTCCTCGAACAACTTTTGTTGGTTTTGCCTCGCCTTGGAAGACCCATACAGTTGATTGCTGTTTTGTTTCCGGCTCATATGCATAGATCCATGATTCGTCACCTGTGTAGATGTTATACACAGCCTTTGATGTACCTTGAACGTATTTTTCTAACATTTCCTTGCACCAATCGACACGAGCCTTTTTTTGAGCGTTTGTCAGATTATGCGGGATCCAACGCGAACAAATTTTTTTTACGCTCAAATGTTCATGCAATATTTTATTGATGCTAGTAATACTAATGTCCAAAGACGCCTCAATCTCACGGTATGTCACATGACGATCTTGCTTTATCAGTTCACGCACAGCATCGATCTTTTCTGGCACAACAACGGATTTTGGACGACCTGCACGGGATTCGTCCTGGATCGAACATCGACCACGATTAAATTCGTTATACCAATTTTTTACAGTGCTGTAGGATGGCGCTTTATCGCTGTATAAAGAATTAAGTTCATCGAAGCACTCTTGTCTTGACAATCCACGTCGAAAGTTATGAAAAATAATCGCACGAAAATTTTCACGATTCAATTCCATTTTTTGAAAGAGAAGAACTTTTCAATTTACTGTCAACAACACAAATAAAGCTATAATGGTAAATCGTCTGCTGAATTTACGTTTAAAAATATCAAACTTTCGATTAAAATCGTCTGCGGTCGCCTAGCAACACTTACTGTTGCCAAGGCCAGAAATATAAATAGCAACCCTCGTAGTACACGTTTTGCGATAAGAGAGTGAACTTTATGGTGTTCTCGACGGTGGTGATCTTGTGTGGTGATGATCTTTAACACGTGTCAAAGGAGAATATTTTACTCTTCATGCTTTACTGCCCAAAACATTTAACGGGGGAGTTATTGAAAGCAAACGTCGTATAGTGAATCGTCAAACTTTCTTGCGAGGGCTTTGAGACTTTACTCCACTCACCAACATTTTGAAAAAAATTTCACTGTATAATTTTTATTATTTGGGGTGTTTTAGTAAGAAAATGGTAAACTGGAAGCTGGAATATGTAAAAAATAAGAAAAATATTGCGAAGAAAAAAAAAAAAAGGAAAAAAAAAAAAAAAACAGAAACTGATTGTTTTTATTGATTTTCTTTTGGTTTTGGGCACAAATCCCCTCAAATTTCCTCCCTACTACAAATGTTCGTGTTTTAGAACAATCTACGTCTGTAGTTCCTCAGGTCAGAATACATTTAACGGTTAAAATAATCATCGTTCCTTTCCAAATCAAACTGATGGGTATACATACAATTACCAAACAATGATAAAAATGAGGGAGGGGGTGTATCTAGAAAACGGTGGGTTCAGATACGGATTCAGGAGGTCATTTTACATAAGAATTTGCAAGAATGGTATCAGATCTCGAAATTCTTTTTTTTTTTCAGAGCAGTGTTATTAGAAAACAAATGTATTACCAGATTTGTTGAAAGATTAGAATCCATCTCATTTTTTTAGCATTGATGAAACTGCACTATTTTATTGGATTTTACCAAAGCGCTCTCATATGTTCAAAACTAAATCTAGTGAAGGATTCAAGAAAATTAAACAACGTTTAACTCTTTTGACGTATAATATGACAGAAACTATCAAGAAAAACACCTTTAGTTATTGGAAGTATCATAAAACCTCGCTATACATTAAAGGCGATAAAAATTCACTTTTGATTACCGCAATAATAAAAAATCATGGGTGACATATGCAATCTTCACAGTTTTTCTGGTGTAGTGAGAGAAAATGCTGACTGAAAATATTGTTCTGTTTTTGGATAACTGTACTGTGCATTCCACAGATTTGACGTTGCAACACAGAAAACTAGCTGTTGGTTTGTAAGTACATTTATGTTTACCAAGTTGGCAACACCGTTTTTTGTCTTTACCTTTTGGCAAAACCATCTTCTTCATCCAGTGCTTACAGTATGTTTCTCGCATGTGTAATGCTTTACACGTGTAGTTAAAATAAAATGTATGTAAGGAAGTTATGCATCTGTAATTGTTTTCGCATCAAGTAATTTAACATAGTAGCAGAGCGCGGTTGCTTAATATTAATGAAGATTTAGAGTATTCGTTTGTAAATTACTTAAATAATAAAACTTAAAAATGGCGTGGGCAAGAAGCGGGGAAATTGGAATACGGGTATTTGACGGCTCGGATTACTTTAACTGGAAAGTGCGATTAATGAAATTGTTCCAGCTTAAAAAGTGTAAGGAAGTTGTACAACAAAAAATTCAAATAGATGATGATCAAGCAAAATGGGAAGAAAAAAATGTCCAAGCAACGAACTATATTTATGGCGCCATAACAAACAAGCAGTTGGAATATATCTGCGAATGTGAGTCAGCTTTTGATATTTTTTCCAAATTTGATGCGATGTATCTGAAAACTTCCACGTCATTACAAACTGTGTGTAGAAATAATTTGGAGAATGTTAAGCTGAAGAATTACTCACATTTATGTTTATTTTTCGATGAATTTGAGAAGTCTGTGAACGAGCTTAAACAGGCTGGTGCAACCGTAACGGAACAAGAGAAACTAAATTACATGTTAAAAGCATTGCCGTCAAATTACAGTCATATTGGTGATTTAATTGGTGTTTTACCGGAGAAGGACAGAACAATTGAGTACCTTAAAAGCAAAATTAAGTTGAAATCGTACGAATTAAAACATAATTATGAAAACAGTGCACCAATAGAAAACCAAATGCATTTAAAATTTAAACAAACAAATCGGGCCCACAAGGGACTATCTGTTTTACTTGTGGCAAGTCTAATTACATCAAAAAGTATTGTTGGCATAGCCATGGTCAAGCGAACTTTCGTGGCAGTGGTTCGACTAATTATCGCGGTCCAAGCTTTTCAAATTATCAGAAGCGTAGTCGTGGCTTCGGAAATCACCGTGGACGGGGAACTAACCCTGACCACACAGTAAACAACAGTCAGCCAGGAAAAAGTTTTCATACTACAATAATTGAAAGTAATATGCCAAGCTCAAATGAAAATATTATGTCAAATAAAAATCAAATTAATTGGTTGCTAGACAGTGGGTGTACCGTTCACATAATAAATAGTGATGAAATTTTTGAGAGCGAAATAACACTGAAGAACCCTATTAAAGTAAAAGTTGGTGATGGAAGAATGTTGAAAGCAACAAAAGTTGGTAATATTTTAGTCTCCTTTCCTCTTTATGACACTGAACCCATAATTACTTTAGAAAATGTATTTTATGTTAAAGAAATGAAAGCCAATTTATTAGGTTACTCGAAGATCACTGATAAACATAAAATAATATCAAAAGGGCAGTTCTCAAGAATTTACGAATTAGGTGGTAATTTATTAGCAATAGCAAAGAAAGATGAAAGATTATACAAAGTAACAAGTTTTGTTTCAAACAGTAAAATTCATGCAAATGTAACCAAGAATGCACTGATATTAAAAGAAAAATTGCCTCGTAAACTTGGACATGTAAATTTTAAATATCTGGATATTATGTGCAAAGAGCAGTTACTAGAAGGTATACCTAAACAAATTGAATCAGAATATACGAAGTGTGCAATATGTATTGAAAATAAAATGCATAACTTACCTTTTAAGAATAATAGAAATAATACACTGCAAAAAATAGGTTCTTAAAAATAAGTATATATTGTCTCAAAATAGCCCCGAAACAATATATACTTAAATTTGAAAACCCTTGTACTCATTTTTGAGTACAATGACACGTCAAACATGGGATATTGGGATTCTTATTGGTCAACCCCATTTTTGAGCATGTCAGTATACTCAAAAATGAGTACATGGGTTTTCAAATTTAAGTATATATTGTTTTGGGCTATTTTGAGACAATATATACTTATTTTTAAGAACCTATTTTTTACAGTGTAGAAGAAGAGCAGAAGATTTTTGGAGATTGTTCACACAGATGTAAATGGACCTCATAAAACAATTGGATGCAATGGTGAAAAATATTTTGGGAGTTTTATCGATGATTATAGCAAATTGGCAAAAGCTTATTGTGTTAAGTCGAAGCATGAAGTCTCTGATTGTCTTATGGAATATTTAAATGAAATTTAAAATTTAACTGGGAAGATGATAAAGGAACTATGATGTGACAATGGAGCAGAATATTTGAGCAGGGAGATTTACAAATTTGCAAGACAAAAAGGTATAATGATAAAGTCATGTCCACCATATATACATGAACTGAATGGCACTGCGGAAAGATTCAATAGAGCAATAATGGATATGGCTAGATGTCTACTAACAGAAGCAAAAGTTGACAGATACTATTGGCCTGAAGTGATTAAAGCAGCAGTCTATCTGAAGAACAGGACATTGACAAATACTATAGTGAGGAAGACATCTTATGAAATAGCTTTTAATAGAAAACCATCTGCAAATGAAATAATATTGTATGGAAGTAGAGTTTATATTAGAATAGCAGAAGAAAAGAGAAGATCAAAGTGGGATAAAAAGGTTGAACTTGGAATTTTATTAGGATAGGATATAGAGTACTGGTGAATAACAGAATAATAGTAGCCCGGCATGTTGGCATTATTGAAGAAGATATAATGTGCGTGGTTTATGATGATGAAGATGAGAAAATTGATTCAAATGAGAAAAAACAATCTGAAGAAATGTCAAATGATCTAAGTAATGACGAGAATTCAAAAGACAATAAGAAAAAGGGTGAAGATGATGTTGATGACAAAAAGAAAAGTGGAATGAGACCAAGAAGGCAAATCAAACCACCAGTTCAATTTGATGAAGAATTTAGGTATTATTGTGTCTGTGCAAATTTCTGTGAGGTACTCCAGGTAACTTCGAGGAGGCGACAGCAGGCAGTGAGTCTGAACGATGGAAAGATGCAATAAACAGTGATATGAACGGTCTTGTCAAAAATAAAACTTGGGCACTAGTAAATAAACCAGACGATAAGACAATTCTAGATGTAAAATGGGTGTACAAAAGAAAACCAGGTAATGTTTTTAAAGCCAGGTTAGTGGTTCGAGGTTTCCAGTAAAAAGATAATGTTGATGATACATATTCACCGGTTTTAAAATGCAAACTTTAAAATTATTACTTTCATATTCTTGTCAGTATAGTTTAAATATTCATCAAATGGATGTTGAAACTACTCTTTTAAATGGTAAAGTGTTATCTGAAGTGTATGTAAAACAGCCACAAGGCTACGATGATGATTCAAATAGAGTTTGTAAATTAAACAAAGCATTGTATGGGTTGAAAGAAAGCTTGGTATGAATGCTTTAATGATTATATTAAAAATCTGGGTTTTCGTAGAAGTAACTATGATTATTGTCTTTATGTTAAAACTGAAAACAATGTAACTATATATATCCTTTTGTTTGTTGAGGATTTATTAATATGTTGCAAAGATATTCTGCTCTGGTAATTAATGATATTAAAAAACAACTATATAATAAATTTAAAATGAAGGATCTAAAGAAAGTAAAAAGCTACATTGGAATAGATATTGAATATGATCATGAGAATTGCAGCAATACCTTAACATTGAGTCAGAAAAATTACGTAGAATCACTAGCTAAACTATATAATATTGAAAACTCAAAAATTTTTGTATACACCAATGGAGATTAATCTTAAACTAACACGATCAAATTTAAATGAGGATATTCAATAGAGAAATTTAATATGATCACTCTTGTACATTAGTCTTGGTACTAGACCAGACATATCTTTTAGTGTAAATTATTTAAGTAGATTTCAAAATTGCTATGATGAGATACATTTCAAATATGCATTGCGAGTTTTAAAGTACTTGTATTTAACCAAAGACCTTAAATTAATCTATAACCGAAGTCCTAAAACTGACATGATGAGTTATTATGTTGATGCTGACTGGGCAGGAGATATTGTTGAAAGGAAATCAACTACAGGTTTTGTTATTGAATTATTTGGAAATCCCATTTATCTGAAATCTAAAAAACAAAACTGTGTTACTAAGTCATCTACCTTGGCAGAATACATTGCATTATCTGAAGCTGTAACAGAAATTAATTTCTTAAGAAATGTTGTTAATGATGTTTTTGTTGAGATTCCTCAACCAATTAAGATTTATGAAGATAATCCTGGAGCTCTTGCTATAGCTAAATATGGAAACTTTACAAAATATTCTAAGCATACAGAAGTACAATATCATTATGTTTATGAAAATGTTAAAAATGGAGCTATTGAAATTGTTAAGATAGATTCAGATTCAAACATTGCTGACATTTTTACTAAGTCATTAGGAAAAATTAAATTTACTAAATTCAAGGAAATGTTAAAATTGATGTAAAGTTTGTTTATGACAGAAAATTATATTAGCTAATAGGATGTAAATTTTGTTTAAACAAAATCACACAATAGGTAAAATAGAACGGTATAAATGACAATTTACCAAGCAGGCGTTTTTTGCAGACTAAAATTTTGAAGCATATTAAGATAAGAAATACTTAAGAATTCTTCTAAAAATTCCATAAGCATATGTACTATTCATGCAATCTTTTTACTTTTGCAATACTTATTTTTTAATCTTATGTCTACGCCCCCCCCCCTCCCCTCCGAAATTAACAATGAAACCTGGTGCATGAAGTGAATGAAGGGAATCAGCTTCATGTCCAATTTCACAGGTTCTAAATCTTAAAGATGCATTTTAATAAATAAGTATATTTGTTCATTGCTTTCAGAGCAATATTTTCATAAATCTTTTTTTTTAACTTCATGAAAAATAAAACACATTTTAAAAAATTGTGTCTTTAAGTCAACAAACGCCATTTTAAATTTAGTCGTACATTAAAATTATAAACAGAATGGGAAATTTTGCCATAAAAATTTACTAAAAAAGTGCAATTAAAAAAATCTGGTGTATACAACAACCACACGAGTTCCCTTACCCACTACTACACATATTATACTCTTTTTGGAAATAGTGTAGTCAGAAGACATAACATTGATTTAACAAATTAGACATAAAGTTTTACATATAGTGTTAAAAAAAAAAAAAAAAAAAAAAGGGAGAAAAAAGAAAAAGAAAAATCGTTAGAGACTTTTTATCTAAACAACCATTTCCGAGACCATTTCCATAACTGACCTATCTATTCAGGATGTCTGTCAATTTTCCTGTCAAATTATACATGCTCATGTTTAATGATATCTTAAAAGGGGTTTATAGCAAATTTTAAGAAAATCGTTAGAACTGTTTTTGAGATACTGACTTTCTGTCTACTCTGGATGGAACAATGGTTTCAGATTTTTTTTTTCCTTCCTTAAGTAAAATCTGATGTGGCGCTCAGACTATTTTCTCCAACTTTGCCAGCTATAGAAACCCTTTTCTGCGGCATATATATATTTCAGTGCGCTTTCAACCTCCCCCCCCCCCTTTAAATATTATACCAACATTAATAAATATTCAAGGTTGGTATTAAATTAAAAAATGTATTGCAAATTATTCTCAGAATTTTTACTTATCTCCTGTTTAAAGTTTACGGATCTCAGTCAAAATTTCTAAATGATATTCCCATATGATCTTCAAAACACCAAAAATGAACTTCCTTCATTTATTTATTTGTTAAAGTTAGAATGATAATAGATACAAAGAGAAACTGCTAAAAATTTGATAACAGTATTTAGGGCACCTCAAACACATAATTATAAAAAAAACTCAACATTGAAAAGTTGGACTACAAAACAATAGTTTGTCTACCATATGAGTAAGAGAAAATTACCATTCCTAAGCAACTTTTAAGGATAAATTATAATTTGTTAAAGCACTTTGAGTTGCGATGATAACAGTTACACAGACACACACACACAAGCCCAAATGATAAGAACTGATTTTCAGATTCAGAAGGCCTCAAAAGGTGTAAATGTATCAAAAAATCAGTTTTGAGAATTTGACCCAACAACAATTATTTCTTTACCATTATATGTGTAATAGAAAATACAAAGGGGAAACACAATTTGAGTTTCTAGTTCCTCTTAAGGAAAAAAAAAAAAGTCTGAAATATTCATGCATTTACGGAAGGACGGGAATGCATCCCAATCTGAGGCATAAATCAAATTGGATACATCAGGCTAGACTAGAATCAAACTGTTGCGAAGCATACATCCTATAGAAAAAAATTCCTTAGCAAGATTTTTGCAACTATGTAGTTTGGTTTTGAAAAATAATTGAAATTAAAGACAAAACAATTCCAACGGTAACTTAACTTAGAAAATTTTAAAATTTTATTGTTTAGTAGTTCAAATTATTTTCATCCTTAGAATAACACAAATCGAATTTTGTAGGGGGGGAGGGGTGTAGACAGTAGATTTGCTCCTTGGTGTGGCGCTGCCCTAACGGAAAGATCCATGAAAGAAACTTTTGTAATAATTTACTATGAAAAACTATAAAGCATAACTATCATGTACTAAAATTACAATCATGTAACAATTTCTACATTCACAAACAGCTTTGTATGTTCCAGTTATTTGAATATTTACAATTTTTATTTCGACTTTTTTTTTTTTTTTTTTTACAAAATTTAGGGAGGGGACGGCTTTTCTTTGCACCCCTGCTTACGCTTAATGATGCTTGCAATCATAAAATTCCACAAAGTTATCGAACGGAAGAAAAAAAGATCCGATATTAGCTGTAATCTAGTTCAAGAGCATGAAAAAAATCACGGCTATTATCGGCATCTTCGTATTATCTGTAAAGTGGGGGCTCATAGGTCAACTGTAGAAAGGATCTGAGGCTACACAAGTCCTGCGACATGAATCTCGGAAGAGTAAGCATGGTGGATGGAAAGTGAGTTTGTGAATTTCACAGGTTGTAGTACACAGTGGACTAATCACAGAAAAAGAATGTTTACGTCTTGGAATCATAGCATTTCAACCTTTGTAGGTGTGACTGCACTCGTACTGATATGTGGAATTTCTTGTGTTTCGGGTAGGTGACATTTTTATTTAGTATTCTTATTGAGCTGGGATATTTCTGGAAGCGAAAATGCTTTTAGAAGCTGTTGAAAAAGAAAAAAATGTGTATGTGGGAAAGTGGAAACTGTTTTTCAAAATATGTTTACATTTAACTGTACTTTAATATAGAGGTAACGCTCAAGCAAATTTTACAATTGTATGCGAGTTAATTCTCTCATTATAAAAAGTGTGTATTGTGGAATTTAAGGCCGATTGTCTGCACTTGGGACCTGGGCTTGAATGGGATAACCTTCATGGGGTGGGGGTCTTTTTGAAGGGTCCAAGCCCTTATTCCCGCGAGTTTCGGAGAAAACTACGGCAAAACTTCGAACGGCTAGGTCGACTAGCTGCATTTGAATTTGAACCTGGCACCTTTCGTCTACCGTCTTTGATAGCAGAATCTCACGGACACTAGTAGGACTGTGAAAAGTAAATGATGAATGTTCAGTAAATTTCAGTTTTCATTGTAAAGCACACAATTTTTAAATTTAAATTTAATATTTAAATATTTATTTTAAAATTTTAAAAACACGAAGTTTATGTTATAATCGTATATTTAATTTCATCTTGCAACTTGTATCTCCAACATCAAACTATTTTTCTCGCGATTTTTTAGCCTACTAAAATAATGTTGAGAAAATCATTATTCGGCAATTTAGAAAACAAGCATAAGGAAATTAGGTGGCATTTCGAATCAATTGATTCGTGATTTTCACCTCTACAGGATACAGGTGATGTTCTTCCGATTCTCTTTTCTTCGATGACCTTTCGTGTTCAAACCGATTGTCTACTCGAAGTGTTTATCCCTGGTTGGGATGACCTTCGTAGAGGGATCTTTCTGAAGGATCTTAATTCCCGTATTTAGGTTTCAGAATATTAAAGGATCGTAGTTCTCGTTTCGGAGAAAAGCACTGAAAACTCGCCTTCGCACTAACTGTATAGATTTTACTGAAAGTAGCCCTTATATAGATTTTTATAAGGACACCACAAAATACTTTTTATCATTAACCCGTTAACGCCCGAATTAATTTTGAAAAATATTATTAGCTGATTATTTCATTTCTAAATTAATATAGACAACTGACAGTAAAATATATTAACTTAAACAATTCTTCTGATAGTTTTAAATTTAAATCCTATTCTCCTTTATTGACGTTTAGTGTTCTAGCGAGAAAACTTCGAGATAGAAAAACTTTGAGATAACATATTAATTTCCTATTATATGTTGACAAAGATCTCGAAAGTAAAGTATTATAATATATATTATTATTCAACTTGATTTAAGCTAGTATATCTGCGCAAAAAGCAAATATATGTGCGACGAATAAAAAATCATAAAATGACTATCCAAATTATGAAATAATAATTAATAGTAGGCACATAAAACTTTCAGGGATCATTTAGAGTGACGCTATAAACGGTCACTAAAAAGCAGAAATTATTCCAAGAAAACACAAAAAATATACGTGCCATTTTATTAGCTGTCCTTAAATGAGGACACTGGGCGCTAACGAGTTAAGAACTATGGGCTCAAATTATTTGAAGTACAATAGCGTTAAACGCCTCATTCGACTGGGCTGATTGATTTCATATTTTCTTACTTTAATTTATTACCGAAATGTCAGTGAAGACCTGCATGTGGAGATTCAAAAACATTTTGGGTTCTGTGTGTCTGTCTGTATGTGTGTATCGCGGTAGCGGATGCAAAATTCACCCAGTCGACTAGAAAATTTGTATATATATTCATAAGGCATACGTAGTTACCTCTATAATTTTGGGTGTGCATTCTGCTTGTAGTTTGTGTACAGGAACTAGAGTTTTTCTTCTCATTACATCACATGGACAGAATTTGTATGTACGAGGTAGCCGCCACAAAAATTATCCCGATTGTTTTGCAAGTTCGAGCACATGTTCAGGCGCTATACAGAAATAATTGTATATATTTTTATGTTTATATTGTTTATGTTTCTTATACAGGGACACCAAAGTATTTCTTATCATTACGACCTGTGGGCAGAATTACTTTTCAACGTATTTAACGTGGTTACACTGTATTCAAGAAAATTATATAAACGTATGTATTGAGATGCTTGAAGACATGTTTTCTGTAGAAAATTGTGTGCTTAGACAAAATAATTACTGTACAGGACATTATAAAAGTGTTCCGACAATGTTACGTAATCAACTAAATTATGTCAATTTTCTAACAATTATCCTTGAACTACATAGAATAAGTTGTATAGTTTTTACTGACGTATGTAACGTTTATGACTGGTTTACAAGGACACACAAAAGAATTTAGTAACATTAGAGTCTATGGACAGATTTTTATTTAAGCGCATTTTAAAGAGTTTATGCTGCATTCAACATAATGCAATAGACGTATATAATTAAGATGCTTAAAAGCATGTGTATTATCTAGAAAAAAGTATGTATAAACTAAATAATCTATTTACAGGACCACACAAAAGAATTCCGATGGCATTCTGTAATCATTCAAATGATGCCAAATATGGTTCAAATATTAATGAGTTACGAGGATATATTTGTATAATTTTTATTGGTGCATATAATGCTTGTGGCTCATGTACAGGGATGTACAGGGACGCACAAAGGAATTTTGTATCATTATGGTCTATAGACGATATTTCGTATAAATGCATTTTAACATGGTGTACCTAGTAAAATAAACATTTTATTAGAATGCTTAAAACCATGGTTTCTGTAGAAAATGGTAGACATAAAATCGGTAATCAGTTTACAGGGCTACGCAAAATAATTCTGATATGTTATAAAATCATCTGTTATGAAATTTGGTACAAATAGTATGTTACAAAGTATAGTTATAAAGAATTAACACAAAGATATGAGGTACAATGAAACATACTTACATATAGACACATATATATATAGACAGATAGATACAGCAGGGGTTGAAGTGGAGCGGTAGCCCCCCACCCCCCCTCCTCAGAAATGTATCTGGTTATGTAGCGAGTTAATCCTATATATGTATGTGTGTTTCTCTCTACATATATATATTAACAATTATTTTAAATAATATGGAATAAATAAAAATTATCTGCTGAGTAATGAGTGATGCAATTAGAACGGTGAGACTTCCGATCGCCGGATCCACTAGTTTAAACAATAGTTAATTACCTAAAATTCGGAAAGTCGAATGAGGTCACTCCAGATTTTTTTAATTTGTGAATATATATATATATATATATATATATATATATATATATATATATATATATATATATATGTGTGTGTGTGTGTGTGTGTATACGCATCTTATTAATAATAAAAGCCTTAGTTTTCTATGAGGTAACGCTTGAAACCGATGTCATGGCTACAAAAATCTATTGAGATAAAGAAAAACGAATTTTATCCACCCTTCCCATGCATCTATTTTAACTGAATAAAATAATTAAAAAAGATAATTTAACGGAAAACTTACATCACAATCACAACAATGCACTGAAATAAAGGAAATAAAATTTTATCGATGGTTTGTACAGTATTGAAAGATTTTCATTAATTCAAATGATAAATTTAATATGCAAAATTCATTGATTCACTTTTCATCTTATTTTAAAAATTTATTTCAGTGTATTTTACAACAGACAGTTGTTACCACCATCGTATACAAATCTTGCATAACCAGCTAATTTTCCATAATTTATTCATCCATAAAACAAAGCTTGAATAAAACAAAAAAATTCAATTTTTTAAATAAACAATTAATTTTTAAAATAAAGAATTTTTAAAATAATTACAAAAAATTTTTTTTGTTGCTATGCGTAATTTTAATATGTCGAGAGAAAATAATAATAAAAATAAATAAATAAGCATGTGGTTATGAAATTTGAATTAAACTATTAAGATATCCTTATTAATTTCTTGGGGCAATTTTGACTTTAAAATATGTAAATTATGATGCATTAGATGATGTCATATATATATAAATATATCATATAAACCAATGTTTAGTAATTTGAACTGACAAGGAAAAACAAATTCGGAAATACATGTATAAAAATCGAGAGTGAGGCAGGAGCAAACCAATTATTTTTTCTATAGACATAATAAAAGAAGATGTGTATTGTGTATGTATGTGCTTTGTAGGCAGACGGCTAGAAAGATTTCTGCTTAATTTGGATATATTGGAAATTGCTGGAAATAATTTTATTTTTTCAGGTTTTGTTATGTGTTTTTCATACAGAATTAAATTAAAGTACATAATTTAGTCTATGTATGATTTATTAGACAATATACAGGGCTACCTAAAATTAAGCGAAAACATTTTTTTCTGTTGAATATAATTGATGGAAGTATTTTACTACATTTAACCGTGACAAAGAAACTCTCCAGGAATGAAAAACTAAATTCTCATTTATTTATTTTTTAAAGTTGAATTTTCAGCTCTGTTCTTTTTAGTAATACGTTGCTTGAGACAGTCCACTTTTTAGCGATTGATCTATATATATAAAAGTCTGTTATCAGCATAACTTAAAAAAAAATAATAATTAATTAATTAATAAAAGATCTGATGTGGGCACCACCTGACTTCCTTATACACCAATTTGGAAAATATATACATTGTTATGAAAACATTCACATTATTGTGAGGTAATTGATTCGAAAAAAAAAAAAAAAAAAAAAAAAAAAACAGGCGGGTTCTACCCTACGAAAATACCTGAAAACAAGCAATGGAAAAAAACGCTATTCCAGATCCTTAACACATCTTCTTCAAATGACATCTTTAGGATAGCCTATGGATAAAATGACATCCAAAGGACATCCTCGGGGATGTGCTATGGATATGTGTGCTGTTAGGATGTGGATATGTTGTTGTTGCTGTTATGGATATGTCATGATAGTTGGATTATACATACCGCAGAGACAAATATAGTAGTTTTTTCAGGAATAGTGCTCTACGGCTTATTATAGAATCTCTCATTGCCAAATGAACAGCTTGATTTCAATAAAAATCATTCGAGTACATATGGCCTACATTTGTTCACTTTGGAGAAAATTAGTGACGAGAAACGATGTATTTTGCCAAAACAATTAATTCTGTTAAAATTGAGACAATATTTACTAATTCTGGCTATCTTGAAGCAATATTTGTCACCAAATTTGATTGCTAATCTCGTCAAGCTACCAAGTTTGTAGCCAAAGCAGATTTTGGTCTTCGCATCGATTTTGGCGGGTAGGGATCGAATTTGGTATCCTAGCGACCTAATTTGGCGAAAATTTGTAGTTTAGGATTGCCAACGTTTGGAAGCTCTAACTTCAACAAGAACAGTTCTGGAATTTTCCAGAAACTTTCATTTATTTATAGCGCAGAAACAAATTCTTTGAAAATTCTATAAGTGACAAACAAGATTACAAAAAAAGAAGAGTGACTATTGATGATTGTAAATTAAAATTTGTCTATATCTTTACGTGCTGCTTTCTATTCGGTATTCCTGTTAAAAGGGAAACAGATGGTAGTTTTTTATTTCCACGGGGGTGGACGTTGACCCAGCGTCAACTTAGTCATTCAAATGGGGCGAAAATTGGCAGTTAAGGATTACGAAAGTTTGGAAACTCTAACTTTAATAAGAGTCGAATTCTAGAACTTTATGTGATGATTCATTAGTTTCTAGCTCAGAAACTAATGAAACATTACCTCAAGATAATGAATCATTACCTCGAAAATTCTATAAACCTCTGGGACAATACTCTCGATGATTTCAAATTTCATTCAGACTTCGAAATTTTTGGTTGTTCCTAAATAAGCAAAACTTCTACTCTGTAGTGTAATTAACAGTGTTTATTTTATTTCTGTCGTAGGAAGGACTGTTTCATTGGATTGTTTCAAGAATATTCATTGATTATTGATTTTAATAGCACAAAAAAGTGTTTTATTCAACTGTTTCCTGAATATTCAGTAAATAAAATGCATTCATCGACCAGAACTTGCTTATGTCTTTAAGAATTACTTCCTACAGTCAAAAATGCCGACAACTTTCTTAACAATATCATTACGGGCTGAATCTACAGGCTGAATATTCATTAAGTAAAATACATTCTTCTATTAGAACCTACTCTTTAAGAATTACTTTCTACACGCAAAAATATCAACAACTTTCATAACAATACCCTTACGGGTTCTATCTACGCGCCGAATATTCATTAAATCCGTAGTGCATACTTCGGTCAGAACCTGCTTATGTTCTTAAGAATTGCTTTCTACATGGAAAAATGTCGAAAAGACAAGTATATTACTGGCGATATCTACGGGCTGAATATTCATTTAATGAATTGCATTGGTTTGACTAAAACCTGCATATGTCTTTAAGAATTACTTTTTACATGCAAAAATGACGAGAACGTTCATAACAACATCATTACGGACTCTGTACACGAGCTGAATAGTCATTAAATATAATGTATTCATCGACTAGAACCTGGTTATGTACTTTTTACACGCAAAAATGTCGACACTTTCATAACAATATCATTACGGGCTCTATCTACGGGCTGAATATTCATTAAATAAAATGCTTTCATCAACTAGAACCTGCTTATGTCTTCAAGAATAACTTAACTAGGCAAAAACGTCGACAACTTTCATAACGATACCATTACAAGTTTTACCATTAGTTTGTTTTGAAATCTCTATGATGGTATATCATATATAAAGGCAAAAAACCTTTATATTTTTGGTCATAATGAATATGATTTCCGTAAATATTTTCAAAACGGGAAGTCACAGTATAATTAAAAAGGGAGGTGCACAACTAGATGTCATAATAAACCTATATACCAATTTAAAACGTTCTACGTTCAATCAGTTTTCAGTTATGCGAGACACACACACACACACATACTTACATACAGACGTCACTTAAAATCGTGTAAAATCGTAGATATCTCTAAAACGGGAGCTTGTATTAAGTCCAAAGTTGCAGATGTACAACTAGACATCATGACAGACACGAATATAAATGTGCAACATTCTACGATTATTTTTTTTTCAGCTATGCGAGATATAAAATCCATTTCACAAATCGGGATTCCTATATACTTCCTTATACTTTGTATAAGGAAGTAAAAAAAAATTGAAATTTGGTCCATAGAATGTTGTCATTTGAATACTATGATCAAGATTGATAAATTTCAAGGAATGTTGCGGATAAAAGTTGTCTGAAGAATTTGGAACAAACATTTTAATTTAAAAGCATTCTTGTATGTACTTTTAATAAATTAAATAAAGTACGTTCATATACAATACTTGTTATCTTACCCCTTAATCTGCAAACTGTCTTCATATGTAGCACTAAAATGCAGGTTAAAAGAAAGTTGTGTGTGTGAGACATCAGATTATATTTTAGAATGAATTATAAGTGAAGCTGAATGATTATTATTATTTTTTTTTTAATTCATAATGTGGTAAGGAAAATGCTATTTCAGCATTGAATATTTGAAACTGTACTGTTATTACAAGTTTTGAGTTCCCTTGAATCAGAAAATTTTATTTTTAGTTCTTGCACTGAATGTTTTTTTATTGAGATCGGACTAATGGTTTAAATGTAGGGACATACAAAAGAATTTAAATACATTTCGTCTACGAGTGAAATTTCCAATTGGTGCATTTCGGTATTTTTGAAGTGCACTAAACGTAATAAAATTAACATATATTTTTACTTTCTCTTACCCATATAGAATCAGGTAACAGAATGGCCCACTAAGAGTAAGCCCGTGTTCACCATCAGGTGACCACCCTAACAATACAATTGTCCACAATAAACCTGAAGATGTCCATAGATCAGTGTTTCCAGATTGGGGACTTTTTTTATTCAACTCCCACCAATTATTTTAAAATGTGATATTTGATGTACATAATAAACGATTCATCTTCAAAGTGAATAGTCAACCGCTACAATTAAAATTTAGTGGCGGCTGTTGAATAAAAAAATTCCCCAATCTGGCAACACTGTCATAGATGCCCTTTTCATCCATAGGACATCCTGGGATGTTATTCGAACAAGATGTGCTGTTAGAGCATGGACTAATTGTGACCAGTGCTATTTTCAGATAATTGCAAATAATTTTTTTTTCTTTTGAAAACTATAGATGTGGAGCTTATAATGAATTTTCTATGATAGATATCCTTCATCATTAATCTGAAGCACATTTAAACCAGTTACAAGCAGTGCTGCCAGATTTGAGGGAAATTTTTATTCAACACCCACCGTTAAATTTTACTTGTATCGGTTGTCTAATTACATAGACGATTTTGGTAAATGATGTTTCGAAACAATTAGTAAACCGTTTAAATTAAAATTTAGTGGTGGGTGTTAAATAAAAAATTCCCTCAATCTGGCAGCACTGGTTACAAGTGTTAACGTAACAGCCTACCAAAATTTTTGAAAAACAAATTTGACAACTCAGAGTTCGAAGTTATTTAAATCCAAAAGAAAAATATTTCAGGTCAGAAAATTCATCTTTAAAAGCATGCTAGTAATGCATTTACGTATCTCTTATATGCTTTTAATCTTTCTAACATAACTGAATCTTTTAAAATGCATGATCATGATTGCCCCATATTTTAACCTTCAAACTATTTAAAAAAAAAAAAAAAAATCTGGTGTGAAACAACCACACGACTTCCATTACCCACTATTGCACGTATTATATACACTTTTGGGGGATAATGTGATCAGAAGACAGAAAATTGACCTAACAAAATAAACACTTAACAATTTTCCGTTAAGAAAAAGCTGATACACGTGTAAAGACATATAAAACAGAGTTTACATAGAGAGTTAAAAAATAAGGGAAAAAAATCTCTAGAACCATTTTTTTTAAACACGTATTTCTGTGATCTAAAACTGACCTACCTAGCTAAAATGCATTTATGTAACAAAAAAAAAAAAAAAAAAAAAAAAAAAAAATCGTTAGAGCCATTTTTAAGATACTGACTATTGCCAATACTTAACATACACAATAAGGAAGACAACAATTACATACAAAAGGATATTTAAAAAGAGGTTAATATGGCAAGTTTGAAAAAAATAATAATAACACAACCGTTTTTAAAGGAACGTACTTGTGAAACCTGAAATTGAACTATTTTTATTGGATGCCTATCAATATTCCTCAACAAACCAACTAATTCATACGAAAGGACATCTAATAGAGTGTTTATATAGCAACTTTGAAGAAAATCGCTAGAGCCGTTTTTAAGATACGGACTTCCGTTTTCTAATTTTCATCAAAAGTTGGAAAAATTATCTGTACACAGACCTGTCTCAGTTCTGAAGTTTCGTAGATGTTCCGAAGTTTCTTTACTAGTTTCGGAGATGTGATAGTCAGAAAATTCCATTCACATTCACATTCACTTACACTCACACATCCACACATACTGACCAATTAACCAACTGCCAAAAAGTGCTTTTATGGACTCAAGAGACCTTAAAACATGTAAATCAGATAAAAACATGATGACGAATTTTTGGAATGAATATAATACTTCCATTATCTACGGTAGTGGATCTCTGAAATTATAATTTTTACCAGAAATTGAAATGTAATATATCAGGCAAAAAAATTAAATACCGATGCAAAGAGCCTTCGTTTTGATATAGATGAATGTAGATTTAGAAGCAACAATCTTCTTTATCTCTATATATTTCCAAAAACCAAATCCCTGGTGATTTGGTCTTTGGGAAACACATAGAGATGAACCACTAACGATTATAGAAAAAAAGGTTGGTTGAGTTTAACGTCATACAAGTACTGCACAATGGTTAATTAAAAAAAAAAAAAAAATCTGATGTGGGCACCACATGACTTCCTTATACACTTTTAGAAATATACATAATGTTGAAAAACATTGACATTGGACCCGAAACAGTCGGCTAAAAATATTTTAAAAAATGAATTATCACTGTGTTCTGAGCTTTTCTGAAAGTTAGTTAAAAACCGATGCAAGATTTGTACTGGTAACGCTGACGAAGGCAGCAGGGACCCGAAAAAATTGGCTAAAAGTATTTTAACTAATCTGGTGTGTCACTCACACGACTTTCTCTTACCCTGAAATTTAATACTATAAATACAGGTTGCAGATTAAAAGGTAAGATAACGAGTACTGTTATGTAAACCGGTGTTAATCAATTCATATTAGGCTTCTGAATTGTTTTATATGATAATTAGTTCTGTGTGAGGGGGGCTATCGCCCCCCTCAACCCCCCGTTTCATTAATGCACCTGCATTTATATAGAATTTAATTCGGTTATTAAAAAATAATTCTGTTTTTAAAAAATAATTTATTAAAATTATTATTTAAAAAAATTATCTTTTATGATAATGCAGACGATTTCCATATTAGAGAAGTAGTATAACACCAAATATCCAAAAAAAGTCCATTTTATTCTCAATATTAAAAAAAAAAAAAAAAAAAAAAAATCGTTTTTTCATTAAAAGTAAAAAAAATCGATAACTTTGTTTTAAATTATCGCAGATCGATGGTTCAACTATTCGTTTTAAAGGTATTGGCGAGCTCTTTTGAAAGATACCCATCATGAAAATTTACTCCCCTCGAGGGGGGACTTCCCCCCCGGGGGGGAGGCGAAGCTCCTACATACACAATTTTTTTTCCCAGTTAACTATCTCTATTACAATATATATATATTCGTTTCATTTAGTTTAGTGCAGTCTATAGACGTTAAACTCTACTTTCCTGCAATTTCCCCCATAGACGTAATGTATTAGAATTCTCTTGATTGTCCCTGTACACGAACCATTTGCTTGATCTTAACGAAAAGCTTACTGTAGCATCCCTATATGATACACATTTAGAATACCAAGTTTGAACTTTCTGCCATAATTTGTTTTTGAGATATGCTGATAACAGACAGACACACAGACATACACACAGACCATTTGCTAAAAACATGATTTTCGTATTCAGGGGACCTCAAAACGTGTAAATATAACAAAATCTCGCGTACGAAAATTTGACCCAAAAACAATACTTTCTCTACCTTATGGGTAAGAGAAAGTAAAAATGCATTTTCACCGTGTTCTGAACTATTCTGAAAGTTTCAAATGTCTAGCTAGTCGGTAAGTTAGTTAAATAAATTTACTGTTGAACCACATAATCGCTGTCGAAGGCAGCAGTGACCTGAAACAATTTGCTAAAAATATTTAAAAAATGCATTGTCACCATGTTCTGAGTTTTTCCGGAAGTTTTAAATGTCTAGCTAGTCGGGAAGTTAGTTAAAAATCGATTGCAAGATTTGTACTGGTAACGCTACCGAAGGCAGCAGGGACCCTAAACAGTTGGCTAAAAGTATTAAAAAAATGCATTTTCACCGTGTTCTGATCTAGTCTGAAAGTTTCAAATGTCTAGCTAGTCGAAAAGTTAGTTAAATAAATTTTCTATTGAATCACATAAACGCTGCTGAAGGCAGCAGTTATTAGAAACAGTTGGCTAAAAATATTTAAAAAAATGCATTGTCAACGTGTTCTGAACTTTTCTGAAAGTTTCAAATGTCTAGCTAGTCGGGAAGTCAGTTAAATTGCAAGATTTGACCAAACCGTTTTTGAGTTATTACCGTTTTTTGATACATTTTGGCCATTATGAACCTAATTTTTCTAAATATCTTCAAAACGGAAAATCATACAAAGTCCAAAAAGGGAGGTGCACAACTAGATGTTATAACAAACCTATGTACCAATTCGCAACTTTCTACGTCCAACCGTTTTTGAGTTATGCGACATACACACACACACACACACACACACAGACACGCATACACACAGACGTCACGAAAAATCGTGTAAAGTCCCTTATTATATCTCTAAAACGAGAGCTCGTGTTAAGACGACACTTGCAGGTGTACAACTAGACATCATGACAGTCACACGTATAAATTGGCAACATTCAGCGATCATTCGTTTTCGAGCAATGTGAAATGCAAAATCCATTTCGCAAATCGGGATTACTATACTTCCTTATACTTTGTATAAGGAAGTAAAAAAAGGACATTTATGAATGTTTTTTCAGAAACAGTTGCTGTTTTTAAACAGTTCTAGACATTTATTTTGATTTGTTAAAATAATTTACAACACCTCTAGTGCAAGATGTTTGTTTTAATTTGATTTAGTAAACAGTAATTATTCATTTTGTATTTATTTAACCACCGAGTAATTAGAAATACCTTAAGACCAAATCAAAACAACAGAATTGATCTCAATACCCACAGCAAAATTTATATTAGTCAGTATAAAGAGAAAACAAAGGGTTTATAATTTCCTAACTGGCGGTCATAATTAACCCAACTTTTTGTAATCCTGTACTTTTGGTGGAGTAATTGAACAAACTAGATTAATTTCAAACAAGCCTAGAGTAGTAAAAATTTAATGGGGTGAACTTCATAATTGCTTTAAACAAAACTGTTTCCTAATGAAATTTTATTTTTCCGACTGAGTGAAAATAATGCCTGGACCGGGAGTCGAACCGGATCTTTGACTTACAAGGTCAAGGCTCTACCAATTGAGCTATCCTGGCCGACAACCGGTCGGCATTACTCACTCAGGCAACCTTTAGGCAGAAACATGACAATGATTTTCTTTCAATCAGTTGATTGTGTGATTTTAATAAAAATTGTATTTCTTTCTCCCATTGTTCAATGGTGTTTTCCATTACCTGCGGCTTATTTCTGTCGAGCTATCTACATGATAAACCAGATGTTTCTGCCTAAAGGTTGTCTGAGTGAGTAATGCTGACCGGTTGTCGGCCAGGATAGATCAATTGGTAGAGCCTTGACCTTATAAGTCAAAGATCCGGGGTTCGACTCCCGGTCCAGGCATTATTTTCACTCAGTCGGAAAAAAACAATTTCAATAAATATGATTTTCTTCCAATCAGTTGATTGTGATTTTAATAAAAATTATATGGACATGCTATTTGAAATTTTTTTTATTGAAATCCGACAAATGGTTCGTGTACAGGGATATACAAACTATTGAAATGCATTACGTCTGTGGGCGAAATTTCCAGAAGATAAAGTTTAGCATTTTTTGACTGTAGTGAACAGATTTAAATTAAGATAATTTTTTTTTTCATAAAAGCATGTTTCACGTAGAATTTGGTATGAAAAGCATTCGTCATTCTTTTACAGGGCAATGAAAAAGAGTTCATGTATATTAGGGGCTATGATTGGAAATTGATTGAAGTGCACTTCAGATTGTGTTATGAGGTTTTTTTTTTTTTTTCCATCTTTCTAAATTTAAATACACGAATATGGATAACAATTATATTAAATTTGCAAAAGCCCAATTCTTTTTAATACAAGTTTTTATTTTATACATTTATTTATTCACAAGAAGTCTGAAATATAATACTTTTTTTTCACGGATTCTTCCACTATTTCTATAGCTGCTTTGTTTTATTATTATTATTTTTATGTACAATTTCGCTCTACTGTCAACGATCACAAAACTTATTTAACCGATTTTGTTTTAATGTAATCGAATTAAATGTTTAGGATGTTATTTTTAATTTTTATGTTTCTTTTAAACCGTATGATATAGTTATTATGATATAAATGATATTATTATTTAAATATGTATATATATATCATGTAAACCGATGCTGGATGATTTAAACTGGCATGAGAGCTAAACACCCAAGAAGTAATAAATTGGGAAATACGTTTAATTGAAAATATCGTCTGTTAGGCGGTCGAAAGTCGACTAGTAATTAATAATGCATGAAACAGTAGTGAATATTTAAAAACGTAAATGTAAATAATATGTAAAAATGAAAATAATCTAACTTAGATAATTATAAAAGAGAGAGAAATAAAATTTGTCAGTACTAATTGAATATAAGCATCAGGTACTAAATAAAATCTGTTAAACAAAAATTATTACAAACAGATTACTTTATCGCACTTACTTGTATCCCAGAATCAGAATGTGTGATTACAAAAGAAGGAGACACTACTTTAATACAAAACTATATTCATGATGTAATCTGAAAAATTTCTACAAATAAAAAAAATTCAATATTTGTGCTGATGTGACGAAATTGTCAAAATTAAAGTAAATAAAAAGTCAGGTATTATCTTGAAATAAAAGAGGCTAAATACCCACACAATCATTTATTTTTTATGAATGAGCGGTAAATACCAAAAAAACATTTTATTACCGCTACAGAAAAAAGGGGGAACACTTCAATTTGTCAGTGTTGTGTTCTGTGTACAAATGATATCTCAAACATAATATAAGTATCCCAGCAAGTGCGATTAATTCCTCTCCAAACAGCTCAGACCTCTTGACTGTCTAATCATTTCATCTTGATTTCGCGAAACACATTCAAGGACTGCAGACATATTGTAAATAAATGTAGATCACAAGTTCTGTTTCAATATCTTGAACAAAATTAGAAACTTTAAAAAGTTAAAAAAATTCTAAAGAAATCAATATTAATGAATTTTATTTTTAATTTAATTTAATTTTTTTATTTAATCAATTATATTTTGATAACAGACTGGAGGTGCATTTCTTTATCTTTTTAAAACTTAAAGAATTATTGGTTTTATTAATAAGTGGGGTACATAAATGTATAGAATCAAATTTTCAATCTTTCTACTTTCTATGAAAATAATATTATAACTAGAGAAGAATTAAAGCCTCCTAAAGACAATAAAAACATGCTGTAAACTATTAACTGAAGTGAAGTAGGGTAAATATAACAACGTTTCGACTTAGTTCAAATTTGATTTCATTTTACTCAATTGCTAATATACTTCTGAAAAATTTAAGCAAAAATTACACCATTTTTTTTTTCTTAAATATGAGCTTTTTATAATTTAAAAATAAGCCATTTAAAAAAAGATCTGGAGTGACTCCACTCGACTTTCCAAACATTAAGTAATTAACGGTTTTTAAATAAATTAAAGCAAGAGAAGTTGTGTTGTTAAATAAACAAAAAAGAAAATTATAATAGGGTGAGTGTTTTTCTCCATATAGTATGTTTTTTAATTTAACACTATTACATATAAAACAATCTGAACCCATAGGCTGTAATGATAAAGAATTTTTCTTTGCGTCCCTGTAAAAAACTATAAGTGCCAGATTCACCAAATTTATATAGTTCGTGGAACTGTGACCTATAATATGCATATAAATTTTCGGCTCAAACGGATAAAGCGTTTAGACGCTATCGCTCTTGAAATAATTTGAGCCCATAGGTCGTAATGATGAAAATTTTTTCTTTGTGATCCTGTAAAAAAACCACAAGTGCTAGATTTACTAGAATCAATACAGTTCGTGGGACGGTGATCTATAGTATGTATTGTATATAAATTTTCGGCTTAATCGGATAAGTCATTTAGACGCTATTGCACTTTAAATAATTTGAATCCATAGGTCATAACGATAAAGAATTTTTCTCTGTTACCCTGTAAAAGCCATAAGTGACAGATTCACTTAAATCTATACGATTTGTGCTATGGTGACCTCTAACATGTATATAAATTTTCAGCTTAGTCAGATAAATCATTTAGACGCTATTGCACTTTAACCCTTTAACGTTGCAAACGGCTTTTTCCGTCACTTAATAGTTGAAATAAGAGGCTAATGTGGCAAATTTTGGAAAAATATGATATTTTTTCCTAGGACATAGGATTACTGAATATCCATAGATTTCAAAAACTAACATGCTTTATTCCTACTTCACTTAGTATTGATTTTATGAGTTATTAAACAGATATGCTAAAAAACTCGACACGGCTAAAGGGTTAAATAGTTTGAGCCCATAGTCCATAGTGATAAAGAATTTTTCTTTGTATCCTTGAACAAAATCTATAAGTGATAGATTCACCAAAAACAATAGGGTTCGTACTACGGTGACCTATAATATACGTACCAACTTTCAGCTCATTCGAACAAAACGTTTAGATGTTATCGTGTTCACTTACACGCATACACACACATATATATACATACTATATGAAATATAAAATCCTGAAAACAGCAAAAAGGAATTTAGGGAACCTTAAAACATATAGATACACCTAAAACTCAAAGTCGAATTTTAGTCATGATTACAATACTTGTCTTAGATGTGTATGTTCGGAAAGTAAAAATGGTGAAAATTTTGTATTTCGTGATTCCACATGCCCCATGGTTTGGAGCAAAAAAGAAAACAAAAAATCAAACGAGCAAAGGGCCCACGAAATAGAACGAATCTGCAGTCATACTCAGAGTCTTACAAAACTTAGTTTCCTAAACAAAACTATGGAATTTACTTCACAAGTATGGCAATGAGTAACCATGGAATTTTCAGAGGGGCAATCTTGCGGAGGAAGTCCATTCTTCAGCAGGGCCGCGTTAGCCCAGTCGGTAGAGCGCGGCCTAGCAATTGGAAGATTGCGGGTTCGGTACTCGAGCCGGCCAAAGACCGTCGTGTACACTAATGGCTGGTGCACGTAAAATCTGTCGTGGCCGCAATGTCCTCCATGTTCCCATCAAAAATTGTACCTCTGGGGGTCACCGAAGCGGGAGAGCCATCCCTTCCGTGGAGGATCAAAATTGCGATGGCATGTGTCCGGAGCACCTTTAGGGGTGAGTCCCAGAACGTCGCGAATTGCCCATCTGCGCAGCACTAGTGCGACGTAAAACCCAACCAACCAACCAACCATTCTTCAGCAAAATGTTGAATAATTTTAACATTCTTGCAGAAATTTGGATTTTTATTAAAAAAATTAAAGGTCTTTCTTTAGTGTTAATGTATGATCAGCATCTATTTTCCATTAATAATTTATATATGAACTTATATATAAGACCATAGTCGGTGAAACTCTTTTTGCAGCTTGTATTGACTTAGGTTGACAAGGTTTTTGCTGCCACAAAAGCCCTTAAAATAAATTAAAAGGTTCTCAATTTCATTTATTATAATTTACAATAATATCCAGTAATATTTTTACGATTTTGTGATAAGAAATTCGTAATTTTGATAAGTTGTTGCTGATTGCTGATATATATTGTAATACATAATTACACGTTTTCATCTTCATACTACTTTTATAATTTATAATTTATTATGTAGTTTCTTTCATTATGTCACCACTAAATCTAAAATCTTAAGTATCTCCCAATGAATATAACTATCTTTTATAAATTTTTGAAGCTTGTGGTTGTCTAATGGAAAATTAAATTTTAGGTGACATGGAGTCTGTTCTGCAGCGATGCTGTCAGTCTGGAGAAAATTGGGCTCGCAATCACACGACGTGTACAGGACCCCCGAACGAATCCGGCAGTGTTCCTGCTCAAGACAGACTTTCTTGCCTGACTTCTCTGTATATATGTTGTGTCAGGTCCCATCGAAGAATAAATTGCGAACGTGGCAAAGAACTAGCTAAAGAAGGAATAGCTTGCGGAGTTCTTAATGATACAGCGAGGGTTTGTATATTCCACTTGTTTCATATTTCTTATAATAATAATCTTTTAATTTTAAATCGATAATTCTTAAAACTAAAATCTTTAAAACTCTAAATCAATTCATTAAAAAAAAAAAAAAAAAAAAAAAAAAAGAAGTTTCCCTTAAAGAATCTGAAAAATCTACATATCAAGTTTTAGGAATCGCAAAATAAAACATTCCTTTCAAGATTTAACAGATAGCCATGTTAGATTGTCTTCGAACAGAATAACAAATATATAAATATTTCCTGTACGTTTACAAGCGAGATACCCTAGCCAGTTTTGCCAGCCATACGATAATTATCGTACACATAGTTGCCAAGTTTCTGATTTGGGTGTAAGACTTCATACTGGAAATTATCTATAATAAACTTTATTTAATCGTACAAAACTAATATGAAGTATTTCTAGCAAAAATTACTGGTGTAAAACCTGATTTAAAAATTAGAAATTTTGGCAAGTATTATTGTACTGTTGGCAACGCTCACTCTAGCTGTATCAGAGCATGTATAAATATCGATATAGTATACCATGTAAAAATATCGATATTGAATTATCCTTCCACTAACTAACACACAGACACACACACACACACACAAAAAAAAAAAAAAAAAAAAAAAAGCAACTAATTAGAAAATAGGTAAGTTTTCATTGTGAGTTTAAATGGAATGTTCTTAAACGTATCAGAATTTTGTTTGGTCTGGGTTGTATGGACATAAATGTATTTTCATCACTAAAATATTTGTCAATGTTACATCCATTTGAAAATGATCGATACTTTTTCAGAGGCTGTTATTTCTTTCTCTTCTTCTTCTTTTTTTTTTTTTGCTTTTTTTTTGTAATGATAGGTTTAATGCCCTTTCTTTCTTCGAAATAATTTTGCTGAAATTGCATCTATTTGTTTTAAAGTCCAAAGTCTAGACTGTGCTTCAGGATTTTCTACACAAGTATTTTCGATAAAATTAATTATTTTTGATAAACGCCCTTGATAACTTTTTCTTTTTCTTTTCTGGTGCGAATTTTTTACTCCTTCTTAAAGAATGAATGAATCATTTACTCTTATTGAAACTGGCTATCTGTAGAGTAACTGTGAAAAGATTGATTACAAGATTGATTTGATTCTTTTGATTTCTAAACGTCTATTGCAAGTTTTTGTCAAATGTTAGTTTCTGCTTATTTATTTGGAAAATTATTTATTGTATCTGTCTTCTTAAGGAAATACGACGAAGTTTTTCTTTTCATTTGTCAATAAACTGACCTAAAAATGTTTAATTTCAATAAACAATATTTAAACATGTTGTTATAGGATGAGTTTTTAAATTGTGAAAATGGCGTACGTTTCAGTAGAAAAAGAAAGTATACTTTCTTTTTCGAACTCAAGCAACACTTTCTATATTAATATCTCTCAACTGAGCTTCTACGATCAACTACATCCAATCAACGCTTCCTATAATATATACTGCACAATATTAATTGCAATATCGGTCTATCTTCGTTACGTTTTAAGCTTCAGTTCTGAGGCTTTATTTTGGAAGTGTTGGCTGAAGCGGGTGAAATGTTTTTTCTTGGATAAAAATGCCATCATTTTTTAAAAGGCTGAACTGGATCTGGAAACGTTCGTGTCCATTGCAACTACAAGTATGTAAGCACTTCTTAAAATTGCAAACAAATTTGACAATAAATAAAATAAAATAAAAATAAATAAACAAATAATCATTGTAGTAGTACGGAGAAAACTTTTATTTATTTTCTCTAATTATAGACTGTGACTAAAAAAGGTTTTAATTTTTATTTTTTCCTCATACATATCGTTTGTTACATTTTTAGGATTGTTGTGACGGCTGTTTTCTCGGAATTCAAGCTGGCATTAAGCGTCTACCATGCAATTTCTTGAGATTTAGCTTCGGAGCACCTTGGGATGAGGCATACTTTGATTGTTGTGATAAAATAAGCACAAATCAAGGAGTATCCCGCCAAACAAGTAATAATTCTTTTATTCTTAAATGTAATTCTTGAATTTTAGCAAAAAAGTATGTACGGAAAATTACATTATCATTTGGATTTATTGCCACTGACTGTCAAAGAGACTGTCTTTCAATTAGAAAATATTTAGCGGTTTGAGAACTGTTCGCTGTAATAATAAATATGATTTAAAAAAATATTTTGCAAAAATCGTAAATCCTTCATATTAAATCACGGTCATTCTGCCAGAAATAATAACTGTCTATACTACTATATAGTACTTGAAATTTCTCTGTTTGAACCTGATTCTCAAAACATACTTATTGGTTAAAGTTCATCCAAAAACGTAAATTGTTGTATAACAGCTAATATTTGTGTAATTTCACTGTCACAACCTGATTCTCAAAACTATAATGATAGTAGACGTTTCATCCAAAAGCATATATATGTATATATATATATTTAAATAACATCTTTGGTTTCAAATGCCAATAAATTACACCTATTAACCTGTGGATATGTAGATAATATATTTTTTTCTCCAAATTCTCTAACAATCTTTTCCCCAAAAAACTAATTTGTTTTGACATTCGAAATTTTTTTTCCATTGTCTAAAATTAGTAATCGTTTAGAAATGACATTGTGAACCGTCCAAAGATTTTAAAATTTCTTTGAAACTTTGACATCATTTCGTGATTCTTATGTAGAGATATACTACAATGGCCTTCAAAAATTATGCTTCTGTTTTTTTCATCTAATAGAAAATTACAAAAGGGCAGTGTTCGAAGAATTGCTAATTAAACAATTATTTCTTAGCTTTTACATAATCTATAAGTCAAATATATTTTACTAATAACGTTTCTAAAAGAGCTGCATTTTGTAAAAATAAAAATTATATTATATGTAAAATAAAAGTTTTTTTTTTTTTTTGTGAGAAAAAACAATAGACAATGTGCCCTCTCTCAGTTGTAATACAGTTACAAGATCAAATTTTTATATTGCCAATTAAATATATTGTTACGTTAATACTGTCCTTGTTGTAACACCTATAACTATCACGATAAACAATTACTATTATGGTGAGATAATCTAAAAGATGATTTTTTGTATTATACATGGGCATCGAGCTGTATATTCCAGTCGCGTCAGAATTTGGCATTTATGATATCCATCAAAGAAAATTACTCTGTGAGACAAAGCGTTATCACCTACTAAATACATGTGAGAATATCTGGTACTGATACTTCACAACAATAAGTTTTTTTCCATAGAACATATACAGTTTAGTGTGACCACCTAATCTGTATATGTTTCAAGCCAATTTCAGCCAAATCATGACTCCATTAGTAGGGGGAGAAGGAGAGTTCTGAAACACCTGTGCAAGAATGGTGCAAGGGTGCAAGAATGGTGCAAGGGTGCACTGGCAAGTCGTGCGGGTGTCACACTACCCCCTGAGGGTGTAGATGACTTGGTATCGTCCTTGAGACATTCTCTGACTTAATCGTGAAAGATGACGAGGGTGTTAATGAGGAAATTTAATTAAAAAAATTAATGAGTGATTTTTTGTAAAAGGTGACGATGGTTTTAAAGCGATGTTTTCGGAAGAATGAAAAAAGCAGGATATTGTTTGTGAGTTATTAGAAAATTAATTAGAGAGTTAATTAAGAAACTAATTAAGAAATTAATTAAGAAATTAATTATAAAATTTAAAAAATGAGAAATAAAAAAGGAATGAATAAAATATACGAATGTGTATGTGTATATACTATGAAAGAAATAGAGTGGTCTGACTGGGGTTCGAACCCGGCACCTTGCAGTAAAAATATTTCCATAAGACTGCAGTTTTCGCGTGTGTGTGGGTGTTTTTCTATTATATACTTGAACAGATCTTTTTCAACCACAGAATACAAATGTTTGAGAATGATTAAACCATTTAAATGATATTAATTTACAGAATAATAATTAAAAAAATATAAATTAAATTAAGCATTTTCTTATAAAAGATTACAAATGTTTTATGAAAAATGACATTGAGAGGAAAAATTAAGCAGAAAGAATGAAATAAAGCTTAGAAACATAGATTATGACTGGTATTCGAACCCGACACCTGTTTGAAGTAAAGAAACAGTAGTTTACAAGTACTTTAACCACTGTTCTTTAGAAATATACCTACACAGATCTTTTTAAACCTAAGAATACAAATGTTTGAGAATGACTCAACCATTTAAATAATATTAATTACAGAATAATTAAAAAATAATAATTGAAGATCTTGCAAAATTCGCTAATATTTTATGAAAAAAGATGATGTATGTGAAAATTAAGTTAAAAGATGTTTAAAATCTCAAATGTATAAGTGAAATTAAATTAGAATGAAAGACGAGAATTGTTTTTTGAAAGATAACTAAAAAGAGTGATTAAAATTTCTTATTAATTACTTAATTGAAGAAAGTTCGTTAAAAAAATACTTTTCGTCATAAAGATTTTTTTAATTGTGAATACTAGCTAGTATCCATTTTAAACTGTATATATTTTTTACTAAATAGAATAAAGATCGACTTAATTCGCCAATGGTGACGTCACAATGTTTTTAGGGAAGGAGGTGACCATCCCTTTAAGCATTTTCTTAGAATCGGGGGAGATGCTATTGTACATTCAATACAAGAAAGAGGAGGAAAAATACCAGTTTTGTAGCTACCTTTAACCGTGTTTAAATTTGATTATTGTTAGACGTTTTAAAAATATAAATTCATTTCTTTCTATCTTTAGAAGAATCTTATTGATTATTTGATATACAATATGGGAATATAATAACTTTTAATAATAGACATTTTCAGTAGATTTTTACAAATCGCTACAAAAAATTCATTACAACTTCAGAAAATCAAAAGTTTTTTAGATATAATTTGTAACTTTTTCGAATAATCCTTCACATATTAGACTACACCCTTACATTTCTTTAGTGTAACCCCGTGAAATTTTACCAATAAAATCAGAAATAGGGTCGTAAAAATAAGAATTTGGCATGATTTTAAATAAATTTTAGGATATATCTACAAAAATTTTAGAGTATTTGGCGATAATTCGGATTTGGTGAGAAACACCTAGTATTAATTTCGAGTGGAGTAAAATTTTGTCACATGCTAACTTATTTTTGCGTGAGTGAAGACATCTGTTTTTTAACCTGAATTCAGTACTACATAAAAATTATTTTTTCAAGATGGATGTCAGAATAGATATTATTTTGTTAAATGCATTTACTCATATATTCAATAGATCACATCTACGCAAATCAGAACTAGGGATTATAAATCAGCTTAAATTTCGAATGAATGAATTTATCAATTCAGAAATTAGCAATCAACTTTATGAAAATGTTGATATGTTATCTGATGAAAATTTTTATACCTGTTTAGATATTGTCTTAAAAGAAATGATAAAAAATGAAATTAATTGGGATAAAGTTGTAATTTACTTAGTATTTTCAAGTGAACTTACGGCAAAGCGCTTTAAGAGATCTGGAGACTTTATCATACTTTGGATAAAATTTTTTAATATCTTCCAGAAGTATTTAGGTAATTGGATTATTGATAATCAAGAATGTATAAAAGTCAAAGAAGTGAAAAAATCATTTTTTCAAAGAATGTGGAGTTTTATCACTCGATCATAATATGAAAATTGCAAAAATATTATCTGCTATGTTGAATTATGTTCAGTTCAATCTGTATAAGAACAATGTTTAAGAAAAATGTATGTAATGTGAAATTGAAAGAAAATAAAGAACTTTAAATGGGAATTTTCTTTAAGAAAAAATTATTTGAAGTAAAATTCATCTTTAAAAAATAAATAAATAAAAATAAAAATAAGTTGATCAATGTAAAAAAAACTGAAAAATTCACTGTTTGAAAAGAAGTCTTAATAAGTTTAAGAAAATATCGTAACATATTGTATTATATTTTACATAAGAGAGTGAATCTATCATTTTTCAGAAGTTACTTTACTGCAAAAAAAAAATAGCTGATGTCAAAAATTTCTCTACCTAAAACAGTTATACTTTAGATATAACTTTTTGGAATCTTCTTATCACTGTCATCGAACATATGTATATACTTAAAAATTTTTACAAAGTGGTATTTAATTATAAATTATCTTTAAATTTTCTTACACTCGTTAAAATATTGTAAGTATTTTTATTTAAAGTTTTATGTTATACTAGAAATCTTCCAACATTCTTAAAATAATACAAGTTTTCGAACAGAGTGATAATTAGAAATTACCATTTTTTTTAGTTTTTAACGCGATCTGGAATCGAACCTGGCACATCTCTAATGTCAGCGTTTGATTTTTTGCAATTTATACTCAACATTAGTTATTTTAAGGTATATTTGCTAAGAATTATTCAACAATCTGTGTCAAATAAAGACTTCCCAACTTCATTTTTTACTACTTTTCATCACTTTACCAGAGTGAAATGGTCCACGTCAATGCTACATTCACTCAGTTTTTCTTTTTCAGATACCAGGTTTGTAAATGGTGAACGGTAACTTTGAAAAAATTCAGAGCTGAAAAAATATTAATATATGTTTTATTAAATACATTCATGTTCACAGATGCATACTTAAGTTTTCTAAAGTGTATTCTATCATACTTAAAAAATATTTTAACCAAGTATTGTCGATTACAAACATATGTATATAAACTGAAAATGTTTTTGTACAAAGTATTTTAGAAATTAAGATAACTTATTCTTGAATAAAAATATAAGAAACTCATTTTCACAATAATAAGATTGTAAATGTAAGATAAAATCACAAAATTACCAACTTAAGAGGTTGCAGGTATTCGAAAAAAATCACGAAGTCAACAATTTTGGTGTTAACAACACATCTTATTTTACAAAGTGCTAAGATTTTTAGTCATTTAGTTTGAAGTTTTTCAGACATATGCTTATAAACTGAAATTTTTGTGAATGAAAAATTTTTTACACAAAGTATTTTAGAAAAAATACCATCTCAGAAATTAATTAACTTATTTTTAGAATAAAAATATAAGAAACTTATTTTTTCCAATGATAAGAATGAAAATGTGAGATAAAAACTCATTCCTACCAATTTAACAGACTGCAAGTATTTAAAAAATTATGAAGTATGTGATTTTAATGTTTCACATATGTTAATAACGCATCTTATTTTACAAAGTACTAAGTTTTTTAAAGTCATTTAGTTTGAAGTTTTTCACACATATGCTTATAAACGAAATTTTTGTAAATGAAAAATTTTTACACAAATTATTTTTATACAAATACTATCTCAGAAAAATTAACTTTTTCTTTTTAGATTGAGAATGTAAGATAAAAATCTAACACTTATCAAATTTAGAAGCTGCAGATGTATGATGAAATCATGAACTTGAAACTTTAAGTATTAACAACCTACCTTCTTTGAAAATACTAAACCACAAGTTTCGACAAATCTATAATCAACTGTTAAAAAACATAGATCTTAGAATATTTTTCACCCTAAAATGTTTAACGTAGATGCTACATCCATAAAAATACAGAGTGAAAGTGTACAAATTATCTGTTTAGACATGTTGATAAACTAGAATTTTCCACAAGATTCGAGTATTATAGCAAGGTATGGAATAATATTCGGCTAAATTTCCACTAATATTGGCGATAGTTATAAAAATTTGGCATGAAATAAGAGAATTTGGCGTAAATTCTTAAGTAAAACTGATGAACGAAGAAAAAATTTGAATTAGTTACAATCTTTTGTCACTGTAGAGTTGTCTAAGTTCTCATACTTGGTAGTTTTTAAAGTCTTACTTTTAGAGTGATTTTTTATACTTCGCTAAACTGAAGTACAAAATGAATAATACTTTACCGTCTGAGGAGATACACGTTTCCGTTCAACAAACCCATTCATCAAGTTTTGAGGATGAGAAGTTATCTAAACTTTTTATTTGTCCAACTTGTAAGAAGCCATTTTTAAAAAAATCATATCTTACTAGACATGTCAAGGTTCACAATGATATTAAACCTAATATTTGTTACGTGTGTGAGAAAGGATTTGTTACTTTACATCGTTTAAAAAGACATATGGAAACCCATAGAAAAATTCCCATAAGATACAAATGTGAATATTGTATTGAAAATTTCAATCGCAAGTGTGATTTATTTAAACATAAGAGATTATTTCATCAAAAAGTCTTACCTGAACATCTATGTGTTATTTGTAAAGATGCTTTTAAACACAAGTATGAATTGGAAAAACATAAGAGAGTGCATTATCGTAAACCTGAGTATCTATGCGAGGAATGTTCTATAACCTTTACAACAAAACATGCTTTTTCAAACCATAAGCGAAAAAGTCATAAAAAGACTTTACATACATACTGTTGTGACGAATGTACTGATACTTTTTCAAACAGACGACATTTTTTAAAACATAAAAGAAATATGCATAAAAAATCTTCAATGCAAACTAGATGTGATGAATGCAGTGAAACTTTTCAGTGTAAGTATGAATTATTGCAACATAAGAGAAAGAATCATCTTAAAGACTTTAACATACGTAGAAATTGTAATGAACGAAGCACTAACAATGAATTATCAACAGTTAATAATGACAGTGAGAATCTAGACTTGTTAAATTTTTTGGATAATTTTCACATTGAATGTGCGAATGGTGTTTTTGACTTACATTCCAACAACTTTCAGAATGAAAATATAGACTTAGACTTAAAACATTTTTTGAACAATTCGAATGTGGAATATACAAGTGGAAATAATATTGATGATTTATCTACCAAAGATGAAAATAAGGACTTAAATAATTTTAACCTGATACAAACTGATTTACCTCTAGTAAACTATGATAATGAAAGTCTGAACTTGTTAAATTTTTCGTATAACTTTAATCCCAATTGCTTGAATGTTTTTTCTACTAACAACGAAAATATGAATTCGAATAATTTTAGTGCGAAGGAAAATGAGTTAGTGACAGATAACTTTAACAATGAAAATCTAGACTTGCTAAATTTTTTGAATAACTTTAATACTGAATGTATGAACGATATCCCAACAATATAGATTTGCTGTCTTGTATTATTGTGAATGAATTTCAAATAAAAAGATTTTAATGAAAATGGTTTGTTTTAATTTTTATAACAAAATCACCCTTTTTATAATATTTTTCTATTAGAATACAAACTGAAGTGTCATTTTATTTATTTATTTATTTATTTATTTTTATTTATTTATTTATTTTTTTAATAAAAACATGTAAAAAGTTTACTTGTGTATTAACGATATACTTTTTCATTACTGTAGTAGAATTGATCGAGTATAATATTTAAACACTAAGTAAAAATTATACACAATAGTAGTTTTATAAACTATCAAACTTTCATCGAAGAAGAAAAAACTTGTAAAATTGTTTTACCACTCAACTGTAAAGTACTTGTGAAAATCTTAAATGAATTTATCTTATTAACAATTTTCCTGAAAAACTAACTTATAAAATTTTTAGATATAATTATGAAGTTAGCATTTTCCTAAGTATCACGTTTGAATCTTACTTTGAATATGCATCATCAAAGTGTTTTGTACTTTAACTAAAATCACAAGCTTAATTTTAGAAGTTTGTGAAATTTCACAAAATTTTTTAAACATTTTTATCAAATGTTTTCTTTATGTCACATCACTTAGAAAAATTTAACTGTTTTTAACAGAATTAGTACCACAAAACATTAAGTTAGAAAATTTCTAGATAAAACTTATAAGATACGAGAAACCATATGTGAAGTAATAACAAAAGGTGTATATGCTTTCAAGTTTAGACATGGTTCAACAAGCTTGAGGAGACACTAAAACCTGTAGCTGACGTCATAACCCCTGTGACGTAACTTTTCCCCTACCACTACGTCACAAATGTATAATTTAACAAAAAGTACTTATGTCAACCCACAATTCCTATCTTGTATTATTTTACTTTGTGTATAAAATGAATGATCTGTAAAAAAAACTTTGTCGTTTTTATACACTTTGAAGTAAAAATTTTCTCCATAAACATCAAATTATATTTTACAAGTATGAATTGATATGTATTTGTTTTAAATGCCACTAAGTTACATTATACCAAAGTATAATTTCTAATATTTAAACAATTCCCACTTTACAAAAATTAACTTGTATGCATTTCTAAGTCTTCAATAAAAATCTTTAACTTTTTTTTTTATCTCAAAGACTTTAAACTATTCGAGATATCTGCAGCTTAAGTGCAATCCAATACTATTTGCATGACAATGTGGAATATCATATGTTAAGAAAATCTTAAATTTTGACTAAGTTGCAAATCTCAGTGAAAGTATATTAAGATTACTTTGCTAAAATTTACTAAGTATTATATTTTTTTATTTTTTTTTTAATTTGTTTTTGTAATAATGTTTTAAAGATTTCTCTTATATTGTGTGTTTACGTCCACGAATGTGACTTAGTGAATTTAGTATTTCTTGTCAAAGCTTTTTAGTGTAATTCTCTTCTTTAGTGAAACACTTAGTAAATTTTACACAATTTTTCGTTTAATAACTGAAAAATATTATAATACTTAGTAAATTTTAGCAAAGTAATCTTAATATACTTTCACTGAGATTTGCAACTTAGTCAAAATTTAAGATTTTCTTAACATATGATATTCCACATTGTCATGCAAATAGTATTGGATTGCACTTAAGCTGCAGATATCTCGAATAGTTTAAAGTCTTTGATATAAAAAAAAAAGTTAAAGATTTTTATTAAAGACTTAGAAATGCATACAAGTTAATTTTTGTAAAGTGGGAATTGTTTAAATATTAGAAATTATACTTTGGTATAATGTAACTTAGTGGCATTTAAAACAAATACATATCAATTCATACTTGTAAAATATAATTTGATGTTTATGGAGAAAATTTTTACTTCAAAGTGTATAAAAACGACAAAGTTTTTTTTACAGATCATTCATTTTATACACAAAGTAAAATAATACAAGATAGGAATTGTGGGTTGACATAAGTACTTTTTGTTAAATTATACATTTGTGACGTAGTGGTAGGGGAAAAGTTACGTCACAGGGGTTATGACGTCAGCTACAGGTTTTAGTGTCTCCTCAAGCTTGTTGAACCATGTCTAAACTTGAAAGCATATACACCTTTTGTTATTACTTCACATATGGTTTTTCGTATCTTATAAGTTTTATCTAGAAATTTTCTAACTTAATGTTTTGTGGTACTAATTCTGTTAAAAACAGTTAAATTTTTCTAAGTGATGTGACATAAAGAAAACATTTGATAAAAATGTTTAAAAAATTTTGTGAAATTTCACAAACTTCTAAAATTAAGCTTTCACAATTCTTACAAAATATTTTCTGTATTCTAAAAATAAAAAAGTTTAAATACAATCGTGAAAGTATCTATATATAAAAGTTTAAGTAGTTACTATAACATTATTTTTACACTCTTTGGAATAGAGATTGTGATTTTAGTTAAAGTACAAAACACTTTGATGATGCATATTCAAAGTAAGATTCAAACGTGATACTTAGGAAAATGCTAACTTCATAATTATATCTAAAAATTTTATAAGTTAGTTTTTCAGGAAAATTGTTAATAAGATAAATTCATTTAAGATTTTCACAAGTACTTTACAGTTGAGTGGTAAAACAATTATACAAGTTTTTTCTTCTTCGATGAAAGTTTGATAGTTTATAAAACTACTATTGTGTATAATTTTTACTTAGTGTTTAAATATTATACTCGATCAATTCTACTACAGTAATGAAAAAGTATATCGTTAATACACAAGTAAACTTTTTACATGTTTTTATTTAAAAAAAAATAAATAAATAAAAATAAATAAATAAATAAATAAATAAAATGACACTTCAGTTTGTATTCTAATAGAAAAATATTATAAAAAGGGTGATTTTGTTATAAAAATTAAAACAAACCATTTTCATTAAAATCTTTTTATTTGAAATTCATTCACAATAATACAAGACAGCAAATCTATATTGTTGGGATATCGTTCATACATTCAGTATTAAAGTTATTCAAAAAATTTAGCAAGTCTAGATTTTCATTGTTAAAGTTATCTGTCACTAACTCATTTTCCTTCGCACTAAAATTATTCGAATTCATATTTTCGTTGTTAGTAGAAAAAACATTCAAGCAATTGGGATTAAAGTTATACGAAAAATTTAACAAGTTCAGACTTTCATTATCATAGTTTACTAGAGGTAAATCAGTTTGTATCAGGTTAAAATTATTTAAGTCCTTATTTTCATCTTTGGTAGATAAATCATCAATATTATTTCCACTTGTATATTCACCATTCGAATTGTTCAAAAAATGTTTTAAGTCTAAGTCTATATTTTCATTCTGAAAGTTGTTGAATGTAAGTCAAAAACACCATTCGCACATTCAATGTGAAAATTATCCAAAAAATTTAACAAGTCTAGATTCTCACTGTCATTATTAACTGTTGATAACTCATTGTTAGTGCTTCGTTCATTACAATTTCTACGTATGTTAAAGTCTTTAAGATGATTCTTTCTCTTATGTTGCAATAATTCATACTTACACTGAAAAGTTTCACTGCATTCATCACATCTAGTTTGCATTGAAGATTTTTTATGCATATTTCTTTTATGTTTTAAAAAATGTCGTCTGTTTGAAAAAGTATCAGTACATTCGTCACAACAGTATGTATGTAAAGTCTTTTTATGACTTTTTCGCTTATGGTTTGAAAAAGCATGTTTTGTTGTAAAGGTTATAGAACATTCCTCGCATAGATACTCAGGTTTACGATAATGCACTCTCTTATGTTTTTCCAATTCATACTTGTGTTTAAAAGCATCTTTACAAATAACACATAGATGTTCAGGTAAGACTTTTTGATGAAATAATCTCTTATGTTTAAATAAATCACACTTGCGATTGAAATTTTCAATACAATATTCACATTTGTATCTTATGGGAATTTTTCTATGGGTTTCCATATGTCTTTTTAAACGATGTAAAGTAACAAATCCTTTCTCACACACGTAACAAATATTAGGTTTAATATCATTGTGAACCTTGACATGTCTAGTAAGATATGATTTTTTTAAAAATGGCTTCTTACAAGTTGGACAAATAAAAAGTTTAGATAACTTCTCATCCTCAAAACTTGATGAATGGGTTTGTTGAACGGAAACGTGTATCTCCTCAGACGGTAAAGTATTATTCATTTTGTACTTCAGTTTAGCGAAGTATAAAAAATCACTCTAAAAGTAAGACTTTAAAAACTACCAAGTATGAGAACTTAGACAACTCTACAGTGACAAAAGATTGTAACTAATTCAAATTTTTTCTTCGTTCATCAGTTTTACTTAAGAATTTACGCCAAATTCTCTTATTTCATGCCAAATTTTTATAACTATCGCCAATATTAGTGGAAATTTAGCCGAATATTATTCCATACCTTGCTATAATACTCGAATCTTGTGGAAAATTCTAGTTTATCAACATGTCTAAACAGATAATTTGTACACTTTCACTCTGTATTTTTATGGATGTAGCATCTACGTTAAACATTTTAGGGTGAAAAATATTCTAAGATCTATGTTTTTTAACAGTTGATTATAGATTTGTCGAAACTTGTGGTTTAGTATTTTCAAAGAAGGTAGGTTGTTAATACTTAAAGTTTCAAGTTCATGATTTCATCATACATCTGCAGCTTCTAAATTTGATAAGTGTTAGATTTTTATCTTACATTCTCAATCTAAAAAGAAAAAGTTAATTTTTCTGAGATAGTATTTGTATAAAAATAATTTGTGTAAAAATTTTTCATTTACAAAAATTTCGTTTATAAGCATATGTGTGAAAAACTTCAAACTAAATGACTTTAAAAAACTTAGTACTTTGTAAAATAAGATGCGTTATTAACATATGTGAAACATTAAAATCACATACTTCATAATTTTTTAAATACTTGCAGTCTGTTAAATTGGTAGGAATGAGTTTTTATCTCACATTTTCATTCTTATCATTGGAAAAAATAAGTTTCTTATATTTTTATTCTAAAAATAAGTTAATTAATTTCTGAGATGGTATTTTTTCTAAAATACTTTGTGTAAAAAATTTTTCATTCACAAAAATTTCAGTTTATAAGCATATGTCTGAAAAACTTCAAACTAAATGACTAAAAATCTTAGCACTTTGTAAAATAAGATGTGTTGTTAACACCAAAATTGTTGACTTCGTGATTTTTTTCGAATACCTGCAACCTCTTAAGTTGGTAATTTTGTGATTTTATCTTACATTTACAATCTTATTATTGTGAAAATGAGTTTCTTATATTTTTATTCAAGAATAAGTTATCTTAATTTCTAAAATACTTTGTACAAAAACATTTTCAGTTTATATACATATGTTTGTAATCGACAATACTTGGTTAAAATATTTTTTAAGTATGATAGAATACACTTTAGAAAACTTAAGTATGCATCTGTGAACATGAATGTATTTAATAAAACATATATTAATATTTTTTCAGCTCTGAATTTTTTCAAAGTTACCGTTCACCATTTACAAACCTGGTATCTGAAAAAGAAAAACTGAGTGAATGTAGCATTGACGTGGACCATTTCACTCTGGTAAAGTGATGAAAAGTAGTAAAAAATGAAGTTGGGAAGTCTTTATTTGACACAGATTGTTGAATAATTCTTAGCAAATATACCTTAAAATAACTAATGTTGAGTATAAATTGCAAAAAATCAAACGCTGACATTAGAGATGTGCCAGGTTCGATTCCAGATCGCGTTAAAAACTAAAAAAAATGGTAATTTCTAATTATCACTCTGTTCGAAAACTTGTATTATTTTAAGAATGTTGGAAGATTTCTAGTATAACATAAAACTTTAAATAAAAATACTTACAATATTTTAACGAGTGTAAGAAAATTTAAAGATAATTTATAATTAAATACCACTTTGTAAAAATTTTTAAGTATATACATATGTTCGATGACAGTGATAAGAAGATTCCAAAAAGTTATATCTAAAGTATAACTGTTTTAGGTAGAGAAATTTTTGACATCAGCTATTTTTTTTTTTTTGCAGTAAAGTAACTTCTGAAAAATGATAGATTCACTCTCTTATGTAAAATATAATACAATATGTTACGATATTTTCTTAAACTTATTAAGACTTCTTTTCAAACAGTGAATTTTTCAGTTTTTTTTACATTGATCAACTTATTTTTATTTTTATTTATTTATTTTTTAAAGATGAATTTTACTTCAAATAATTTTTTCTTAAAGAAAATTCCCATTTAAAGTTCTTTATTTTCTTTCAATTTCACATTACATACATTTTTCTTAAACATTGTTCTTATACAGATTGAACTGAACATAATTCAACATAGCAGATAATATTTTTGCAATTTTCATATTATGATCGAGTGATAAAACTCCACATTCTTTGAAAAAATGATTTTTTCACTTCTTTGACTTTTATACATTCTTGATTATCAATAATCCAATTACCTAAATACTTCTGGAAGATATTAAAAAATTTTATCCAAAGTATGATAAAGTCTCCAGATCTCTTAAAGCGCTTTGCCGTAAGTTCACTTGAAAATACTAAGTAAATTACAACTTTATCCCAATTAATTTCATTTTTTATCATTTCTTTTAAGACAATATCTAAACAGGTATAAAAATTTTCATCAGATAACATATCAACATTTTCATAAAGTTGATTGCTAATTTCTGAATTGATAAATTCATTCATTCGAAATTTAAGCTGATTTATAATCCCTAGTTCTGATTTGCGTAGATGTGATCTATTGAATATATGAGTAAATGCATTTAACAAAATAATATCTATTCTGACATCCATCTTGAAAAAATAATTTTTATGTAGTACTGAATTCAGGTTAAAAAACAGATGTCTTCACTCACGCAAAAATAAGTTAGCATGTGACAAAATTTTACTCCACTCGAAATTAATACTAGGTGTTTCTCACCAAATCCGAATTATCGCCAAATACTCTAAAATTTTTGTAGATATATCCTAAAATTTATTTAAAATCATGCCAAATTTTTATTTTTACGACCCTATTTCTGATTTTATTGGTAAAATTTCACGGGGTTACACTAAAGAAATGTAAGGGTGTAGTCTAATATGTGAAGGATTATTCGAAAAAGTTACAAATTATATCTAAAAAACTTTTGATTTTCTGAAGTTGTAATGAATTTTTTGTAGCGATTTGTAAAAATCTACTGAAAATGTCTATTATTAAAAGTTATTATATTCCCATATTGTATATCAAATAATCAATAAGATTCTTCTAAAGATAGAAAGAAATGAATTTATATTTTTAAAACGTTTAACAATAATCAAATTTAAACACGGTTAAAGGTAGCTACAAAACTGGTATTTTTCCTCCTCTTTCTTGTATTGAATGTACAATAGCATCTCCCCCGATTCTAAGAAAATGCTTAAAGGGATGGTCACCTCCTTCCCTAAAAACATTGTGACGTCACCATTGGCGAATTAAGTCGATCTTTATTGTATTTAGTAAAAAATATATACAGTTTAAAATGGATACTAGCTAGTATTCACAATTAAAAAAATCTTTATGACGAAAAGTATTTTTTTAACGAACTTTCTTCAATTAAGTAATTAATAAGAAATTTTAATCACTCTTTTTAGTTATCTTTCAAAAAACAATTCTCGTCTTTCATTCTAATTTAATTTCACTTATACATTTGAGATTTTAAACATCTTTTAACTTAATTTTCACATACATCATCTTTTTTCATAAAATATTAGCGAATTTTGCAAGATCTTCAATTATTATTTTTTAATTATTCTGTAATTAATATTATTTAAATGGTTGAGTCATTCTCAAACATTTGTATTCTTAGGTTTAAAAAGATCTGTGTAGGTATATTTCTAAAGAACAGTGGTTAAAGTACTTGTAAACTACTGTTTCTTTACTTCAAACAGGTGTCGGGTTCGAATACCAGTCATAATCTATGTTTCTAAGCTTTATTTCATTCTTTCTGCTTAATTTTTCCTCTCAATGTCATTTTTCATAAAACATTTGTAATCTTTTATAAGAAAATGCTTAATTTAATTTATATTTTTTAAATTATTATTCTGTAAATTAATATCATTTAAATGGTTTAATCATTCTCAAACATTTGTATTCTGTGGTTGAAAAAGATCTGTTCAAGTATATAATAGAAAAACACCCACACACACGCGAAAACTGCAGTCTTATGGAAATATTTTTACTGCAAGGTGCCGGGTTCGAACCCCAGTCAGACCACTCTATTTCTTTCATAGTATATACACATACACATTCGTATATTTTATTCATTCCTTTTTTATTTCTCATTTTTTAAATTTTATAATTAATTTCTTAATTAATTTCTTAATTAGTTTCTTAATTAACTCTCTAATTAATTTTCTAATAACTCACAAACAATATCCTGCTTTTTTCATTCTTCCGAAAACATCGCTTTAAAACCATCGTCACCTTTTACAAAAAATCACTCATTAATTTTTTTAATTAAATTTCCTCATTAACACCCTCGTCATCTTTCACGATTAAGTCAGAGAATGTCTCAAGGACGATACCAAGTCATCTACACCCTCAGGGGGTAGTGTGACACCCGCACGACTTGCCAGTGCACCCTTGCACCATTCTTGCACCCTTGCACCATTCTTGCACAGGTGTTTCAGAACTCTCCTTCTCCCCCTACTTCCATTTCCTCTACAGATTTATGTTTCAATAATATTACGCAAATACATTGTTAAAAATTTTCTGCCAAGTAGTACCAAATCTTCAATCTGCAGTATCTGCAAACGTAAGTTTTTACCTTTGTAGTGCAATGGCTCACATAATACACAGAATCAAGGTAAAAAAATTGCTTCATTGGTTTAAGGTTCTGCAGCCTTAAAATATGGTTGAACGTATCGCAAAAATTTTAACAATTTATATAATTCCTTGTATTATAGGGATCAGCAGACGATCTAAATCACTGTTCATTGCAAATCTGGATTCGCCTGCGGAGAGGCCTATACATGTTTAGTCTAAATAACTCTGATTCTTCTTCACTAGCAAGTAAACAGATACTTCTCAATCGCATGTTAAGAAGATCATAAAGGAATCATTTTGCATAAAATTCTTGAGTACAGTGATATATTAGGTATGTGATTAAAGCTGATTGTCCACCCGCTTTTGACATAGGCCTGGGTGAGATGCCCTCCGTGACAGTATTTTTAAGGAACACTATTCTGTATTCAAGAGAGTTTAAATGATAAGAAAAACTACGAACAGTTAGGTCTACTAGCGTGACCTGGGTTCGAAGCTAGTACCTCCCGTTAACCAGCTTTAAGAGCCGAACAGTTTGGAACCTGTCCTTGAGTACAGACATTTTCAAACTGTAATAGTAAACATTTTCATATCTTTTCCACAGCCAAACTATACACCTGAAATGAGCTAAAATGTAGTAGTTCTTCCTCCGAAAGTACAAAGAAATGACCTTTCTGGAGCATTTTAAGCCTGAATCGGCCTAAAACAGGTTTTCTGGATACAGAATTTTCAGATTCAGAATTATCCTAATATTTCTGACCTACAGAACAAGACACTTTATGATGGCTAGCAGCTTCATAATGGATAATACAATTTTTATCTGATTATCTGACATCTAATACGAATAGGAGTAACTACTTTTTTAAGATATTGCCAAAAATATCTTCGTATCAGCAAATGAAGATATGAAAGCATTAACCTACATTACATACTAACTTTAAAAGTAATGTAATGGCTCTTTTTTTTTTATTTATTTATTTATTTATATGTGTCTAGATCTTTAAAAAGTAGTGCTGAGTTATGACTGAAATTTCTTTTGTACTGCTACTATGGAGCATCTGTTGGATGTAAAGCTCACTGAGATGTCACATGGCTTTGTACTGTAAGCTAATAAATATGTCATATGGCTCTTAAACAAGTAATATGTTTATTGTTTGTAATCACATGATTTATATTATGGAAATAATATAAATAATAATGCCCTGCACCATTACTTGATATTGTTTTCATGGGTACTTTTCAATGATGTTGACTACTTCTTTTGTTGCAGGGAAAGCTGTTTGTGAACCTAACAATCCGTGCTCACAAGCTTGCGAAATTGTAGAAAATCAAGTGAAGTGTTCGTGTTATATTGGATTTAAACTTGGACCAGATCAAGCTACTTGTGAAGGTGAGTAAATATTTTATATGTTTGGCTAAATTTGACAGGGTATAAATGTACAACCTGACTGAGTAATTTACCAAAGTCTTTGTTTTAATGCTCAATGTGATTACTTTACAAAATTTATTTTGTTATAAGAAAGGAATTAGACTTAGCCTATAACGAATCTTTAGTAAAAACGTGGATTTTCTCTTATAGGAAAGATGTAACTGCAGAAACGCAAATTGTTTTCTACAATGTTGTGCCTCAAAATATTCCTTGTGATAAAAAAAAATATATATATATATATCAAATACACCAGAGCGTGAAAACTAATGTTCATTCTGAAAAGAAAAAGCAGAAGAATAAATATAGTGGATTTATACAATTTTTTCGAAAAGCAGAGAAAATGATGTCTCTACTGGTTTGTGTAAAGCTTTGTTGGTAGCAGTATTCCTATCGGGAAATAAAATAATTAGAAATTTAGATGCTTTCCAAAGAGATATTGTATAAATCAAATCTTTTAAACTACTCTTATAAAATATTATTTCGGCGCCATTTAAACTGAAATTCTCAAGGAAATTCGCCAAGATATTGGAGAGAGTCCCATATGGATTGGTGCTGAGGAAACTACAGATAGTTTTAGAACACATTTAAATTACGGACGATTAAATGTTATTCTAACACAGCCACGTTTTCTAGCTTCTAAAGTATTAGTACTTGAAAAAGCTCATGATTCAACAATTTTCATATTCATAAATGATTCTCTGTGATTATTGTGGCCAGGTAGATGGATGGATGGATGGTTGGGTTTTACGTTGCACTAGTGCTGCGCAGATGGGCAATTGGCGACTGTCTGGGACACACCCCTAGAGGTGGTCCGGAGACATGCCATCACAATTTATGTGGCCAGGTAGAAATATGGCGTTAAAATGTTTTGACTTCCGACTTTCGTTAGTGATGGTTGCGAATTATTTTACAGTAAAAGCTGCCTCAACCCTTGAAATATTTTGTCCAAACCTATTATTTGTTTAGATCATGGCCTTCACAGAGCAGTAGCAATTAGATAAATTTATGCTCCTGTAAGTAAAATAATATCTTGAGTTAAGTAAATTTCCTCATAGGACTTGTGAGGAATAAACTTGACAAATAGAAGTACCTCGATTTTTCCTTTCAACCAACAGCCTTATCGTAGTTGAATAAATGCTGTATTTTATTCACAGAATTTCGATTCCATAGAGATTTTTGTTACTGCAGAATCGCCCTCTACGTCACCGTAAAAAACCTAAGACATCTTCATAGTGGTCCACTTTCATGATATCTCCCTTCGAAAAAGTTTATCAAACATAGAAAATCATTTTTCTTTAATAAGTTCAGCTATTACAAATTTGGAATATCAGGGACTTTCTTTAAGTGATGGAATATTGTTATGAATATTTTATACGCAAATTTCCTGCTTTCAAATTCCTGCTTTGGGGGAGTCTCGTGCATATTTGTGAGTATATTTTAGCCTTTTTTTAAGTGCATATAATACTCTTATTTCTTTCTCTTACACATATATGTAGTAGAAAAAATGAGTCATTATAATTACACGTTCTAAGATCTCCTGAATCCACAAATCAGATTTTTAGCGGCTTGTCTGTGCGTATATTTGTCATCAGTATAATTCAGAAACTGATATTAACAGGAAATAAAAAGTCAGTATTCTAAATCTGTATTATACGGAGATATAACTTGACATTTTTTATTGAGATCGCACAAATGTTTCGTGTACAAGGATACACAAAAGTATTTAAATATATTACATCTATCAGCGAAATTTCTCATCGACACATATATCTTTAGACTGCACTAAACATGATTAAATTAACATATATTTTTAATGCGCACAAAAACATGTTTCATATAGAATATATCAAAAACATTTACCAGTCGTGCTTACAGGGTCACACAAAAATTCTGTTGCATTAAGGCTATATTTAAAAATTAATTGAAATTCATTTCAAGTTGTTTTTTGTGTTTTTCCCACTATAATAAAGTTACGACGCCTTGTGATAATACACAGTTCATAATCTATATACCGGGCCATTCAAAATTAGTCAAATATGTTTCTAGGTCTAAATGAACATTCTCGGAATATTTTGAATTTTATTATTATTACTTTCTTCTATATGTAATATAGAGAAAGTATTGGATTCGTAAAAATTTTCGACCTCGGGTTTTTGATGAATTTACACGTTTTGAGAGCTGTAGAACACGATTTGACCATTTTTAGAAAATGTCTGTCTGTCTCTGTGTGACAGTGTGTGTGTGTGTGACAAAATTTTGTGGCAAGTGTATCTCAAGAACTACTGCACAGAACTTCATACAAATTGGTATGTAGTTGCACCTTGACATAAATTAGTGCCTATCAATTTTTGGTAAAAATTGTCTTACAGGTTGCGTTGCCATCCCGCTTTTTCTAAATTTTTAACATGGTGATATAGGACAAAATTTTGTATAAATGTGCATAAAGAGTAGTATTTTTTAGTAATCATTATGAAATTTACAAGAATTATTTATAATAGAGATAGTCAACTGGGAAAAATTTTTTGTATGCGTAGGAGCCTCGCCACCCCCATTTTCAAGATGGGTATCTTTCGAAAGGTCTCGTCAATACCTTTAAAACGAATGGTTGAACTATAAATCTGTGATAATTTAAAACAAAGTTATCGATTTTTTTTTACTTTTAACGAAAAAAACTTAGAAAAAAAAATCGTTTATTTATTTTTTTTTATTATTTTTTTTACTAAATTTAACCAGACTTGGTATTTAGTTGGCCCCTGACATAAACTGGGGCTGATTAGATTTGGGGATCAATCGCTCAACAGGTGACGCTGTGATCGTATTTTTTCTAAATTTTTAACATGGCAGTATTGGACAAATTTCGTATAAATGTACATAATGAGAATTATTCTTAACCTGTGATTGTGAAATTAATATGAATTATTGATAATAGTAGTAGTTAATTAGGAAAAAAAATTGGAGTACCCCGGGGGGGGGGGGGTAAATTTTAAGATCGGTATCTTTCGAAAGGTCTCGTCAATACCATCAAAACGAATGGTCGAACTATAAATGTGTGGAAATTTAAAACAAAGTTATCGATTTTTTTTTCTTTTAACAAAAAAAAACTGAAAAAAATCGTTTTTTTTTTTTTTTTTTTTTTTTTTTAATATTGTTACTGCGTGAATTTGTATAGGAAAATATAGAAGAAAGTCTTGTGGTGGCCACAACATACTAGTTTTTTTAATTTAATAACCTCCTTAAATGTTTTATGAATGCAGCTACGATATTGAAACGTAGTGTTGCGAGGACGTTAACCCCTCCCCCTTCCCAATCACATACAATAATTTATCTTCTCTTCTATATATATAAAAATGAATTGCTGTTCGTTAGTCTCACTAAAACTCGAGAACGGCTGAACGGATTTATCTTATCTTAGTCTTGAAATGTTCGTGGAGGTCTAGGGAAGGTTTAAAAGGCGAGAAAAAATCGAATAATTTCCGGGAAAACCCTAAAAACAGCCCTTTTCTATTTCCCATACAAACGTTTTCTAGAGTCAATTTGAACTTTATTGCTATTCAATAAAGTTTAGGTGTGTTCCTAACGGCTGATGGCTGAGCTACAAAAATTTGCATGTTGATTCGTAATGACCTCCCCTGATGCACCTCGAAGCCGGATTTTCGAATTTTGTTTAGTTTTCTTTTAATTAATTAAAATGTTAAAATAAAAACCTTCTAATAACTGATAAATTGGCCATTTAATTTTAATCCTTAATTTAATTGTTGCCAAAAAAAATTATTCTTTTTTGGACAGAAAAAAAAGAAAAAAAAAAAACGTGAACAATAAAAATTACATTTATTTAAAATATTTAATTTTATTCCTTAATTTAATTGTTGCCAAAAAAATTATCATTATTTTTTCGACGGAAAAAAAAAAAAAAAAAAAAAAAAAAAAAAAACGTGAACAATAAAAATTACATGTATTTAAAATGAGGAAAGTAAATTAAAAAAATTAGAAATATCAGTCGTATCGTTACAAATAAGATACCAAATGAAAGATGCAATTTTTGTGAATCCAACGGATTAAACAGCTTATCGATCGGACAATTAGATTTTTTAAAATTAACTAATGTATGTATTTTATAAATTTTCTTTCGCAAACACAAACGTGTAGTATACAGCCTGTACAACGCTAGACCAAATTGAAGTTCAAATTTCATCAATATTTAAATAAATAAATGAAAATAAAAAAATGCTTAATGGGAAATATATATAACCATTAAAAGTTTAGTTGTCTAAAATATGTCAGAAATAGCGCTCATAGCATATTGTTACAAGGTATTAAGTCTTATTTTTACAAGGGATAAAATCTAAAATGGTGACAAAAATTCAAAAGTCGCCAAAGAGAGCTATATTAAGGCGGTACTATGATCATGCTTACAAACCATGAATACTAATAACCACAAAAAATTAATTGTCTCATGCAACAGACGTAGCCGGTCATAGCATATTATAATATTTAGCGTGAAATTGTTATCATTTTTATGGTTGATCGGGGATAAACAAAATAAACATAGGAAATAACGTAAAAGCAAATATTATGTGCACCACGTATAGTGTTGTTCATATGTAACTGGGATTCAAATATAAAGGGGATACTTCATTTTTTTTTTTTTTCGATACTATCTATTTCGAAACTGTTATCTAATATGGACTTAATGCAAGCCTATTGGTAAACCATTGTCTCAGGTAATAGGGACAAGCGCCCGAGTTTTAGCGGATGACCAAATCACTACCGAAGGCAGCAGGGATCCGAAGCGAGCTTTTGAGCAATTTTAGTATTTTATTTTATTTTTATAAAGCTATATAGAAAAGAGTTTCCTTTAAATTTAGTGACCAGCGAAGCAGGCAAAGCCTGCTAGTGCCAAATAAAACTGTTTCTAAGACAATTTTCAACTATTTTTAAATTACTTTGGAAACGTTAAAACACAGCTTATTTTACACTTTAAACGTAATAATTGTTTTTTATAGAAATGCATCAAAAGGGAAAGTAGTGTGGACATCACACCAAGTTTTAAATAAGAAGTTTATTGAAACATAATCAGCATGAGTTTTTGTTTTTGTTCTTAGACTATTTATTGCCTTTTATGATTTCAGATATTGACGAGTGCCAATCTAACACGCATACGTGCAATCCTGTCACGGAATTTTGTTCAAACCTTGTCGGGGGATTTAAGTGTACAAAAAACCCATCGAAAGATGACGATTGCCCTCCAGGATTGATCAGAAATCAACAAACCCAAATATGTGAAGGTATGTATGCACTGCTGTGATTTGACTGATGAATGTTTTTATATTAAATGAAAAAAGTAAATCATGTTACAACTTTTCAAACATCATATCTGAAAATATATATTCGACTCTTTCTTCTTTCCTCACCTCCCCACAAGCATTTAATACGAAACATAATATGAAAAATATAACTTTTGAATTGAAGTTGTCTATTTTAAAATACTATATGTAAATAAAATACGTTTAAGGTAGGCATGCAAATATTTGCAAAACAATCTTTAAATTTCAAAAGCTGACATATGATTTAAGATTATGACAGTTTTTTAATGAATTTAATTGACATGTATTATGTGCCATTTTGTATGGTATAAATAAGTGTTGTAGTATCAGCATGTATAGTTACGATTATCACTGACTGACTGACTCTGACACGCTTAAAAAGACTAAGCGATTTCCTTGGCCTCTGTCTGTGTGTGAACGCAAGTTGCCACCTAATTTTCATTCTTTAGTTAATTTTTAAAAATCTGATTCTCCGATCAATAAGCTGTTTAATCCGACGAATTCAGAAAAATCGCCCCTTTTATTTGGTACCTAATTTGTAACGAATTTTTGATTAGATTTTTTTTAATTAATTAAAATATGGAAATAGACATAGCTTTAAAATAGACATTTAAATTTTTAATTGTTGCATTTTTTTTTCTTTTTTTTTCAGCGAAAAATAAAATATGCTTTCACGTGAAAAAAAAAAATAAATAAATAAATAAAATAAATAAATAAATAAATGAATATTAAATTTGCTCATGCATATGAAAAAATGACGTTTATGAAATAATAATAATAATTTCAAATTTTAAAGGTAATAATAAAGAAATAAATAAAGTGCGAAAAATTCACACGGTCTTGCTAGCAAATGAATTATTTGAAGTGAGAAATAAATAAAATGACTTGACTATTTTTCAACGGGCGCCTTAGTCGCCCTACAACTAACTAGTTTATGATATAGTTTACTATCAAAGTGCCAGAAAATTTCATCCTCAAATTTGCGACTAATTCACACACACACAAAAACAATATATATATATATATACAGAGAATAATTATATATGCATATATAAATAGTTTGAAACACTTACGATGTAAAATAAAATAAGAAGATAACTTATTAAAATATTCTTTTCAAATTTTTTAACAATCTTATTAATTAGAAAATGACTGCCGTCGACAACACGTATGTGTACAAATATAAATCCTGTGATATATATATATATATAACTTTATTTTTTATGTACATCATAAAACTGTAACTATTTTTTTATTGGATAAACTTTTTTTTAATATGCATTTTTTATATCATCGAGAGAACTAGGAAAAAAAAGATCAGTGAAACTTTTAATATGTTTGTGCTCTCTAAATTTGTTCATTTTAAACTTGTCAGTTTGTTCTGAACGATAATTTATCCATTGTGTTTTAAACAAAATTAAACTAAAAAAAATAATTATATCCATATTAATTTTATATCTGTCGACAAATTTCAATATAATTCTTTAAATGCGTAAAATGTTAATGTTTTTCACTATATTTCAAATTTGTAAAAGGTACCTGTTTCTCATTTTCTCAAAACGCGATATTATAATATTTCTAAGCAAATTTCCATTTATCTTGGTTAAATTATTAGCTATACTAAAAAAAATACGAAAACCTGCTGATTATATATAGCCCTTTTGTGTTTTTAAAATATAAAAGTATGTGTTCTTAACACACCCTTTTGCATTTTAAATTAAGAACTTCCTAAATTATTTATGGCTAAACATTCTTGAGTCTGGTATTGAGATTTTTGTTTATCTCGAGGACAACTTATATCTCAAATAATTCCAGGTCCCAAAAAGTTTTACAAGTTTTATTAAATAACATATATTTTTGTTCACATACTATAAGGACACAATAAACATCCATGGTCATTCCGAGATTCAAACCCGGGAACTGTTGTTCCAGAAGCCAGCTCTTACCAATCAGAGTGCTCTCTCTAACATCAAATGTTCTCTCTAACATCATGCCTAAATTAGACCACCAGGCCAGCTAAACATTCTTATTTATTGAAATTTTATTTTTCATAATAAAAAATTGTATTTCTTTCTCCCATTATCTAATGGTGTTTTCCATTTCCTGCGGCTTATTTTCTGTTGAGCTATCTACATGGTAGACCAGAGATGTTTCTGCCTAAAGGTTGTCTGAGTGAGTAATGCTGACCGGGATGTCGGCCTGGATAGCTCAATTGGTAGAGCCTTGACCTTGTAAGTCAAAGATCCGGGGTTCGAGTCTCGGTCCAGACATTATTTTCACTCAGTCGGAAAAATAAAATTTCAATAAATATGATTTTCTTCCACAGTTGATTGTGTGATTTAATAAAAAATTGTAAACATTCTTCAGTTAGTTTCAGTCTCACAAAAGCTAAAGTTATCTTTAATGTCAATTGTTCTCTAAATTAAATTAAAGAACTTTTTTGAGGGTTTTAATGCTATAATATTATTAAAAAAGTGTTTGGAAATAGTGGTGACATATTAATAAAACGCACGTAAAAATATAGGAATGCTGAGATCCTTATTAATAGCACAGCACAACGACATCCCTCTTGTTAAAATTCTGCTTTTCATATCTAAGTTTAGTTTAATATTGATACATTTATAAACTTGCATAAATAATTAGTAAAAATATAAATTAAAATACAGAATTTTAAATTATAAAAATTATTATGTATTACAAGATTAATTAATAAAATTTCATAAATTTTAGCTACATTTTCCTGTATATGACAAAAACCATTTTTATTTCTGCAGATTTCGATGAGTGTACTTTGAAACCATGTCCTCGAAATTCCGACTGTGTTAACTCGTATGGTAGTTATACCTGCGAATTTCAGACTAATCCAAGCGATCAACTGCCAAGCCCGTGTTTACCTGGATTTGTTCTCAGTGATGTCAATGGGTTGTGCATGGGTAAGTCCTGCATCAAGTTCGAAATTCTTGTCAACCAGATTTCATAAAAATATTCGATGTCTTTTATGCTTCGTAATTTATTTATTTTGGCTGAAAAAAAAAAAACCCTCATTTTAGAAATAATAATAAAGGATAGTCAAATATAGCGAGCTAATTGTAAGAAATGCCAGATTTACAATGCTCTCTCTAACATTATACCTAAATTCTGACAATGCCAGAGCTGCCATTTCTTCAGACTATTCCATACCACTACTTCTAAAAAAAAAGTTTTCTCTTTATCTACTTACTAGCAGGCTTTGCCCGCTTCGCTGGACGTTAAACTTAAATGATTTGTCAAAATGCCATATCTTTATTAATAACCTAAGTTCTCGCTGTGATTGGTAGAGGTTTTCTCGCTCCCAATGTTAGGAGTCTGGGTCCCCACTGTCTTCGGCACAACTTACCCACTTCTTACTTCCCCACCCTCAGCGAGTGAGTTCGAAGTTTTGCAGAATCCCACTAATGTACATAATGCGTACATTTAATCAATATCCACACACCAAAATTCGCCATTCTAAGATAATTCAAAGCGAATTGAAACGGAAAAACATGTTTTTACACATGTTTATTGCCCTCCGACTCCGAGAAGGGGGGGGGGGGAATTTCGAATTTCATGAAATGCAGTTAAAATAAGTGCCGGATGCATACAAACAATTTACGCACCAAATTTCGTGACCACAGAAGTCTTTAATAGACAGTATTATAAATAATAAAAAAAAAATAATAATAAATAAAAATTATACAGACACGACATTATTTCATTATTTAAAACATGAAAATCTGACATTGACAGATTTTAATTTAGTGCCAGAGGCCTACTGCTAAACTTGTTAATATCGACAAATTCTTCTTTAGTTAATTCGTGACGATCTAAATTCCATGATAAAGTTTTCATTAAATCAAACCAATGTGTTTCAGCTGCAGATATTGTAACAAATAACGTTGGAAGTCCAAACTGTCTTATAGCCGCAAAACAACGTTTTTTCTCTTTTTCCCAATGACGGGGAGGTGTGCATTGGGGGGACTCATGCCAAAGGTGTGCCTTGGGGGGGGGGGAACTCATGTCAATTTTGTACCTTGGGGGACTCATGTCAAAGTTGGGCCTGGGGGGGGGACTCATGTCAAAGTTGGGCCTTGGGGGGACTCATGTCAAAGGTGTGCCTTGAGGGGACTCATGTCAAAGTTGGGCCTTGGGGGGACTCATGTCAAAGTTGGGCCTTGGGGGGACTCATGTCAAAGTTGGGCCTGGGGGGGGACTCATGTCAAAGTTGGGCCTTGGGGGGACTCATGTCAAAGGTGTGCCTTGGGGGGGGACTCATGTCAAAGTTGTACCTTGGGGGGACTCATATCAAAGTTGGGCCTTGGGAGGACTCATGTCAAAGTTGGGCCTTGGGGGGACTCATGTCAAAGTTGTACCTTGGGGGGGACTCATGTCAAAGTTGGGCCTGGGGGGGACTCATGTCAAAGTTGTGCCTTGGGGGAATTCATTCAATAAATCCCCATTCAATAAACCGACAGAAATAGGCCCATAGCACTATTAAGAGTGTATTATAAAAATTCGACAACGCTGTACCGACTGAAATAGGGGTGCCTTGGGGGGGACTCATGTCAAAGTTGCGCCTTGGGGGGACTTCATTCAATAAATCCCCATTCAATAAACCGACTGAAATAGGCCTCTAGCACTAATTAAGAGTAACCTATAAAAATTCGACAACTGTACCGAGTGAAATAGGCCTCTAGCACTAATAAATACAAAAAGCACAGCTTAAGTATCGGAACCCTTTGGTGACTTTAAATATTTTAAGCCATTTTTGCGATGAACTGAATTGGCTCTCTCAATTATGCAATTAAAGATCTTGGCGAGAAACGTCCGAGCTACTTCGTTGCCGAATTTCAAATTTTGCCATAGGGATCCAATACTAAAGCTGTTCCATATCGAATCTGGGTTGAAAACGGAAAAAGGGTAAAATAAATTAGAAATATCAGACCTATATTTATAAATTTGATACCGAATGAAAGGGGCGATTTTGCTGAATCCAGGGGTTCAAACAGTTTTTCGATGCGACAATTAGATTTTTAAAAAATAACTAAAGTATGAAATTTAAGTGGCAACGGAAAAACGGATAAAGGGAAAAATAAATTAGAAATATCAGACCTATCATTACAAATTCAGTACCAAATAAAAGAGGTGATTTTTCTGAATCCTGGGGTGTAAACAGTTTTTCGATACGACAATTAGATTTTTTAAAATTAACTAAAGTATGAAACTTAGATGGCAACACTTCATTTCAATCTTTTCATAATTTGTAGTGAAAATCACGCGATACAAAAGTCTTTAACTTAAAAATTTATTTTTATATTTCATTTTTTCATTCAAAGCAATTTAGTGAAAAGATATTTATGGCGCATGCGCAGGCGTTTTTTACCCACAATTTAAACACTAATTATAATTTTGAAAATTTCTATATATATAATTTCAAGTTAGGTGAAGACCTAAGTTTCTACCAAGCGCCGTTGAATTCCGTCCAGCCGTTCTCGAGTGATGCCCGGACAAACGTGTTTTAGTCTTTTACCCCCTACGGGCGAACGGGGGAGAATTTCCGAAAAGTTGATAGATATAATTTTAAGTTGGGTGAAGACCTAAATTCCTGCCAAGCGTCGTTGAATTCCGTCCAGCCGTTCTCAAGTGATGCCCGGACAAAAAAAGCGACATTCGGACACGATGACACACACACACACACACACACACAGGCAAAATTTTCTGAAGTCATTTTCGGCTTTCATGGGGTGTAAAACGTGAAGATATCGCAAAATTTTTCGATTCCGACAAATTTACAGACAAAACTCTGATTTTATTAATATAGATTTTTCATTAAATATCACAAGAATTTTTTTACAGAAATATTGGTGTGAAATAATCCGGAGGATTAGCCCTTCTCCAGTATGAAGCGGATAATTAAATAATGCTAGAATTATACCGATTCCAGATTTAATTCATAGTTATTGACTTCATTGTTTAAGAATACAGGTATATTTTTATTAAAATATTGAAAATTCTCCTTAAGAATGGTTTAATAATATAATTTTAACTGTTTTTATGCTTTATTTACTTCAAAAAATTAATATTTTCACAATTATAAGTTGTAATTAATTATTCAGTCTTTTATATTACGCTATTTTCTATGCATGATTTTCAACTTTTCACTGTTTTTTCCCAGTGCTAGGCCTATATATTTTAATGACCTATGGAGCTTAAAACATCGCCATATTTATTATAACATCCGCATATTTTCCTGTTTTTAAGTGTAAGATCCGCTTTTAAATGTTCTTTTAAACATTATTGCATTATTTATAAGATAATTTTGCGTATTCGTGTTCGGATCGTTTAGATTATATCCTCTGAAATCGATGAGGTAAATGCCATTGGTGTGTTGCACTGGCACCAATTGCACCAGAGAAAGTTAAACAAAGAAAACTCTTCAAAAAAAATAAATATTATTTTAGAAAAACACTTAGAGACTCTTTGTTTTATTTCTCTCTCTTTTCCCCTCTTTTTGGAGCGTGTGTTTATGTGTGTATGGCTAGACGTGAAAGATTTAATGAATTTAATGAATTATTTTAATGGCACATCTAACAAGTATGTTAATGCAATTAAAAACATTTCCAAACTGACTTAAAATTATACATTTTAGTTTCGAATCCTTTTTTTTTCAAAATTCGTTTTCTTAGGTGGCCTTCTATGGTGTGTCCCATTGAAATATGGCCACCGTGAATGTGTGGATACCTCGACACAAACCAAACCAAACGAACAAAACAAATGCATTAAGAAATTCTATATACAAATACATATTCATAAATATCCACTCACTCTTTGCCGCACATAAGTAAAAAAAAAAAAAAAAAAAAGAATATGTTAAAGAAAAAAAGGCGAAAAAGAGTTCATCAAAAATGTGTGTATAAGTGTATAAGTGTAATTGGTAAATCCTAATATCCAGGCTGCTACAAGTAAATAGGTTTATGACGTCAGGAAATAGTTAAATACGTTTTCTATACCACTCGAACTTTGTACTGGCTCCAAAAGGTTGCATTTTCTATTTCTTCTGCTATATTATAATGGGAAAGAGAACCCAGTTATCAGAGCTCGAGAAAGGCCAGATAAAATCTTTTCTGGAATAATAACATCCATATTGACAAATATCTATGCAAATTAACGACCTAAAACCGTAACAGACAACTTTCTGAAGCAGGACAATGCGTACGAGTATGTAATAAAGGAGGTGTACATGCAGAAAAAAGACTTCCTGACAGGAAAAAGATGTTATGAATCATCTTTCACAAGATGGTAATTCTCTCAGAGAATTGGCCAAAAAGGATAACATTTCTGGGACAAAATCAATCCTGTCACAAGTTGTAAAACGTGCAAACAACTTGCGATGTTAAAAAAGGAAACAGCAGTTTATGTTGAAGTCTATCTAAGATTGGGTCAAATATCATCAAATCTGGAATAGCCTGTGGTTTCCTTTATAATCTGATACAAGAAAAAAATTAATTTGTATGACCTAGAAGTCTTGCATACTATAGGCATAACATGAGCAAAGAAGAGGAAATCTTCAATAAAAGACAGCAGGGTGAGGCTTATTACTGGTGTAGAAAGGCTTCGGTTAAGGTGGTAAACTTTCTTTTTCCATCTGTCCGTATGAAAACTACCGATTCCAGGTAATGATAATAAATCCATTTACTACCATTTGCAGAGAGAATTGGCGGATCAAGTCGGATTTTCCATCATTTTTTCTCTTTATTGTCGGTAGCAAAATTATTGAAGCACACATACACATTTTTCATATATATATATATATATTAGTTTGATCGCTAATTTTTATCACCAACTTACTTTTTACTTTCCGAACACTATAGTGAGGAAAGTATTGTAATCATGTCAAAAATCCGAATATCAGATTTTGATGTTCCTATACGTTTCGAGGTCCCCTGAGTCCGTTTCCACTATTTTTGAGATGATGTATGTATGTGTGCATGTGTGTATGTGTGTATGTATGTGTGTATGTCTGTGAGTGAACACGCTAGCGTCTAAACGCTTTGTTCAAATAAGCTGAAAGTTGGTACGTATATTGTAAGTCACCATAGTACGAACCCTATAGATTTTGGTGAATCTAGCACTTATAGTTTTTTTACAGGGACACAAAGAAAAATTCTTTATCATTATGGCCTATGGGACCAAAATCTTAAAAGTGAGATAGTATCTAAACGCCTTATTCAATTGAGCAAAAACTTTATACCCATATTATAGGTCACAGATACTCAATCTGTATAGATTTCGGAGAATCTAGCACTTATAGTTTTTTTACAGGGACACAAAGAAAAATTCTTTATCATTAAGGCCTATGGGGCCAAATTTATAAAAGTGTGATAGCGTCTAAACGCCTTATTAATCTGAGCAAAAAAATTGTACACATGTTATAGGTCGCATTTGCACCAACTGTATAGATTTTGGTGAATCTAGCACTTACAGTTTTTTTACAGGGACACAAAAAAAAATTCTTTATCATTATGGCTTATGAGACCAAATTTTTAAAAGTGCGATAGCATCTAAACGCCTTATTCAATTGAGCTGAAAATTTGTATGAATATTATAAATCACTGTTGCACTAACTATAAGCATTTTGGTGAATCTAGCATTTATAGATTTTTACAGGGACACAACGAAAAATTCTTTATCATTATGATCTAAGGGCTCAAAGTTCAGTAGCGTTAAATAAAACCTCGTGTGATATATGGAGAAAAAAACACTCTATTATGGTTTCTCTCTTTTGTTTGTTTAGCAATTCCTCTTTCTTTATTTTATCTACAAAACTGTTAGTTACTCAATGTTCGGAAAGTCGAGTGGAGTCACTCCAGATTTTTTATAAACAATATAAGACTAAGATCTTGTCTCGACAAATATTTACTTAACAAAACAGTATTAGATGCACATCTTTTAAATAGGAATTATTGCTACGCTTCGATAATTTTGCTGCTGACTCTACGTTGCAAAATCCCCCTGAGAATGTTTTTTGGAAAATGTATTCTACGCCATGGAATACACTACAAAAAATATGCCCTATTTGATGCCAGAAATTCTTTGTAATTTAAGAAATACGCGTAATTTACGAAAAAATTACGTTGTCAGAACGTACTTTCTCAAATTACAGAGAATTTCTGGCAACAAATAGGACATATTTTTTACAGTGTACTCTGCAATTATTCCTGATCTCAATCTGCAAGAAAATTTGTAGCTTATCCTCATTAGAATTCTAAATGTTAATAACAATTTCAGTCTGTGGTAGAATTAAAAGCACCATTATTGAAACCTAGGATAATATTGATGTCCTCCATGAATTGGTAAATGGTAGGGTACATCGTGTATTTTAAGTCATACAGAAACATGACGGATATATTGACTATTAACAGTAGTGGTTTTATTTTGGCGAGACATTTTCTCCTTCTTTTACATTCTCTTTTTTCTCCTGCTTATGTTGGGCAAGGAGTGAGTTACTCCTTATAAATATGAATTTGTATATAGACTGTAAATATATTTGTTTCGTTCTTGTTGGTTGGTGTTATGTCCAGTTACGACACACAATACCATTGCCTTTATTTCGGTTAATGCTACAGTTGTAATTTCTTTTAACCCTTTGAGAGGCAACGAAATTACGCTCATTTAAATTCAAAATCCACCAGATTTTATGAACAAGGTTTAAAGTGAAGAAATAAATGAATTTTTCATGCTATGTTCTTAAAGTAAAATTTCGTTAAAATTTTCCGGGATAAATTTTTGCAGTTGAGAATTATGATTAGGTGGTATAAAATATATGACGTCACCCTTCAAGAGGTTAAAAAAGATGAGTGATTGCCTAGAAAAAAAGGTTTTGAGTCAGTGTTTTCGTGAGTTTTATATAAAAATGCTTCGTACCTTTGATAGATAAGTAATTTATTTCTGTGATATTCCATATTTCTTTCAGATGTGGATGAATGTGCAGAAAATACACATACCTGCAATCGAACTACTGAAATTTGCCAGAATTCCCATGGTGGTTATCAGTGCTTAGAAAAACCTGCAAGAAGTAGAGATTGTCCAGCTGGATTCAAATGGAATGAAAACACAGCCAACTGCGAAGGTATAATGTATTTTCTGTGATATAAATCTACATTTTATATTGCATCTCTTGACTGAAGCACAACAAATGCGTAATAATGTCCGACGATAAAAGATAAGTATTAAAAGAATGTAATGAAAAATAAGTGGTTGATTTAATTTGCGAGGGGTTAAACATCAGGCAGCTTTCTTATCCAATTTTAAATACTATATATTAATTTATTTCAATGAATTTTGGTGTGACGATATACATTTTTTTTATAAAGAATTCCAAATTTTTAATTTAAGAAAAATAATTTATTCTTAATAAGGCAAAAATATAGTGTGATATATATGGCAAAAAACGGACATGATTTCTGGGACTCATATTTATCACTCAATTGCTCTATATATTGAGACATAAATTTTCATTTGCACAAACAGAACTTTTATCTACTATGTAATCTAAAAATAGTTCTGAAATTTATATAAATACTAGCTGACCCGACAAACGTTGTTTTGTCATATAAATTATTTCTAGAGAATATTTTGCTAGAAAAAAATAACTAACTTATTGTAAGTGTGTAAGGATGTGGTATATAAGTGGAAGATGTATGGAGCGCTGTGAACGGTGAAAGAATATAAAAATAACAAAACACCAATCATTTATTTTTTTAATTTATTAAAATTTATTCTTTAAAATTATATACATATCGCTACTTATAACAATATTACTAAAAAACAATATCAATCCCTTCATGCAACAGAGTGTACAATATTTTTTGTTATCCCATCTTTCGCCAATACAAACAAACTGGATGGTTTGCCCACTCGAGAGCCACGTATAATTGACCGTGTGAATCAGACATCGTTTGGCCCTGAGACTTATTGATAGTCATTGCAAATGCCAATCTAATTGGAAATTGAGGACGTTTAAATTGAATTGGCACATCTGTGGGTATAATAGGGATTCGCAGTAGTAATATATTTTCACCTCGGAATTTGTCATTTAAAATGATGGCTTCGATAACATTTTTCATTAATTTTTTTATGACTAATCGCGTGCCGTTGCACAACCGTGGTGGGTTCAAATTACGAAGCAAAATAACCGGAGATCCAACCTTCAGTTGTAAAATATGCGGTGGCATGCCTGGTAAATCCAATGAGTTTAAAAACTTTGTTGGATAATTTACATCTTCGGTGGCATCGCAAACTGTATCATTAGATTTGTATGACACCAAGTCTCCTGGTAACAAATGTTGTATCTTGAGATTCAATTCGTTGACGTCCACATTTTTTGCTGCTAAAATTGCTCTTTCTGCCAGCCACTCATGATTTGTGTATCGTCTGTGTACATCGGGAAATATCTGGTCAATAAGAGCATCTTGAGAATCAATGATTGTGCAGAAATCGGTCGGTAATTTTATGCATCCAGTTTCATCTGTAGTAACTTTTCCATCGCCGATATCTAACAATTGTTTTGAGAATGTTTCAGCGGATGGATCTTGAAGCTTTTGAACGCACAAATTTACTTTCAGTTGTACTTTTTCAACATTAAGCCACAATGACGATGATTTTAAGCACGCGTTGATCTCATCAGCGTATGTTGAACGCGGAATAGCGGGAAGTGCTTGTCTGAAATCACCTGAAAAGAGTAACAGAGTGCCGCCAAATAGTTTGTCGTTGTTTTTTATATCTTTCAATGTCCTGTTCGACGCCTCAATCGAATGTTTGTGTGCCATAGTGCATTCATCCTAGATAAGAATTTTACACTATTTCAGCACTGTGGCCATGGACGATTGTTTTTTTATGTTGCACACTGCGTCTGGGTTATTTTAAATATTTAGTGGCAGTTTAAATAATGAATGAGCTGTTCTGCCTCCATCCAATAAAGTTGCCGCAATGCCAGATGATGCAACAGCCAATGCGATGCCATTATTTGATCGTATTTCGGCGAGAATTAGCGAAATAAGGAATGTTTTGCCAGTTCCACCTGGTGCACCCAAAAAAAAAAAAAAAAAAGAATCCACCTTGTTCTGCCAAAACTGCGAGCATGATGCGGTCGTAAATGGTTCTTTGTTCTTCATTCATTAGTGGGACATTGCGAGCAACAATCGCTGCCATTTCTACAGTATTGTATTTTGTTCACGATTCAATTCAGTGCTTATTAAATCAGATGCATTTCGATTTGTTGAATGCATACCGAAATGACTGAGTGGTAAGTTGGCAATGATAATGCAAAGATCTTCAATAGCAATCAATGCTTCATTGTACATAGCGTCACTGAATACTATCGTTAGATCGTTGCACCGTGTTGATGCAATATATCATCAGTCATTGAATCTTTGTGATTATCCCATAATGTCTCTGCTCGGGCCAGGAAACATGTAGTCAACACTATAGCGAATAGTAGACGAATTTGTTTTGCTGTACAGTTCAGTCCTACTTCAGCAAGCATACACTCCCACTGGTTGTCGTCTTCCAGCAAGCCGAGTGCAAGGCATGCATCTTTATACGTTGGATGCTGTTGTCCATTCACTTTACGTAAATCTTGAAATGACAAAGGGCCGATGACACTAACCAATAACAGTCGAAGATAAAAGCACTCAGTCTGCCTTGGATTGACTGTAAATACTCTTCCCAAGGTGTTTGATTTGAATAAACCGGGACATGCATCAATCGGCGTGCCTTGCTTGCGGGGCATCCATTTTTTTGTTGGAGCCCATGTGAAATAGCGTGGTACTTCTGAATAGAGTAATGTCCGTGCAAAAGCACCAAAAGCATCCGCACGATTACACAATTCAAAAAATTCGGTGAGTGTAGTTTTTGGTGGATTTACAGCACGATCAATCGCTGTCTCGCTCGTGAAATATACGCGCTGGCCATTTTCAAGATGGACGGCTAAATGAAGAACTGCTGGATCCCGTTCATGAATTGGGAAACCAAAGATACGCCAAACAGCTTCATTGGAGCTGACTTACCGGCCAATTTGGTAAAGTGTTATTTCATCGTTGTTATTCACCGGAGGAGCATTCACATTGGTATTTTCAACTCGAAATACAGCCATATCACTGCCTTTATCCACATACTTGCAAATGTATTTGATGCTCTTCACTGAACTGCAGAACTGAACATTAATATAAGCATTGAATGTTTTGCTCAGCAGAGGCGAATATGGGACCACCCAACGGTTATCAATGTCAATATCTATGTTGTTGACATAGATGACCGCCATAGATGATAAGATTGTCCGCCATTATCGGGATTTCTTCGACGATATATTGGATATCCGTCAACATTTGTGATCGTGAAATTTTTCGGAAAACTTTTAGTACATTTTCCATCTGCACAAATAATAATGGCCTAAAAATTCATTTTTCAATTTAACATAAAATAACTCCGTCGGATATTGACGAATTTTTTAAAAGAATATACCATTTTAACTAATTTTAACATTTTAACAATATTAACGTTGAAAAAATATTTTAAACACTTACGGTTAAAAATTCATTTTTCATTTCAACATTAAATAAATTCTGACATCGTGTTTACGATTCTAAAATATTAACTTTGAAAAAATATTTTAAACACTTCGTAAGATACGATTACGATTCTAAAAATATTAATTTTGAAAAAATATTTTAAACACTTCGTAAGATACGGTTAAAAATTCATTTTTCATTTCAACCTTAAATAAATTCTGACATCGTGTTTACGACAACTCACGCCATCTAGGTGGAAAAGTTGTTGAAAGAGTTGGTTAAAAATTAATTAAGAAAGAACTAATTAAGTTACAACTTTCATTTGTAAATCTAAACCATTCTCGAATCCACCTGAAGACACACAAAAAATTTCATTAAACTCAGTCCAGCCGTTTAGAAGGAGTTCAGTGACATACACACGCACAAAAGAAATATATATATAAAGATAAACAATTATTTAACAACGTGACAGACATGACAAGTATGAAAATTTAAGATTATCTTTTGTTTGCTTATTTTTAAATTTAAACATTAGTTTTAAATTAATGATCTAAATTTATATATATATATATATAATGTGTTTATCTGACATGTTTCATGTTTTCTATTATGAAAAATTAAAAATAATTCAGTTAGTTGAAAAGTCAAAAAATGTTCCTTTTGCCAACTTTTTCATGAAGTTATCAAGTATAATGTAATAATAGTTTAATGTGATAAAACATAAGTATTAAAAGGTAAATATTAAAGATAATGATACTTCAGGTCAAAATCGTATTAAAAACTCAAAACCAGTTTGGCGTTTTTTTAATAAACAGAATCTTTTACGAAACAAATTTGTGCGTTATTTTAACATTGGAAAATATGATGCACACGATTAAAATACAAGAGTGCACCAATTTTAGATTGACAAAAACACCAGTGCTAGTTTGAAGTCAATTCTATTACTGGAGTAATTGCAGCCATAATTCGCTAAAATTCTTTACCATGGTTGGTTGGTTGTGTTTTATGTCACACTAGTGCTGCGCAATGGGCAATTGGCGACGTTCAGGGACTCACCCCTAAAGTTGGTCCGGAGACATGTCGTCACAATTTTGATCCTACATGGAAAGGATGGTTCCCCCGCTTCGGTAACCCCCAGAGGTATAGGGGGTCACCGAAGCGGGAGAGCCTTCCCTTCCGTGGAGGATCAAAATTGTGATGCATGCCTCCGGACCACCTCTAGGGGTGAGTCCCAGACCATCGCCAATTGCCCATTGCGCAGCACTAGTGCGACGTAAAGCCCAACCGACCCCCAGAGGTATGGGAAAATGGAGGACATTGCAGCCACGACAGATTTTACGAGCACCAGCCACCATTAGTATACACAAAGGTCTTTGGCCGGCTCAAGTACCGAACCCGCAATCTTCCAGTTACGAGCCCGGCGCTCTATCGACTGGGCTACCGTGGCCCCTTTATCATGATTTTGTGTATAAAGCTCCAAATAAGAAAAAAATATTCCAAAATCTTATGGCTGCTGCTATTTCAACACCAAACTTCGGTAGAACTTAGCGCCAAGATTTAATGCAGTCTTACGCTAAACTTTGATATAATCTTGCACTAAATTTTTAACAATATACCATAATATTTTTTCATTCTTATAATACGGCCTTTCAAATGAACTTAAACCGAGCTGTAATATTGTGCATTTACATATCTTAAATCTATTATTATATAAAAGCAATCCAGTAGTCTTTACTTTAAAGTAAGTAATTAAATTATCTTTGAGTTTTTATAATCGATTATATGTACTCCTGCATTTGTATGAAACTGTTTTGCCAGCTTTTTCTTTGTGTAATTCCTTCTTTCCCGTCTGTTTTTATCATATGTACCCTTTTGTTTTGTTGTTTGTGTTTCTTTGTCTGCCTTTCACCAGACTTTGACGAGTGTCAAGAGAATCTTCATGATTGCGACATAGACAAGAATTGCCGGAACACCATTGGTGGCTATGAATGTGAACCGAAGTGTTTTCTTCTTATGAAGTTCGATCCAGTCCAAAATAAATGCGTCGGTGAGTTAATTTCCTATTCAATATATTTCCTATGAACATGACTCGTTGTATAGTTGATATTACTATTGTAGATAACTGATTTACTCGGTTGGGTTGGGGCTTGGTTTTTTGAAATAGTGTCTGTTAATTCCACGGCACATTGTTTTTCGTCTTTTCGAAATTTTATTTGTTGGGTAGCTCTGGTTGGCCCACCATAAAAAAAAGTGTTATGCGTCCAACAGTAATTGATGTGTTAACTTTGCATATAATGGTTCATTTACAGCTCTGCGTAACTTCAAGGATAATACAGTCGAACCTCGTTAACGTGAACACTGTTAACATGGACTTTTAACATGAACTGTTTCCACAATCCCTGTGAAAATGACTATTAGTTCAGTTATATGAAGATTAGTTTAGTTATATGAAGGTTAGTTACTGATAGCATGAACTACTGATAACATGAACAATTTTTTTTTTATCCCCCTTGAGATTCATATTAACGAGGTTCGACTGAATATAATTTTATTACATATGTCAAAATAACGTCGGGGATGTTATTTTTTCGCACGAATGTATAAAAATATCAAATAATACATACCAAAAGACTATTGTAATGGTAAAATGCTGTATATCGCTCAACGTTTTGCTAACGGTCCCTCCATCCATTCATTCAGCCAACGGCCATTTATAACCATTGTCTAGCAAAGAGCCGAACGAAAACAACAGTCGTTTTAATGTTGGCCCATACGAATTTGTTTGTAAGGCTTGAAACAGACTGTTCTTAAAACATAAATAACACACTTTTTTTTTTTTTTTTGTTTATTCTAATATTATCATGAAGGATTTTGAGATTAAAACTATCTGTTTCAAATTTATTTATAATAATTTTTTTATTTATAATTTCTTTTCTGATGTTTTATTTTTTTTAGAGAGCAATGCTTGTTTAGATGGCCTTCACGATTGTAAGCCAGACGAAGTGTGTATAACAATACTTGAAGGTTTAGGATACGTCTGCATTCCCAAAACAGGAGACAATCCGTGTCCTCCCGGCTTCAAACCTGCTGCTGGAAGCAATCAGATTTGCGAAGGTAAAAACAAAATGTCGTATAAACAATTATCGTTCAATTAGCAGTATGTTTTCTTATTTTATTTATTTATTTATTTATCTTTATTTTTATAGTGTGGTTTTCCAATAAAGTTCGTTATTTTTCGGAAAAAGAAAAATCGGTGTTCATGGGAATAATTCAAAGAAATAATATCCATATTTAAAATAATTACAAGATAAAAAGAACTTTTATATACCATGTTTTTAAATTTTCTGTTGAATCATATAAACGCTACTGAAGGCAGCGGGAACCCGGAGCAATTGGATAAAAGTATTAAAAAAATTCCTTGCTATCGTGTTTTGAGCTATTATAAAAGTTTCAAATGGCTATCTAGCCGGGACGTTAGTTAAAAGTTGATTGCAAGCTTTGTACTGGTAACGCTGCCGAAGGCAGCAGGGTCCCGAAGCAATTGGTTAAAAATATTTTTAAAATGCATTTTCACCGGATTCTGAACTATTCTGAAAGTTTCAAATGTCTAGCTACTCGGAAAGTTAGTTAAATAAATTTTCTGTTGAATCATATAAACGCTGCCGAATACAGTAGGGACCTGAAACAGTTGACTAAAAGTATTAAAAAAAATGTATTGTCACCGTGTTCTGAGTTATCCTGAAAGTTTCAAATATCTAGGTAGTCGGGAAGTTAGTGAAAAATCGATTGCAAGCTTTGTAAAGGTAACGCTTCCGAAGGGAGCAGGAACCCGGAGCAGTTGGTTAAAAATACTTAAAAAATGTATTTTCACCGTGTTCTGAACTATTCTGAAAGTTTCAAATGTCTAGCTAGTCAGGAAGTTAGTTAAATAAATTTTCTGTTGAATCATATAAACGCTGCCGAATGCAGCAGGGACCTGAAACAGTTGACTAAAAGTATTAAAAAGTATTGCCACCGTGTTCTGAGCTATCTTGAAAGTTTCAAATGTCTTGCTAGTCTAGAAGTTAGTGAAAAATCGATTGCAAACTTTGTACTGGTAACGCTGCCGAAGGCAGCAGAAACCCTAAGCAGTTAGTTAAAAATATTTAAAAAATGCATTTTCGCCGTGTTCTGAACTATTCTGAAAGTTTAAAATGTCTAGCTAGTCGGGAAGCTAGTTAAATAAATTTTCTGTTGAATCATATAAACGCTGCCGAAGGCAGTAGGGACCTGAAACAGTTGACTAAAAATATTTAAAAAATGTATTGTCACCGTGTTTTAAGCTAGCCTGAAAGTTTCAAATGTCTAGATAGTCAGAAAGTTTGTGAAAAATCGATTTTGCACTGATCGAGCTTTGTACTGATAACGCTGCCGATGGCAACAGGAACCCGAAACAGTTGGCTAAAGGTATTTAAAAAATGCATTTTCACCGTGTTCTGAACTATTCTGAAAGTTTAAAATGTCTAGCTAGTCGAGAAGCTAGTTAAATAAATTTTCTGTTGAATCATATAAACGCTGCCGAAGGCAGTAGGGACCTGAAACAGTTGACTAAAAGTATTAAAAAAATGTATTGTCACCGTGTTTTAAGCTAGCCTGAAAGTTTCAAATGTCTAGATAGTCAGAAAGTTTGTGAAAAATCGATTTTGCACTGATCGAGCTTTGTACTGATAACGCTGCCGAAGGCAGCAGGAACCCGAAACAGTTGGCTAAAGGTATTTTAAAAATGCATTTTCACCGTGTTCTGAACTATTCTGAAAGTTTCAAATGTCTAGCTAGTCGGGAAGTTAGTTAAATAAATTTTCTGTCGAATCATATAAGCGCTGCCGAAGGCAGCGGGACCTGAAATAGTTGACTAAAATTATTAGAAAAATGTATTGTCACCGTGTTGTGAGCTGTCCTGAAAATTTCAAATATCTAGCTAGTCGGGAAGTTAGTTAAAAATCGGTTACAAGATTTGTACTGGACAAAGAAACAAACAAAGAAACAAACATACAAACAAGAATCGAAGTTAATAAAAATATGGTAAAATACCATGTGTGTTAGTTAAGTCGTTTGTAAAAAAAAAAAAAAAAAATATATATATATATATATATATATATATATATATATTCACATGTGAAATACTTTCCAAATATTAAAATAGAATAAATAAAGGCAAACAATCGATTTAAAGATCTAATCAAAATCTATTGTATTTGGACTAACAGTAGTTGCCTACGGAAGAAAGTTTAATACCTAAAATTTCTAAGGAAATTCATACGCTTTTTCGGGATTTTGAAAAGCTGGAAACATTTGAGTGCATTGATTTTGAACGATATTTTAAAATTATATATTTGAATATCTAATTACGTTACCTTTATAGGATATTAATTTTGTGATCTCCAAAAGAAATATTTGTTAAAGGAAATGCTGATGTGAGCCGATTATTATCAAAGGTTCCGCACTTGCGTTTTCAGTATGACACAGTCCCTATGTCCTCAGAGATTTCTGTTATCTTAATCAGAAATAAAACTTTTATTTTGGTTGATGAGCTTGTGGTCGATGTTTTTGTGGTGGAAATTGCCTAAATGCGTGATATATTTGTAACAATCTGAACATGTAAAATAAGAACAAGTATTTAAATTATAAATATTTAATAAGTTAAACTAAACAAACGAAGGAAAAAATTTAAAGTCAGTAACATCAAAAGAAATAATAAAATAATAAACAGGTGATTCGGTAGCATTTTTACGTACCGTCATCAGCGTATAAAGAAAACGAAAAAAAATGTGATTTTATTTATGAGAAAGGGATCGGATTTTACGACTGTATAATCAACCAATAGAATAAGGAGAAATGTGGGGGATTACAGTCAATAGGAAATTCAGAAATGGTAGTCGTGAAAAATGCAGGAAAAAAAAAAAAAAAAAAGATTAAGAAAATGTAGATTGAATGTAAAATTTCCAACAATCAGACAAAAAGTGTACAGCAAAATCACAAGTAACAATGTTTTTAAGGTTCTTATAAGTGTAAAAGTTTAAAAAAAAAAAAAAAAAAAAAAAAAGAATCGCCATTTGACAAAAGTCTTTGCAACATATGAGTAACATAAAAAAGTTACAATTTATTGAAAAAAAAGTACCTATATAACGATTACAAACACGCTAACATTTCTCATTTATTTCGAAGGATTGTTAGTACTCGTCTTTGTTTCACACCAGTTTTCTTGGAGAGTATTGTTCTATTTAATTAATCGTAACTACATATTAGTAAAAATTACTCTGCAAATTAAATAATGTGAAAAAAGGGAAGTTACTAATATTGCTCCGGAATAAATAAGAAATACTGGCAAGTTTGCTATTATTTCTTACATGAATGAATGCATATTTTTATAGTTATATATAATAAGATTTCAAAGAAATATATATATCTTTTATTATTGGATATATTTTTCAGATATTAATGAATGTGAAGAATTCGCAGATGTATGCGATGTGGCCATTGAAACGTGTATCAATGGAATCGGAAGTTATGACTGCATTCCACTTCTAAGTTCTACCACTTTACAGCCACCGATTCAAGGCTGTCCACTGGGCTTACAATTCGACGAAAGAGTCAGGCAGTGCATCGGTATGATTATTGATTATTTCTCTCTATATATATATCTATACCTATCTATCTATCTGTCTGTATATATATAAATATATGAGATTTGTTCGGGAATAAATAACTATTTGTAACTTACCCAATTGTATGTTTAATTAATCCATTTAAACATCAATTTCCATAGTTCTACCTTATTACTGTAAAACTTGTCCTAGAGCAAATACAATGCTAAAGAGTTTTGTAGTGTCTGTTGCCCAACCTCTTTATACTATCTTCCCTTTAAAAATTTCTGTTACGTATTTGTTTTAATAATTCTTCGTCAGTATTAAACATTATCACTTTAAGAAACAATCACATTAATTCATCCTTTGATCTACGATCTGTGAACTTTAGTATTATTGATTATTTTATTGTATATGATCAGCCTAGTTTATACACAAATTTAATCAGAATTATATTTTTATTGCACATTGTGTTAAATTTAGGATAGATTTCCGAAAAATCAACCAACTTGTCGTGAATACAGTTCAAGTCTTTCTATTTAAAAATAACAAAACATGTTGTATATAATATTTTTAAAGCTATATATATATTTCTCTTTTTATCAGATATTGATGAATGCCTACAAAACATAGATCGCTGCAACAGAACCACGCATGACTGTGTCAATCGCAATGGAACCTATGACTGTGTAGCTAAAGCGAGCAATTCTAGGATTTGCCCTCCAGGATACAGAGTAAATTCACTTACAGATGTTTGTGAAGGTGAGTGACCAAAAGACCAGTACATCGTTTCTATTTTTGTAAAGCTCTTCTATCCAAATAGTTAAACATTATGTTACAAAAAGTATAGCACCCAAGAAGAATTGAGCCATAACTAAGAAAATCGGCATGGGCAAAAAGTTCAAGTAGGTGAGAAGATGATCAACATGCTGATGCAAATTACTGTTTTATTAACCAACATGCTTGTAACCTTTTTGTGAACTGTGGCTTCCATGAACGCACTGTAAATATTGTTGTAACAACATATTAACATATGGCCGTGCATTCTCTTCATCGAATTAAAACCTGTTCTGGAAAAAACCATAAGCAATACCATCGTCCGCAAATGTTATCAATGTTCTTGTCAGTGATGAGATTTTCTTGTAGCATGACTAAAGATTGACGACTTCCAAATTGTCAGAATATTCGAATAGATGTATGTCTTCTCTGTAATGAATGCTAGATTTGAGTGTTCACTGTTGTACGTATACAGCAGTTATCAGCATCGCGTGCAAAAGGCGTTGTCATCAACTTCGTCACCGTCACTAAAGATGGCATTGTTCCATTCAAAAGAAGTTCAGTTTAATTATTCTAGAACACTGAAGATTGAAAGATTGTGGGGAAGTTTCGTCGTAATGATTGTTGATTCCTAAAACCAATCGCTACTAATCGTCTCCGAATGGCATTCCTTGATAACACTATGTATCACTAAGATTTTGCGAATGGCAGCGAATTATTGATACAGTCATTGTTAGCGCGTACGTAGCTACTCCATGCAGCACACATGATTTTTTAGTACATCACAAGTGCATCGCACCGTTCCATTCAAGTACCGTCACTTTATGTTTTGAGTGCGATTGCGTTTTATGAAACTTTTACAACTCCTGTTCTGCTATCGAACTGGGCTGTGAAAATATATTCCTATGAAAATGATATTATTGCGACGTCGCGTGCAGGCATCGGTAGAATTGCTATGCGATGTCGAATTTCATGTCGTAAGTAGAAAATATATCACATGTGTTCAACATCCTTAAGATGTTATGGACTAGTGTAACGTGATTGCGATGTCATCAATGTTACACAACGATGTTACACAAATTGTCAGGATAAAACTGTGCTGCATGAGTACTGTTCTAATTATGCAATCTTCTCGCCATTTGTAGCATGGTGAGGTTCGGGCAACAGTGACGACTGTTTGTACCTTTTCTAAACAAATACTTTCAACACTATTCAAGTATCATATTACTATGTTCAACATCTGAATCGATTATCTGTCTGTTCAACACATCAACCTTTCTGAGGCCTATGATGTGATCCCTCTCACGTCGAACATCTGCACGTAACACCATCGGTACTTCTGTGAAGCATTTTACCTGTCAGTGTCCTATATCTAACCTATTAATCCAATTGTAAATGACCATTACTCAGCGCACCAGCCGTTTTAAATTATACCTCGTCGTTTATCTTTTTTGTATAACGTTCCTCATAAATGCTCAATAATCCTATACGATAAATTGTTTCGATAATTCACCACGCCAAGTTTCCATGCCGTATTTCGTCGTTGTAGCTTAATTCTATTCAGGAACATAATACATTTTATTTTGCAATAGAGTGTATTTAGGGAAGTAATTTTTATACAAATTCATAAAAAAAAAAAACCATACTGTTAAGAGCAAAATTTACCAAATTAAAGCCTTAAACTCTTTGCTTGGGTTTCGTTTTGGTCAAGGTATGAAGGACTGTATAAACATTGAAATTCCGTGTATTACATTTTAACTTCATGTAATATATCACTGATCTCTGGTTACGTTTCTAAGTCAAATGGTATTTGTTAAAAAAATATGATGAAATTGGAAATAGGAATAAAATACATTTTAATTAATTAAATATTCGTAAAATTATCGTTAACACTTCGTTTATGGGCTTTTGCGTTTTCGGTTTGTTAAAATTTACTGCCCTGCCTTATGAACGTGTGGTATCATTTCGAAAGTAAATCTCCTCTCCCACTTCTGACGTTTCTCAGAAATATTAAGTTGTTTAACAAAAAAAATTTGCATATTCATGTTTATTTCCTTTTGTACCGTCGGCGTATATAATGATCAGTGGCATTTAACATATCGACTCCTGAAAAAGAAAATTTAAACACGAATGTGAAAAATCCTTCTGTTAAATTAATATTTTCATGAAGCGTAAAAAAGAGGGGCTTACTATTCAAAATAGTAAAACGTTGGGATATAAAATTTTTAATAAATATCATTCAAAGCAGATTTTGCGAAACGAAACAAGAAAGGTCGGATGTAATTAGCATGATAGGGACAATTTTTTTTTTTATCTGTAATGGAAAATTTGAGTTAGAGCAATGATTATTAAATGAAAACAAATCTTTCCTTAATGCATAAAAAAATAGTTTTTAAATTATTTTTATAAAATGAGATCTACCTTCTGTATATGAGTAAATATCTCAGATTCTTCACCATTTTCAAAATACTGATTTAGTGATATTACAGATATAAACGAATGCTTAGAGAAGAACGAATGCCTGCCTGGCAAAGAACAATGTGTTAATGTCCTGGGAGCTTACAGGTGTCAGCCACTTGCTCCTCAACAAGTGTGCCCACCGGGTAACAGATATAACATTACTACCAACTCCTGCAGAGGTAAAGTATTAAAATATTTTTAGTTTTCATGTTATAATTTTATGTATAATATATCGTATTATTCAGTAATTTTATATAATAAGCACTAAAAAAGTCATATAGAACTTTACAGCATTTAGATATTAATATAAACGAAAAACATCTTTAATTTCAGTTAGATACTTATATTCTTCAATTGTAATTTTTTTTTTTTAAATAGATTTATAATACAATGTACTTCTAATTTTTTTACCATGCTGTTGTAAATTATTATTTCAATTTGTTTTGCTTTTGATAGTTTCAATAAAAATTTTAATTTTATATACACTTCTCTCATTTTTTAAGATAATCTTTTGAAGATTTTATTACAACATTGTATATAAAAATGAAAAAGAAAAAAAATTATAGTTTTTATATTCTCAATATATATATATATATATATATATACCAGTGGCGTAGCGTGACATTTGAAACTGGACATGCTCTGAAGCCAACTGTGGAAAGAACACTACTTATAAATTCGTTATCATTTCTTATAATTTAAGTTCGTAAATTTCCAATTTTTTCAAACCTTAAATGTAATTTTACACACGTATTTTATCGAATTTATCTTGACAGCATTTATTTAAATGCCACTTATTATAATTTATTGAAGAACCAGTAGGCTTTGCATGTTTCACTGGTTACTACATAAAAATGAATTTTCAAAGAAATTGATTCATTATTTTTTATACATCACTTTATACATATATATATATATATATTCATTAAAGTCACGCAAAATATGGCAGTGACTTCCTTCCAATGTCGGATCCAAGTCCCCACTGCCTGTGATAGCGCTTTAACTCGGACCACAAATAGCTCTTATACATGAACTTAATTGTTGAACATTTTAATAAAGTTAAAAATGTAATAAGTTTAATTATTTTTATTATATTGAAATTTGATACCAAAAGAAAAGAAAAAGAATTAAAAAATGATGATAAAAGAAAAAAAAAAAAAAATTAAAAAATGATGGTAAACATTTTTCCCTTTCAAAGAAATTTTTAATTTTCCAAATAAAAAATGGTTTTGAAGAGGCAACTGTTGAAATAAAATATCTTATTTTGTTCAATTAAAATAAAAATCTCTCGATAACTTCGCTTTTTAAAAAGCATTACCAGATAGAGAAAGCGTTGCTATGTAGTAACTGTAATAAGCTAGTAACCATTGCTAAGGAATGGAGACGATTAAAAATAAAAAACAGACAATTTGAATAAAATTTAGGAAAAGGAAAACTTTGAGGAGATGGGGGGGGGGGGGGGGATATTCTGATCCAAAATTAAAAAAAAAAAAAATCTCGATGAAGTGTGCATTTGCAATATCCACGCTATACCTCTGTCACATTTTGTAGCTCTGTAATCAAAGGCCTTAGCTTCAGAGCCAAGTCCTTACAAAAGGAAATTTTGATACCACTATTTTTATATTGCAATTTTTCACTTGATGAATCTTTGTTATTCATTTTACCTGTTTTAAAAAAAATACCATATTAAAATAATGGTATCTAAATTTTTATTTGTGAAACTGTCCAGAGTGCACGCAGACACACAGGGAGAGACAGACAATTATCTTTAAGACAGACAATTCTCTTTACTCATGTAGAGAGACAACATAAGTAAAATTTTGATCATAATTTTATTTCTTTCGGAAGTTTTTGTTTGGTATGAGTTATTTAGGTAAAAAAAAAAAAAAAAAAAAAAAAAAAAAAGCAGTAACTTTCCTGCCGCATAAAATAACAGAGATATTTTTTCAGAATTTTATGCAAATTTCATTTTATTGTTGAATGATCATTTATAAATAAATTCAGTTTTTTCTCTCTGTTAAAAGTTTTTTTTTTTTTTTTACTACATCATTGTAAAATAAAGCATTAAATTTTACTTTATCAATAATATTTTTGAACTGAAAACATCATCAATCTATTCAGTCAGTCTTGTCTTTGTGTAGAAGGACAAAATGGAAAAACTAGTTCTCACTGACTATGCGAACACTTTTACGGAAGATAAGAAAATGAAAATCCCTAATACTTTAGCAGTACGGGAAAACTACAGGACATGCTCTCGATGAATAGCATAACTTGGATCCTTTAAAGAGCGGAAATCCCCTTGTGTGGGAAAATTAGTGCAATGAATATTTCCTCACACAACAAAAATTCCCTATTCAAAGGTATGCTTTAGAAAAGTAGCATGCCTTACGGAGTAACCGGTCAGGAAACGATGTTTTCCAAGAATATCTTATGTAACAGAAGGCATTTTCTTTCAGAATAGTTTTCGAAAATTAAATGACGGCTAATGGATGGATGGTAGCGAGTGATTAATAAAATCAGCTGTTAAATTATTATTCTTTCTTTCTTTTTTTAATCAAAATAAGTTTCAATTTTAGACAGTTTTTAGCGGGTATGCGGCGCATGCCTAGCATACCCAGAGAATACGCCACTGATATATACACCCACCCCCACTCACATATATATGTGTGTGTGCGTATGTTTTAACTATATATATATATATATATATAATGATGATGATGATCTATTAAGCATAGTAGAAGCCAAGCAACAGCTACAAGATCACTGAAACACCAATGACCAATAAGATTAAAAATTTCTTTATGTAGGAGAAGTTCAGAAAAATGAAAAAGATTCATCAGGGGATGAAATACACATATTTAAAGAAACCAGATTTATTAATTAACAGCCTGTAAAACAGTAAACTAACACGACAATTCTTAACTTAAAAACATAAACGATATCAAAATTTATAAATAAATAATTTTAAGAAACTTAATAAAGGAAGGAAGAAGGCAGGCGGCAAGACTTGTGACTTGCCTGTGAGGTTAAACTAGTTTCACGCCGGCAACACTCCCCCAGCCTGCCAAGACCAGAATATATATACATATATATAATTCAATTAAGACTGTTATCGCCTATTTAGGCAGAAATTTTAAACTTTTATGTGATTTATGTTTTATTCGATATAGTATACAAAATAAATAAATAAGTAAACTGTAAATTTTGTCTTATTATAAAAACTTTTTAACTTTCTCATTCAGAATAAAATTATTATAGAAAAAAAATTCTAACTTATTATTGTAAGGATTAAAAATATTAAGATTAGGATATATTTAAATGAGACTTTTTAAGTAAAAAAAAAAAAAAAAAAAAAAAAAAAAAGTCATTGCATTTAGCAATATTTACATCTCACACATAGTGAACAGATTAAAGTACCTTTATAAATTGAAAGCGCTAATAATTATTACAATTTCCTAATTGGGAATATAATTTTATATTCTTTGTAAATGGGTACCAAAATGCTAACAATTATGATGAATAATTTTCATATAATTTTTTAAAAATCTTACAAGGAGAGGTCACGACATGGAAAATTCAGATCGGAACGAAATTGCGCAGTATTGTACTATACTATGAAGGTAACAACATATTAAAGCAGTAGGACCCACTAGCCACAGAATTTCGAGAAGAAAACGTTTAAAGTTTCAGTAATCTTTAAATACAAGTTACTTCGCAAAATAACTAAATAAATTAAAAATTTTCAAAAATTAATATTTGTTCATAATCAGTTTTTAATTCGTTTTATTTACAGAAACAATTTATGTTTGCACTTGAATAAAAATTTCATTGTAAAAATTTAAGGTCGTTCATCGACATTTTTTATCGGATTCAAATTTTGGGTTATGTGTCATTTGAAATAGTGGAATATATATATATATATATTTCTTAGTTTTTCTGTAAAATTGTTTAACATTAATTTTTGTAATATAAATATCTTCTCTTTTGCACAAAAATGTGTCAAGAAGTGACAAAGAAATGTATTTTTGTTATTATTTCTGACCATTATTATCTTTTTAACATGGTACTTATAGTCTTTACATGATACTTAATTTAATTATGACGCAATGTCTTTCTCTTGGCATTTTTCGCTTAAAAAATAAAATCTGTGTTATTGAAAGTTTATTTACATAAAAACGACAAATAACATAATATGAAATCTGCAAAAGAAAAAAAAAAGTTTATTATTTTTCAAGATGGTATGTTTTAACAATTCATATATCTTTTTAACGTGTAATTTTCTTTAAAAAGTTTCAAGAATAATTTTTTTTGTCGAATATCATATGATTATGTAAAAAATCACAAATGCTATGATACAAAACTTAACAAAGTTTTTCTTTATGCCATTTTACTTAAACTGGATGTTTTAACCGTAAAATATCTCTTATTTTTTAGAGGTTTTTTTTTTTTTTTTTTTTTTTTTAATAAGTTTACTGCATCTATTTGCGTTGTAGAGAATTAAATGAAAACTTGAAAATCAGTTGTTAACACATTATCTTTTATAATAATATTTATTTTCTTGTATTGTTTTGCAGATCACACGAAGTTGTCTTTGATTTCACACGAAATGTATATTTTCCCCTGTGTATTACCCTGCGTAACTTTTTGTGACTTTCTTATGTTGATTTTTGCTTGCTTTAGTCTATTGTTTGTGTACGATTACTTATGTATTGTTATATTTGTCATTGATGTGGTATCGTGTCTTCACATTTGTAAGTCGCGGGTGATGAGTAAGGATGAAAGTAAGTGGTAAGTATAAATATGGGGAAAAACAAAACGTGTATATATAAGGATATTAAAGAAATTTCGATTAAAACAGGTTTTTTAACTAGGCAGTAAATGATGACAAATACTACTTTTAATACTCCTATAACCCCTTACCCGCTGGTGTTGCGTGAACGGAACACCAGAAATAATTGCGTTCAACAGTAAACTAAAAAAGATATTTTATATTAAGTATTATTTTTAAATAAGGAAAGGATAGATGTTTATTTGATCTAAAAAAAATGTGATCTGAAAAACAATTTTATATTGAATTTCAAACTTGAAGCACTAATCAATCCAAAACTTTTGAAAATCCTCCTATTTGAATAAGTTTACATAGCTTGTAAAAAAAATGTTTCACGATAAAATAATTACTTTTGAAATCGTCTTTGGTGTTTGCTGTTTTATACTCCCGCAAGGAAATTTCCGTAAACATTTATTTGTCTTCATTATATACTCTTATTCCACTGAAGTTGTACAAATACAACACCCTGTATTTAGTAAGATAAGACTAATTTTAATAATTTTATTTTAAACTATTGTTATATGTGATCAAAATAATGAGTATTACTGTTTGTATTTAGAAAAAAATCATTATTTCTAGTTTTGGTGGTTAATGGGTTAATTATATCAGGTACAATTTAATTATAAGTAATTGTGCTTGATATAGTCATTGAATTTAAAAATAAACCTATATAATATACTGGATTCCAGAGATGTCACACATACATCATATCGTCTCATTTTCGTCGCATCTTAGTGCATCCTGAACAAAACATCTCTGAGATATTTATTGTTGGTCAGACGTACTTCCTGAGACATTTTAAGTGTATGTAGACTGCTGATTTCACGCATACGCAAAGATCTGTGTAATGTATTATAGGTGTTGCAATATAATATTTCTGGGTCAAGACATTTCCAGGTACCAACCATCTGTAGGACATCACAATGTCATAGTGTGATATTCTTATTACGTTTTAGTGATTAAATGTGCTGTAGGGCATGTTATAATGATCTGCCATATTAATACTCGTTGTAAGTTCACACACAAGTTGTAACTTAAATATTGGAGGTGGCGGAATTTTTCACTCGGAAACTGGTAGTCTTAAGAGAGTTTTGAAGTTCAACCTGTACTGCGTGCTTAAGATTTAGTAGATTTTGAAATTAATAGAAGTAGGAATAGAAAGTAAATTAGGCAAATCGATAAGTACTGTATTATTTACCGAAATTTGGGAGTTCAGATGCAGAAAGTAGAAATATTATAAAAGTATTTGCTAGTTTTAATTAATATCAAATTCATTTAGAAATTTTAGTCATATGACGAACATGACGGTCATATTTAGTCATATGACGGTCATTGTACGATGTGGCTTGAAAAACCATTGACGTTCGAGACTCGTGACTGTATGGTAAAGCGTGGAAAACCAATAATCAAAACGAATATTATTAAGCGTAGTCACGTTAAAGGAACTAGGCGTACTATAGTACTACAAAGTAAGTAGTACAACGTCTATGGGGAATGTATCCGCTATATGGGTCCTCTGAATTGTCCTCTATATGGGGCAGAAAAACTTCATATAATATCATAATATTTATTTCATACCTGAAAAAAGATTGCACGATTAGTAGTTAGTAGTAGTATGCAATTATATGCAAGTGTAGTATAAAGACTCTGAGGAAAAGTTGGAAGTAATTTTAAAATAAATTTTTAAAGGGTTTGGTTTTTCAGTTTTATTTCTGTACTGCATCCGCTGTACGCCGAGAGCGTTGGCGCCGAATTTATTTAGTGACTTTTTCAACATTACAGAAGGAAGCTTATTCTTGACAGCTTTGACCGATGACGAGCTAGACTCGGTCTTGTACAGTGCGTCTGAGAAACTAAAAGACAGGCTACACTCATTGTCTTACGGCAAGGGGTTCAATATGATTGGTGACAAATCTTTGATGCCAAACAGATGTGTTGAGCTGATAAAATATATGGTCAACTAATCTGCATAACTGATTTTTAGATGTCGATGAATGCCTGGAAGGAACTCACACTTGCAACCCAAGCAGCCAGAACTGTGTGAACGCCGTAGGAAGTTACCGTTGTGTCAGCAAGGCAAGTTGTCCTCATGGATATAAATGGAGTGGCAATAAATGCCAAGGTAAGAATTTTATTTGCTTTTTAATTAGGATTATTTTTAAAATAATATTGGAATGGCTTATTAACATTCGGTATAGCATGTCACGATTCTACATTTCTATTTTTTAACAAAATTTAATTTAATTACAGTTACTTAGATTGTAAATACTTGTGTATAATTTTAAAGAGAAAAGGAAAGAAAAAAGGTATATTGCAAAATCATTTGGCCTATTTATACAGTACTAATATATCTATCTATCTATCTATATATTATATATATACTATATACTATATATGCTATAAAAACCGTAACTATGCCGTGTAATGCACGAAACCATCGAAATACGAACAAACTAGCATAGCTTTAATGATGTGGAACCCAATCAGAAACTAGGGAAATGATGGCGTCACATATTGAAAATCAAGGAACAGAAGTCAGAAGCAAAATCCGAATTGAGATTACCTCCTGAAGGGGATCCAGTGCCGGATTAAAATGTTCGTTTTGATTAGTTACTTTTGAATGAATCAGTATAGTATTTTCCTCATTTCAAAACCGTTTTGCAACGTTCCAAATAATCTTGTATAATTACATATGGTTTAAAGAATTTAATTAGTTATTTTTATACAATGGTTTAATAAATATATATTTATTCTATAGATATATTTAAATAGAGGGTAAACATAATTAAACTTGGCCTATTCAGCGCTCTCTGTAAGCTGTAACTAAAATGCAGATTGAGTTGAAAATTTGTATCTAGACAATTCAAAGGATGCGCTCAAAGATTCTGCAAAATAATTAATTAATTAATTAATTAAAAATAAATAAATAAAATGAAATAAAATAAATTTTAAAAACTTCCGCTGCGGGGGCGCATTACAGTCAAAATACTTGAAATGATGTACAATAAATAACTGTGTTCTATTTTAATATTTTGAAACCTTACGACATTAAAAACTGTTATTCTTATATTTTGCAAAGGTTTTTGCGGTAAAATTTTACAGGTGACAGAGTGATTAGCCGTTCATTTTCCACTCCTTGACTAGTCCGTTGATTTTTTGATTATGGGGCCATTTAAAGACTAGTTTATCACGGAAATATTGTAACTTTGGCTGCACTTAAAGGATAGAATAACGTTGCCAGTGCAACAGATCACTGGCGATCAGCTGCTGTCAGCTGTTAAACATATTCTTCATCGACTTCATATTTTACAACTTAATGACGGCGCCCACATTGTATAATATGCTTTACACCGCTAAATAGTCTCTAAAAAATAATAAAAATGTCTGTAATCTATAATAAATGAATCCCGGAAAAAATGGTAACGGTAAAAATGGTAACGGAAAAAATGGCACCGGAAAAAATGGTAAACGGTAAAAATGGTAATGGAAAAAATGGTACCGGAAAAAATGGTAAACGGAAAAAATGGTAAGTGGAAAATTAGTATTCTGAAACATGTGTACTATGAATCCATGGTACACTGTCACCGAAAATGAGCATCTAAAAAATATCTGTAATGATGATCTGAAATTTGTATCATTAATTCCATGTTTAATGTCCTTTCGTCAGGGGTAAAACTACTTAACATGCAATAACCTAAAAATTGCAACATGCATGCGAAATGAATGGTTATTATTAAAAATAATATTTATACCTTTAAAAAAAAAGCAGATATTGGAGTTCCTGATACATTATGAGACAAATAAAAGATTCAAAATGAGAAATTAATGAACAAACAAATTATTTAGCACGAAATTCAGAGACAGCAAAAATTTCAAAACCCATAAAAGTTACAAATTTGCTTCATACGCACTAATAAACGAAAATTATTAAAAATCCATAATAGATAGGCTTTTTATATTGTGAAATCCATGTTAATTCTAAACACAAAATCTGTAATAAATTAATAAATAATAATTATAATAAAATATTTTTATGAATGTCTCTCTTTTTATCAGAAATTATATCGATTATTATTATAAGGGATTTGCACATTGGCAAATCTTTTATAAATGATAGAACATTTTTAGATTTATTACATTTTAAATACAAAAGATATTGAGTTTCTTTTGTACAAAATATTATGACGAGTGTATTTCGATTTTTTCTTTTTTCTTTCTTTTTTTTTCAATATTTACCATAAAAAAGGTCTATGCTACAGATGTCTTTAAAAATATGAGCACCTGGTCCGTCATTGGAATACGTCTTCTAAATTGCTATGCCCTTCTTTTTCTAAATGAAAATTCTTTCATCTTTGAATAGTTCATTCTTATATTAGGTATCTTGTTCTGTTTTCATGCCCCTTATAACAAACTCGTTGATTGGCATATGGGTCGAACGGATAACAATGGTTCCCAAGCGCATACAATTCACGGCTAATATGTATGTATAGTTTATGTTTGACAAAAAGCATATATCTTTAGAATTTGGGCTTTTAAAAACAAACAAACAAAACATGTCTGCATTTTATTTGCTGTGTAACTATGACAGTTACACAAGTCAGTGGCGTAGCGAGCATAACTGGCGCCCGTGGCACGATTTCTTTCTGGTGCTCTCCCCTCCTCCCATATGTTTTTTTTTTTTTTTTTTTCTGAATTTTGCTTTAAATTTTTTCTGTTTAATTGAGCTAGTATTTGTAGAAGAACAGATTTTTATTTTTTCTTTTCAATTTCCCTTACCGAAATATGGTAGAGAAGAGTATTGTTTTAGGATCAAATTTCGGAAATTGAGAGTTTTTGTGATATTTGAAAAAATTGAGGTCCCTCGAAATTTTAAAAGCAGGTCATTAGCGGTTGGTCTGTATGTGTGTTTGTTATCGTAACTTGGGTTTGAACTTTGGACCTCCCGTCTGTCACATTGTTGCCAACATCTTAATATTCAGTAGTACTATTAGTATCCGTCGCTTTTTTCGCAGTGGTTTATTTTTAGAGTAATTCGCTCCAAATGTAATTAAGGTTTAAAAAAAAAAAAAAAAAAAAAATCATATTCACGCTGGTTTCGGGGAAAACCACGAAAAAATTCTGAATGGCTGGGATAGATCGAGAAGTGTGACTTGGGTTTGAACTCGGGACCTCCCGTCTAGCACATAGTTGCCAATATCCTAATTCTGTTCATAGTACTATCAGTATCCGTGGCTTTTTTTTTGCACTGGTTCATTTTTAGAGTAATTCGCTCCAAATGTAATTAAGATTAAATAAAAACAAATTCATATTCACGCTGGTTTCGGAGAAAACCACGAAAAATTCTGAATGGCTGTGTTAAATCGAGAAGTGTGACTTGGGTTTCAACTCGGGACCTCCCGTCTACCACATAATTGCCAATATCCTAATTATGTTCTGTAGTACTATTAGTATCCGCGGCTTTTTTTCGCACTGGTTTATTTTTAGAGTAATTCGCTCCAAATGTAATTAAGATTAAATAAGAAAATCCATATTTACTCTAGTTTCGGAGAAAACCGCGAAAAATTCTGAATGGCTGTGTTAAATCGAGAAGTGTGACTTGGGTTTGAACTCGGGACCTCCCGTCTAGCACATAGTTGCCTATATCCTAATTATGTTCCATAGTACTATCAGTATCCGTGGCTTTTTTTTTTTTTTTGCACTGGTTTATTTTTAGAGTAATTCGCTCCAAATGTAATTAAGATTAAATAAAAAAAAATTCATATTCACGCTGGTTTCGGAGAAAACCACGAAAAATTCTGAATGGCTGTGTTAAATCGAGAAGTGTGATTTGGGTTTGAACTCGGGACCTCCCGTCTACCACATAATTGCCAATATCCTAATTATGTTCTGTAGTACTATTAGTATCCGCGGCTTTTTTTCGCACTGGTTTATTTTTAGAGTAATTCGCTCCAAATGTAATTAAGATTAAATAAGAAAATCCATATTTACTCTAGTTTCGGAAAAAACTGCGAAAAATTCTGAGTGGCTGGGTTAGATCGAGAAGTGTGACTTGGGTTTGAACTCGGGACCTCCTATCTGGTACATAGTTGCCAATATCCTAATTATGTTCCGTAGTACTATTAGTATCCGCGGATTTTTTCGCACTGGTTTATTTTTAGAGTAATTCTCTTAAAATGTAAAAATGATTAAAGAAGGGGGGGGGGGGAACCTCGAATATCGTCTGGTGTGAAAATAAGGCGGGTACTAACACTACTACAGAAAATTAATTAGGATGTTGCCAGCTATGCTATCTTCTTCGAGTATTTCTTTAAACTACCCTATTATCGATTAAAACAGTACACATATCTGGACGGCTTACTAAGGGGGGGGGGGGCAGAGTGAAGAAAATGGTTGTTTTTATATCACCATTGTACTTATTTACATGAAACTTTGTACTATCACTTACATTTTATTCAAATTATAGTGAGAGTTACCTATAGTTGATAAGGGGGAGTAGGAGTAGAGGGGGGGGGGGCAGATGAAAAATAAAATAATCTTTTGAAACAAAACTTATTATCGATTTTTTTATTCACATTTTGTGTAAATATCACTTATTGTTACTATTAATGAAAAATTACAGTAAGGTTACATATGTGGGGGGGGGGGGGGGGGCACGGAAGGAAAGAAAATGACTGTTTGTATCACTGTATTTTGCATTTTAATAAAATTTATTATAAATATCATTGAATATTTAGAAACATTTACGCTGATTGTTATATATATCTTGGGTTCAATGGGATAAGGGGCAAAGGAGAAAAATAATTGTATAAATACCACAATATTACCAATTTTAATTAAAATTTCAAAAACTATCTCCTACATTTAATGAAAACTTTCAAAGAGTGTTACATATATCTAGGAGGAGGGGAGGACTGAGTGAAAAAAAAAATATTGTTTTTAAATCACTTTGCTTTACATTTATAGGAAATTTTGCATAAATATCTCTTATTGTTTATCAAAAATTGAAGAGAGGGTAACACTACCTGGTGAGAGCTAAGGGCCCACACGGAGGGAATATATTTTCATACCATTTTATTGCCAATTTAATGAAGTGATCGTTATAGAATATATCATTAAAATCGGTAAAATGGTGATATAAAATATCATTTTATTTTACTCTATCCCCCTCTCTTTAACCCCCCCCCCCCACCGAAGTATGTCTGACACATACTGTAATTGTTTCACAAATTGTATGCGATCATACAAAGTTTCATTAAAATCGGTAGGAATGTGATATAAAAACAATTGCTTTGCTTCGATCTGCTCCTAGTCCCCCCCCCCTTCCTCCAGGTATACACTAATTGAATGTTGTACCAAACCAATTGAAATTTCTAAAAATGTAATCTGAAAATCATTCTTTAAATTTTTTATTTCATATTATTTTGCGATTTGCGGATTGGAAAAGTGCACTTTTTTTCCGGTGCCCTTTTTTTCCGGGATCCCCTAACAACAAAATTGTGACAGTAGTTCCATTCTCAGTTTTTGTACCCAACTTATTTTCATATCTCTAGGTATTCATATAGCTAGAATGGATGAATAGATCTATAATCGACTTAAACAAATTTGTGTAATGTCAATATTTCTAATTTCAGCAATAACTAAAAATACATTTTTCTTTTTCTTTTTTTTAATCAGACTTATAAATGTTAATCATATAAGTAATGTAATATTTTAAAACACATTTAAAAAAGTCATAATATTTCCTATATTATCTTTTTATTAAATGAATTAAAAAATGCTAATCATCTCAGTCAGTTTTTAAAAACTATCTGAAAAAATTATAATTTGTATTTAAGTGTTTTTGGTTTCTTATAAGGCAGATTTGTAAAACGTAAAACATTAGGTGGGCCAAAAAGAAAATCACACTTTTTTTTTTTTTTTTTTTTTTTATAACAAAAACAAACAAGCACCTTGAAAACTTAACGAATTGACCGATTCCAGTGGATATAATCGGATCCGTATAATCACGCCAAACTTGTTCTTCTCCCAGGGAGAGAGAGGAGTTAGGTTGAAATAGAATGTTCTGGAATGATTAGCATTCTCGCTTCAATAATACAAGTTAAAAAATAACCTTGACATTCTAACTTCAAAAACTTCACTCCTACCATTGAATACATATAGCGATCCAAAACTCTTCTGACCACTTCAGTTTTGAGCCACCCAATAGCTGTGTAAAATCGCTGTCATCATGATATGATAATGATATTATTGCAATACGATTTTACTAATTTCCTCATTACCATTTTTTCCGTTACCATTTTTTCTGTTTACCATTTTTTCCTTTACCATTTTTTCCGTTACCATTTTTTCCGGTACCATTTTTTTCCGTTACCATAATAAATAAAGATTTTTGTATTGGAATTTGTAAATTATATGTATTTTGATGTATAGTTCCTGTTAGTGGATTTATTTTATTTATTTACTTATTTTTGCAGAATATGAGTGCATCCTTTTAATTGCTTATATACAAATTTTCGATTCAATCCGTATTTTAATTACAAAGAGCGTTGAATAGACCAAGTTTAATTATGGTCGCCTTGTATATATATACAGTCGGCGACGGCAACAAAAGTATCCGAGCACTAGTCAATAATTCCGATATCAAAAATGTACTCTTAAAACTGTTTTGTTAAATAAATTCTTTTCGAATCATGTTCTTAAACTGACTAAAAACATGACTCGACAAGGATTTATTTAAAAAAGCAGTATTAAGTGTACTTTTTTTAGACAGGGATTATTGCTAGTGCTCGGATAGTTTTGCTGCCGACTGTATATATGAATAATTATCAATAATTATAAAAATTGATTTCGTATGCAATCCTAATGTATAATCTGTTAAAATCTTTCATTCTTGTTTGAAAAATATTTTCGCTCGTTAACCAAAGACGGGTTTTAAGTGTGTCGCTCTTCGGTCTGTTTTTTATTTTTATTTTATTTTATTTTATTTTATTTATTTTTTAAACATATTAATAGATTTTTTATACGGAGACCTACTTCTTATGCAAGGTATCTTTTAGCTTTGTATAATTGGAGAAGAAACAGAAATAATCACTGTACAAAGCTAAAGAGGCCCTTGCATAAGATGTAGAAATGTTTTTTTTTTTTTTTTTTTTTCAGTCAGTGATAAAAATTAAATATTTCAGAAAATTGATTATGACCGAAAAAAAAAAAAAAAAAAAAAACTCTTACAAACATAAGAATTTTATTGATATCAATATTATAAAATTAACAAAAGAGTTTTAAACTGATGACCATTCTATTATAGATGTAGATGAGTGTGATGAATTGCTGGATGATTGCGATCCTAGGACACACTACTGTGTCAATACTCCTGGGAGCTATCAGTGCCAGACTAAAAACGTTCGTCCCATCAATTGTGGCATTGGTTACACATATGATGTCGCCCGACAAACGTGCCGAGGTACGTATTTTCATGTTAATCACTACTCTCACTGGCCAATGAATTAGAAACCTTAAATTAATATTTTATAGGACTTCCTTTTCACGGATAACAACCTGTAATCGCGAGGGCGTCAATTCTACAAGCTTCTAGGATGCATTGACGCCAAGAGAATATTATGCATTGGTTAAAAAGACTTTAAAATCCTGTAATTTGAATGGAAAAAAAGATTGTTGTCGGATACGTCTTTAGAACATGTCTCAAATATTTTGTATTAGATTAAGATTCGGGCTTTGTTCGGCGAGGAAAGACATTGGAAGTCAGACTGATGTTTAATGAACCAATCTCGAACGATTAAGGAATGATGTATAGTTGCATTATCGTTCATGAAGCATCCGTCACCTTCGCAGTAAAAATATGCAACACTGCAGAATGCACCTGATCTGCTAATATGTCCAAATATTGCATGGCCTTTACTTTACTGTCAAGTAACACAAAAAAAGAAAAAAAAAACCACTTTCATACCAGCAGAACATTCCTCACATTATGACAACAGGTTTTATATACTTAAGTCGCTAGCGAGCATTTGTAAAAACTCTCACTAGTTTCTAATTCATTGGCCAGTGTGTGCGTGCATAAATAATAAAACATTAAGTAACGAATATACAATTGAAAAAAAAAAAAAAGGGGGGGGTGGAATTGTTCTCAATTTTTATTCTAGTTTATTTAAGGATAAAGACAAAAGAAATGCAAGAGCTTCTTTATGAATTAATATGTCTCATCTACTGAAAACAACAACAACAACAACCTTATTTTGAAAAGCCTAGTACCAGTTTTATAATTTTGTTGTATGTTTTAATTTGGTATGGAAAACAGAATAGAATAAAATAAAATATTAAATCCCAATTTTTATCAATTTTGAAAGCATAATTCCTGTTTATTTAAAAAATAACCAGTCAAGTAGAAAAATCGGCTAGTTAGGCATCAATAAAAATATAATCCGTAAATCCAACTATTTGTTGTTTTAGGTAATACTCTACAAAAGCTGAAACATAACACATCTCTTTACGAAATGCATATGTATGATTAATAACAAAAATGTATTTTTTACATTATATTATTACACTGTTAAATATTAATATTATTAAATATTATTAAATAGCAATTACGCAGGTCTGCGATGAAATTTTTTGCTTAAAATTGATGTGTTTTTCTCCTACATTTTTGGATGCTGATTAAAGAAAAACGTTTCAGAAATTTCCATCACGCACAGTTTTGACAAAAAATGGGATTTTTTGAGTTTAAAGCTCCATTATTTCAATTCCCATGTAATCTATTTCCCGGAAAATCTGAGTGATGTGAACGAAGAACATGGGTAGCTTTTTCATCAATACATCGAAGAACTGTAAAGGAGGTATCATTGTCTATGGGGTGTTAACATATTAGTAGATTACTGTTGGATACTGCATAGTGAAACCTCCCTTCGCAAGGCTCTCAAGTCGTGCACAAGAGGAAAAATTCTAAAAGGAGCTTCCATTTAAAGAAATACATTAAAAAGATAATGAGCAAATAATAACCTATTTTGATGTATTTTATACAGAGAGAGAGTTTCGAATTTGTTATAGCCACTGCTTAAATTCGACCGATCTTTCATCCTTACTTTGTGAAAAACCCTTACATGATAGGAAGAAACGACAAGTATTTCTGAATTTTCTGAATTTAATTAATCAAAGCACTTTAAAGACATACAATGTAAAGCAGAAAACAAAAATTAAAAAGGTGTGATTTCGCAGATCTGTGCTACTAATAGCAATTTTTTTCGAATAACCTTCAGAATCACCGGTGCTAAAATATCTCAAGCAGTCTTTTACTTTCCGAAATGTAAGGAAAGTATTGTAATCATGTTAAAAATCCAACTTTGAGATTTTGGTGTTTCTATACGTTTTCAGGTCTCCTGAGCTCATATTTGCTATTTTTACGATTATGATGATGATGTGTGTGTGTATGTGTATGTATGTGAGAGAACACGATAGCCCTAAATGCTTTGTTCAAATGAGCTGAAAGTTGGTAGGTGTGTTGTAGGTCATCATAGCACGAACCCTATTGATTTTGGTGATTCTAGGAGTGATAGTTTTTTTTACAGGGACACAAAGAAAAATTCTTTATCATTATGGTCTACGGGACCAAAATCTTAAAAGTGCGATAGCATCTAAACGCCTTCTTTAATTGAGCAAACAATTTATACACATATTATAGATCACAGTTGCACGAACTGTATGGAGTTTGGAGAATCTGGCACTTATGATTTTTTTACAGGGTCAGAAAGAAAAATTCTTTATCATTATGGCCTATGGGCTCAAATTCTTTAAAGCGCGAGAGCATCTGAACGTCTTCTTCGATTGAGCAGAAAACTTATATACATGTTATAGATCACGGTTGCACAAACTGTATAAATTTTGGTTAATCTAGATCTTATAGCTTTTTTTACCGGGATACAAAGAAAAATTCCTTGTCATTGTATCTATATAGACTCAAATTTTTTAAAGTGCGAAAGCGTCTAATTGCCTTATTTGATTGATCCAAAAATTCATACACATGTTATAGGTCATAGTCACATAAACTGTATAGATTTTGGTGAATATAGCATGCTTAATGTTCTTACATGGACGCAAAGAAGAATTCTTTATCATTAGAGCCTATAGACCCAAAATTTTTAAATTGCGATAGCGTCTAAACGCCTCATTCGAATGAGCTGAAAATTTACATATTTGTTATAGGTCACCATTTACATATACGTTATAGGTCAATTGTGTAGATTTTTGAGAGTCTAGCACTTATAGAATTTTACAAGAACACAACGAAAAATTCTTTATCATTATGATCTATGTGCTCAAATTATTTGAATTTCAATAAGTAAAATTGAACAATAAACTATATGGAGAAAAATACTCAAACACTCTATTATAATTTTCACTTTTATTCATTTAACAACTTCTCTTACTTTAATTTATTTATACAACCGTTAATTACTTAATGCTCGGAAAGTCGAGTGGAATCACTCCAATTTTTTTTTTAAACATTTCAATGTCATTTCATAAGCAAAGGATACCAAAGTTATCCTAAGCGAGACATATAAGCGAGACGTATTAAACCTGGACGATAGGACCAATGCCCCAGCCCGCCCGTTCCCGCTCTTCCATGTCTTTTTCTAGTCAATTTTGCTCTTTTATTACTTCCGGTGTGAGTCTTTTTTTTTTTTTTTTTTTTTTTTTTTAAACACACTTGACATTGTGAGTTTTTTTGGTTTTCGTCCAATTCTATTTCTATGGGTTTTTAGTTATTTTCCCTTTCTTTTTCTACATTCTATCGTATTTCAGAAAATTGAAAAATAAAATAAATGAATAATTTAACAATTACATTAAATTAAATTAAACTTGTTGATACTTTCGGTATTGTTAAATTTTTGTACATTCGGGTAGCTCTTAACATAAACTAATTCTAAAATATTATGCATTATAGTCAATTAATTTGCATATCAATTTCTTAAATAAAGAGTAATTTCTTAAATATCTGTGTCAATAAATTATACTCAAAAAAGTAATGCACGGTAAAAGTAATGCTTGTATCTTTCTTTTATACAAACGTTTACATTTAACTTCTGAAATTCTATTTCTCCCTACCAATATAACCTTAAATTATATTTTAGTTCATCTATATAAATAAAGAGAAGTGTCTGTGTGTGTGTGTGTGTCTGTCTGCGCTCTGGTGCTCACACTATTGATCGCAGAGCTTCCAAATTTGGCATATAGGTACCTGGGGCCCTGCAGGTGTGCACCTCATCGAGATTTTTTCGAATTTCGAATTTCAATTTTTTAAAATAATGTTTTTTCGATTTTAAATATTGGCTTTAATGCTTCATTTTTCATAAATTTAATTCTTTGATTGTAATCGTCTGCGTATCTTAGCAACGGTTATTTCACTATTTATTTTTTATTTAATACATTCATTAACACTTTCCAACAAGGTTGAAAAGTGTTAATGAATTCGGTTTGTCTGTCTGTCCTCGCTCTAACTCCCGTAAATATTTATGGAATTTCTTGAAACTGATATATGTTATTCAAGTTCACTATCGGACGTTCCCTATTGAAAATGGAGTTTATACCTCTACTGGTTTGTGCACAGGGACACCCGAAAGTATTTTAAAACATTGTGTTCTATGAGAAGTATTTCTATAAACTATATTTTTATACCTTTACTGTAGACATATCTTAATGAAATTGAAATATCTTATTCAAGTTCACTATTGGATGTTTCCTGTATAAAATGGAGGAAATACCATCATAGCTTAGTATTCCAAAATATTGCGTCCTATGAGAGATATTTCTATAAAACAAATTTTAATAACTTTACTTTCCACGAAGTTTTAGGAAATTGAAATATGTTATTTATAGGCACAAAAGAATGCTTTGCATAGAATATAGCATGATTAGCATTAGATTTACAGGGTGGCACAAAAATATCCAGTTATTTTAAGAGCTATTAATAAAAAAATGCTAGAATTGTACTTTCGTTTACGTTAAGCGTTTTTAACACTTTCTAACAATTTTTAAGTGTGAATATGATTTCAGTTTTGTGTATCTGCCTGTCTGTCTGCCTGTCTGTCTGTCTGTCCGCGCTCTAACTCCCGTAAATATCTATGGAATTTCTTGAAACTGATATATGTTATTGAAGTTCACTATCGGATGTTCTATATTGAAAATGGAGTGAATATCTCGTCTGGTTTGTGTACAGGGACACCCAAAAGCATTCGAAAGCATTGTGTTCTATGAGTGTTATTTTTATAAATATTTTCCCTATAGAATGTACCCCATTTAAAATGACATTGATAGGTCCTGTACAACTAGTTTGTTTACAGGGACAACCACAACAACAAAAAATGTCAATGCATTACGTTTTAGGACAGAATTTTTTGAAAGTTATACTTAAAAGTCTTTCTACTGTAAAAAATCATAAAAATATTGAAATGTATTGTTAATATTCTAAAATAATGTTTTGTATAGAATATGATATGATTAACTTTCTGATTTACAGGGCTACACTAAAATATTCAGAGAGATCAAAAGCTGTAATTATAATCTAATGGCTGCATTTTATTTTGCATTAAAACACTTTCCAAAATGCCTAAGAGTAATTTTAAAATCAGTTAGTCTATCTGTATATTTTTCAGTCCTTCTCTCTGTTGTGTGATAACGTAGGCAAAGAATATTAAAAGTTATTCGATACAACAATTACGTACAGTTGGAAAGTGTTATTAATCAATGCGTACTGCATGATTTTAATTTCTTGTTTGAAGGCTAAATTCTTTTTTCTTTTCTTTATTATTATTATTATTATTATATTTATTGAAAATCAAATGGTAATGCAATATAAATAAATTGTTATGTTTATGTATAATTTTTATAGAATAACAACTTTTTATTTTTCGTTTAAAATTATTTCCTTTAAAATAAAAATCATTTTTTTTTTTTAAATTTATAATATTAATTGGGGGGGGGGGATGGTAGTATATAGTGGAAAAGATTTAAACTGATTAAAATGTATTTGTTTTTCATGTGTTTATTTCCTTTTAAAAGAAAATCTACTTTTTATTTTATTTTGTTATACTGGTCGGAATCAAATCGTAATACAGTGTAAATAACGGGGGCTATAAAACACATTGTTCAAAAACAAAAACATATAATAGATGCTGAGATACAGTCATCTTTAAAATCGTAGTTTTTAAATAATAGAAGATCCACATGTCGTCGATAAATACCCAGATTGAAGTGACCGGGAAAGACCTTTTTGCAGACAGTGGGAACCTGGACCTTCCGATGCAGCACGGGCGGAAAGAGGAGCTGCCGTAGGCAGCGAGTACTCGAAGCAAGATCTAGAGCAAATTCAATGTTTATTTATTTATTTATTTATGTATAAATTATTATTATTTTTTATTAAGTTTTTATTTAAAATGTGATCTAAAAAATAAATACTGATCCAATTCTTTTGAAAATTCATTTAAATATAGTGACCAGCGAAGCGGGCGTAGTCTGCTAGTATTAAATATATTAACCAAGGCAAAAATTAATTAATTGATTAATTAAATTTAAACTTCATGTTTAAAGTAAATGGAATACACATCAAATTAAAACATAAAAAGTTACATTTTTATTGAGATACTCGAATAAAATCCAAGAACCTACAAATGCTTGCTAAATACACCAAATACCATAAACAAGCAATATTATTGAAGTTATATTTTGCGCCTTTTAGAAATAAAATCATGACTTGAAGCTTTTCTTTAGATGTGCTGTACTCTTTTTGAATAATTTACAGCTTCGTTCTGATAGTTTTCACCTATTTTAAAGCTTCAGATAAAAAAATTTCACGTGCATTCAAGACCATAGCTTACATCTAGACAAATTTACGTAGATATATATTTAGACAGTATGGTGGCGCAATTTTCCTTGATTTACTCAAAGATTCAGTATAAAATTAAGTAACTGACATAGTAAAGTGTGGTTTAGACTAAAATAGTTCTTGTTAAGAATGCAGAAACGATTTAAAATTATGTTGGTAGATAATGCTGTGCATAATGAAATAGAAAAAATATATCAAAAACTCAACCAAGCCATTATAGAGAATTTATTCGGTCACAGGCAGTTACAGAGCATTTATTTTGTATTCAAAATTCAGAGCCCTTTTTCATTTCATATAATATAGTAATTTTTATATTCAGTACTAGTAAACTCCTTTTTGAAATTGAATATATCGTTAAAATAAATATAGATTAAACACATAGAGACCACACATCGAAACATGGCAGTTAATTGCACCAAAAGGTGTTCAAGTGACAATGACTAGTAACAACTTATATCTAAATAAATGCTCAGTCGCTAATTTACTCCACTGATCATTCCTATTAAGTACAGTGTCAGCTATTTGAAAAATTTATTATTATTATTATTATTATTATTATTATTATTATTTTAATTCGATAAAACTTTTCTTCATGAGTCGCATTTTAGTTTAAACTCCATTTTCATTCGTCAATTATGTTATTTTACTTTCAACTAGGGGGCTCTGCTCCCTGCTCGCTCTGCTCACCAGCCCCCGAGGGAGGCTTCGCCACCCCCCGACTCACTTTACTTATTAACCCATGGAGAGCTCTGCCTGTGTATTCGCTGCTTTGTTTTGCATTGAATAGGAATATTAATAACAATAATACAAGATAATACAAGACAAAATCCGAAAAACAAAATAAAAATCCCCATATTCAATGTCAAATTGAAATACATAATATTTAATACTACATTATTTATTTTTATTTATTTTTATGAAAATTATGCTGAAAATCAGTATTATTATTATTATTATTTTAATACAAAGAAATTCGCAATATCTAGACCATTTTGCCATACAGCTTTAGTATATGACCCTTTTTTTATTTTTAACAACCATAGATCCAGGCCGCGGTGCACATAAAATCCACCGTGGTTGCCATGTTTCCATCAAAAGTATACATCTGGGAATCACCACAGCGGGGGAGCCATCCCCTCCGTGGAGGATCAAATTTCTGATAGCATGTCTCCGGAATATCCCTAGGGATGCGTTCCAGTCCGTCGCCAATTACCCATAGCGCAGTACTGGTGCGACATTAAACCCAACCTACCTTCCTACCTACCTACAACCCACACATTATCATACAGATAGGACAGTGAAGCTAAAACGCGAACCGGAAATATAGCACCACTAGTGTCAACAGAGGGGAACTACATGTGTTAAGTCTACATGAATAGCATCTTTGATCGAAAATTGTTTTTCTATTTCACGAGTAGTTAGTAGTAGGTTAGTATGGGAAGTTTTCTTTTTCTTCACTTTCTATTGTTTTTGAATTCACAAAATTATCCTCAAAACATTCACAGCTATTCTTCTAAGAAATAAAAATTAATTTTTATAATGGTTAAAAATATGCTTTGTCAAACATATTCATATTCAAGTACAAATTAAAATTACAAACTGTAATTCTGAAATAGCAGTATGAAATCATTAAATATTTAACGTTGCTTGCTTTAAATTATACAAAATGCTTTAAAATGAAAAAATGTTTTTATTTTATGTATATTTTCAAAGTTTATTTTCTTAATATTTAGCACTTGCTTCTTAAAATAAATTGCTTTTGACAATCAATTTTGTAAACAATAATAGAGTTGCCAAACGGAAACGTATGTGCAAATTTCTTTCCTTCACTTTTTCTACTACTTTTAAATTCACAAAATCATAACATTCACAGCTATTTTCTAAGAAGTAAAACTAATTTTTATTATGTTTGAAAATAAAATTTGCCAAACACATTCGTGTTCAAGTGTACAAATTAATATAACAAACTGTAATGTTGAAATAGCAGTATGGTATGAAATCTTAAATATTTAACATTGCTTGGTTTAAATAATACAAAATGCTTTAAAATGAAAAAAAAAAAAAAAAAAATTCTGGTTTATGTATATTTTCGAAATTTATTTGCGTAATATTTAGTACTTGCATCTTAAAATAAATTGCTTTCGACAATCAAGTTCGTAAACAATAACAAAGTTGCCGGTTAGTTGGTTGGATGTTGGGTTTAACGTTGCACTAATATTACGATATGAACATAGATACAATAAAAATAAAACGAACGATTGCGTAAGCTGGAGAGTTCGAGAAACTTACAGCCGTTGACAATAGGGTCATTGCAGTCAAATTTTGGTTACCAAAGAATATACGGGAGTGTCCTATCTGTATAATAATCTGTGCCTACAACCATGGATCCTATTTTAATTTTCCGGTGTAAAATGACTTCATGACTGAAGAATAACGTTACTGGGAGAAACTTTTTTCAAGGTGTCAAATAGAATACCTTCATAAACCCGTCGTTTTTAGTTAATAACTTCTTTAATTAAAATTATAGAAATTTCTAAGCAGCTGAAATGTCTTCCTTGGAGTTTTCGGAACACATTGATACCTCTCATGACGCGAAGGACCCTGCCCTGCGAGAGAAGATGCTGTCGCAGGCAAAAAAATTTGACGCCAGTGACAGTAACTTTTTTTTTTAATATATAGAGAAATTTGTGTTCTATATCAGAGACTTTACATTCCCACTTCATATTATATTATGTTTGTATTTCATTTCGTAGTTTATACTGATCAATAGTTATTGCTTCTATTTGTACTTTAGATATAATTCATTATTATTGCTATTGTTATCCTTATTTAGATATTGATGAATGCGAAGCGCTGCCTTGCGGAGACGATCAGAGTTGTGAAAATACTATTGGAAGTTATATCTGTAATTGCCCGCTGGGCTTTTTGTTCGATCCTTTGTCCAGAGAATGCAAAGGTAACAAACAATTAATTATACATTTGAAATGAAATTTAAATAATTAAAGATAACAGATTTTATATCTGTTATCGCTATTAATTTTAGCAAGATGATTTAAAAATATATATGAAATGATAAATGGAAGATCAAAAGAACGCGATTAGCTGAAATTCAATTGAAACAATTTCCTGCGAGTCAAATGTATATGGTTTGGGAAAATATTACTATTATAATTCATAAAAAATATTTATTAAAAGTGTTAATTTTATTTTTATTATACATACAAGGCGTTTCAAAAGGTCATGAGCAAACGGCACATGTAAGTGTGTCTGTTTATGAAAAGTAATTTCACAGAAACTGTGGGTGAGAAACGCGATCGTGACAAAGCAGTTGCATCGTGGAAGTCATCAAAAGAAAAGATAACAAACGGTGCCAAAAGACTTTTATTTTACAAAAAACGTAATTTAAGTACAAAATATAAATGAAAAATGTTACAGTTCATGATATATGCTCATAACGTGACTCATTAGCCACGATCATGGTAATAGAATATCTCAGGTATAATCACTGCGTGTTGAATTTTTGGCACACGGAACTAACTCGGTCGTACATCAACCGGAATTTACGCCATCTATCGCGTACATTAGAAAACGCTTGCTTGTTAATTTCATTAAAAGTATTTTAGCAGTATATTTTTTAAAGTACTGTAATTTTCTCTATCTCTTTTATTTATTTATGTTTTCAAATTAAAAAAATGATATAAATATTTTTTTATTATTTTAATTTTTATTATTATTATTATTATTTTTTTTTTTTCCAAATAAAAAAAAATGTATAAATATACATTTTATTTTATTTATTTATTTTTTTTTTTTTTTATAAAAAAGTATAAAAAAAATAAATTCAATTTAAAATTTTTAAAATATTTGTAATAAAAATTACAAATTGTATTAATAACTAACAAACATAATTTAATTTTTAAAAAAGTCCAAAAGGACAAAAATTATTCATTCTTTGTTCATATCGAAATTCACTTGAAATTTCAGATTTTTAAATTTTCTTTGGACAAATTATTTAAAATAAGTGAACATTAACTTAAAGATGAAAATAAAAATCATTACTTTTAATTAGAAATATTTATGCTTGTATCTCAATACCTATTTAAATATTAAGAAAAGAAAGGAAATGGTAATTATATTTTTGATGTTTTTAACAAAATGCAAAAAATAAAATCAAGTTTTTCCTGGAAAATCAATTTTTACAGATTTTCTTCTTCTTCTTTTTTTTTTAAAAATTACTATATCATTTTTTCATCAAATGTCTTTCTGGTTCAAAACATAAATTTTATTTCCTTAAAAATGCGGATTTTTTCCTGATTTTTGTTAAATTTTGTTAAATATAAATTATAAAATTATTTTTACTATGAAAATTAAATATGTAAAAGAAATTAAATAAACCTCTTTCCTCAAAAAAATAAAATAAATAAATAAATAAATAAATAAATGAAATTAAATTAAATTAAATTAAATTAAATAAAAATAAAAATAAATAAGTTATAGTTGTGCGGGTTAAAGCCGATTGACTACTCATTATGGTACTATACTTAGATGGAATGTTTTTAGTGGGTTTATTTTTTGTGAGATCCAAGCATGTGTTCACGTGAGTTTCGGAGAAAACCACGGAAAAGTCAGAACATCTAAGGCAACGAATTGTGATATTGGATCACAATAGGGGAAAAAAATAATAAATAAATTAGTAAATAGATACACACTGGAAATCGCGAATTTATAACCAATTCTGACGAAAATTAAAATTTTGTTAAAAACAAGAGATTATGGGTTTAGTCTAAAAATCGCTAAATTTGATAGATGTTTTTAAGGATTATGGTCAATTAACTATGTTAGGATCCTAGTCCTGGTTAAAATACTTTTCACGGAGATCTAAAGAGATCTAAGCATAAATTCACACGAATTTCGAAGAAAACCATGGAAAACTCATAAAGGCTGAGACGAAGAATTGTGATATTAGATCGCATTAGGGAATACACACACACACACGCATATACAGTCGGTAACAGAAGTGTCCGAACACTAGCAAAAATTCCTATGTAAAAAAAGTACACTTCATGAGGTTTTGGGAAATAAGTCCTTGTCGAATCCTGTTCTTAGTCAGTGTAAGAACATGATTTGATAAGGATTTACTTATCAAAACCATATGAAGTGTACATTTTTTACATAGGAATTTTTGCTAGTGTTCGGACACTTTTGTTACCGACTGTATATATATATATATATATATATATATATATATATATAAGTTATGACGTATTGTAAATCGCGAAATTTATAACCAATTTTGACAAAAATTATTATTATTATTATTATTATTATTATTAAAATAGCGATTATGAGTTCACTCAAAAAATTGCTATTAAGTTGATATTTTAAGTGTTTAAAATCGATTGACTGCGCTAGGATCCTATCGCCTGGTTATAATGCCTTTTATTTGTGTTTATGTAAATAGATCAGAGCATCTATTCATGCGAGTTTCGGAGGAAACCACGGAAAACTCAAAATGACTAAAATGACGGATTGCGACATTGAATCGCATTAGTAAAAATCTAAATAAATTGTGATATATTGTAAATCCGGAATTTAAGAATTTTTATAAAAAATATAATTTATTTTAAGATAGAGATTTAATTGAGCCTAAAAAATCATTACATTAGGTTGATTTACTGCGTTAGGATCCTAGGCCTGGGTGGAATGCCTCCTGTAGGTGGATTTTCTAATGAAATCTTATTCGTATTTACGCGAGTTTCGCAGAAAACCGCGGAAAATTCACAACGGCTAAGACGAATAGCTGTGACATTGGAGTATTGCGATATAGAAAAAAGTATATATATAAAGTTGTTACATATTGTAAATCGCGAATTTACAACGAATTTTCGCAAAAATTGAAATTTTGTTGCAAATAGTGATTTTGAATTGAGTCTAAAAATAGCTAAATTAGGTTAATGATTTGTGGGGGCTGCGGTCGATAAACTACATAAAGATCCTAGGCCACGGTGAAATGCCCTGTGTGGGTGAATTTTCTAAAGAAATTTAGTTCGTATTTACACGAGTTTCGGAGAAAACTACGGAAGACTCAGATCGGCTAAGATGAGGCGTTGTGACATTGGGTTGAGAAAAAAATATATATATAATGATAAATTTTGAGATATCCTAAATTGCGAATTTATAGCCAATTTTGCGAAAAAAAAAAAAAAAAAAAAAGAATATAAATTATGAATTTAGAGTCTAAAGTAGGTCGATAGATTTTTTTTTTTTTTTTTTTTTTTGGGGGGGGGGGGATACAGTTAAGATTCTCGGCCAGATTTAAATGCCTTTCATGGATGTTTTTCTAAGGTGATCGAAGCATGTTTTCACGCGAGTTTCGAAGAAAACCACAGAAAATTCAGAACAGCTAAGATGACAAATTGTGATATTGGATCGCACTAGAAATTAAGAAAATAAAAATAATAAATTGTAACACACTATAATTCGCGAAGTTACAACCAATTCTGAGAAAAGTTAAAATCTCATTAAAAACAGCGATTATAGGTTTAGTCTAAAAATCGCCAAATTAGGCTGATGCTTTTAAGAATTACGGCCGATTAACTTGTTATTATCCCAATCTTTAGAAAAACACCCTTACATCAGTGTTTTTCTAAGGATATCTAAATATGTATTCACTCGAATTTTGGACAAAACCCCGGAAAACTGATAAAGGCTAAGATGATGAATTGTGACATTATATCGCATTAAGGAAAAAAAAAGAAAAAGAAAAAAGATATATATAAATATATATATATATATTTGTAGTGCATTATAAATCGCGAAATTTATAACCAATTTTTACAAAAATTAAATTTTTAGCTAATATGAGTTCAGTCAAAAAATCGCTATTAAGTTGATGTTTTAATAGTTTAAGGTTCATTGACTGCATTGGGATCCTAGGCCTGGTTATAATGCTTTTCATGGGCGTTTTTTTTAAGGAGATCCAAGTATGTATTCACGCGATTTTCGGAGAAAACCACGGACAACTCAAAACGGCTAAGACGACGAGCTGTGACATTGGAGTATGTGATATAGAAAAAATATATATATAAGTGTATCAATAAGTTGTTACATATTGTAAATCACGAATTTATAACGAATTTTGGCAAAAATAAAAATTTTGTTAAAAATAAAGATTGTGAGTAACTCTAAAAATCGCTAAATTTGGTTAATGATTTGTAGGGGTTGCGGTCGATAAACTACATAAAGGTACAGGGGGCCTGGATCGAATGCCCCCTGAGGGTGGATTTTCTAAACTATCTATTTCGTATTTATGAGAGTTTCGGAGAAAACTACGGAAAACTCAGAACGGGTAAGATGGTGAGTTGTGATATTTGGTTGCAATCAATAAAAATGTATATAATACTAAATTTTGAGATATTGTAAACTGAGAATTTATAGTCAATTTTGACAAATCTGTATATATATATAAATTACGTGTCACGATGTTTGTCCGGGGTAAACTCCTAAACTAAGGAACTGATTTTAATGAAATTTTGCACACTGTGTGCAGTTTGGTCCAACTTGAGAGATAGGATAGTTTTTATCTCAATTTATTGTCACAATATTGTTTTATTGCAATTATTTGTTAATTATAGACCTTTATTAAAGTTGCTCCAAAATATCTGTGAGTTCCATTAATTTAATTGTTGCCAAAAATAAATAAATAAATAAATAAATACGAGTTCATTTTCTTTCGACATAAAAATAAATACATTTAATCAAACGTGAACGTTAAAAAATTATAAAAAGTTAAATTATGCATCTCACGAAAATTGACGTCATAATCAATTTAAAGATTTTATACACATTGATAAAGTGCTAATGTAGTTCTACCATAGATATAGTAATATATATAGATCTCTCATCCCCATGTTATCGTACAAAGATTTATGATGCCGAAAAAAAAAAAAATAATAAAAGCTTTGGAAACAGCCATTAAGTGGTATTGAAAAAAAAAAGAAAAAAGAAAAGAAAGAAAGAAATATGAATTTGAAACTGTATTTGGAGTCTTCCATTCCCCTTTAGCAAATAAATTATTCATAAATTTTATTTGCTAAAATATTAGTATGTATTCCCGTGTGTATTCACTCGGGGAAAGACGGCCATATTTTGGTAAAAACGTCGTCTTTTCCCAAATGAAAAGGAATAACTTTTTTCTCCCCAATGATCACTCTATTCTATATATGCTATACTATATCTATGAGTTCTATACGCAAGCGAAGTGTGACTCACTGACCGTCTGTGCAGCCAAGAAAAAGATTTCCTATGTTAATTGCCCACTGGTTTTTTTGTAAGAAATTATTAAAAATCGAGGAAATTTATTTCCCGATTTTAATCCTTATATTTGGGTATAGATATGTATTAGTTATCGCGGGTGTTAGATTGAATTATTTTGCTGTCAAATTGACAAAATTTTAATTTTAAATTTTAAAACTCTGTCGCCCTTGGCTTTTTATTATTATTATTACTATTATTTGGCGATCAAAAGCGTAACACGAAAATATACATGCCAGATGTATGCATTGTACGAAATGTAATATGTATTATTCATTGTACGTATGTATGACATGTAATATGTATTGTACGAAATATTGTTTCATATTATTCATTACTCTTTTAATATAAGTTGTTAAAATAACCATGATTTTTGAAAGGAATTAAATATTTTCGCCAGATAATTTGGCGATATTCTTTTTTTTTCACTAAGGATGACAGAAATGAAATCTATTCCGCTGCAAAATATTAGTATCTTACATCAGATATTTTATTTAGACATTTGAAAACAAAATTGACTTCAAACTATGATAGAATATTTATCATTTTCCTTTTAATTAGTATATTATTAGTATATTAAAATTTAAAAGCAATGTATATAAAAAGTTTTTTTTTTTTTTCTTTTTTTTTAAATCTTATAATTATTCTTATCTTAATCCTCAATGTTTCCCATCTTTATTAACTTGAATTTACTATTAAAATTTTAATATACTCAAAAACTTCTCACCACTTCGTTAAAATACACTAAACTTTTCCAAAATCTTTTTCTATTTAAAATGATACATGTATTTACTTTAAATGTCCAATATTTCATAAGATTTCCAATTTTAAAGTTTTAAAATATTTATCAAATTTACTTATTTTTCTGGTTTAGCCTTATTGTTTTCCTTTTTATAACTACAGCTGATGCCCTCTTTAAAATATTTAAAATGATGAGGTCATTTTATAGTAAAATTATCCATTATAGCATATATTATATTTCACTCCTCCATAAAAATTGATTTTAAAATCGTCTGTTTCTTTTATACTTTTATTTTAATAGAATTTTAATAGAATTTAATTTATATATTAGTTATTTTAGCAATTTTATCCAAAGTAGCATTAGAAATAATATATATCCCTTCTCCATTAAAATTTATAGGACCCTACAATAAAATTAATTTGTGCTTAATGTCAACACTACGAAAATTTTTATCAATCGCTTCCAAATTTTGACCTAAGTTTCAAATCTCAACCCTGTGGGTTTTTACATCGGCTACAACGTTTTCGTCTTTGTTCGTAAATAATAATTTGACTGTACTAAATAGTTTACAGCCGTATAATTCAACGTATAACTTAGTCACAGCAACGCGTGGCCGGGTCTGCTAGTAATAATAATAATAATAATAATAATAATAATAATAATAATAATAATAATAGAAATTGTGAATTCAGTCTAAAAATAGTTAAATTACATAGTTTTTTTTTTTTTTTTTTTTTTTTTTTTTTGAGGGGGGGGGGGGGGGGTGTTACGATCGTTTGATATAGTTCAGATTCTCGGCCAGATTTAAATGCTTTTCATGGATGTTTTTCTAAGGTTATCGAAGCATGTATTCTATAGCTTCATGGCCACGATGCATGGTTCACATAGTCATTCTGTATCTTCGAGAACTTATCGCCTCTAGTGGGTTACAATCGCGTTTCCGACGCAAATTCCTGTGTAATATTTACTCTTCATGATCTGACACACTCACACGCGCCGTTTGGGCATGACCTTTTGAACCACCATGTATTGATGCATATAAAATAAAAATCTTTTTAGATATAAATGAATGCCAGCTGGGACAACATTCTTGTGTCGAGAGTCAACGGTGTGATAATACTATAGGATCCTACACGTGTGTAAGAATCACGAGTTGTGGCACAGGCTACACTTTAAACGCTGCTACAAACCAATGTGAAGGTAAATCTCTTTTTATTTATTGAAAAGTTTTTGTACTGCATATATATTTTTCTCACGAATTGTAGAAAGAAAGCTTTAAGTATTTAATAAAAGGATGTGCATTTCATTAGGTGGATTTCTTGTTATGAGAAATTTCGTGTTTTAAAGTACATTGGTAAAACCTATTAAACTTATGCAGTTAGTTTTCGAGCTACAGTGATTCGCTATTGGATAAAAGCGAAATATCACTGCACCATTTCAATGAGTTTCCAATTTACAAACCTGCTTCTTTGTAAACGTATTGTAAAATTAATGATGATTTTTGCGTATTGATATAATGCATATGATAAGAACAGAAGCATTACTATGATAAGTAACTATATTAGTAGCAAAACATAAAATCTACAAGTGATGCTCTCTAAAATAATAAAAACTTAAGCAATTAATTTTCTTTACATTAATTCGCTATACTGAAATAAAGAAAAAAAAATATACTTGTACTACGAGTTCAACCAGTTTCCACTTTACCAATGTGATTTCTATTAGCGCATTCCTAAAATACCTAATAAAAATAACATCATATTTATATGTTTATGCATGGCATGAAATTTTAGTAGCAAATCGAAAATCTGCAAATGATTTATTTGGAAACGATCGTAAACAAGATAAATAACACTGCTCTGAAAAAAAAAAAAAAAAAAATTCGAGATTTGATACCATTCTTGCTGATTCTTATGTAAAATGACCTCCTGAATCCCAATACGACTCCCATTTTGCCCAGTCACCCACCGTTTTCTACATACACCACGCCCTCCTTCAATTTCTTTCCCTGTTTAATAATTTTATGACCGAGAATTTGATTTGAAGAATGAAAAATAATTAATTTAACACCTAAAAACAAAAAATATATAAAGTTTAAAAAATAGCATTAATAACAGATTAAAAAAATATAAGATATGTAATGCAAAATTTCAGTGGCAGATCCCCCCCCCCCCCCAAAAAAAAATAAATAAAATAAAATAAAATAAATAAATAAAAATTCCCTTGTCGTAAATCTCCATTTTCCAACTCTGCAGCCCCTCAGAAGATATTTAACGGTTAAAATACCCCCCCCCTTCCTAAAAATCGAATTTATAGACATAAAATCGCTTAAAAGTGATAAAATAGGAGGCCATTCCTAAAAAAACGGTGGGTGATAGAGCAAAACGAGCGTCATATTCGGATTCAGGTAGTCATTTTACATAATAATATGCTGAAATGGTGTCAGATTCAATTTACATGCCGAGCAGTATAATTAGTAAATATACTTTACTGATTAGTTTCAACCTTTTTCATAGTCTTCATCAAATAGTAATTAGGGAAAAATAAATGTATTCATTATTTAATAGATTAATTTAGCAGGTCCATGACGCAATAAAATTATAAACCTGCACTAGCGATTCTATACTTAATGTTGTGAATCATAACAAAATAAATAAATAAATGAATAAATAACAATCATGTAAAAAGCCAAATTTGCTATTTATTTTGTAATTAATTTTAAAGAATGCATAACCTACTTAAAATTGCTAAATGCTTCAATTTGAATATTTTGTTTCCCGCTGAATAAACTTAAATTAACAACTATTTACTTATTTTGATTTTTAATAGTTGCCAATGTTTCAAAACAGGGTTTGTAAACCCATTATCTTACCACTATTTATAAAAGTATGTCTGAGTTTTGGTGTGGCTGTCCTATAGAAAATGAAATCTCACATGAATAATTTTTTTTTTCTCTGGTGGTGGTGGTTGGGGGGGGGGGGGGGTAAAAAATTAAAATATATACTATTTGTGTATTTGTAAAAAAAGTGTAATTTTTTGGCGCAGAAACTATTTTAATAGAGGCATGATTTTCATTGTCGGATAGCAAAGCCTAATACCTGTTAGGCATGGAGTTTTATTAGACTATCAATGGATTAGGATATTCCACTTCATTCCTCCATAAAACTCTTTCCAACTGTGAAAACTTTATGAGAAAGGTAAGCGGGTGACAATTGGTCTGCCAAGCATGTCCTAATTACATTCTATTGGGTTCATTTGGACAGAAAATGCTGGTCAAGCCATTTCTACAATTAATTCATCTTTAAAAAATAGTTCACTACGATGTAGCCTGCAATGTGGCCTCCTTATAATGAAATTATGTCCTATCTCTCCATCTATAAAAGGCTTAAAGATTTCATTATCTACACCGCAGAGCCGTCAGATTTCTAACTATGTGGAAGTCGACGTGACCATTAATTGAGATACCATGCCAGACCAATATTCCACCTCCTCTAAATTTGTTACTTCTTTGTATAAAAGCAAAATTGTTTTGAATCCTACGGTTACTCCAGGCTAAAGTGAGTCTACCATCGTATGACTGATTTTCAGGAAGAACTGTAAAATAAGTCTCGTCGCAGAAGAGACCATTGCTTTATCTACGTCTTTTCCAACTGACATGATGGCCTGCCCACTCTTTGAAGGCAGAATAATGACATTCGCGCTAAACTTAAGTACACATTAGAGTTAAAGATGCTAAAGATTCACATATCATAGGTCTAAGAGAATCAGATTTAAAGAATGGAGTCGGTTTGGGAAAGTATGAATTGACAATGTAATGTCAGTAACAGAAAAAAGGTGTTGTCGGAGAAGAGTGCCATTTATCGTGCGATTTCTACTGACTGTCAGTCTTGAGTATCGGTCCTTATTTGCTGTTGTTGTTCATCAACGACCTTGAACGGGTCAATTGCGTTCGTTTGCAGGCTCCAAAAAACGACTAGCCTGGAAACTACCCTATCAACCTTTGTGATACTCCCATAGATTGTGTTTGGCCTTTTTCTAAACGAAAAATGATTCTACAGACGTTTGATTGGGGTAAATGATTTTGTTGAGACTCACATTTATTGATACCAAGCGCTCAAAGTAAAATAATAATTTAATATCACCTTTGAGGTTAGCTCATTTTCATTCACTGTCTCTCTCGCACCATTTTAGATATCACAGACAAACTTTGCATATTTCTACATTTTTCAACGTTGGAATATTTGCATTTTTAACACTTTGTTTTCATTTCGTTGGTAAAAATTTCGATCCTATCATTCAGAACAAAAAAACATATAATGTACTGTAGTTATTTATTTATTTATTTTCTAAAAACCTATCTGTCTGTCTATCTATCTATCTATCTATATCTATATCTATATCTATATATTAATAAATTTTTCCTTTGTTATGAAATGTTTTACATGTTTTATAATTTGAGTTTTTTATGTGAAAAAATGATGCATTTAGATGATGATGAATGCCTGCTGGGAACCCACAACTGTGGTCCAGGGTTTAGTTGCCGAAACATACAAGGATCTTTTCGTTGTGATAGAAAGCAGTGCCCTCCAGGACAGAAATTGCTCTCCGATGGCTCTTGCAAAGTTGTAGTGTGCGGCAGAGGAATGGAACCTGACGATGCTGGAAACTGCGTAGGTAATAAGTTCTTATCACTTTTACTAAGAAAATCATTAATAATTTATTAAAAGAAAAGAAAAAGAAAAAGCTTGCTAGTTAAAAATATATATATAAAAAGAAAAGCTCTCCGAGTTTTCCATACTTTATTTGTATATTTAAAATATATATATATATCAACTGCATATGTTTAATTTATTATTAAAAAAAAAAAATGTGATTGTTGGAATTTTGAATTAATAAAAAATACCAGAAAATAGATTTTAAAATCCCACTCGAAGATTGTGACTCACTTTTAGATACTTATGAATCAGAAATTGGTTCAAACTTTATGATTTAACTGGATCAAACTTCGCTTCATACTGTATAATAAAATTGTTTCTAAATCTTTAATCTATATATGAATAGGCAAGCATGAAATTTGCGGTACACTTTTAACATACTAATTATAGGAGTAGAGGATTGAAAATGATCATTCGAAAGGTATGATTAACTAGATTTTCAGAATATAAAAATTATTTTCTTATGATGTCAAGAAGGTATTTAAAAATACTTTTAATTTATATGCACTTTTTCATTTTATACACGTATTCTTTTGTATTAAATATTCCTTAAGAAGAAAGTTTTTAAATCTGGCAATTTCTTAAAACTCAAATAAAACCATAGACACAGTAATTTGTATAGATGTAGCATCACTATACTCTCAACTACAGATTTTTCATTCTAAGAGACAATAGCCATTATAGAGTGGTAGAAATTTGAGGGGCTGCGTGGAAGATCGAAAGTTTATACTGTTGAACATATATGAAAAAAAAAATATTATTTATGAAAGTTATTTATTTATTTATTTATTAATTTATTAAAGATCTAATTTATTTATTATTTATTTATTTATTTTTTTGTGTGTGTGATTTACGTCAACTCTAAACTGAAGACATATTTTTAAACTGAAACATAATGCATTTCAATTAACTGATATTGACTATTTATTTAAAAAAAAAAAAAAAAAAAAATGGATTTATAACTACATATCTTTAGCATATATAAGAAAAAAATAATTAGATTCTGAATTTTTTTTTATTTCCAGTTTTCGATGAATTTACGCGTTTTGAGATTTCCTTGCATTTCAATTAACTGAAATTAACTACTTATTTTTTTAAAAATGTGGATTTAGTATTCTATCTCCTGCATATATAAGAAGAAAGTATCAGATTCAGAAATTTTTTAGATTTGGGGTTTTCGATGATGTTGCACGTTTTGAGATTTCCTGAACTCAATTCGACTATTTGTAGAAAATGTCTGTCTTTTTGAGTTCGAACACTGTACTTCATGAACCAATGGCCTTAATTTACCCGAACTTGATATTTGGCTGGACGTTGGTTTGAATTGGTGCGGATTAGGTTTTGGGCTATATCACCCAACACGGGCTTTCACGTTATGATTTCTTCTCATTTCAGGAAAGGTTCAGCATCTACACTGTGCCAAATTTAAAGATATATATTACGTAAAACTCTGTTGATTCAGTTTGAGTGCATATCAGCAAACAAGTGACACTGTTAAGTTGCAATTTAATCCCATTTTGAAAGTGGTTGAGTTTCGACCACTGGGCGATACTAGTTTCAATAAATTCACAAAATATTTTGCGCATTTTCGCTTTTCAAATCTTTTAAATAAATGGTCACCAACCGGCGGTATGGGAATCATTATTGTTCTGCAAGAAAATTTCCGGGGTCCACAGAAAAAAATCTGGTCGTTATTTTTATTGTTTATGTAAATTTTAGCACAAGAATTTTCAGAATTATTCATATTTCAACAACAGAGGAAAAGAAAAGGAAAATCTTTCAGAGAAAAGAAAATCGAAGAGGACCAAATCAATTCCTTAAAATCGAGGAAAGAAATTTAAGAAAAATCTTCTAGAAAATCAATATATATATATATTCGCAATATCACAGGTAATGGATGGTGGTGGTGTTGAGTTTCACGCCAAGTTCTTACTCCGGGGTCCTAAGCCTGAGTAGTGTGCCCTCCATATGAATCTTTCTATAAAACACCATCGCATTCAGGCTAATTTCGAATAAAAACACGATAAACTCTGAACGGCTACGTCGACAAGCGCGACCTGAGTTTGAACGCCACATTTAATAGCTTCCTAGTTATTAACAAATAAATATCAATTTATGAATAATTCCCAATTTAAACAAATCATGAATCACTATAAAAAATTTGTGTAATACACAACGTTATTGAAGGAACTTATTTTTCTCAACCATGTTGAGAAATGTTATCAGCCATAGCTGTGTAGCAGAGGCATACAGTGAAATGTTACGCAATTACAACTGGTAACATTTCTCTACATGGTTGTGGCAAGTAAACTGCCTCAATATTGAGGAAGTTTTGCTACGGAATAATCTGATATGTTGGCATCTCTGCTATAAATATTGTAAAGTGGAAAATCAGCCTTTTAACTCCTACCATTACTCCTATTTCCTACTTCCATGCTGGGAGTTACCGCCCAGTTGCAACAGCTGATTTTTCTGATGTCTTAACTTTCATATACAACGCATGATGATTTCTATATATCAAGTAGTTCAAAGTAAAAGTAATAATGATAACACCGTTCCAATTTATAACTTTAATTTGATTGCCTCTTTGAGAAGCAAACGTTATACTTACTGCAAATTTCCAATAATGTATTTATGAACTTTCAAAGCATATACACGTAGCAACAGAGACGTTCCTCAAATATATGGCCATATACACTGTTAAAATTTTTTCTGTAAATTTACAGAGAATCTATTGGTAATTAATTATATTAAGTCTTACGTAAATTTACAGAGAATTAAAAAAAGAGATTCTGTCAAAATGCAGAGAAACTATTCTGTAAATCAATCATAGTCTCTGTAAATTTACATAGATCAAAATATTCAAGTCTCTGTAAATTTAAATCTGTGAAACATCATAGTCTCTGTAAATTTACATATGTAAAAATATGCAAGTCTCCGTAAATTCGAGCATGTAAAAGCATATAAGTCTCTGTAAATTTACCATTGTAAAAATAGCCACGTCTCTGTAAAGTTACATATGTAAAATCATCCAAATCTCTGTAAAATTATATATGGAAGAACATCCAAGTCTCTATAAAATTACATACGTAAGAACATCCAAGTCTCCGTAAATTCCGTATATAATATTATGAAAATCTCAGTAAATTTATCAATGTAAAAATACCTAATATTTGAAGGACCCACCATTGGCTGAGAAGCTCTGCTCTCAACGTTTGAAGGCGGAAGGTGCATGGTTCGATCTCAGTTTGCGATTTTCGACCTACCCATTCGGAATTTTCCGCGGATTTCTCCAAAACTTGTATAAATATGGGATAAGACATTTTAGAAAGACCTACACTTACGGCAATCCCAACAGGTCTAGAAATCTAGCAAAACCAATCGGCTTTAACTAACGCCGATTAAATATTAGTATGTTTACAGGCGTATCGAAGACACTCTAAATTGGCATATACTTAAAATAAATTCCTTTATTATCAATTTACAAGTACAAAAATATCCAACAGTAAGTTTATCTTCATGAGTATAGGTAAGAATCTAGTAAATACGTTTCATAAGTACAGATTCTTATACATCTTAAGGAAAAGAAACTTAAAGTTGGATGTTTTTGCACTTGTAAATTCATAGCCTTGGGATTTGTTTTAAATGCGCGTCAGTTTAGAGTGTTTTGAATAGGCTTCTAAATATACTAATATTATTGTGGTGGTAAAATCACATTGGTTAATCCAGAGTTCTAGGCCTGTATAGAATGCCTTATGTGTAGGTTCTAAGGTGTTCTAAGGTGTTCTATCCCTTATTTACAAAAGTTTTTTAAGAAAACCTTGGAAAATTACGAATGGGTATGCTGAAAATCTCAACCTGAGATCGAACTTCGCACCTCCCACCTTCAAACTTTGAGAAAAGAATTTCTCGGAATTGATGGGACAAGAAGACCGGACTATAGTATATATATATAAATATACATATAGACATGCTATATATGTTTTATCAAAACTACATTGAAATACAGAGGTATGAATTTGGTTAAGCTTGTATTACCTTTGGTAGGATTTGTAATGATGCGCTTTAACAAGTTTTAACTGCAATTTTTGTTAATGTTGTGGTACATTTTGCATACATTAAACTTTTAATAAAAATTTTTAGAAAGAAGCTGATTTATATTATGATACTTCTAATAAAATGATCAGAAATAATTGCAAAATATGTCATATGTTTGCTTAATATTGTTCGGTTATATTTAGTCCATACCAAAATAAAAACTTAATTCTCTCATTTAATATGACTTAATAGTGAAAGATCTCACAGGTCTAAATCTAAAATTTTGATTTGATAATTATGACATATTGATGGTTTTTGCTCGGCTGAAACCGAAACTAGATTTTACTCTATCTCATACATATTTTTATCAATACAGGGTGCGCTATTTTTTCATGACTCTTCCACCAATACGGTTACTTTTATAGTATGATTCCATGATTAATTATAATTAATCATGGAATCATACTAGAAACTACCGAAATAGAAGGAATTGTGTCGGTAGACACCCTGTATTGGCAAAAGCTATATGTAACAGAGGAAAATTGGCTTCATTTTCGGCTTCAGCATATTAAAAATATAGGTATCAACTAAAATAAATAAATTAAATCTTGCCAACATTATATTTGTAGATTTGTGTTAACAACCTCAGTTTCTTTCATTCAAAAAATACATCCACTTTGTAAATACACTGAAGAAAAAAAATATTTTAACTAATATATATATATATATTACATTTTGATTAGATATTAACTTAAAACAATTAAGAATGTAATTAAAACACTAATCGTTTAAAATGCAGTATGCTCTTAAAAAGGTGTAAACTTTCTAAATTGGGAAAAAAAAAAAAAAAAAAAAAGGAAGGAAGAAGTACTAAAAATTTGTTAGGTACACTGCCTTTCCATAATGACCGTACACTTTCGATTTCAGACATTTTTTTAAAGTATTTCCAAAAATGTTAAACAAATCATTTTGAAACTTCAGGGGTGTGAAAGGAGGACCGGTAAAAGAAAAAAAAAGAAAAAGCAAAATGAAAGTATTTGGCTTCACCCTGTAATAATTAATGCTTGAAATACGATCTGGCAGTAGCATGTGATTATAGGACACTTTCTCATTATTTCTTTAAGTTTATATGTATCTACCGCATATAAACAAGGAGATAAAGGTTTCTTTAAAAAATTGCAAAACATTTTCCATTTTTTTAGCTATAACACGCAAAGTATGAAAAAACTGTGCAAAATTATTTTCAGGAAACTCGACATACAATAATAAACACTGCATACTGCAATCAGAATAAAAAAAAATATTAAATATCTAATGAAATATGAGTATTTTTACTAAGTAATTTCTAACTGCGCATGCGTAAATGTTCAGTGAAATTTCATTTTCAAAATTTAACAGTCAAATTTATTGAGCTACTTATGTATTTTGCAATCCCAGAAAATTGCATTACCGTTCATCGAATTAAAATAAAAATGTGAGTAAAACTCCTTATACTTTAGCGTTTCTTCGAGAGAAACTGAAGACCAGTTCATTCTTTGGCGTAGAACTTTTTGAGTTTACACAATACTTGTTTGGGGGTTTTATATAAGTAGTTTAATGCATTTGGCTACTAAATTATACAAATGAAATTTAGTTTAAACTTAGTCATGCGCAGTTAAAAATTATTTAGTAAAAATGCTCATATTTCATTAGATATTTAATATGTTTTTCATTCTGATTGCAGTATGTTGTGTCTAATGTTGTATATTGGGTTTCCCGAACATAGCTTTGTACTGGATTTAATACCTTGATGTTATAACAAAAAAAAAAAAAAAAAAAAAAGTTCGGCAGTTTTTTAAAGAATCTTTATATCCTTCTGATTACATACGGTAATGACTTAAAAATGTACACAGAAAATGAGAATGAGCCCCATAATCATATGCTACAGCCAGATTGTATTTCGAGCATTACTTTATACAGGGTGATGCCAAATACTCTCATTTTTCTTTAATTTTTTACTGGTCCCATTTCCACTTTTGGCACAAACAAATAACTGAACTACATGAGGTATAACATGTTTTTTACACTCCTGAAGTTTCAAGATGATTTGTTAATTACTTTTTGAGTTTTTTAAAACGCATCTGAAATCGAAAGTGTACGGTCATTTATGGAAAGGTAGTGTATTAAATGAATTTGAATTTTTAAATACTCACATTGATTTTTATATTAGCTAAAGAAAAGAAATTACTAATTCATTTCCATATAAAGGTCTCTCTTAAAAACTATGCATACAATTTTGCTAGTTTATTAAAAGTAAATTTGTGCAACATATTAATGCAATGCATAACTTGTCACTTAAACAAAGACTAACAAATTTGATGCAAATTTTATTTCAAACTGTAACAAATTTTGAACATTTTTCAATATTCTGTTTTTAATAAAATTGGTTTTTAAAAGTTAGTATTTTATTTGAAAATAAAAATTTTCATTTCAGATCAGATTTCTAATATGTAATCGTAGGAACATATTAAAGGTTTGATACCTAAATAATTTTATTTTTTATAATTAATTCATTGCAATGTGTAGAATAATTTCCTTAATTATTGCAGTTTCTGCGATATAAATATTTTTAAATAGACGGAAAGTGGAGAGAAAATGTTTGTACGTATTAAATAGTATATAAAGAAATATAGAGCTTTTAATATTTTTAAATATTAATTTAAGGTTCAATGCAGATGAAAATCGGGTACTCTTTTGGTTTTCGTCACTAGTTCCATAAATTGAAATCTTTAAAATATATAACTTTTTGGTAAAGAAACCATTAGATTATTTTGAATTCAAAAATTTTCGACTTTTTTTTTTTTTTTTTTTTTTTTTTTTTTTAGTGCTAGAGGCCTATTTTAGTCGGTACAGTTGTCGAATTTTTATAGGTCACTCTTAATTAGTGCTAGAGGCCTATTTCAGTCGGTTTATTGAATGGGGATTTATTGAATGAAGTCCCCCCAAGGCACAACTTTGACATGATTCCCCCCCCAGGCCCAACTTTGACATGAGTCCCCCCCAAGGTACCCCTATTTCAGTCGGTACAGCGTTGTCGAATTTTTATAATACACTCTTAATAGTGCTAAGGGCCTATTTCAGTCGGTTTATTGAATGGGGATTTATTGAATGAAGTCCCCCCAAGGCCCAACTTTGACATGAGTCCCCCCCCAAGGTACCCCTATTTCAGTCGGTACAGCGTTGTCGAATTTTTATAATACACTCTTAATAAAGCTAAGGGCCTATTTCAGTCGGTTTATTGAATGGGGATTTATTGAATGAAGTCCCCCCCAAGGCACAACTTTGACATGAGTCCCCCCCAGGCCCAACTTTGACATGAGTCCTCCCCCAAGGTACAACTTTGACATGAGTCCCCCCCCCAAGGTACAACTTTGACATGAGTCCCCCCCAAGGTACAACTTTGACATGAGTCCCCCCAAGGCCCAACTTTGACATGAGTCCCCCCCAGGCCCAACTTTGACATGAGTCCCCCCAAGGCCCAACTTTGACATGAGTCCCCCCCAAGGTACAACTTTGACATGAGTCCCCCCCCCAAGGCACACCTTTGACATGAGTCCCCCCCAAGGCACACCTCCCCCTCATTGGGAAAAAGAGAAAAAATGTTGTTTTGCGGCTATAAGACAGTTTGGACTTCCAACGTTATTTGTTACAATATCTGTAGCTGAAACACATTGGTTTGATTTAATGAAAACTTTATCATGGAATTTAGATCGTCACAAATTAACTAAAGAAGAATTTGTCGATATTAACAAGTTTAGCAGTAGGCCTCTGGCACTAAATTAAAATCTGTCTTTAATGTTTTGTAGACAGGAGAAGATTTATAAGCCATAACTAGGATATGACGAGGCGTTTCATTTTAAACACACAAAATTTAATAGATGACAATTACACATGAAAAATACAAGTGACATGAACGACTACATTTTTAAGACTGCGATCTGTTCTAGCAGAGATAAACGTAAAAAGGAATGAACAGATCATTGATTGGACGTGACGTCACTTACCAACAGTCCAATAGATTAAATCAGGAATACAATGACGAAATACACTACAACTCTCCTCCCCTTAATTCCGTATACCATACCTGATGGGAGGTTTTCTTACTCTAGATGATCTTCTTACAACCTGTTCAGAAAAAGACAAATTAGCATTTTTAAGTTTTGAATGTTCAGAATTTAGTTCATTATTTACAGTACTGTTGATATTTTTATCACAGTCAATTTCTCCAGGCTTTGTAGACACAGATCTACTGTCGGTTGGTACTGGATCTGATGTAGTGGAAGGATTGGTTGGCAATGGATCTGGTGTACTGACAGGATCGGTTGGCGCTGGATCTGGTATCATGGCAGGCCTCCTACCAGACTTAGATTCTCCATTGCTTTGTAGGTGTGGACTATTGCTATCGGGAACCATGGAAATATTTGCACCAGGACTTGTAGCTTCCTCCACTTGTACTCTGGAACCTACACTTTTCAGTTGATCAACGTGTCTTTTCCATACACATGGACCTACTTGAATTTTGTAATGTAGTTTACCTAATCTGGTAATTACTTTACCTATTTTCCATTTGTCTCCTGATGTATAATTGCGTACTGCAACTTTTTCATTTATTTGGAATTCTCTTATCTTTTTCTTGTTAAAAACATTTTTATGTTGTTTGCTTTCAACATAATTTTTAACATTTGGTACAAGCAAATCTAATTTTGATCTGATATTTCTTTTCAGAAATAATGATGCGGGACTCTCCCCTGTTGTAATATGAGGCATTATTCGGTATTGGAATAAAAATTCGTTCAACTTAAATTGGAGATTTCCGGGTTCTGAACTTAAGGATTTCAATCCTTTTTTAATAATTTGGACATATCTTTCGGCTTGACCATTTGTAGAGGGATGATATGGTGCAGTTAAACTATGTTTTATGCCTTTACTTTGTAGAAAATTTTCGAATTGTTCTGAAATGAATTGTGGCCCATTATCAGACACAAGGGACACAGGATAGCCATATCTGGCAAAAAGCGAAGAAAGACAGTTTATAGTGTTCTCAGCAGTAGTATTAGGAACAATGAACACTTCTGTCCATTTACTGTGGGCATCTACTACGATTAAAAACATTTTCCCCATCATTGGACCAAAAAAGTCTACATGTATTCTGTTCCAAGGTGTTGTAGGCCATTCCCAGTGATGATTTTCTATTTTAGGAGGATTATGTTTTAATTTAATACAAACAGAACAGTTATTTGCTAAATTCTCAATGTCTTTATCAATCCCTGGCCACCATACAAAACTACGTGCCAGTGCTTTCATTTTAACTATGCCAAAATGGCCAAAATGTAAATCTTCCAACACTTTTTGTCTATGAACAGTAGGAATTACAACACGATTCCCTTGTAGTATGCAATTATTTAGTATAGAAAAATCTTCTTGTTTATGACCGAAAAGTAAGTAATTTGGCATCTGTGTGCCTGATATTAAATGTCGGTACATTTCTTTCAATGTTGGATCTCGCTTAGAACTTGCACATAATATCTTTGTAGTTAAGGGTAACGAAGTTATTTGATGAATAAATAAACAATCGGTTTCATCAGGGTTGCCAAATAAATTTGGCGACAAAGTTGGTGACACTTTTTCTGGTTGTAGCGAATCGGACGACGGCAGCAGTAAGTCTTCACTACGTAATGGAAGACGTGATAGAGCATCGGCATTTCCGTGCTCTGCAGATTTTTTATATTTAATATCATAATTAAATGTCTGTAAGTATAATGCGTATCTTTGCATTCTAGCTGCCGAAAGTACCGGAATACTTTTTACGGGTGAAAATATGGAAACTAGGGGTTTACTATCTGTATACAGTGTAAATCTCCTACCATATAAAAATTGAAAAAATTTCTTTACACCAAAAATTATTGATAACGCTTCTTTATCTACCTGACTATACCGCTTTTCTGCAGAAGATAAAGTTCTAGAAGCAAAAGCTATGGGTTTTTCGGAGTTATCTGGCATTGTATGCGAAAGTACTGCCGAAATTCCATAAGGAGAAGCATCAGTGGCTAAAATTAAGGGTAATTTAGGATTAAAGTGGGTGAGAATCCTTTCGGAAGTAATTTCCTGTTTAATTGCATTAAATGAATTTTCACATTTTTTAGTCCACTGAAAATTTACATTTTTACGTAATAATTCATTTAGAGGATAAGCAATCGTAGATAATTTAGGAACAAATCTAGAATAGTAAGATACTAAGCCTAGGAACGCTTTTACTTGAGTTACGTTTTGAGGTATTGGAGCATTTAAAATAGCAGAAATTTTTTCTTGCGTTTTGTGTATGCCATTTTTATCAATTTTGTAACCGCAGTATGTAATTTCATCATTCATGAAAAAAGATTTTTCCTTATTTATTTTAAGATTATATTCACGTAACCTTTCTAGCACTTGTTTTAATCGCTCTAAATGTATTTCATCAGTTTCCCCTGAGATACATATATCGTCAATAAAAACTGAAATACCCTCTATACCTTTTAAAATTTGTTCTATAGTTCTCTGCCATATTGCTGGCGAACTGGCAATTCCGTATGGTAATCGCGTAAATTTAAATAAGCCTTTGGGAGTGTTAATAGTCAGTAATTCTTGTGAATTTTCCTCTACCGGTAAATGCAAGTATGCTTGATTTAAGTCAATCTTTGTAAAATGTAATCCACCCCCTAAAGTTGCTAATATATCCTCAATTTTTGGTAGCGGGTATTTGTCAACTTTTAAAAATTTATTTACCGTGACTTTAAAATCGCCGCATAAACGAATTTTCCCATTAGGTTTTACCACCGGAACAATAGGTGTTGCCCATTTACTAGTACTAACAGATTTTATTATCCCTTCATTTTCTAATCTTTCCAATTCTTCATTTACCGCATTCCTTAATGCATACGTAACTGTTCTCGATTTACAAAATATTGGTGATGAGTCTTTCTCTAAATGTAATTCAGCTTTAACATTTTTAATTTCACCTACGTTATTTGTAAATAAATCCGGAAATTTATTCAGTAAATTATTTAAATTATCCGAGATTTGTACTTTGTTTACCGGAACAGTTTGTAAATTGTTTGGGAATATATTAAATGTAGTTATCCAATCCCTACCAAGCAATAAAGGAAAATTGTCTTTTTTAACTAAATATAACTTAACATTCCTAGTTTTGTTTTCGTAAGTTACATTTACTCTAACAAATCCCTCGGGCTGAAAAATTTCTCCCGTGGCTGTCTTTAATTGTACATCAGCAGGAAACATTTTATGTTCTGGAAATAATCTCCGAAAACGATTTATCGGTACAGCAGATATCGCCGATCCTGTATCAAGCTCCATTTCTGCTTTAGCACTATTTTCTATCAAAACCCAAATTTTTATAGGTTTAGTGCCTTCAGATTGTAATGACAAAATGTCTACAGTATCAAGAACATTTACATTTTTCTTTTGAGTAACATTGTTTTGTGCGTTCCGACACACCTTACTCAAATGACCGCGTTTTTTACAAAAATTGCAAACTGCATTAATAAATTTACAAACATTTGCTAAATGAGAACTATTACCACAACGATAACAATAAGTTTTACTTTTATTTGCACTCGCTGTTTTGTTCACGTTTTGTTTACTTACTAAGTTATTTTGAGAATAATTTTGTTTTGGTTTCCTAACACTAACAGAAACTTTATTCAAATTCAAATTTTTATTCTGTAATTCTATCATGTCGTTTTCAGTACTTTGCATAGTTACGGCTTGTTCTACTGCTTTTTCAAATGTTAAATCTTCAACCTGAGACATTAATTTGCTTTGGATTGTTTCATTTTTTAATCCGCGTAAAAATTGTTCTAACAAATTTTCTGACAGCGAATCGCCTGTAAACGCGCAATGTGTTGTAAGCTTCTTTAATCGAACACTAAAATCCTGCACAGATTCGTTATCTCCTTGACAACATTTTCTAAATTTAATGCGCTCGCTGATTTTGTTTGGAATTTTACATAGATGTTTTGTTAAGACAGCTACTAATTCAGTGTAAGTTTTTGATTCAGGGAGATCTGGGAACAGTAAATTTGTAAGTAAATTATATAATTTCGGGCCTATAAAAGTTATTAAGGCACTAACTTTTTTTTCATCCTTAATATCAAACAATATAAAGTTCTGTTCCAGTCTCCTTACATAAATCTCAAACGATTCAATCGAATCATTGAATTCTTTAAAATTTTGAAACATTTTTAATGAAAATATACTAGTTCTAACAATAAAAACATGCAATTTAATAAAAGAACAGAAAGAAAAAAAAAATAAAATAAATGTGTAAATACCTTTCTTTTTCTCTTTCCCGAAAAATAAAAAGTCGCAGATTATCGCAGACGATAATTACACTCACTGGCGCCTAAATCGTACCTGCCCGCCACCAGACAATGATATTAACTGCTGCTGTCTCCGTTCGCATAATGATTCACTTCGAAATCTCAATTTTCTTTATGAAATAAGTAGATTTTCAATAAACACATGTGTAGAAGATATTCCGTTCTTTTTTTTATGAACTGCAGATTTCATTTTTAATCATCTTGAATTAGATATTATTAAAATGTTGAAGAGCAAAACTTCTTTTTGCTTTTTTCTTTTTCATCTCGTCGCCATTTTAATGTTTTGTAGACAGGAGAAGATTTATAAGCCATAACTAGGATATGACGAGGCGTTTCATTTTAAACACACAAAATTTAATAGATGACAATTACACATGAAAAATACAAGTGACATGAACGACTACATTTTTAAGACTGCGATCTGTTCTAGCAGAGATAAACGTAAAAAGGAATGAACAGATCATTGATTGGACGTGACGTCACTTACCAACAGTCCAATAGATTAAATCAGGAATACAATGACGAAATACACTACACTGTCAATGTCAGATTTTCATGTTTTAAATAATGAAATACTGTCGTGTCTGTATAATTTTTATTATTTTTTACAAAAACAAATTTTAAAGCATTTTTCTTCTACAAAATAGGATCTAAAGAAGAAACAAATTCTACGCATTTACATATGAAAGCAGCATCCCAGTAATTTACTAGAATCAGTGCAAAAAACTCACTAAGAAGAAAAACATCTTTGCTGCAAAGAAAACATACAATTAAAAATAATTAAAAATAAAACATACTGAATTAGATTTAAATTAAACTTTATTTTACTAACATAACACTAAACGTATCTTTTTTTTTTTTCTAAATGAGATTAATAAAAGATAAATGGTGAAAATGTCTTTAACAGGATAAATATTTGGTATCTGTAAATGTCTCTGATGAGGGTATTTTACGGCATTTTCTATTTTCATATTTTTTAGACAACTTGTTTCGTTTCTTATACCAGGATCAATTTTCCTTATTACTAGAAAAAAGAAAAATGATGGAAAATTACTATTGTAGGAAAACACTTCAACTATAAATAAAAAAAAAAAAAAAAAAATCTACATCCTATGACATTTTAAGGAAATAATGAAAAGAAAGGATTGTAATTACATGGCACTAAAAAGGAAATTAAGTATACATAAGCGAATTTTAAAGTGTATCTTATATACTCCATCTAAATAGAATATAATGAAAAATCATCTAAAGAAAATAAAAGTAAGATACATGGTATTTTAAATCATTAATACAGGAAAAAATCACTTATATAATGAAATCATCAGATATTTAAGCACCATTTCATGAATGCCGTGTAACAAGAATATTTTTGAAGTATTTTATATTAAAAACAAGTATGAATTGGATTGAATTTGGGAGTAAGACCGATTGACTGCTGTAAGTCCTAGGCCTTTTTTGAAAAGACCTTATCCCCGAGCATTTAAAAGACTCCCCCCCCCCACTTCCTATATGAAATTTTAAAGTTTGCCCCTGTGTCCCCCCCCCCCTTTTTTTTTTCTTTTCTTCTTTTAACAAATGCCTTAAAGTTTTCAGAAATTCCGAGACATTCCCAAAGTACAAGGAGTAGAGTGGGACTTTGATAACTATATATAACAACATTTTCAAAAAACATTGAAAAGAATTCAGAAATTTTTAAGTAAGCCTCAATTTATTACCGAAAACCCCAACGTTGGTTGACTTTTAAGAAGTATTTACATGAATTTCAGGGAAAACCTTGGAAAACACCGAACGACTAGGACAGCATGCGCGACTACGTATCGAATTCATCACTTTCCGTTTACCAACTTCAAGAACATATACAACTTCGACAAAAGACTTGTGTATTTACATATGAAATTTAATTGATTTCTGCTGCTTTTCCATAATTTCTATAATTTTGCCCTCCGCAATAAATACATAAAGCATTATGTAACCGAAATACGTAGCTAGATACTACATACTAGATTCTAGGTATCTTTAAATTGAGTATCTCTGTTTATAAGTTTCAGGATTTAAATATAAAAAAATAAACTGTAATATAACTAACATAAACAGTCATTGTTTTTGTTGATTATTAAAATAGGATAAAAGATTATATAAAATTTAACTTACCTAATTATGAATTCAAAATGAAAATACGAATTGCTTTAAGTCCTTCAATACTGTCAACAACAACAAACATTTAATGAGTAGATACGAAGATAAACATTCCGCAGAAACAATCTAATTTTCCCTTTTCCCCCCTTTGTTACGTAATAGTACACTGCAATGATGCAATGAAACAAACTATTTAGTATACTTCTGCCTTCAAATCATCTAGTTATATATATATATATATATAGGTATTTAATATAAAAATAATTTAAGGTTATGCATTTATATAGTTTTTTTATTTAATGTATCAATCAAAATCCCTACAGGGAAACCATTGTTTTGAAAAGGGAAATATCTGTAAATTAAGAACTGAGTTTCTTGGTTCAATGCTTTTAACAGAGAACTCAAGTAAATTTACAGAGAGTCTCAATACTTTTTCTGTACTTTTACAGAAATTTTTGACAGTGAACCGAGTTTCTTGATTCACTGCTTTTAACAGTGAACTCATGTACATTTACGGAGATTCTCAATACTTTTTCTGTATTTTTACAGAAAATTTTAACAGTATAATAGTGATTATTCAATTAGTGATTATTCAATTTCAAATCCTTTATTTGGACAGTCAGTATCAGTTTTGCTCAACTTTTCCTAATTTTTTCGGTTTCCCAGGAAATTGTTTCACGAAACGATTTCTATTTTTTCTTTTTTCTCGCTCTTAAACTGTCGGTTTACATAATTTACTGTATTAGTTTTGTTACTCTACAAATGGGTTGAGAGACTGCGTTCCACAACTTAAATAATTTGTCTTAACATGTACTATTACTTTATGATGTCAGCTGAGTTCAAAATTTTTTTGTATAAAATGAATTAATAAAAATATTAGATATTATTGTTTGAAATTATCTAAAATGTAAAAAATATCTTGTATCATTCTGGAAAATTACGGGATGTAAGGCACCTTTTACACTTTGTGCTTACATTTTTGTAATACGTGTATACGAATCTTGGATCCTATTCATTCTTTAGCAGTTTAATTAGTGCTTCTTCTCCTAATGATGGAAAATTAGCAGGAAACGTTCGCAGAAGTGTTGTGGGTAGCTCTGAAGCTTTTAGATAATGTTGAATACTGGCTTCTACTATATCACAAATATCTCCCTGAACCCATTTATAATGAATGCATATAATTTAAATAAATATACATGAATGCATTTATATTTATTGAATGATATATTGTATTATTGTGGTGCTTATATTACACACGACAACTGATAGCGCAACTTTTGATCTGATTGTTAATTTGAGCCAATTTCGTTGCCTCAAATTGTCTCAACGCCCAGTGCAAAAGGAGTTGGGAGTACGAACGTTTTTCCTGTCTTGTCAAAAAATGTTGTTTTTACGAGCAATTTTTCCTACCATGATAAAGCTCTTTATACCCTTCAAGAGAAGAGCGATAAATAGGTGCGCCTTGACATATACTGAATACCATGAAAACCAGTTTTTCGGATGGTCTTTGACAGAATATTTGCAACTCTCTTTTGGATTTCAGCCTTTAAAAATTGGGGGAAAGGTTTGCTCAAACGAAAGCTGCGCGAAAAGTTGTCGTGTGTAATAGCGCCATTAGATGTTGCTTTATATGCATTTTATTTTAAATAGTACCTGCTACAGTTCTAAAATAATGTTTTTTTCTTGTAATATTGTTCATCGTGTTTAAAGATATGGTTAGTCAGTTGTCAGTTATTTACAAGTTTATTTTATTTTTATTCATAATTTTCTCTACTTTCATGACGAATATTGTATAAAGAAAGCGTTCAATGCATTTGCCAATGGTAAAAAATGTTCAATCCAGTTGAAATTAAAGCGAAATGTGAACAAAGCTTTTTTTCTTTGCAGATATAAATGAGTGTGCTAGAAGCAATACCTGTCGTCGAAATCAGCACTGCTTCAATACAGTTGGTTCTTACAGATGCCAGAATTTTCTCAACTGCGCACCTGGGTATGAATTGAATGAATTTGGAAACCAATGTATTGGTGTGTATTTTCTTTATATGCTCTTTTTCCGTCAATGTAATTAAAATCGATTATATGTCATAAGTTTTAAAAATTCAAAGAGAATTTTTGATTAACATCGTTATTCTATCCCGCATACAAGGTTTTAAAAATGTACATCTCTTAAAAATTTTTTTATAACATAATTAATCTAATATTCTTGATATTAGATCTTTTTTTAATTTCGATACTGTCAAATATATATTTCTTGTATTGAACAAATTGGCTTACAACCCCCCCCCCGTCTTTCTTTTTCTTAAAAGCTTTAATCGAAGATTTTTGCGGTGTTTGTTTGTCTTAATTTCAACATTCTTCTCTTTACTTGATTGGTCAGCTTAAATTTTTTATCAGTGTATTAAAGACACTGTAAATTAGTTACTGTAATTTTTTCAAGAAAATCGTCGATTAGCACTTAAATTTTTTTATTAGTACTGACTTGGAAGAAAGGTAAAGAGGAGTTGCATATAGTGTATCAGCATGCAGGGCAAATGAAGCTAACAATTGTCTATGCAAAATAGCTGCCGCAATAGCACTCAAGGCTACCACAGAAGCCATATTGAGTCTACCAGAATATTACCTAGTACTCAGTTATTGTATTTATTTGACATATTTGAGGCCTATAGTCCTTAGTTACAATTATTTTCGTCTCGAAATGATCCCTATTACATAATTTCACTATAACAATGCAGAATGTTTTATATAACTATGTTTACCTGATGGCTGCTGCGGTTACGATTTTGGCTTCATGTTTTTACCGAACATGTCATCACACCTTATGGGAGGCAAACTATTGTAACAATCGCAGCTGTCGTAGATCACAAGTAGAGCAAAGTCAGCTAGTATGGAATAAAGCTGGAATAACTGTTACCAATAACTGTTTTTTGAAGTTTTACCTGATTTTAAGAAATTTTTTGAAGATTTTTTATGAATACCTTTTGCGATGACCTAATCAGACTTACCTGTTAAGACTTTACATTACCTTACTTTATTACAATACCTGGTCTTACCTGATAAGACGTTTTATATTATATTTTTGGCAATAAACTAAAATTTGTCAAATTCTTTTTTTTTTTCTTTTTGTAACTATTATCGTTTATATTCTTTTAATTCTTTTGAATGTTTGAAACTAATCAATAGTAATGTTCCATGGTCCAGTGTGCTGTAATTTTTTATTAAAATTTCTATTATTATTATTTTTTTCAGATGTCGATGAATGTGCTCGTCGTATATTTGAGTGTGGACCCCAACAAACGTGCCGAAATCGTCCTGGCGGTTACGTTTGTGAATGTCCCCGAGGTTACGCTTTGAATTTCCAAAGAGAATGTGAAGGTAGATTTTTTTTTTTTTTAATTAAATTTATTGTCTTGTTGAAAATATTTATAATATTGAACCCGGCCGTGGAATTTCTTTTCTAAGGTAATACAGGGTGGGTGAAAAGTTCCGCAACAATATAAAAAAGTACATTTTTCTTTATAGAAATTGTGGATTATTAAATAATTACGTGCAATTCATCGATAAATAAATATTCTTACTAATAATATCTATTTTTCACGTAGGTCTTTAATTATGGCTAAAGAAAATACAAAGGAAGCGATAATAGCGTTGCAGCATTGCATAAGGCAGGCTAGAGGCAGATAGATATCGTTAAACAGCTTAAAACAACTCGTTATAATGTATCACGAACGATATGACGGTTCTCTGAGGTAGGAACCACCAGTGATTGACCTCGTAGTGGAAGACCTAGAACCGTAAACATACCACGAATTCGTAATATGATCCGGAAAAAGAGATCCAGGAATCTTTGAAGATCAATGAGGAAGATGGCCTCCGGCTCAACGTTAGTACTGAAAGGATCTATCACATTGTTAAAAATGAACTAACACTTCGCCCTTATAAACTGAAAAAAGCTCATTGTCTAACTCAGAAAATGAAAGCAACTAGACTCAAAAGATGTCGCAAGCGGCTGACTCGAGTTGCTTGAAATGCTCACAGTTTTCACGATCGAGTAAGTTGTGAACAAACAAAATGACAGAATACTTAACCCAGATGTCCCAACTGCAAATGAGAGAGGAAGAATTATTCCAAAGCAAGCCAAACCTCAATCTGTGATGGTTTGGGGAGGAATCTCTTTCCTAGGGAAGACTCCTCTCGTTTTCATGCCTCAAAATGTAAAAGTGAATACTGAGGCATATCAAAAAGAAATTTTCGAACCTCTCCGAGATCACTGGGCTCCTTCACTCTTCCAAGGACAGTCCTGGACATTTCAGCAGGATTCTGCACCGACGTATAAGGCACGTACAAATCAGAAATTTTGTGAAGACCATCTTCCTTCATTTATTGCAGTCACAGACTGGCCTCCGTATTCACCAGATTTAAACCCTATGGATTATTGTATCTGGTCCGTTTTGAAGAGGGAAGCTTGCTCAAAACCACACAGAAGTTTGATATCGCTCAAACAATCACTAAATGCTGCGCGGGACAAATTAAATGTAAATATGTTGCGGCTTGCTGTTGATGAATTCCCAAAAAGATTAAGAGACTGCATTAAAGCCAAAGGTGGCCATTTTGAAATTGCTTAAATTTATTTTGTTCATTTTGATCCCTAGTGTAAAATAAAGTTTATTTTACACCTATTGCTTCTATCTAGTTTTTTATTCAATGCCTTTTATTTGTTGCGGAACTTTTCACCCACCCTGCACAAACAAGTAAATATGGATTAAAACCAGTATTTTATTTTGTATAACAAAATTTTCTGAATTTTAATTATATAAAAATTGATGACTGAAACTTTTATAGTTTAAAAATTGATACTCTAAATGGAAAACTTCCCAGATTTTATTATTTTTATTATTATTATTATTGTTATTATTTTAACATAATATTAAAATATAAAATTCAGAGCAAGGGAAAATTTACTCATTGAAATTTCAACACGGATTAATGCGACTCATCATGTCTACAAAGCATGTAAATGATATCTTCTCTCTAGATGGTTGATTATATTTGATATTTTTACTGAATTTTCGTTTGTTTAAAACAAATTCTGAAATAGATATTAACTCCAAATCAGTGAAAGCTAAGAATGCAATAGCTAAATATAACTGTCCACCAGGATTAGAAACAGATTCTAAACTTGCCTTCAACAGATTTATTAAAAATCTAAATGTAAATAAAAGTTATTGTATATGGCTATGTGTTACATCTCCTCCGAAAGCGCTGCACCAATTTGAACCAAACTTGATAGCACAGTTACTGCTTATGACCAGGATTGAAATATTGAAGGTATTTCGAATTTCTAGCGCATGTGCAATTGGGGGGAGGGGTTGAAAAAAACCTTCTCGAAAAAACATATTTTTGCATGATTTCTACAGTAATAATGCAGATAGAAACTTCACCTTTGTTAAGTAAATTACTGCTGATGTATATATCCTCCCTAAGAAGAGGTTTATAAAAATTCGAAAATAAAAAGCAGTGAAATGATTAAAAAAAGTTCTAAAATTACGCTTTCGTCAAAATTTCGTGTGTGCAGTTTAAACATTTTAATGTCAGTACATTAAAATGACATAGTGTCTTTAATTTAATTTAAAAATAATAATAATAATAATAATAACAACATGTTAGAATGACGTCATTTTCATAAAACCTCCCAAATGAAGCACTATCGTCTTTGAAAATGAACGTCATTTCTTAGAAGTCAATTCGGCAGAAAAAGAGAATTTTAATAGAGAAAACTGCCTCACTTTATTATGATTGTGAGGGGCTTGTATTTACTAGCGATAAATAAAGTAGTAAGAAACAGTAAGCTTAACTCCATATTATACTAAAACTTAGCAGTTCTACCCGTTTTTCGCGTGGGAAAAATTAAAAAAGAAAAATTGAAAGCAAAGCTAATTAATTTGACCTGTTGACCACATATTATTTATTCTGATTTCTGATAAAGACCAAGCTTCGTTCAAATCGGTTGAAAAATTCTGTTCGAAACCACTACGATTTTCTATGTATGAAGAATGGGTAGAAATGCTTGACCTTAAGTGTTAAATTTCGGACGATTCTTATATTATACCTTAATTAGCGCCTAAAGGGTGACATTTTCCTAAATTTCACGCTTCTACAGGAAATCACAGCAATTTTTCCTGTGCGAAGAGCGGGTAGAAGTGCTAGACATCCCTTTCACACTCTTATGGGTTAAATTTCGTAAGAATCTAATCTTTGACTTTAATTAGGGCCTAAGAAAAAATATTTTGCTAAATTTGAACCTTTTACTGGAAACCACGACAATTTTCCACCTGCGAAGAAGGGCGGAACAGTTAGACGCTCCCTTTCCCTCCCTTAAGGACTAAATTTTAGGAAATTCTTATATTTTACCTTAATTACGGCCTAAAAAAAGGCGTTTTTCTAAACTTCAAGCATCTAATGGAAACTACTGCAGAGATAGTGGGGAAAAGTTGAGAAACTTCGACATCCCAGTTAACTCTTTAATAGTTAAATTTCGTTAAATCCATTTATAGTGAGCCCCTATACGTCATGAAAAAAAAACCCTTCAAATGGTATGTTTTTAGTTTTGTCGATTTTGAGTCGACGTTGATAGATGAATGAGTGAATCAGTGGTATTTTGCCATTATATATAAAGATATGAGAAGGCTTTTCCAAGTTACAGATAAATATTTTATTCGCCTAAATAACAAACAGAAGCGATTTTTTTAAAACATTTTTTTTTTTAAGTGTTGCCATTCGAGAGCTATGTTTTACATATGAGTTATTTTTTAAATAATTCATTTGTAGTAAACGATAACTGTTTTAATTTTTGAAGCTTCTTAATAAATATAGGAATAATAATAATAATAATAATGAACATAAAATGGATTCATTTGCATATAATGACCAGCGAAGCAGGCAAAGCCAGCGTATAAACATATTTTGAATAGATTATTATACTTTTATGTATTTCGTTGCTGCAATTCTTTCTTTTAATAAAATGCATCTTTTGGTCAGTATATCAGTATTCCTACGACAAGTTTATGTTGGAGTCAAGTGAGGTATAAATAAAAGAAACAAACAAACAAAAAAAGAGTCAGTCATCTATAATTTGATAAAGTTATTGAGGAAATTTGCATTATCCTGTAAAGTAATAATAGTAAAATAATAATAATAATGAACATTTTTATTTCAAAAAAAGTATGGCAATAAACAATTATAATTTTTGCTGTTGATTAGTGCTGGGCGATGTTGACATTTCTTAAATCGATATATCGTTCATATAAAATACCGATATAAGGATATATCGATTTAATGCAGTGTTACCAAAAATGGTCAAAACGTGCTCTAGACTCCTCAAAACGTGTAAATCCATTGAAAGCCAGAAGTTAAAAATTTTTACAAGTACTTTCTTATAATGAATACAAACGCAAAAATCAACAATGGGCCATAGAAAAATGATTTTATAGTTTAATCTAATTTAATTTTTTCCTCGAAATTATTATCTTAATCACAGACATTTATTTTTTACTAAAATAAGGCCTTTGAAAAAAATCAGACTTCTTATAAAGATATAATGCTTATTATACTTATTATTACAAAATTATTCATTATTTTCCACAGTTCAAAATTTATACATCGCAACACAGTATCATTAATATAGCGCAGTTTTCTTTTACCATAAGTTATAGAATTTCACATTGACTCGTGACGTGAAATTTTGTTAGTAATCTTCAGAACATTTAAAAACACCCCAATCTATTATTATTATTATTTTAACTAATTGATAAATTCAGAATTTTATTATTTCTTATTACTTTTTAATCCATTAAAATTTTTAAATTCCCCACTTACATGCGAATGAATTGCAAAATGGCAATCAGCAGAAAATTGCTAATTAATAGAACTTCACACAGGATATTAAATTTCTATAGTGCCTTTTATCCCCTAATAAATATAATTCTTAATTAAAATTTTCTAAAATACAATTTCTTAAAAAAAAAAAAAAAAAAAAAAAAAAAAAAAAAAAAAATTACGAGATTTTCTTTTTATTGAAGATTTAAAATTTTTACTTATTTTAGATTAAATTACATCAAATACTACAAAATACAAAAAGATTTAAATAACTATAACTCAGTATAGAAAAATAAAATTGATAGAAAGAACAACAATTTAGTGCATTGGAAGGGGGGGAAAAGCATAAACTTTTACCGTATTTAAAATTATTTTTAAATACCCATACTATATGCTGTTAATAATTGACTTCGAAATAAATAAAAATTAGATATTTAAACATTAGAATAATCATATCTAACTAGATAACGCCGTTGTTTAAATTAAATTATTTTTGACAATATGACAATGCGATATTCTGTACTGAAATTAATGAATTTAATGAAAAAATACTAATTATATAAAATATTTATAAAGAATAGTTAATTCACTTATCTAATAAACAGAAACTGGGGTTTCTTATTTTTAAATTATAGGAACTGGAACAATAACAGAAAATAGCAGAATAAAATACTAATATTGATAAAATAAAATCTCCAATAATCAATCGAATTTTGAGTGAATGAATAAATCTCATTTCAACTAGTCAAACTTAACGTCTTAACCGGAAAGCTTTGTATCAGAATCGGTTTTCATTTTGCTAGTGCGCAGGCGTTTTGGCTCGACCGATATTCTCTTTTTCCCAATGCGCCTGCGTAACACTAAGTCGAAACGGCACTTCAATCTTCATGATTTAGCTGTCTATGACTGCGCATGCTTTAGACTAAACCGGAATCTTTTTGAATGAATATCTGGCATTATTCTAACAATATTCAATCGGGACTTTCATGATTTAGCTGTCTATGACTATGCATGCTTTAGGCTAAACCGGAATCCCTTTGGATGAATAATGAATAGTTACCTGGCATTATTCCAACTTTATTCATTCGGTTTAGCCTGGAATTATGCGTTTGCGTGTTTGGATGTTTTTGCATCGATATTTTACGGAAGATGAAATATTTAAATCGGATAAACGATATTAGCGTTTAATCGATCTTTTCATTTACATCGATATAAAGCGCAGTCCTACTGTTGATGTAGCAAGTTATTACTGGAAAGTACTTCTAAAATATTTTTTAATCGTTTTATCAGCAAATATTTACATCCAACATTACACCTATAAGGTAATTCGGGGGAAAACGCAAGTTTGTTCCTAGCACTTTTACGTGTCAACAGATATTAATACTGACCAACATGTGTGAGAAGTCTTGTCCAGTGAGCACGTGGATTGTAAACTTATCTAAATTATAGTCGTTAATTGCTGTTTTTTTTTTTTGGATCTCGCAATCATTTAACCTTGTAAGTAAAGCCCTCATAATAATTAGTTCTCATATTTAAAGTTCATAAAAGGGTGTTTTATATTGAATAAAATATTATCAACAGAAGTGCGTTTTTTATTCTATTGCACACACAAGTCAAGCAGAAGCAGCCTTAACCTTGCAGCAATACGAAAATAAGTGTGCGTTGCATCTTCAACCCATACTTGGGGAAAGACGCAAAATGGTCCAGAAATAAATTAAATGATCTTTAAATTTTATGTTTTATTTTATATACTGTACATTATAGTGTAAAATATAAAAGGAATTAATAATTATAATTATAGTATTATAATAATTATCATCTTTAAAATATAATTTTAATAAACTTTCCAGACTTCAGTTTGGATCTCTCCTGGATATAACTTGGTGCAAGGCAGCCACAGTAGGAAACATAACTTCTGGGATTTAACTTTTTGTCTACAGGGATTTAACCCTATAACCCACAAGCAATCTCAGATCATGCGTTTGTTATCTTTGATTTTTCTAGTAATGATACAGCTCCCAGCTGTTGCTTCTGTAAAAGATGCATGTGACAATAGGCCTACACCAGCAGTTGCTTCCACCAAAAGATCATGGCCACCTACACCAGCAGTTGCTTCCACTAACATAGCTAGAGGCAGTCGACTGTCATCAGCGGTTGCCTCCATCAGTACAGAAAAAGGTATGACTAGAAGCAATTAGCCCTGTTCCTCAGGTCAGAAAACCTCAATCATCCGGGCGTAAGAAACAAGCAGTAGTAGTCTTAACTGCGTCAGAAAGGAGAAAAACTGTGTGGGGAAAAGGCAAAGAAAATCTGAAAATGGCGGAAAAAAGTAAAATAAATTAATAGAAACCTTCGAAAAAGCAAAAGAAAAAGAGACGTGTAAGTTCGTGTTCCTCTAGTGGAGAAATTCCTCTGGATACCAGTTGGCGACAGTTTTGATGAGGATAATGATGATGATTTTTGTGTTGTATGTAAAGGATGTTTTTACGCTAAAAAGATCTGAAGTGTGATTGGATTCAGTGCATCAAATGCAAGAAATAGTTGCATGAAGATTGTAATGGTGATCATTTGTACTAAAGGAAATATTGTGCAGGCTAACAAGTAAACTTCTACCCTTATAAGTTTTAGTAAAGTAAATTAAATATATATATATATTTCAGTGTACAAATTTGTTTGTTTCTGCATAATTATTATTAATCCACAGTGGTTCCAATGATTGCCTTATTTTTCTTATTTACCGTGGTGTAGCATCTTATTTCATAACTAGTGGCATCCTTCTCGTGCATTAAGGGGGAAGATGCCACAATTACACAAGCTTGTTTAACATTAAATTTGTCAATTGTGTATAGACTGGGAAAGCAATTAATAAGCATACATAATTAATTAAACATTGAAGAACATGGTGTATTTTTTTTTTTTCATCATCATATCATTTCATTTTTTGGCTGTACTAAGCAGAACATCCTTATATATGGCGCCTTCTCCCGATTTACCTTATATATTCTACCTAAGTAGAGGGTTGTAAAATTCGAAATTAAAAAAGAGGTGAAATGGTTAAAAAAAGTTCTAAAATTATGTTTTCGTAAAAATTTCATGCTTGCGATTTAAAAACTTTACTGTGAATACGTAACTAATAATTTAGACGGTGAATAATAATAACTTAGTGTTTTAATATAATTAGAATTAAAAAAATAATAATAATAACATGTTAGAATGCCGTCACTTTCACAAAACCTACCAAATGGACAACTATCATCATTGAAAATGACATCATTACTCAGAAGAAGTTCCCATGTATGTAGTATTGTTTATTTTATCATCTCTATTAAAGTTATTAAATTTGTTTAGTTAAACAAGTTTTTGTTTTCATGTAATTAATGGATGAATCGTAAAATAATGACTCGCTGTTAATGCAACTTATGCCCGGTCACTTAGTATTACAACCCATGCACACAGTAAAATCCTGCATCACTCATTAATTACGAAATATTTTCCCATATATACCTAGAAAAGAAATATTCATTGTGGTCAGAACGACTAAAGTCATTAAGAGACAGCTTTGATTTTTTTTTTTTTTTTTAAACTTTCCAGACTTCAGTTTGGATCTCTCCTGGATATAACTTGGTGCAAGGCAGCCACAGTAGGAAACATAACTTCTGGGATTTAACTTTTTGTCTACAGGGATTTAACCCTATAACCCACAAGCAATCTCAGATCATGCGTTTGTTATCTTTGATTTTTCTAGTAATGATACAGCTCCCAGCTGTTGCTTCTGTAAAAGATGCATGTGACAATAGGCCTACACCAGCAGTTGCTTCCACCAAAAGATCATGGCCACCTACACCAGCAGTTGCTTCCACTAACATAGCTAGAGGCAGTCGACTGTCATCAGCGGTTGCCTCCATCAATACAGAAAAAGGTATGACTAGAAGCAATTAGCACTGTTCCTCAGGTCAGAAAACCTCAATCATCCGGGCGTAAGAAACAAGCAGTAGTAGTCTTAACTGCGTCAGAAAGGAGAAAAACTATGTGGGAAAAAGGCAAAGAAAATCTGAAAATGGCGGAAAAAAGTAAAATAAATTAATAGAAACCTTCGAAAAAGCAAAAGAAAAAGAGACGTGTAAGTTCGTGTTCCTCTAGTGGAGAAATTCCTCTGGATACCAGTTGGCGACAGTTTTGATGAGGATAATGATGATGATTTTTGTGTTGTATGTAAAGGATGTTTTTACGCTAAAAAGATCTGAAGTGTGATTGGATTCAGTGCATCAAATGCAAGAAATAGTTGCATGAAGATTGTAATGGTGATCATTTGTACTAAAGGAAATATTGTGCAGGCTAACAAGTAAACTTCTACCCTTATAAGTTTTAGTAAAGTAAATTAAAAAAATATGTATATTTCAGTGTACAAATTTGTTTGTTTCTGCATAATTATTATTAATCCACAGTGGTTCCAATGATTGCCTTATTTTTCTGATTTACCGTGGTGTAGCATCTTACCTCATAACTAGTGGCATCCTTCTCGTGCATTAAGGGGGAAGTTGCCACAATTACACGAGCTTGTTTAACATTAAATTTCTCAATTGTGTATAGACTGGGAAAGCAATTAATAAGCATACATAATTAATTAAACATTGAAGAACATGGTGTATTTTTTTTTTCATCATCATATCATTTCATTTTTTGGCTGTACTAAGCAGAACATCCTTATATATGGCGCCTTCTCCCGATTTACCTTATATATTCTACCTAAGTAGAGGGTTGTAAAATTCGAAATTAAAAAAGAGGTGAAATGGTTAAAAAAAGTTCTAAAATTATGTTTTCGTAAAAATTTCATGCTTGCGATTTAAAAACTTTACTGTGAATACGTAACTAATAATTTAGACGGTGAATAATAATAACTTAGTGTTTTAATATAATTAGAATTAAAAAAATAATAATAATAACATGTTAGAATGCCGTCACTTTCACAAAACCTACCAAATGGACAACTATCATCATTGAAAATGACATCATTACTCAGAAGAAGTTCCCATGTATGTAGTATTGTTTATTTTATCATCTCTATTAAAGTTATTAAATTTGTTTAGTTAAACAAGTTTTTGTTTTCATGTAATTAATGGATGAATCGTAAAATAATGACTCGCTGTTAATGCAACTTATGCCCGGTCACTTAGTATTACAACCCATGCACACAGTAAAATCCTGCATCACTCATTAATTACGAAATATTTTCCCATATATACCTAGAAAAGAAATATTCATTGTGGTCAGAACGACTAAAGTCATTAAGAGACAGCTTTGATTTTTTTTTTTTTTTAACCAATTGCTTTAATATTTTATACACTTTTGATTGCAGACATAGACGAATGTTCTAGATTCCAGGGACAGGTCTGTTCCAGAATGTCGGAATGTGTCAATACACAAGGATCATATATCTGTAACTGTAAAGAAGGCTTCAGAAAAGCAGATGACGACAAAAATTGTTTAGGTAAATATTGTATTGCGATCTTTACACGTTTACTGCCTTTTTATTAGTTTTAATTACGAATAATATTATAAACGATTTTTAAGTTTTAGCATATACGATTGGAAAAAAAGCTTCCTAGAGATAAAGATATAACCATTTGATCGAATAAAATTCGTTGCACTGATTTTGATTCAATAAATGGTTTGTTTTAATCAATATAAAAAAATATAATAATAATAACACCATGGTTTCGCTTTTGTCTCAAGTGACTTGTTTTACAAAAGCAACGTATTCTATAAACCTATAAATGTTGTTTTCTTAGTTACAAATGTAATATCTGTAAAGCTGTTACAAATTTCCCAAAATATACACAAAAATTATAAGATTAAGAATCAGATCCAGATGGATTTCTAAGGAGAATAGAAGACCTAAAAGATTACATTTTAGTTCAGACTTTGTTTATATGTAAGTTCATACATATCTCTTTACCTCAAAAGGAGGAAAAAGATTGCACATTAACAAAAAGTCCATTTATGGTAGTAGCAAAGCAAGTTTATTTTGGGGGTTTTCTTGCTGATTTTGATCATCAATTTGTTTGCGAAATATTTTTTTAGAAATTTTAAGAAATTAAAGCTGTGCAATGCCCACTAGCCTAAAATAGTTCTGAAATAATAGAAAAAACTAGTTCAAAAGACTATGTATGCCATGAATATAAAGAGGGCGTAGTTAAGCACAATAAACATTTATTTTACTTGGGGCGTATTTACATTTACATAGGGGGAAGTATAAGAGGATCAGATTTATTTAAAACAAAATTCAAGTTAGTCTTTACATTCTCAGTCTTTTTGATTTAAATTGGGAATATTCTCTACGTGAATAAGGTGTACGATCAGATACATCCTGTCTCATGGCTTTGCATAATTCAATTGGCGGAATAAAACATCTTTCGCCTCATTGCCGAATTTTTAACCCCTTAACGCGCGCTGTCCTCGCTGCGAGGACGCAAAATTTAAGATCTAGCTGCAAACATTCATCCCGGAAATTTTTTAGCAAAAACTTAAGTTTATAACATAGCAGAAAAGGCCGGTTTTTTTAAACTTAAAATTTAAAATTTCTTTTAGTTTAATTTAGTTCATGAATTCCGATGGCAGTATAATTTAAATATTCCGAATTGTCTTGCGCCGCAAAGGGTTAAGAGAATCTCTGTTTGAAAGTGAGTTGCCATTCTTTTCAAGGTAATCGTTGTTCGTCTGCTGCTATCGGGTGATCGGAAAATGAGAGAGGAACGTGGGATAACATCAGCTGATTCACATAAATAATACAAAATACTTTCAGTATTCTTAATCTCAAAATCCTTTTATCTGTAGATGTTCAAAATTTGGTGTTAGTCTGTCTTATCTCAAAATATTTTTAAGATATAATGTCTACAACAAATTTGTAGAGCTTTATTGACTTTGATTGCTGGAATATACTATATATTATGTACACCATGATTAGGGGAGAGTGAGGATGAATGGGACATTTTTCATGTTTTTATTAATAGCGTTCACCATACGTAATTCAGAATTTTGTAGCATTGCTCATAAGTATACTTCAGTAATCAGTTACATATAAACATGCTAACTAAAATGAAAAGTTATCATTTTTAATTTATAATAATTTTTTTTTATATGCATGAGCATTGTTCCATTCATCCCCATATTAACAAAGAAAAGAAAACAAAATGAAAAGTAAATAAATTTTTAAAGTTAAATTGGTTTATGTAATTTTATTACACACTATGAATTTACTGAAATTAGCATAAACTGATGTATTGACTCAAATTAACATCAAAAGGTAAAAGTCCTTCGGTTCGCACAGTTCCTAGTGCTCTAGGCTTTGGTAATTTAATCTAATAAGATCTAATCTAAAAATAAATAAATAAATAAGACACTAGAAAGATATAAATCCTTATAATAGAGTACAAATTAGCCAGATAAATTTTTGTTTCAAACTTATCGGGAAAAATCAGCATTATATTCTGTATTGCATTAATAATCACCAGGATTTATTAAATTAGCTTGACTGGAATTGTGATTTTAATCAAATTATTATTAGTTTATTTATTTATTTTTTTTAGTTATTAATATTATTGATTTAACTTATAATTTTTTAATCATAATTATTATAAACAAAAATCAGAACAATTAATTTCAATCTATTTTTCTCTAAATCCATGCTACTTTTATAATTCAATGTTATAACTATTCAACTACAGGTTATAAAATTATTAAAAATCGATTTACGATTTGTTTTAATATAATTCTTGTGTACAATTTTAAATTAGCACATAGTGGGGAATGTCCCATTCATCCCCATTCAAACTGTACCATTCATCCCCACCACCACGTGATCACATAAAACAGGAAATAGGTTTAAGAAACAATTGTCAATATTCTTCTTGAATATCATAAACACCATAACATAGTATGCCTTTTCACCATATAAGAGTTATATTAACTTTAAGCAAATAGTTAATTTTTAACTACTACCTAATTGAATCAGTAAAAACTTACTTTGGCAGCAGAAAAAGACACTTTAATTTTTTTCTGCCCTTCTATACATAGTACAATTCTGAAACTACACTTGATGAATGACCTCAGTACTGCCATTTATCAGAAAAATTGTCAAGTTTATGGTGCTTGCAAAACATAAAAATTTTGCTATTGTCCTATTCATCCTGCGTCCCAATCAACCCCACTCTCCCCTACTATAATCTAATACACATTAGAAAAATCATTAATAGTGAGATATTGAAAAATTTCAGTACCTTCTTATGTATTTTGTTCACATTTTGTAGAGATAGGGATTAGAAGAGTTTGATGTAAGAAGTGATTCTGCTACATTGTACTTTTACATTTCTCTTATGAGACATAAAAAATTAATAAAGCTCATTAATTAAAAATGTATACATTTATTACATCTTCGGACAATGCTTTAAATATGTATGTAGAGTGCTATTATATATGCATACAAATAAACCACATTCTATAAATTTTAGTTAAAAGGAATACCCGTACACGATTAATTGTTTATTACATTCTCTTTTTTTAGATATTGATGAATGCGCCGAAACATCAAACATTTGTCAACAGATTTGTAACAATGTGTGGGGCTCATATCAGTGTACTTGTCAAGCAGGATTTTCGCTAGGCCCGGACAACAGATCTTGCCAAGGTAAAGAAAGATTGTTGGCTTTTGCTTAGTTAATTATTTTTATTATTATTTCCAAAATAGTAAAAAGTTTGTTTTTAAAATTGCTTTTTGAAAATAATATACTGACATCATGATGATAATGAGATCTTATTTGCGAAATATAGGGAGGAAGTGGTCGAGTAGTGCGCGGTACAGGTAAATTTGGCCTGCACCTGACCTGCATAATAATTTTCGAACCGCACCCCGACCTAAACCCGCAGCTTCAGACCCAAAAATCCATCTGCGACCCGCATTGTTAAATTTATGTTACAGTTGACAGCAAAATTATTGAATTACACATCCACATTTTTAATGTATTTGTTTTTAGTTTGATCGCTAATTTTTATCAACTTCCTTTTTCATAAACAGAATAAGATTAAGATCATGACTCGACAAATATTTACTTAACAAAACAGTATTAGGTGCCCTTATTTTAAATAGGAATTATTGCTAGTGCTTCAATAATTTTGCTGCCGACTGTATATAAGAAATTGAATTAAAATTCTTAGTACACAAAAAACAATTATATTATTGAACAAATCTGTCAAATAATTAAATATGGTTAATTTAATATTACTGAAGTTTTGTTTATAATTAAATTAGTAATCTGTAATATAATTATAAAATTAGCATTATATTAAAAACTACTAATATAATCATAAACTTCAGTAATAACAAAATTTCTTATGTATGAAAATTTAAAAAATCCACTGTTAGAAATATTTTGACAGTATATAAAAATAGTAAAATAAAAAGGCAGATATACATTTGAAAGCGTATAATTTTGTTATGTAAAGTTTAAAATATTAAGTATTAATATTTATTCAACTGCAAGTAAATTCATGCTATGAGTTATGTTGCTTAGAAGTGTCATCTAAATTCTGCATTCAAAAAATTACGTTCATAAAAATATGTATATAAATATAGGGAAACGGCTACAGATCATGATGACATTAACAATATTTATTAAAACTCGAAGGGGACAATACATAACACTAAACATAGATATATTTTACGAGCGGAGATACCTTCTGTATCTCACACAACAGCTCGACGTCGACCGATGTGCGACCTGCGCGCGCATACAGTGAAAGGATGAAACAAACAGTGACGCAGTAACACGTGATAGCTGCGTACACGGTGACATCACACAGCGGAGATGATAGCCGAGAAATACAATTTCCCATATATATGTAAATAAATTCTTTGAAAATAAAATATTTTGCGAGTAGACTCATAGTTTTACCCGCGGGTCAAAAATTAATTTAAACTCCACCAACATCAGAACCACAATATGGATAACCCGTAGGTTACTGCGAATACCTGACCCGATGCAGGATTCTAAACGGGGGTTAATATGGAATAGTCAGGTGCAGGCCCTGACTAACGGCAGGGCATACGGGGCAAATGCCCTGGGCCCCCCTTCTGGAAGGGGCCCCTACAGGTGTATGCAGAATTTCTGCAACCTAAAGAGCTCTTATGCCACTGCAAGGGGGCCCCCAGAATAGGTTTGCCCCGGGGCTCCAGGTAGTCTAAGTCGGGCCCTGGTCAGGTGCTATGTAATACCGTTATATCTTACCTGTATGGAGCTACAACCTATCGCAAGCGCGCCAAACGCCTTCACTGGGCCTCAAATAAGAACAGTAGTACATCTTGAGTCAATGAGACGAGCAGTTTTTGTGTGAATAATTTCCAGATTCAGACTTTTTTGGAGGTATTACGATTACGAACTCTGTAATCTGTTTACGAAGCAGTAAAATGAGTGAAAATCTAGTGTCCTTTCCAGTAGGAGAGTTGAGCTACTTAGTAGTCTAATTACCTGCAGATGGCTGAGGATGATTTATTCTCCAAAAGGGTGATTCGGGTAATATGGAATATTAACAATTCTATATTATTTGCAATTTTCGTAAAACTTGATTGTCGATAATTTTTTCAATACTGTTTATTTTTAATAATAATTTCAAAATAAAATGTATAGATTGCAACCTTTCATTAATTTCTGCAAAATTACAACCTTATTTCATATTATCCTTTAAGAAAATGGATATTCCATATATTTACCTTCATAACTATTCGGTATTATTCGCTTGGTCCGTATTGTTCTAAAATAACTTTTGTTTCCTTAACTAAAAGTCTTGTATGTAAACTTTGTTTTTTGTAACATAGAACCATCAAAACACATTAACAACACTTGAAAGTTTGCAACAGTTGAATCCACAGTAGTAGTAAGCCGGGTTCTACGAGGGTCGGAAGTGACGTCATAGGAGGGGGGGAGGAGGGGGAGGAAACCGGAAATGACGTAACGGTTAAATGGTTGACTGGTTGCTTGATCGTGAAAGATGACGAAGGGGAGATTTTCTTAAAGGACAACACAGTGAATGGTTGGTTGGTTGCTTGATCGTGAAAGATGACGGGGGTAGAGTTTCTTTTTATCCGTTGGCAACTTGACTTCTTGTCAAGACATGTGACGGAGGGGAGAGTTTTCTTAAAGGGACAACACAGGATCCTAAAGAGAATGACGTCATCAACCGAAAAGAGGACAATGTAGTATATTTTTTAATTAATTTTTAATGAGTAGTTCATTAATCAATTTTAATAAGTAAATTTTATTATTTTATTGATTAGTAATTAATTATTTAACTGACTATATTAATAAGCTAGATTTTTTACAAAACGATATTGCACTGTAGGGGATTTGAACCCACCATCTATAGCATGCGAGACCAACGCGCTACCGACTGAGCTACGGAGACGTTACCCTGAGCTTTCTTCTTTATGTTTTCACCTCTTACGAGATAGGGGTGGGAAGAGGTTTTCCCCACATGGCTTTTAACTTCAAAGTATAGTCCAAGGAGATTGATAAATGACGTGATTTTCTCAAAATATTCATATGATATTGGTGATTTATTCATTTTTGTGAACATTTTTTTAAACAACTAGAAAATATTGTTCGAGATATTTCTTTCTTGAAAAAATATTAAAACAATCCCATTTTCTTAAAATTTTATTTACATTATTAATAATACGATCAGATTTTATTTTTTAAGCATGCAAAAAAAAGATTTTGCACATGTTCCTTATTTATTTTATGTTTTTATAAATTGCAAAACATATATATATATATATATATATATATATATATATATATATATATATATATAATTTATTATTATTTATTTATTTATTTATTTATTATTTTATTTTATTCATTTATTTTATTTATTTATTTATTTTTCTTTTTGAGAAAAAAATTGAATTCTTTTTCTGGAAAATTTATAAAAACAATTCAAAAAACTTATGTTTTAGTTATTTCTTTTCTAAAAAATTTAAAACAATTTTATTTTCTTACACTTTACTTACAATAGTAAAAATACTATCACATTTAATTTTAAAACATGCGAAATTTTTTTTAACAGTTATTCATTTTTTATTTTTAAGTTTAATAATAACAATAATTATAAAAAAAATTAAAAATTCTTTTTTTTTTTTTTTTTTTTTTTTTGTTAATTCTGTATTTTCTTCTTTCTGAAATTTTTAAACTTTTTTTATTTTTATTAATGTAACTGTTTTTAGGTTTAAAGAAATATTTTTTAAAAAATATTTCTCTTCTTTTTTCAGTTTGTTAATTCTATATTTTCTTTTTCTGAATTTTTTAAACTTGTTATTTTTAATTTTAATAATGTAACTGTTTTTAGATTTAATAAAATATTTTTTAAACATATCTCTTCTTTTGTTTGAGATTGTGAATTTTATATTTTCCTTTTGTGAATTTTTTTAACTTGTTATTATTATTATTATTATTATTTTTTTTTTTTTTTTTTTTTTTTATTCTTATTACTAATTTTTAAGTTAAAAAAAAATATTAAAAAAAAAAAAAATTCTTTCTTTTTTTATTTTATAAATTCTTTTATTTTTCTTTTAGTGAAAAAATATAACAAAAATTACTTATTATTACTATTTAAGGAAACTTAATTGTATTACTATAATTATTATTATCATTATTTAGCAATATAATGAGATTTTTTATGCAATGTTCTTTTTCAGTTTAAAAAATTATATTTTATCTTGTGAAAAACTTTTTAGTCATTTATTTATTTCTTTAATGTAACTGTATTTTCTTACTCGCAAATTTTCAAAAGAGTTATTATCATTTGATAATTTGGATCAAGTAAGGAATCTGTTTAATACTGTCATATTTTAAAAGATATTTTAAAGAAAAAATGTTGAATGTTCTATTTTAAGGAAATAAAATTTAACTTATGCATTATGCTAGATTTGCTGAGGGAAAAATTACATTGAGTGACTAAAATTATAATTGTAGTCCAATCTAAAACAGAATTCCACTCGGCATGTGTTGAACTAAGGGATTTTCTTATTACTATTATTATTAAATAAATTGTTTTTGTATTACTATATACCCATTATGATACTTTTTTCATCACACCACAATATAATTCATCATATCCACAAAACTTTCCATTATTTTCATATTACTTCTTAAATATATAAATCTACTGAAACAGACACCGAATCTTCCATAAGTTAATTAGTTTTAAAAATAGTTTATCTCTTTTTGGGAAAAAATGTATGACATCTTGTATTATTTACACATAACTACATCAATATTCGAAAATAATAATTTGAGAAATTTTCTTGTACATGACTGTTTTTCATAATTCTGATAGAAATTTATAAAAATGAATTACCTTACAATGACCACCTATATCACTAAAGTCTTCAAAACACAAATCTTCATTCATACACATGAAATATTTTCATTATCTTATCACCTTGTTGACAATTCGAGTTCATGCTATCCTTTTTATTCAAAAGCATGTTAACAATTTAAGCCATGACACTTACCTATGTTTGCATAAAGTTACAATTTAAATGCCCCATAGTTTTTACAATTATTTTTTAATAGTCAAAATAATAATAAAAGTGTTTGAAATTATTAGCTTTATAATTATACATTTTTAAAAATAACGAAGTTTTAGTACCATTTATAAACTGAAAATATATTGTGTTAACTTTCTTATACGATAAATAGTTTAAAAATAAATATTTACATAGTTTTTATATTTACGATAGTTTTATATACAATGATTCATTAAAAAAATATATAAGTTATAACTGATACCTTTTTATTAGAGCATGAATCTAACTAAATAACATTTATCTAATTTTTAAGCGATCAATAATAAAAAAGTGGCAGTACATTTTTTAAACAAACAGAACATTATATATGCATTCTTTAACTTATTAACTTAGACAACACATTCTGTTTATATTTGTACACATACATCATCTCATTTTGGATTTTAACTTAAATAAATAATGTTTATCACTGTTGTTTACAAAAGAAAAGAAATTCTACACATAAAAGTTCTAATTTATAAATATTTACTGATTAAAATAATTATATCTTATAATGAAAATCATCTTTCATAATGTTCATTAAAAAACTTAATAAAAATCCACAAAATTTTCTAAAAATAATTTTTTTCACATATACAAATAAAAAATATTTTACTATGTTATTATCTGTTTTGACAATTTTTTATGTCTGAGTGATATTATTTTAGCATAAAGGAATTTATATCAGATATGAGATTTGTTGGAACTTTCAGCATTTTTTGATAATTTTTCAGATATTTTGTTGTAGTAAAATTTATTTTATTTCTCATGCAAGCTGTCAGAAAACGCGATGCAATTTTTTATTTAATTTTTCTTATTACTTTTTCCTGTATGTGAGCATTCTACTTTCAAATATTTTCTAAGTTTATATATTGAAAATATGGTACCTTGCATGCGTTTCATTTCACTTGTGGGGAAAATCATCGAGTTTATTGAGAATATTAGAAAAATCGCACTATTTTAAAAATTTATGCACGGGTTGCGAAATTTTTACTCATTTCTTAATATCCGTTATATTCCATTTAGTATGTTTTATGGAAGATCATAATAGCACACTTACAATAGAAAAAATAGATATAGAGCACAAGAACTTTAATGACTTAAAAAAACCGCTTGTCACGAATCTTTTTTTCTTTTCACTTGAATTACATTTTAATTTTTAAAAAGTTTCTTTTAAAATAATTTTCTAATAATCTTAACATGAATTAAACACAATCGATTATTAATTTTTCCGGCAAATTAAATATTTTGAACAAAGTTGACTTTTATGAAAGTTTTGGCGTAACACCAAATGAAATTTCGAAATACTGTTTTTATAAAAAATACGCTAGATTACTAATAAAATCATCCAACCTATACAGAAAAACGCTATGAATTTTTTAAATTGTGAATAATATGAAAAATAATTTATTGTAAATTGTGTTTATATAACTTAGTTTGTAATGAAAATAAAACTTAAACTATTGCTTTATGCAATTTTATTATTATTATTATTAGTTATATTATTAAATATGGAAGATATTATTATTATTATTATTTTTTTTCAGAAAAAAATTTTTCATAAATTATATGCTCGAATGATGACCAAAAGCATAATATTTTAATGTGTCTTATAATTAGCTCTTTAACGAACGATAAATGTATATTACCTTAGATTTTCAAATATGTTTTTAAAAAAAAAACATTCAATCGCATTTATTTACTACACATTATTATAAATGCAAAGGGAATATATCTATCATTTATAGTCAGGATATTTTTTCTAAAGAATATTAACATAAACTAAAACATAATTTTTCACAAAGCCTTTTTGTCAAAAGATAAATTTACAAATAGTAATCTAATAAAGTAATTTTTTTCCATTAAAATGTCTCATAAATAATAATTATTTACAAAGCAGTTTTTATAATTTTGCATTTTAAAAATCTATATATGATATCGTGCGTACGTGTATGACTTTCATCATTGAAATAACGAAAGTTATTTTTAAATGCTTAAACTTCCAATATGATATTTCTAATAAGTTTAAAGAGTCGCATTTCATCTATTAAAATTAATAATAATTCAAATAGAATTATAAATACTCATACCCCAATTTTTTTCTTTATCCTATGACTCTGCATTTTAATGATTGGAAATCCATTAAGTGAATGGATTTTTTTACTTTTTTGAATAAAGTTTTAGAATAAATAAAACATTTTTTTATTTTTTTTTTTTATTTAATTTCTTGCGAAAAGTAAGTAAATATTTTATTTTATTTTTTAAATAAAATTAGAAAAATATATTATTTGATTTTTAAAATTACATTTGTATTTAAGTACTTATGAAAAGTACTATTTTCTGTTCACTTATTTAAATCCTTTGTTAATATTTATCCATGCAAAGCATTGTTTTTATCTCAAAATAAAAATGTTAGTTAATTGTGATCGTGACTGATTAGGAATGTAATAAAACCTTATCTCTCAAACGTACTATAATATTTTTTTTTTTAACAGACATGCATTTAAACAATTAAAACAAAAAAATTACTAAGTGCTATACTTCTAAAATACTACCTCTGTTTACTTGAAATTATAAAATAAATGCGATTGAATGTTTTTTTTTTAAAAACATATTTGAAAATCTAAGGTAATATACATTTATCGTTCGTTAAAGAGCTAATTATAAGACACATTAAAATATTATGCTTTTGGTCATCATTCGAGCATATAATTTATGAAAAATTTTTTTCTGAAAAAAAATAATAATAATAATAATATCTTCCATATTTAATAATATAACTAATAATAATAATAATAAAATTGCATAAAGCAATAGTTTAAGTTTTATTTTCATTACAAACTAAGTTATATAAACACAATTTACAATAAATTATTTTTCATATTATTCACAATTTAAAAAATTCATAGCGTTTTTCTGTATAGGTTGGATGATTTTATTAGTAATCTAGCGTATTTTTTATAAAAACAGTATTTCGAAATTTCATTTGGTGTTACGCCAAAACTTTCATAAAAGTCAACTTTGTTCAAAATATTTAATTTGCCGGAAAAATTAATAATCGATTGTGTTTAATTCATGTTAAGATTATTAGAAAATTATTTTAAAAGAAACTTTTTAAAAATTAAAATGTAATTCAAGTGAAAAGAAAAAAAGATTCGTGACAAGCGGTTTTTTTAAGTCATTAAAGTTCTTGTGCTCTATATCTATTTTTTCTATTGTAAGTGTGCTATTATGATCTTCCATAAAACATACTAAATGGAATATAACGGATATTAAGAAATGAGTAAAAATTTCGCAACCCGTGCATAAATTTTTAAAATAGTGCGATTTTTCTAATATTCTCAATAAACTCGATGATTTTCCCCACAAGTGAAATGAAACGCATGCAAGGTACCATATTTTCAATATATAAACTTAGAAAATATTTGAAAGTAGAATGCTCACATACAGGAAAAAGTAATAAGAAAAATTAAATAAAAAATTGCATCGCGTTTTCTGACAGCTTGCATGAGAAATAAAATAAATTTTACTACAACAAAATATCTGAAAAATTATCAAAAAATGCTGAAAGTTCCAACAAATCTCATATCTGATATAAATTCCTTTATGCTAAAATAATATCACTCAGACATAAAAAATTGTCAAAACAGATAATAACATAGTAAAATATTTTTTATTTGTATATGTGAAAAAAATTATTTTTAGAAAATTTTGTGGATTTTTATTAAGTTTTTTAATGAACATTATGAAAGATGATTTTCATTATAAGATATAATTATTTTAATCAGTAAATATTTATAAATTAGAACTTTTATGTGTAGAATTTCTTTTCTTTTGTAAACAACAGTGATAAACATTATTTATTTAAGTTAAAATCCAAAATGAGATGATGTATGTGTACAAATATAAACAGAATGTGTTGTCTAAGTTAATAAGTTAAAGAATGCATATATAATGTTCTGTTTGTTTAAAAAATGTACTGCCACTTTTTTATTATTGATCGCTTAAAAATTAGATAAATGTTATTTAGTTAGATTCATGCTCTAATAAAAAGGTATCAGTTATAACTTATATATTTTTTTAATGAATCATTGTATATAAAACTATCGTAAATATAAAAACTATGTAAATATTTATTTTTAAACTATTTATCGTATAAGAAAGTTAACACAATATATTTTCAGTTTATAAATGGTACTAAAACTTCGTTATTTTTAAAAATGTATAATTATAAAGCTAATAATTTCAAACACTTTTATTATTATTTTGACTATTAAAAAATAATTGTAAAAACTATGGGGCATTTAAATTGTAACTTTATGCAAACATAGGTAAGTGTCATGGCTTAAATTGTTAACATGCTTTTGAATAAAAAGGATAGCATGAACTCGAATTGTCAACAAGGTGATAAGATAATGAAAATATTTCATGTGTATGAATGAAGATTTGTGTTTTGAAGACTTTAGTGATATAGGTGGTCATTGTAAGGTAATTCATTTTTATAAATTTCTATCAGAATTATGAAAAACAGTCATGTACAAGAAAATTTCTCAAATTATTATTTTCGAATATTGATGTAGTTATGTGTAAATAATACAAGATGTCATACATTTTTTCCCAAAAAGAGATAAACTATTTTTAAAACTAATTAACTTATGGAAGATTCGGTGTCTGTTTCAGTAGATTTATATATTTAAGAAGTAATATGAAAATAATGGAAAGTTTTGTGGATATGATGAATTATATTGTGGTGTGATGAAAAAAGTATCATAATGGGTATATAGTAATACAAAAACAATTTATTTAATAATAATAGTAATAAGAAAATCCCTTAGTTCAACACATGCCGAGTGGAATTCTGTTTTAGATTGGACTACAATTATAATTTTAGTCACTCAATGTAATTTTTCCCTCAGCAAATCTAGCATAATGCATAAGTTAAATTTTATTTCCTTAAAATAGAACATTCAACATTTTTTCTTTAAAATATCTTTTAAAATATGACAGTATTAAACAGATTCCTTACTTGATCCAAATTATCAAATGATAATAACTCTTTTGAAAATTTGCGAGTAAGAAAATACAGTTACATTAAAGAAATAAATAAATGACTAAAAAGTTTTTCACAAGATAAAATATAATTTTTTAAACTGAAAAAGAACATTGCATAAAAAATCTCATTATATTGCTAAATAATGATAATAATAATTATAGTAATACAATTAAGTTTCCTTAAATAGTAATAATAAGTAATTTTTGTTATATTTTTTCACTAAAAGAAAAATAAAAGAATTTATAAAATAAAAAAAGAAAGAATTTTTTTTTTTTTTAATATTTTTTTTTAACTTAAAAATTAGTAATAAGAATAAAAATAAAAATAAAAAAAAAAAAAAAAAAAAAAATAATAATAATAACAAGTTAAAAAAATTCACAAAAGGAAAATATAAAATTCACAATCTCAAACAAAAGAAGAGATATGTTTAAAAAATATTTTATTAAATCTAAAAACAGTTACATTATTAAAATTAAAAATAACAAGTTTAAAAAATTCAGAAAAAGAAAATATAGAATTAACAAACTGAAAAAAGAAGAGAAATATTTTTTAAAAAATATTTCTTTAAACCTAAAAACAGTTACATTAATAAAAATAAAAAAAGTTTAAAAATTTCAGAAAGAAGAAAATACAGAATTAACAAAAAAAAAAAAAAAAAAAAAAAAAGAATTTTTAATTTTTTTTATAATTATTGTTATTATTAAACTTAAAAATAAAAAATGAATAACTGTTAAAAAAAATTTCGCATGTTTTAAAATTAAATGTGATAGTATTTTTACTATTGTAAGTAAAGTGTAAGAAAATAAAATTGTTTTAAATTTTTTAGAAAAGAAATAACTAAAACATAAGTTTTTTGAATTGTTTTTATAAATTTTCCAGAAAAAGAATTCAATTTTTTTCTCAAAAAGAAAAATAAATAAATAAATAAAATAAAATGAAATAAAATAAAATAAATGAATAAAATAAAATAATAAATAAATAAATAAATAAATAATAATAAATTATATATATATATATATATGTTTTGCAATTTATAAAAACATAAAATAAATAAGGAACATGTGCAAAATCTTTTTTTTGCATGCTTAAAAAATAAAATCTGATCGTATTATTAATAATGTAAATAAAATTTTAAGAAAATGGGATTGTTTTAATATTTTTTCAAGAAAGAAATATCTCGAACAATATTTTCTAGTTGTTTAAAAAAATGTTCACAAAAATGAATAAATCACCAATATCATATGAATATTTTGAGAAAATCACGTCATTTATCAATCTCCTTGGACTATACTTTGAAGTTAAAAGCCATGTGGGGAAAACCTCTTCCCACCCCTATCTCGTAAGAGGTGAAAACATAAAGAAGAAAGCTCAGGGTAACGTCTCCGTAGCTCAGTCGGTAGCGCGTTGGTCTCGCATGCTATAGATGGTGGGTTCAAATCCCCTACAGTGCAATATCGTTTTGTAAAAAATCTAGCTTATTAATATAGTCAGTTAAATAATTAATTACTAATCAATAAAATAATAAAATTTACTTATTAAAATTGATTAATGAACTACTCATTAAAAATTAATTAAAAAATATACTACATTGTCCTCTTTTCGGTTGATGACGTCATTCTCTTTAGGATCCTGTGTTGTCCCTTTAAGAAAACTCTCCCCTCCGTCACATGTCTTGACAAGAAGTCAAGTTGCCAACGGATAAAAAGAAACTCTACCCCCGTCATCTTTCACGATCAAGCAACCAACCAACCATTCACTGTGTTGTCCTTTAAGAAAATCTCCCCTTCGTCATCTTTCACGATCAAGCAACCAGTCAACCATTCAACCGTTACGTCATTTCCGGTTTCCTCCCCCTCCTCCCCCCCTCCTATGACGTCACTTCCGACCCTCGTAGAACCCGGCTTACTACTCACAGTGATCTAAAATACTTCAATTTTTATGAAATGGTATTCCATATTCACCTACTTTCCCCTATATCAATTGATAATTGAGATCCGATATGTCAACACTTTTTGAAAATATTTCTTTATTCGAAATAAATAAATATATATTTTTCCTCAAAAATCTTATGTACTTACTGTCATTCACTACGGTATGTTTGTGAATCTCAAGCTAATAAAAAATGCGCCACCATTTTAAGGTAAATATCAGCTTTTTCATCTATGTCTCCATGGCTTAGGTGGTTAGAGCCCCATGTTAGTAACGCGGTGGTCGAGTGTTCGATACCCGGAAGGTCCGGAGTGTTAATTTTAGCAGATAAATTAGCAGAAAAGATGTCAATTGATAAAAGAAAATTTTTCGTTGACTACACAGTATCCTAAGAATTTTTGAAGAGTTATTTTAAGAAGCCTTTTTTTATGTTCGAATGCTGAAATTTAAAGCAAAAATTTAGTATTCAAACATAAAAATGTTTTATAAAAATTAACTCATCGATAAATTCACAAAGTAGTACACAAACATGTTATTTTTTTTTTTTTTTTTTTTTTTTTTTTAACTGAAAATTAAAAAATTGTTTGCAGGGAGCAGTATTTTTATACTTCTAAAACAATTATGCAGTTATTTACAAAAAAAAAAGTTTTTATGCATATTTACGTTTGTAATGACCGATAGATGGCACAACCAGAGCAATAATTAACAGCCAATCATAGCAATGCATCAGTCAATGGAAGTCTGCAATATATTTTTTTTTTTTTTTTTGTATTAAGGTGAAATTTATCATTTCACCTTAATACAAAAAAATTTGCAAAATCATAACTTCGAAAAGATTTATATGATATGATACATTAAGAATTTGGGCTTTAAAAGTTTTTTTAAATAGATTATTTTCATGTGTGCTTGGAAATAATATTCGATAAGTCGATAAATTTGCAATAAAATCATATCAACTCAAATAAATCATTTTGAAGTATTTACAGGTATAAATTTGCTTACGTGTATTTAATATATAGATAAACTAGCAGGCTTTGCCCGCTTCGCTGGACATTGAACTTAAATGAGTTGTCAAAATGCCATATCTTTATTAATAACCTAAGTTCTCGCTGTGATTGGTAGAGGTTTTCTCGCTCCCAATGTGAAGAGTCTGGGTCCCCACTGTCTTCGGCACAACTTACCCACTTCTTACTTCCCCACCCTCAGCGGGTGAGTTCGAAGTTTTGCAAAATCCCACTAATGTACATAATGCGTACACTTAATCAATATCCATACACCAAAATTCGCCATTCTAAGATAATTCTAAGCGAATTCAAACGGAAAAACATGTTTTTACACATGTTTATTGCCCTCCGACTCCGAGAAGGGGGGGGGGGGGAATTTCAAATTTCGTGAAATGCAGTTACAATAAGTCCCGGATGCATACAAATAATTTACACACCAAATTTCGTGACCACAGAAGTCTTTAATAGACAGTATTGTAAATAAATAAATACAAGAAGCACAGCTTAAGTACCGGAGCCCTTTGGTGACTTTAAATATTTTAAGCCATTTTTGCGATGAACTGAATTGGCTATGTCAATTGTGCAATTAAAGATCTTGGCGAGAAACGTCCGAGCTACTTCGATGCCAAATTTCAAATTTTGCCAAAGGGATCCAATACTAAAGCTGTTCCATATCGAATCTGGGTTGAAAACGGAAAAAGGGTAAAATAAATTAGAAATATCATACCTATATTTATAAATTTGATACCGAATGAAAGGGGCGATTTTGCTGAATCCAGGGGTTCAAACAGTTTTTCGATGCGACAATTAGATTTTTAAAAAATAACTAAAGTATGAAATTTAAGTGGCAACGGAAAAACGGATAAAGGGAAAAATAAATTAGAAATATCAGACCTATCATTACAAATTCAGTACCAAATAAAAGAGGTGATTTTTCTGAATCCTGGGGTATAAACAGTTTTTCGATACGACAATTAGATTTTTTAAAATTAACTAAAGTATGAAACTTAAATGGCAATACTTCATTTCAATCTTTTCATAATTTGTAGTGCGAATCACGCGAATAAAAAAGTCTTTAACTTAAAAATTTATTTTTATATTTTGTTTTTCCATTCAAAGTGTTTTAGTGAAAAAATATTTATGGCGCATGCGCAGGCGTTTTTTACCCACAATTTAAACACTAATCATAATTTTAAAAATTTCTATAGATATAATTTCAAGTTGGGTGAAGGCCTAAGTTTCTGCCAAGCGTCGTTGAATTCCGTCCAGCCGTTCTCGAGTGATGCCCGGACAAACGTGGTTTAGTCTTTTACCCCCTAGGGGGGAACGGGGGGGAATTTCTGCAAAGTTGCTAGATATAATTTTAAGTTGGGTGAAGACCTAAATTCCTGCCAAGCGCCGTTGAATTCCGTCCAGCCGTTCTCAAGTGATGCCCGGACAAAAAAAAGCGACATTCAGACACGATGACACACACACACACACACACACACACACACACACACACACACACACACACAGGCAAAATTTTCTGAAGTCATTTTCGGCTTTCATGGGGTGTGAAACGTGAAGATATCGCAAAATTTTTCGATTCCGACAAATTTACAGACAAAAGTCTGATTTTATTAATATAGATAATGGATGATTGGAATAATCTGTTTTTTCCTCCCTATTTAGAGCTAAGTGAAGCTAAAGAAAAAAATAATAATTAGTAGTAAAATCAATTTTTAATATAATACATGCAATATATTTTAGTGTATTTCATACATTTTAGTATTTATACATTTAGTACATTTTAGTATTGTACCAAAACCTTTCTTAAAATTTCCAAATATCTACAACTTTTTATGTATTTTTTTAACAAAATTAATAAACAAACAAGTAATATAATTGTAGAATTTCTCTTTTCTTTTTTAAAAACTATGGGTTTTTCCCAGTTAAACTCTGTCAGAGTATTTTACATGAAAAACATTTAAAGTCATTTAAATACTTTTTTATATGACTAATGATTTATTTAGTGGAATTAATTGAAAACTAATTTCTTCCAGATATCGATGAATGTAAGACCTATGAAGGGCATGGGGATCTCTGCATTGGATATTGTGTCAATGAGCCCGGCTCGTTTTCGTGTTCTTGTCCTCCAGGATATAGATTATCATCGGATAAAAGGACTTGCCAAGGTAAAAATTTATTTATTTATTTTTAACATCTGAAAATTCCATAAAACAAGAATCAAGTAATACAACTTAGAAATTTTGATGAATTTTAATTTAAAGGTTTATACAAGTACTCCATATTTTGAAGTTGAAGGTTATGGAAATAAATTCGATAGATATAAGTTTCGATCTGTGGAAACGGGGCTCTGTACGCGCATCTAATAATAGTTAATTATATGAGGGGAAAAAAAACCTGCTGATAAATTATACTATCAGTAATTATGATTTTAAAGATTCTTAAATTTTAGGAAAAATAACTAATGGTAAAAAATTACTTTACTTCAGATTTGGCAAACTATACTTAAAAGAAATTCTTCTGATGTAAATATAAATCAATTTAAAGTAATATGCAACATTAAAAAAATAATAATAATAATAATAAGATAAAATCTATAGATTTAAATAAGAACCATACGTATCCCAATTAAAATTGCACACAATTTAAAAAAAAAGTCTGTTAATTTTTACACACACACATATGTATATTTATAAAATATTTAAATTAATGATTATTTTAAAATTATTCTTCATGAATATACTTGATAAATATCATACAATTTACAAAAAGTGTACAATTTATTGAAATAAGAAACACCGAAACATTGGGGGTTCAATGATGTAGATGCAGACAGTTGTTTCCTGTCCAAATAATTTGGAGCTAATCATCATCAGGAGAGAAAATATAGGCTTAATTGCAGCATGAAAGGGCAATGTACTTGTTTCTTCTTTAGTATACAACAGCTAACTGTAGTAAATATGAAAATCAATTTTTATTAAATACACATTTCTTAAAAAAAAAAAAAAAAAAGAAAAAAAAGAAAAGAAAGAAAAGAAAAGAAAAGAAAAAGAACAGAAAAAGAAGAAGTTTAAAAATCATCAAAAATTTCATAAGTTCATAAAAGAGACTCAAACTAATATACATAAAATAATAATAATAATAATAATAATAATAATAATAACAGCTAATTCTTAACTGTTTGTCAGTTAATGTTATAATTTAATTACATGTCGTGAAAGCATTTATTTATTAATACTTTGCATATATTTTTATTCCAATATAAACATTTTCTTTAACTATTAAAGCTTATATTAGATTTCGAAAGTTAAACTTGTGGCTTCATTTGTTGCTTCTAGATATTGACGAATGTCAGGAGCAGAATGTATGCAACGGAGACAAGCAAGTTTGCTTGAATACTCGTGGTGGTTTCAAATGCAACCGGTTTTCATGTCCGCCTAATTACGTCAGAGACAAAGACCATAGAAAGTAAGTAATTATATTTTTATGTAAAAAATAAAAAACGTGAAAGATCTTAATTCTGGCTGATTTATTCTAAACCTTTATAACTCAACTGTACCTTAAAATCCCATTACATTAAATATTTCATATAATCGAATCTATGGAAGTAATGTCGAAGGTCAAACGTGTATGCACAACACTTTAATCCCATTGTATTGCACTATACTAGACGATACATGAAGCCGTTTTTGTTTGCAGTTTCTCACTGTCATTTCTCACTGTCTTCAGCTGCTTTATAATTATTTATATATTAACTCAAAAATCTACCAACAATTTTGGATAAATATAAGATTAATGAAAAATAAGTACTTTTTTATCAAATTTTTTAAGGTTCTGTCTTGTTTCTGACCCCTTTGAACAGACGATATACATTAAAGTACCTCCTCATTAAATCTTCATTAATTACTATAATTAAGTGATATGCATATTTTTATCTTTTCTTTCTTTCTTTTTTCTTTTTTTTTAAATTCATATTTGCCAACTAAAAAATACGTTCGAGATACAATTTTTGTACATACGTTTAAGGTCCTGTCTTGTTTTTGACCTCTTTGAACAAACGATACACTAAAGTACCTGCTCATTAAATCTTCATCAATTCCTATAGTTAAATGATATGCATATTTTTATCGTTTATATTTTTTAAAATCCATATAAGCTAATAAAAAAACACGTTCGAAATATATATATATATATATTTAATACACATTTAAGGTTTTGTCTTGTTTTTTTTTACCTCTTTGAACAAAATATACGCTAAAATATAGCTTCATTAAATTATTATTATTATTAATTACTATAGTTAAGTGATATGGATATTTTTATTGTTTATATTTTTAAAAATTCATATTAGCTAACAAAAAAAAAAAAGTTCGAAATTAACGTTCGAAATACATTTTTTGTACATATATTTAAGGGATATGGATATTTTTATCGTTTATATTTTTAAAATTCATATTAGCTAACAAAAAAAAAAAAAAAAAAAAAAAAAAAAGCTCGAAATTAACGTTCGAAATACATTTTTTGTACATATATTTAAGGTTGTGTCTTGTTTTTGACCTCTTTGAACAAACGATACACTAAAGTACCTGTTCATTAAATCTTCATCAATTCCTATAGTTAAATGTTATGCATATTTTTATCGTTTATATATTTTAAAATTCATATTAGCTAACTAAAAAATACGTTCGAAATACTTTTTTTTTTTTTTGTATATACATTTAAAGTTTTGTCTTGTTTTTTACATCTTTGAACAAAATATACTCTAAAATACCGCTTCATTATTTTTTTATTAATTACTATAGTTAAATGATATGGATATTTGTAATCATTTATATTTTTAAAAATCCATATTACCTAACTAAAAAATATGTTCGAAATCCAATTTTTGTATATACATTTAAGGTCCTGTCTTGTTTTTGACCTCTTTGAATAAAATACGCACTAAAGTACCGCTTCATTAAATCTTCATTAATTACTATAATTAAGTGATATGCATATTTTTATCATTTATATTTTTAAAAATTCATATTAGCTAACTAAAAAATATGCTTGAAATACATCTTTTATTTCTTTCATAATTTGGGACATAAAGTGATTGGTTTTAGTGTTTTAAATACTCTACGATTTGATTGTACAAATTCCAAAATATCTTTACAAATTTCATCTTAAAAAGAACACGATCCATCGCATTTGCTCGGCCAATATTCGATTCTTTGAAATCTGCTTGAATAATAATATGGACAAGTCTTTTTCAGAAGTATCTAAGACCAGTTTTCAACGAGGAAAAATTCACCGAAAGTAGATATCGGGCCGATATCAAATCACAATTAAAATCACATCTCTCCTTCAGATTTTGACCGAATCAATTTCTAAAATTCATTTAATGACGATTATTGGATTCATTTAACATCGATGAGAGGTTTCGGATGAATTCCAGATGAGATTAATCCTTCTCGATAAGATTCCGATTATCGGCCACTTATAAATTTTTCGATATCGATAACAGGCTATTCAATGGCCAATTATATTTTGCTGCTAGGAAAAAATAATTACACCCGTTTAAATGATTCAAAATGGGATTCAAATTAACTGCATATGAAAACTTCTTTTTAATGGATTAGAACCTAAAACATTTTTCCGAGTCTAAAAGTGAGTAAAAATATCACTGAAGTTGGAGGTTAAAGTCAGAGACAATTTGCACAGTACTGGTTTTTGGATGATTAGATGATTTATTTTCTAAATACAGTTTGACCTGTATTTAACAAAGTTGTTAAATCAAGGGGGGGGGGGGGGGAATCTTCAAATGGGAAATTTGCTAAATGGGAATTATCTTTTATAGTACTTTAATCTATGTAAAGGCAAATGTTTAATTCATGGACATTAAATATAATGTAAAATTATTTAAATTTACTTATATTTTTTCTACATTGCATTTACTCGTTGCAAATATATATATTTTTTTCAATTAATAAAACAATATGTTCACCAGAAACATACTTTATTATTATTATTAATACTATTTAAAAATATAGTATGGAGAAAATTATGTTCTTTCAATGATTATATTACCATATTTTTAATAGATAAGTAATTTCATCGTATACGCCCTTAATTTTAATAATAAAAAAATCTATTAATTTCGTCAGTGTTCTTTGTTTGAAAGATATTTTCTCTCATAATATGTATCGCATTTTTTATTTTTTTTTCCTAAGCAATATTTTAAAAACTTTTCAATGAATATTTTCTTCAATCCCCGTCGAATTGTTTAAAAAATTTTTAATATATCATAAGTTTGGTTTATTTCAGCATTATGATAATTTGAATTTCCATTTTCATGGCAATATTTTGTTTTGCTGCTTTTATCCACTGTACAAAATAGCCAATTCAGGAGTAGTTTACGCGATCTCCATTTCAGAAATAAATAAATAAAAAATCTTGGAAAATCTAGTTTTAATTCATTGAATGTCATAAAATGTGTAGAAAGAAAGGAAGAAAGGAATATTTTGCGGAACAGAACGAAAAAAAAAAAAAAAAAAAAAAAATTGGGTTACAAGAAAAGTTTCGTTAAACAAAGAAGGCACTTCGCTACTTGGAGTTTATTTTACAAAGGAATTCTTACAATATTCTTACTTTGAAATAAAGTTTATAAAAGGGAGAAAATCGCAAAATAGTGGTTCATTAAATAGAAGTCCGATTGTACTTCTTAAGGTTTTCAGCCAATATTTACGGATTTGCTTCTATAAGCAACATTAAAGTGAATTTATATGTAACAAAAGTTTTCTAACATTTAAAAGCCATTTAGAAAGAAAACGTATAGGTGATGTATACGCAATGATAATCTATAATGGTATAAAAATTAAATGCTTGATCGCTACGAATTTCAATGTATATTTCTTTTCTCTTTTTAAAAGTGAAGAAGAAGAGCATCAGAATGGAAATTATATAAGCTATTTGTTAATGAATAAAAATATATGTATATTCGTGTTAACAGACAATCGTTAATCTAGACAAAATTAACTATAAAATTACTAAACAAAATATTTTAACCTTTTCCTATATTTTCGTAAAAGTCTAATTGTAAGCACGCATTTTGTTCTTATTCTTATTCATATGCTTCTTATTGTTACAGCTTTATTTTCTTATTTTTTGTCTCTGTTTCTACTCGATTTATTCTCTTGTTAGAAAATGTTTATCATAGTTTATCATTCAAATTACTTTTTTTTTTTTTTTATGAAGTTCACTTACACTTTAAATATCGTTTGGTGCTATCTCGTAGAACTCCTCCCTCCCCAAATTAATTTTAAAAAGTATTAATGCCAAAATATTTTGTCTTAAAGATAATAAATAATATGTAAATTATAGATGTACCTTTAGTGAACGAAAATTTCTAAACATGACTCAGCTGTAATCAAACCTGTTATGAAAGATCATTAAAAAAAATAATAAAATAAATAAATAAATAAATAAAACATGCATGGTGACATTTATTTTAAACATTTGTACCAAAAACTTTTAATTTTTCATTAAAATTGTTTCCTAAAGTTAAATGAAAAAAAATATTCTTAAAACTGAGCAGAAATATGCTATTTTAGGAGGGAAAGGTTATGAAATGAAAGAAATCTGCATAAATCTTTTTGTCTAAATAATATATTTGATTACACTATTTTATTTCAGAAAATATTTATATATATTTTGAATGCTTTTATCTTATGTATAATAATTTAACATTTTTTTAGTAGTAATCCTACAAGAACAAAAATATCAAGTTATATATATATATATATATATATAACTTTATTTTACTGCTTATTATAAATAATTTTATCTTAATTTTAAATGAAGAATTATAAACTCTTAAGTAAATCAAAATTTGTATAAATATGATGGTTTATTTTACTTAGAAAAATACTATTAAATACGTTTAACTTTATTATATATATTTTGCAAATTATAAATAAATTATAGGTAAATTTTCTCAATGAAGTTTCTTAAATTATTATTTTTTACTTTGGATAAATTTATTTATTTATTTGCTTTTCACAAGATATCTGAATATTAATGTTAACGGCAAATTTATTACTATTCATTTAGGAGACTTTTTATGTACTAAGTCATTGGTGTAATGTTACTTTTCTTTACGTCGTATGAGAAGAGATAAAAATCTTAATTTATTGCTTTAAATATTATAAGGTTTTAAATTGGTCTTTAATTTAAATTAGTTTTCGACAACCTTTTAAATTACACTTTGGTTAACAATTATCTCAAATAAGAACAGAATTATTTTATATTCACAGAAATATTTTTAATAATATTTGTATTTGGCTCAAACATTTCCCTGGAGTTATAGAATCCACCAGTTGAGAGAATAGTGTTTAAATTTTGTCATAAATTAAATTTAAATAAATACTGAATAAATTACATTATTTTTTATGTGCAGTGAGTTAGATAAAGTGATCAATAATTAAAAAAAAAAAAAAAAAAAGAGAGAGAGAGAGACCAGAAAATTTGCATACAACATATTGATATTTACACATAATGATAGATACACATATTGATACAACATATACGATAGATACAACATATTGATGGATACACATATTAATATTTTTCGTTGCACACATTATTAAAATAGGTAATGTGCTTTTTATTTTTATTTTTTTAATTCTACAGTTATGCAACTTTTTATATATTCTCAAAACTGAAATGCACGTATATATATATATATATATATATATATATATATATATATATATATATATATATACATACATATACATGTATTATATTAAAAAAAAAAGAAGAAGAAGAAGCTATTTCGTATAAACCAGTTTTTGATCTAATCCAGTTTGAAAAATTATATACACATGTTTTGCTCGCTTTCATGTAAATTAAAATCACATAAATTAATAAGTAAATGAATAAATGTTCATTAAATTTGAGTTTGCATCATACACTAGTGAGAATAGGAAAACAGTTTCTTAATAATAAACTGAGAATTTTTTATTGCTGGTAAGCAATTAATTTCAAACTATTGTACAATAATTGCAGAAACAGATACATTACTTTGATGTGGTAAATAAAATGGTTAAAGCTATAAGGTTATGACATAATCACATTATCTTAAATATTTAGAAAGGGGCGTTTTTGTACCATAATTAGTCCTTGCTTAACAATGATTGTATTGTATTTAAGTTTTAGGCATAAGTACAGACGTGAAGTAATAATAATAATAATAAATAAATAAAATTTATGACGAGTGGAGTTTCATATTTGCTCAGTTTCAGAGCAAGATGATAAATTATAAGATATATAAATACAAAATAATTTTTAATTCAATTTTAGGTTTTAAGTTAACTTTTTAATATTTTAATAAATATAATAAATTTAACAGTAAAAAATGTATCAGATAAAAAAGAAGTATTTGTGGCATGTTTCATGATATTTATCGATTTATGCAGATTTCTCACAATTCATTGCCTTTCTCTTACAGTCGGTGCAAAAAGGCTATCCAAGAGTGTCCCTTCAACGATGTGGAATGTCTGAACGAACCCAAATCATTCTCCTACAATTACATCACATTCGTGTCCAACATACGCATACCTTACTCAGGACAACTGGACTTGTTCACCATGAGAGGCCCTAGGACATCTATAACCACCGTCGAATTTAATTTGCAGTTGAAAGACGCGAGAGCTCCCTCTGGAATTACTCTAGCAACCAGGGACTTCTTTCATCTCAGAAGAACCGCATATAACGAAGCCATGGTTTCTTTGATAAAAAGCATACAGGGTCCCCAAGAAATTGAACTGGACCTTATACTCAAGATGTACCACAACGGAAAGTTTGCTGGAAATGCGGTGGCTAAAATTTTCATTTTTGTGTCGGAGCATAAATTTTAAAAGAATGTGAAATTTTTCAAACAGTATTTTCTTTTTTTCAGGGACGTTCAAATAAGTATTGTTTCTAAAGTATGAACAATAACTGATGTAAGGAACATAAAGATATGTGCTATCTTTAAAACTTGATGGGCAAAACTTATTGCAAAAGAAAACTGAAATCGGTAAAATAAAGATATCATATGGCTGTTTCATAATTCTACTAAGCCGATATTTTCTTACTATATAATTTAAAAATTTAGCGATTCAAGAAAGCATCAAAAAGCAACACACAGCTTCCTGTAACCAGGGCCCGACTATGCTTTTTGAAGACCCGGGGCACTGATGCTATTTGGAGGCCCCCTTACCCTGCTCTCTAAAGAGCTCGCCAAAAGGAACCCTTCTCAAAAACAAAAATAAAATAAATAAATAAAAATAGTTCATTTTTTAAATTTTTCCTTCAATTATACATTCTATTTCCTGCTTTTTTTAAGCAATCTATAATAAAATCATTAGTTTTATTTTCAAGACAAACGAAAACTCAATGTTTAGGAAATTAGTCGCAAAATTTAATAACTGTTTAAGCTCTAATAAAATATAGAATAAAAATTTTATCAATTTTTGTTTTTAATAGACATATAATGAAAAAAATTGTACTATTATTGCTTCTCATTTTTTGGAAATGAGGCCCCCTAAATTTGGAGGCCCTGGGCCAGTGCCCCGTGTGCCCGTGCCATAATCTGGCCCTGCCTGTAACACAGGTTCAGGTTTAAGAAATCGTACTTTGCTTTTTTTTTTCACTGCGTTGGATGTCTCTAATATGTTTTGATACGATAAATTGAAAAATGATTGTGTTTTCTTGGTAACATGAAAGGAATTTTTACAAAGAATGAGGATCGGAAGAATTCTGACAAAAGCTATAACAGATTCGAAACAATTTATGAATATAATACACTAAATAGATTATTATTTACATACTAGCAAACCCGTTCGAAATTTTCGCACTTTATTCCTTTTCTTATTTACCTTTAAAATTTGAAACTCATAAATATTATACCAATTTCAACCCCTAATTAAAATTTTAATTTACCGGAAGCCAAATTATTATTATAACCAAATAAATATTGTGCAATAGTGAAACTAGAATCATTTAAAGAAATGTTTCAAAATAAAATTCATGGTTGACGACCCAGATTTCATACTTCCACAATCAGTACCGTTTTAGTAAATGATTCCTTTTAAATGATGACTCCATGACTCTTTTTAAATTTTTATCGCCAAGAGTCCGATGACATTTTATTTATTTTGGCATAATTTTTGTTAAAAGAAAAAAAATCTTTTTTGATTATACTTTTTATCATTACGTTTTTTAGTCAATTTATGATAATGATTCATATTCTGTATATATTTTTAAAATAATGCTAGGTTAAAAGTGACCCTTGCAAAGGTTCTGAAGAAGCAACTTTTAAAAATACATTTTTCCATAAAATAATGTCATCAAACAAAGTCATTTTTTCTTATTAGTTCACTGAGCTGAGTCCGCGTGCTTTTGTTAATTTTTAAATATTATTTTTTTGTTCTCGCGTATTTTATTAATTTCACCACTATCGTATCGTTTCTACAAAAAAAAAAAAAAAAAAAAAAAGAAAAGAAAAATTGTAACTGGTCCACGTTAGCGAAATATTATATAGATTGTCTTTTAAATGTGTTTCTATACATCAAAGCTCCCTTTAGAGCATTTTACTTTGTGCACAGTTTGAGGATCTTGAAAGGTTAGGGGGGGGGGGGGGGAGATTCTGTATGTAGCATCCAACTGTAATCTGCTAACATGTTAACACTCCCTGACACCTCCTCTACAATTTTTTTTTTTTTTAAATGTCTTGATGAAATAGCTTGCCTTGTTCTTCACCCATATTACACAGATTTTAAAGAAAAAATTTAAATTGGACTTGAAAAAATGGAACTTTAAGCTCAAAAAATCCCATTTTTTGTCAAAACTGTATGTGATGGAATTTTTTGAATAGTCTTTCCTTAATCAGAAACCAAAAATACACCAGAAAAACACATCATCTTGAGGAAAAATATTTCACCGTCGACGTGTGTAATGAGCATATACATCCTTGCTATTATTTCTTTACTTCTCTTTCTGAGCTTTAAATTTGTAGAATTCCCTCTGTGTGCTTATATAGGTGTTCCATGAACTCTTAGTGTTATAAACAGGGCCTGATTACCCAAAGGCTTGGAAAGCACAAGCTTACCCTCTAAAATTTAAGAGGGGCCCCAAAAATGACTAAAAACAGGGTCTTGAATTTTCTGTTTTATATTTTCATACTGAGATTGAATTTTTCTGAGAAAATTCGCCTAAAGCAAGATAAAGTACTCACTATTTCGGGAAAAATCTAGTATTTAACCTCAAAAATCTGAATGTTCTTAATTAATAAGTTATACGATTTTAATGTTGTGTGTAGAAACCACCCAGATATATGAATGAGAAAAAAAAAAAAAAAGAACTATAAACACACACTCATTTTTGGTCTATAGCATTTTTATATTACAATATGTAACAGGAAAACAAGATTTTCTGAAATTAAAGAGGGCCCCGAAATGATACTGAGCTTCCCCTAGCTTCAAAGCTTAATCGGGCCCTGGTTATAACCAACGTTCAATTCAAAATGAAATTTGTTTACTTTTTATTCGAATCAAACATTTAAGCTTTTTGAAACAGTAAATATGGTATCTTTGTTTTTCTCATTTGTTTTATTTTGCCTTTCTTTTTTATGCATTGGATATTGGAGAAATCAAATTGCATTTGTTATACATTATAAAATATAGGACAGAAAGGTTTCTGGTTTTATTTTAGAACATTTAGGAGTGTTTTAAATAATGTTGAAGATTTTTTTTTAATGTCATGCAAAATGTATGTATTCGAAAAGGAGTTCTGCATGTATTTTTTACCTACAATATCTGTTCATAATTAATCGGAGTTGATTTGTGAGAAGTTATCAAATTTATTTTGTAAACTATTGTAAAAGCATGTAAAAGATTTAATACAAAGAAGATTTGTGAAAAGATTGGAAAAATAAAAGTTAAAGAAATGCATTCGTAATAAAAAAAAGAAAAAGAAATAAATAAAACAAATTTGAATTTGAATATTGAAAACGTATAATACCAGTAATTCCCGACGACAATAAAAACCTGTATTAGCCAATTGGAAAATTTAAAAACGAGATTACACGTTATTATAAGTATGGCTTAGTTTGGACGTATAATATTACAATGCAAAAAAATTAATAAATCGTTTCCTAATCTTTACTCTCTAGCTAGTGCTATTACTTTGTGATAAATCTTCAATTAACTTTGTTGCTTTTTTAAAAATTATACCGTGTGGTTTATCAGCCTTCAATGTAGACCAAAGTAACACCATGATCAAAATAAAACTGCGCTTAAAAAAAAAAAAATAAATAAATAAATAAATAAAAAGTCGAGTTCTGATACCATTCTTGCTGATTCTTGTGTAAAATGACCTCCTGAATTCGAGTATGTCTCCCATTTTGCCCAATCACCCACCGTTTTCTAGGGACACCACCCCCTCCCTCAATTTTTATCACTGTTCGGTAATTTTATGACTATGAATTTGATTTGGAGAACGAAAAAGAATTAATTTGACACCTAAAAACAAACAACAACAACAATATATATAATATAATGTTTAAAAAATAACATTAAAACAGATTAAAAAAAATACTAGAAATGTAATACATAATTTGAGTGGCAAATCCATCCTTAAATTTTCCCCTTGCCGCAAATGTTCATGTTTTAGAATTTTCCAACTCTGTAGCTCCTCAGAAGACATTTAACAGTTAAAATAATCCTGTCCCCTCCTAAAAATCAAACTTATAGTCATAAAATCACCGAAAAGTGTTAAAATTAGGGGGTCGTCCCTAAAAAAAAAACGGTGGGTGATAGGACAAAATGGGCATCCTATTCGGAATCAGGAAGTCATTTTACATAAGAATGTGCAAAAATGGTGCTGGAGTAATTTTCATGCCGAGCAGTGCAATCTGTGATTGTAATACCTATTATACAATTTTCAAAAACTGATTCTTGCCATCAAAACGTTACCTTTCTATAACTTACCTATATACTGCATTTTAAAAAGGTTTTTTAAAATGTAATACATTTTAAAATTTTTATCTGTTGTCGTTTTGTTAATAATAGTAATAAAATACACTTAAATTCTATTAAATAATTTTAAAAAGTACATCGTGCCCATATCGAGAATTATCTTTCAAAATGTTGAGCTAGAATTTTGGAAAATTAGCGAATATGTTGTAAAATGTATCCATTGGTTAAAACGGGTATTATGAGTTTTTATAAAAAAAAAATATGTCATGTTAAAATGTGCATTTAAGAATATTCCTTGAACTTTCTTTTCAATAATATTTTTTGTTGAAATGTATTCTTTTAAATCTTTTTTTTTTTTTTCTCTATTTATACATACGTATATTTATATAAATATTTATAAAATAATTATCTATTATGATTTTAAGAATTGCTGAGGCGCTATATTTAAAAAAAAAAAAAAATTATAAATATAAATTTTCGTTTTGCATTATATTTTACTTTGAATGATAATTTTTTATTCTTTATTCAATTTTATAAATTATGTTTTCACACAGATTAGTATTATTATGAAAATAAAATTTCATTGGGCGTAATTTTAAGAATCAGAAAATTCACTGCCAAATCATTTTTCTATTCACTTATATCCTTATCATCTTGATCAAATTTTACTTTATCGATTTTTATCTACTAAACGATTAATAAAAATTTTATGAAGAACTTCTTGTTCCTTTTTATTTAAACATTGTTCATGAGTATTTATAATAAGCTTGTACTTATATTAAACAATTATAATAACATTATCGTGAATATGAGAACTAAGTTATAGTAAAGTTAAAAGACAATAAACTTATTAATTTTCATCTTTCATGTTAACTGTACTACCTTCATTTTATAAAAATATCGCAGAAGAATTTTTTTCCCCTGTATTTATAAAAAGGGAGTATTGGATTGATAAAACATTTTTATTTCAGTTTGCAGTTTTAAATATATATGTGTAAATTTTGTTTTACTTTCTTAAATTTAGTTTAATATTTCTGTCTAGAACATATGCAAGGTAGAAATTTTTTCTGTCTTTAATTGTCTGCGTTATACAAACTTACAAACTTGGGAAGAAATGCTCAAACTTTAGTTTTCTCTTATGTTTATTCACTAACTGGAGTTTCTTTAAATGTTTGGAAAGTCGAGTGATGACAGTTGAGATTTTTGCTTTCCGAACATATACTAAGAATGTAAGGAAAGTATTGTAATCGCGAAAAAATTCGACTGTGAGATTTTGATGTACCAATGCGTTTTGAGAATTCCTGAGCACATATACACGACAACGTCTAAATGCTTAGATCGATTGAGCTTTGAGCTGAAAGTTTGCAGATATGTTTTTGATCACCGTCGCACGAATTGTGCAGATTTTGATGAGTCTAGCACTAATAGTTTTTATTTCTGGAAATTTTACTTTCTACTGGTAATTCTCTTTTCGTAACAGAAAAAGTAATTCCAGAAAGTACAAGATTTTGACGATTCAAATCTAGCGGCTGTTATTGAAAAATATGTTAATGTAGAATTCATTTTGATGTGGATATAGTTTCCTAAGGAAAAATTTGAAATGTCAGAAAAAGTAAACATTACTTTAAATTTCGTAGTAATAGTTAATTTTTCCAGTATTATTTTGAGAGGAGTTACTACACTGTTAAGAATTCTCTGCTTACTGAGCTAAATTTTGGTACTTCTGTAGCTGTACCCACTAGAAGATAGAGCCAGGGTTCCAAAATAACTGTGCACATTTATTTTCAAAAAGTTCCTGTTCTAACTTATACTTTTTCTTTAAAGCTTTTTTGAAACTTATATAATCTCTTAAAAGATATAGTGGTTAAAATAACACTTGTAATATATAATTTGCATTAAGAAGATACTTTACAAACACGTATTTAAACTAGTATGATGTGGCCAGCACATGACTTTCTTCTATATACTTTTAGACAAAATTAATTGAATACAAATTGTTTATTAAATTATCAAATTATTTTCATTATATAAATGCAGGTGATTTTTATATGACAGAATTATATCACTAAATGATTCAAAGAAAGTCAATTCTTTGCAAAATATCAAATGAAATACGATTTTTTTTTTCTTTTAGTTTTTTGTCGTTAAAAGATTAAAAAAAAATTATAACTTTGTTTTAAATTATCACAGATATATAGTTCAATCATTTATTTTAAAGGTATTGACGAGACACCCATATTGAAAATTTACTTCCCTCAGGGGGGGGGGGGGGAGCAATGCTCTCACATGCACAATATTTTTTTCCTAGTTAACTACTACTATTATAAACAATTCATATTAATTTTACAATCACACGTTTAAAATAACTTTCATTATGTACATTGATACGAAATTTTGTCCTATACTGCCATGTTAAAAATTTAGAAAAAATGCAATCACAACTCCATCTGTTGAGCAATTGTTCCACAAATCTAATCAGCACCAGTTTATGTCAGAATTTAACTAAATACCAAGTTTGGTTAAATTTCGTTCATTGGTTCGTGAGTTACAGCGTCCACAAAATTTGTGATATACACACACAGACACACACACACACACACAGACTGACAGATAGACATTTTCTAAAAACAGTCAAATCGTGTTCAGGACATCCCAAAACGTGTAAATCCATCGAAAACTGAAGTTCGAAAATTTTCACGAATCCAATACTTTCTTTATATATACATATAAAAGAATGAAAAAAAAAAAAAGGATGAAAAAAATGAAATTTAATTAAAAACGTTTTAAAAGCATATGTACATTTATTCGAAGCTTTTCGTTTAAATTTTAAAGCATCTTCAAGAATCACAAAAAAGTTTCTTTCTTGCAGCTTAAATATACTTAAATAATAGTTTACAGTTAAACTTAAAAACATAGCTTGACATATTATTGTGTAGAAGTACTTATAACGGCATTCAACGTAAAAGGAAAGTGACATAGACTACGTGATGTAGGTTAGCTGCCCAATTGGCAGGAAAACATTTGAATAAACTTGTAGTGAGAGTTCTCACTCATATGGATATAAGTGCTATGGATAATATTTCATGCTGCATTTTTCTGCATATATAAGAAGAAAGTATTGAATTCGTAACATTTTTCGACCTCCGGTTTTTGAATAAATACACACGTTTTCAAATGTCCTGAGAACGATTTGATTTTAGAAAATATCTATCAGTGCATTACCAATCTTTTAAGGACGCTGTATCTCACGAGCCAATGGACAAGAAGGAACAGAACTTTATATTTAGTTGGACCTTGACTTAAATTGTTGCTGATTAGATTTTGGGATATATCACCGAACAGTGGCACTGCTATGGTGCATTTTCACTATTTGAAAAAAGGCTATATCTTATCCTTTATGGAACATAATTGCACAAAACGTGATATGTATAAGAAAATTATTTTAAAAAAAAAAAAAATCTATTCATTCACCTTACGTATATGTCAGCCGACAAGTGGCACTGCTATATGATGTAATTTAACTCCATTCCCAAGTTCCTTTTATCACGACCAAATATATTTATATTTTTTCGTATATTACACTTATATTTAACCATTTTGGTGAAAATAAAAAATTATAGGAATTTTTCTACATATAAATAGATTTAACTGACTGGTATCGCCGAGAAAATTACTTTTCATTAATAACTTGCAATTTGTCGGAGGAAAAACATTACAGAAAGTTGGCAATTTCGACTATTTCCCCAAATATAAAAGATGTGGGATTATTCTTAGTAAATAAACATAACAGAAAATTATATTCCTTAAACGCGTTTCTTCCGAACATGGGATTTTCTGCGCAAATTCTGACTCGACGGGTCCACTGTTAAAATAAGGGTGATAACCCTTGTGGTTGAAAGAATAGAGCGATAAGGGAGCGCCGAATGACTGAATGTTTATCAAATCTCAGCCTGTTGGTCAATTTGGCATTCCTACAAGCTTTTAGAATAGTGCTCAATGATAGACGCGAGAAACTTGGTTACACAATGAGTAATGGAATTCGACTTAAAATATAAGTCCCAAAAATATTATCTTTAACTGGGAATGCGCTTTTTGGTATGATATGGTTGATTGGTTGGTTGGATTTTATTTCGCACTAGTACTAATTGACGACAATCTGGGACTCACCCCAGGGGTGCTTTTTTTTGTACGGAAAATAATTAAATAAACGTTATAGAAAGTAAACTACTTCGACCGTCTCAAAGAGAACCCAAAATTATGGAATTTTTTGCACATAAATCGATTTAAGAAAAAAATATTTTCGGAAAAGTAAGTGTTCACTGGAAACTCGTTCTTCGCTGGTGCAAAGTGTGTAGGTGATTACGTTAATGATAACGTTATTGGTTTGTTTAGAAATAACGATGCTTAACAATGTTCTTTAATACAAAAAATTGAGTTTTTTGAGAACTCGATTTGATAGATGAATACAAAATTTATCTCTTTTCTTAAGTAATTTTATGAAGCATTTTTAGGGACAGATTGCAAACACCTTATATAACTTAAACGCTCAAGTGTTAATTTGTTGGAAACACCTCTTTTAGTTTTGTCTTCAATTCAGAGAGAGTAGCACCAGAGCAACAAAATATTTTTACAGAAAATAATGTATAAAATTTTGACTATTTCTCATCGTTTTAATTAAAAATTTAGAGGAAAATAAAAATGTTTAATGTGTTTTCAGTTTGACAACAATGCCTTCCAAACGGTTAATGCTAGTTATAAGCTATCATATCCTCCATTTGGAAAAGTTAAACTAACTCTGCAGACTTTACTAGCAGGATGTTTTTTTTTTTTTATCTCCCCTTGCTTGGTTCTAGCAAGATAAGGAATAAAACTTAAATATATACATTTTCACCAATTTTCGAAGGTTAAAGCAAACACTTTAATCTGACCCTTTCTGGTACATGATTCATTGTCCTGTCGCCCCACTAAAAGGAAATTCGCAACAAATAAATAAGTCATTTCTGAAAATAAAATATAAATATAATTAAACGGAAGAACGTGCCTTTTGTTTATACATGCTAAAATAAGCCTAATACCATGGTAAATATATACCTGACCATTTCGTAAAATGAATTCAGGAATCGAATTACTATATGAAAAGCTGACGATATCTTGCTGTCAATTAAAACCGTCCAAAGGCAAATTAAAAAGAATAAAAGAAAGAGACAAGAAAAAAAGAAAGCAAGAACGAAAAATCATGCGGTACGCATTGATCAGTAACAATTTCCACTGTACGTACTTGTTATATCGTATAACTTTCACTGTTCTTTGCCAATGTCGTCACATAACGAACAGACTTGAAGGACTGAAAGAACTTACAGTAGAAAATTATTTAAATGTGATTTTTATAAATATCTGTCCTAAAACTTAATGCATTAGCATTTTTTTGGAAGCCCATGTACACAAACTAGTTGTATTGGACCTATAAAGCCATTTTAAAAAGGAAACATTCCATAGTGAACTTGAATAACATGTATCATGTCTATTTTTTAATTCTGAAAATATTTACGGACGCTGGGGGTGAGCGAACGGACAGATAGACAGATGGGCAGTCGGACAGACAGATACACAAATTCAAATCATAGTCACACTTAAAAATTGTTAGAAAGTGATAAAAACGCTTAATGTAAACGAAAATGAAATTCCAGCAAATTTCCAATAATAATCCTTAATGTAACTGAACATTTTTGTGGTGCCTTGTAAATCAAATGCTAATCGTACTATGTTCTATAGAAAGCATTCTTTTGTGGATATGAATAACCTATTTCGATTTCATTAAGATATGGGCAATGCAAAGTCATTAAATCTTGGTTTATAGAAATACTTCTCATAGAACGCAATGCTTTGGAATACTTTCGGGTGCCCCTGTACACAAAACAGTAGTGGTATTTACTCCATTTTCTATAGAAAACATCAGATAGTGAACTTGAATAGCATATTTCAATTTCATTAAGATTTGTGTAGAGTAAAGGTATAAAATTATGGTTTATAAAAATACCTTTGATAGAACACAATGCTTTGAAATATTTTCGGGACTCCCTGCACACAAACCGTTAGAGGTATTCATTCCATTTTCAATAAGGGAATCTGATAGCAAACTTTAATAACATATACCAGTTACAAGAAACTCCATAAATATTTACGGGAGTTATAGCACGGACAGACGAACATACAGACAGACAGACAAACCGAAGTCATTAACACTTTTCAACCTTGTTGGAAAGTGTTAAAAAGAAAAGAGAAAAAGATATCTGCCTCTTACAGATGGTTATCGCCACAACGACTATTTTACCTCTTACAAAATGTTGGAAAGTCATTATCTATGCATGATATTTTTATTTTATTTTATTTTTGTTAGTTTGATAGGATTGTTGCTTTCAGTCTGACATTTCGCATCGTCATCATTTGCTGTGTTTCATCTTGGATGTGTCAGGTTGCTTTTCCCTTTGGCAACAAGTTTAAAAAATACAATTAAATTAAAATTGAGATAAAACCTGCAAAAGCAATTTTAAGGAACGGATATAGTAACCATTCCTAAAGAACGAAACTTTATATTTTAAGGTAAAAAATCAATTATTTATTTTATTATTTATTTATTTACGGTTTTCGTATATTTAGATCAATTAAAAAAATATTTTTTTCCTTTCCCCCCCCCGCTCTCACATCAAGTTAAGATTAAGATTTGTGTAAAGTAAAGGTATAAAATAAAAAAATATGTATAGTATATATATTTTTTTATACCTTATAGTATATATATATTTTTATATAATTGCATATATAGTATATATAATACAGTTCCCGCCGCTTATTAAAATCACATTCGTTCTGAGCCAAAGTGATTTTATTAAGCGGCTGATTTTTATATCCGGCGAACGTACCTGCACTTATAAGGAAAAGATATCACTTCCCTGAATTTGGAAAGAAACTTCAAAAGGTAACGAATAATAGAATTAGTAAACAATATTAATTAATTTCTGATATATAATTAATTAATTGTTCCTTCGATATAAGTAAATTAAACGCATTCCTAGTTCCCATGCGTTTTCCTTTGAGGAAAATCATCATTACTTTACTAAAAGTTCACGCTGTTCTTATAAATTTAAACCTTTCCGTTTCAGCCTCATGAATTATAGTAATTTCAAAATAAGAACTAGAAATTGCTTTTTAATACTTAGAAATAAATAAATAAATAAATATATATATATATATCATTTCAAATCAAATTTGTAACTTATTAATGCGCTTTGAAGAATACGTTCCTTGAAATTGTTACAGTGATAAGTTATGGGACGTGTTTAATTTGTAACTGTGTGCTGCAAGTGTAAAATCTTTGACAATGAGCGATAACGGAGGGTTCGTTTTGCTTTAATTTCTTTTTCTATTTAAAAAAAAAAAAAAAAAAAAAAAAATTAGTGTGCATAAACGATATTTTTGGCTGCTGAGGAGATATTTTTGAGTTTATTAACCGGCGATGCTGATTTTATTAAGCGGCGGCTTTAAAAGTAGTTTGTATTGATTTGATTTCGGTCCTGGCAAGTTGATCAGATTAAGCGGCAGATTTTATTAACCAGTGAATTTATTAAGCGGTGTTACTGCATATACTATATACTTATATATGTAATTAAAAAAAATATCGTGGGAAAGAAATGGTACAGCTTTAGTATAGGATCTCATTCGCGAAATTTTAATTTTGTCACTGAAGTGGTTCGGATGTTCTCGTCAAGGTCTTTACTTACGTGATTGCAATAGCTATTTCAATTCATCGCCAAAATAGCATAAAAAATATAAAAGTTGCTAAGAGTTCTTCTGTACTAAAGCTATACTAAAGAAATTTTAAGAAATAAATATAGTAATCATGAATATTATAGTAATCAATTAAAGAACGCAACACAGTTACCGCATACCTTTATATGGAAGATAGACTGAAAAATTTCTGTTGTACTAAATTAAACTCTGCTTTGTACTGAATTTTATATCTGTTATTTAAAAACAATTTTCGTTTTATTTCCTCTCCCCCTTTTCTTTCTTATATATATATATATATATATCATCTTCAATCTGTGCAAGATGTCTAATATTGAAACTGCGATTTTTTATTTTTCCTCAATTTATATTGACAATATGTTTGGGGAAGTGCGAATAAAATAAAGATAGATTCGAAAGTTAATGTAATTTTTTTTCATATTTAATATGAGCATATGGCTTAAATTTTGACACCTTTTAATTATTACTTTCATTTTAAGTTTTTTTTTTTTTTTTTACTCTATTTTTTTTTTAATTTAATTTTAACTTTTAATTTATTTATTTTAATTAATTTATTTTTTAATAACTAGGGTACTCTGCCCTGTGCTCATTCCGCTTCACCAACCCACGAGAAAGGCTTCCCGACTTGCTTCACTTATTAACCCAGGCGGCGCTCTACCCGTCTATTCGCTGCTTTGTGTTTCACAAAATAGGAATATTAGCAATGCATAACACAAGACAAATGAAGAAAAATGTTATAGAAATCCCAACATTCAAAGTCAAATTGAAGTACATAATATTTAATACCATTTTTTAAAATGAAATATTAAGCTGAAAATCAGTAATTTGTTTTCAGAATAGAAAGGAATTCGTAATATCTAGACCATTTTGTGTTACAGCTTTAGTATATGACCCCCCTTGGCGACCTTTAATTTTTTGTTATCATCTCGCGGTTAGTTTTTTCGTATAAATGCTTGTTAGGGGAAAAAAAATCTAGTGCTTAATTTTTCTAATGCCTATACTTTTCATATAGAATTTTTTAGTTAATTTAGGGCAGTATATAATACTCTCTCTATATTTTACCATGTTTTTATTAACTGGCTTTCTTGTTTGTTTGTTTGTCCAGTACAAATCTTGCAATCGATTTTTAAATAACTTCTCGACCAGCTAAACATTTGAAACTTTTAGAATAGCTCAGATCATGATGACAATGCATTTTTTAAATACTTTTACTCAACTAATAAATGTTTGAAAATTTCTTATATATATATATATCTATATTTACGCATTTAATAATTTTTTTTTTTTTCCAGTTGATGGATAATTCATCAAAAACTTTTTTTTATAGTATTTATTAATACATAGAATTATCAAGTTTGTATGATTCAACAGAAAATTTAAAAACGTGGTATATAAAAAGATGCTTTTATCTTGTAATTATTACAGCTAGACAATAATTTTACAGATTCGAAAATATTTGAAAAGAAAAAAAGTTTATTATTATTATTATTTTAATCTGGAGAAGTCGCCTACAGCTTCAATTTTTAATTCTCTCCTATTTACTTCTTAAAATAACGAAGAATAAAATCTACTCAATTGTATATAAGAGTTTTAGGTGATGAATTTTTTTCTTGCCGTAATTAGAAATATGAAATGTATCATAGAAATTTCCAATTCTGTAATGTTAAAAAGTTTAAATTAGAGGATTCTGTTATTTATAAATGAGTTTGAATTTGTATCTAGAATATTTTTTTATGCATATATATATAACATAAGAAATTGCAATTAAGAAAATTAATTTTCTAAAAGTAAGGAAAAAAAAAAAAAAAGGAAAAAGAAAAGAAAAAAGAAAAAAGAAACAGACATTTTTTTTTTTACACCATTGATCACATTTTAATTTTCCTGTGGGAAATGACGTCATAAGATTGAAAGAAGAACGATTTCAGACACTTTTCGTAAAAAGTCAAATAGAGTACCTTTATAAAACCGAATTTTTTTAATTAAAAACTTCGTTAATAAAGATGATGGAAATTTCTAACACTGAAATGTCTTCCTTGGACTATTGGGCACATATTGACACCTCTCATGACGCGGAGAACCCTGCCCTCCGCACGAAGATACGATCACAGACAAAAAAATTTGACGTCAGTGACAGTAACTTTTTTTAATATATAAAGACAAATACTCAATCACATATTCTCCCTTTTACAATAATTGTATGCGTAATATATACGAAGTATGTAAATAATTTATGAATGATGTATCACCTTTTTTTTTTTTTTTTTTTTTTTTTTTTTTTTTTTTTCCTCTATAATATATATTCCAATTTGTACTCCAATCAAAAAACATGATTTATTATTTAACATGAGTTAAATGTTGAGTGCCTGACAGCTGGCATATTTTAAAATATCACTGTACAATAGCTTGGGGGAAAAAAATCCCATTTTTATTAATTTTAAAACAGCTTAAAATATTTAATTTTCAACCGAATTTAGGGATTGTTTTTAATGTGAGTTTATAATTATTATTCTTAACTAATTTTTATTTTTCGTAAAATTTGGTTGAAAATTCGCAAATTTTTAGAAAACCTTTTTTATATTCCAATCCAGAAACCATTTGACTAAACCATTTGTTAGACTGAATGAAGAGTCTTGTTCGATAAGACATATTTTATATATTAACAAGACATTATACATCACAAGACGATTCCCATTACACATGACATTGAAGAATAACAGACTAACAATCCATGATCGCGATCAACCATCGAACACACTGGAGAGTGAAACAACAACATTGAGTAGAGTTGAGTAGTTCATAGCCGGCTTAACAAGTGAAGATACAATAATTCTTCCACGCCTATGAGAGGACATAATCTTGCAGGTATGCCGGAGGTTGTCGATTTCTTGCCGGACGCCTTAAAACAGGATTAGCACTTCTGGAATTGGAAATTGATGTTGAAATAATTGCAGGCTTGTCAGACAATTCAATAATTCGCAATATGACCAAGTCTCCCCACTGTGGATCTTAGGTTGGTTTGAAGACTATGGAATATTAGTTTGAACTGAAGGCGTTGCATTCACTTTAGATTTTAGCTCTGGTGCAAATGATACTGACTTGCGACTGCACTTGACATCTATTTTGTACAGTTGATTGATGTGTCTCATAAACGCATAGCCACAATCGAGTTTAACTTAATAATGTAGTTGACCCAATTTCTTGATAATTTGTCTCATTTCCCATCTGGCTTTATTGTTGCTATAATATCATGCTTGAATCCTATTTCCCACGCTTAACTGCCTTGTTTTAGAGTTTGATGCTTGAGTTTGTTCAAGCTTTGTGGGCTTCAATGCATCTAACATGAATCTAAATTCTCTTTGATATAATTGCTCAGCTGATGTTCGACCTTTAGCAAGAGGGGTAGCATGATAGCGGAAAATAATTTCTCGAACTTTCTGGTAGATTATTTGATATTCTGCTTTCATGGCAACTAATCTGTATTTTAATGTTTGAATATTTTTTCTGCTAAGCCATTCGTAGTAGGATGACCCAGGACTGTAAATTTCTGGAATACACCGACCTGCTTCGTTGCAAAATTGTTGAAATTGATCACTGGTAAATATTGTAGCATTTCAGACATCATGACGTCAGGAAATACAGTACGAGTAAAAACATTCTGCAATATTTCGATAATAAATGTCGATGTTGAAACAGACTTAATGATCCCTATCGCAGCCCATTTTGATTTTGCGTCGATGATCACGAAAAAATAATAGTTTTGAAATGGACCAGCAAAGTCTACATGAATTCTTTGACAGTTATGTTCTGGTTCTGCCCATGGATGTAACGGAACTTTCAGAGGACTTGATCTAGTGGAGGTACATTCAGAACATGAACGAACCATTCATTCGATACCTTTGTCAATTGATTTCTAATACACATAGCATCTTGCTACTTCTTTCATTTTAGTCATTACTATATGAGTTCGATGAAGTTCTTCTAATACGGCTGGTTCGAGACTTTAGGGTACGACAACACATGAACCTCTGAATAAAATGTCTTAATCAATAATAAATTCTGAGTCAACTGTAGAATCCTCTCACAGTTGTTTAAAATGATTGAAAGACATTTATCTTTTACAATCTCTTTACGAGCTGAATGGAAAGTTAATTGAGAAGAAATTTGAGATACCGTTTCGAAACACAGTTGATGGACTTCTTCGTTGATTGAATTTTCGATAGGAATTTTGGATCTTAAAGTAGCTCTTCAGAGTTAATCGACGTTTGTATTTTTAGAAGCTTTCTTAAAGACTCTTTTATAATTGAATCCTGAGAGAAGCATAACAAATCAAAAGATTGGATTTTTTTTTTTTTTTTTTTTGCCTTATGTTTTTCAAATGATCCATTAAAAAAAAAAAAAAAAAAAAAAAAAAAAATAGTATTTAGTGATTTTCATTTAACATAACATTTAATATAAGAGGTTGTTGAGCAATAAGTTGCTCATATCACTCCGTAAAAAGACATAAAATGTTTGCATTTCCCTCAAATCCTACAAGATGAAGAACGTAGCTGCGATAAATGCACCAAGCAGGGAAATTGGCGTCTTTCGAGGCAAAAAAGATGGCGGCTTTCTAGACAGACTCACACGTATATACGCACGTACGCACAGATAGTCAAAGGCTTCATTATTATAATACCCCTCTTTTGGTCGGAAATTAAAAGATTTATATATATATTTATATATATATATCTTTATATATATATTTCTTTTGTGCGTGTGTATGTCACTGAACTCCTCCTAAACGGCTGGACTGAGCTTAATGAAATTTTTTGTGTGTCTTCAGGTGGATTCGAGAATGGTTTAGATTTACAAATGAAAGTTGTAACTTAATTAGTTCTTTCTTAATTAATTTTTAACCAACTCTTTCAACAACTTTTCCACCTAGATGGCGTGAGTTGTCGTAAACACGATGTCAGAATTTATTTAATGTTGAAATGAAAAGTGGATTTTTAACCGTATCTTACGAAGTGTTTAAAATATCTTTTCAAAATTAATATTTTTAGAATCGTAACCGTATCTTACGAAGTGTTTAAAATATTTTTTCAGAGTTAATATTTTAGAATCGTAAACACGATGTCAGAATTTATTTAATGTTGAAATGAAAAATGAATTTTTAACCGTAAGTGTTTAAAATATTTTTTCAACGTTAATATTGTTAAAATGTTAAAATTAGTTAAAATGGTATATTCTTTTAAAAAATTCGTCAATATCCGACGGAGTTATTTTATGTTGAAATGAAAAATGAATTTTTGACATTGATAACCGTTGGGTGGTCCCATATTCGCCTCTGCTGAGCAAAACATTCAATGCTCATATTAATGTTCAGTTCTGCAGTTCAGTGAAGAGCATCAAATACATTTGCAAGTATGTGAATAAAGGCAGTGAGTGATATGGCTGTATTTCGAGTTGAAAATACAAATGTGAATGCTCCTCCGGTGAATAACAACGATGAAATAACACTTTACCAAATTGGCCGGTACGTCAGCTCCAATGAGGCTGTTTGGCGTATCTTTGGTTTCCCAATTCATGAACGGGATCCAGCAGTTCTTCATTTAGCCGTCCATCTTGAAAATGGCCAGCGCGTATATTTCACGAGCGAGACAGCGATTGATCATGCAATAAATCCACCAAAAACTACACTCACCGAATTTTTTGAATTGTGTAATCGTGCGGATGCTTTTGGTGCTTTTACACGGACATTACTCTATTCAGAAGTACCACGCTATTTCACATGGGCTCCAACAAAAAAGTGGATGCCCCGCAAGCAAGGCACGCCGATTGATGCATGTCCCGGTTTATTCAAATCAAACACCTTGGGACGAGTATTTAAAGTCAATCCAAGGCAGACTGAATGCTTTTATCTTCGACTGTTATTGGTTAATGTCATCGACCCTTTGTCATTTCAAGATTTACGTAAAGTGAATGGACAACAGTATCCAACGTATAAAGATGCATGCCTTGCACTCGGCTTGCTGGAAGACGACAACCAGTGGGAGTGTATGCTTGCTGAAGTAGGACTGAACTGTACAGCAAAACAAATTCGTCTACTATTCGCTATAGTGTTGACTACATGTTTCCCGGCCCGAGCAGAGACATTATGGGATAATCACAAAGATTCAATGACTGATGATATATTGCATCAACATCGTTCACGGTGCAACGATCTAACGATAGTATTCAGTGACGATATGTACAATGAAGCATTGATTGCTATTGAAGATCTTTGCATTATCATTGCCAACTTACCACTCAGTCATTTCGGTATGCATTCAACAAATCGAAATGCATCTGATTTAATAAGCACTGAATTGAATCGTGAACTACAATACAATACTGTAGAAATGGCAGCGATTGTTGCTCGCAATGTCCCACTAATGAATGAAGAACAAAGAACCATTTACGACCGCATCATGCTCGCAGTTTTGGCAGGACAAGGTGGATTCTTTTTTTTTTTTTTTTTTTTTTTTTTTTTTGGGTGCACCAGGTGGAACTGGCAAAACATTCCTTATTTCGCTAATTCTCGCCGAAATACGATCAAATAATGGCATCGCATTGGCTGTTGCATCATCTGGCATTGCGGCAACTTTATTGTATGGAGGCAGAACAGCTCATTCATTATTTAAACTGCCACTAAATATTCAAAATAACCCAGACGCAGTGTGCAACATAAAAAAACAATCGTCCATGGCCACAGTGCTGAAATAGTGTAAAATTCTTATCTGGGATGAATGTACTATGGCACACAAACATTCGATTGAGGCGTCGAACAGGACATTGAAAGATATAAAAAACAACGACAAACTATTTGGCGGCACTCTGTTACTCTTTTCAGGTGATTTCAGACAAGCACTTCCCGTTATTCCGCGTTCAACATACGCTGATGAGATCAACGCGTGCTTAAAATCATCGTCATTGTGGCTTAATGTTGAAAAAGTACAACTGAAAATAAATTTGTGCGTTGAAACATTCTCAAAACAATTGTTAGATATCGGCGGTGGAAAAGTTACTACAGATGAAACTGGATGCATAAAATTACCGACCGATTTCTGCACAATCAATTGATTCTCAAGATGCTCTTATTGACCAGATATTTCCCGATGTACACAGACGATACACAAATCGTGAGTGGCTAGCAGAAAGAGCAATTTTAGCAGCAAAAAATGTGGACGTCAACGAATTGAATCTCAAGATATAACATTTGTTACCAGGAGACTTGGTGTCATACAAATCTAATGATGCAGTTTGCGATGCCACCGAAGCTGTAAATTATCCAACAAAGTTTTTAAACTCATTGGATTTACCAGGCATGCCACCGCATATTTTAACACGCTTTTATTAGCTTCACCTGTATGTATGTATGTTTGTTTGTAACTTCTCTGGGAGCAAACAAAAAATTTATATTGTAAAAAAAAATACTTTCCTTACGTGAGCGATGTGGCGTAAAGGTAAGGCGCCGCGCTACGAACCTGAAGGTCCAGAGTTCGATCCCCGTCATGGGAGATTTTTTAAAAATGATTTTTGTTAATTCTAAGTTATTTTAATTAAAGATTTAAGGGTATGTAAATATTTTGGTGTGTCACTCACACGATTTTCTCTTACCCTGAATTTTTATACTAAGATAGATATTTTGTGCTTTTTAGTTCACATTTCTATAAAAGCGTGTTCTTTAATTTTTTAAAACTATAATATTATTACAACTGAAGGTTGGATCTCCGGTTATTTTGCTTCGTAATTTGAACCCACCACGGTTGTGCAATGGCACGCGATTAGTCATAAAAAAATTAATGAAAAATGTTATCGAAGCCATCATTTTAAATGACAAATTCCGAGGTGAAAATATATTACTACTGCGAATCCCTATTATACCCACAGATGTGCCAATTCAATTTAAACGCCCTCAATTTCCAATTAGATTGGCATTTGCAATGACTATCAATAAGTCTCAGGGTCAAACGATGTCTGTCTGTGGCTTAGATTTGAGCACATCATGTTTTTCACACGGACAATTATACGTGGCTCTCGAGTGGGCAAACCATCCAGTTTGTTTGTATTGGCGAAAGATGGGATAACAAAAAATATTGCACACTCTGTTGCATTAAGGGATTGATATTGTTTTTTAGTAATATTGTTATAAGTAGCGATATGTATATAATTTTAAAGAATCAATTTTAATAAATTAAAAAAATAAATGATTGGTGTTTTGTTATTTTTATATTCTTTCACTGTTCACAGCGCTCCATACATCTTCCACTTATATACCACATCCTTACACACTTACAATAAGTTAGTTATTTTTTTCTAGCAAAATATTCTCTAGAAATAATTTATATGACAAAACAACGTTTGTCGGGTCAGCTAGTATATGTATATATAACTAATTCTAAACTAGTTAGAAATAGAATTTCACAGATGTTGAGTTATTGTACATTCAGCTAATAGTAATTGTGCTTTGTATTAAATTTTCTTCTAGCCAGCAAGTCAACAACGATGACACAACTGTATGCAGAAAGAGGTGCGCATCTAACGACATTAACTGCATCCTAAACCAAACTCAGACGATCACGTTTCAGACAATAGCTCTACCGAGCATTTCGTATCTGCCACATCCCCTGATACTGACTACTATGCGAGCTGTTACATCGTCCAACAGAATTATGAATTTTCAAACGAACTTTGAAATCTTGGAAGGAAATGAGAGTGGTTTATTAGATATTTTGAGAGGCCAAGGTGTTGGTAAGTTTCCTTATTCTAAGAACAAAAGGAAAACAAAGAGAATATATATATATATATATATATATATATATTTTTTAAATAAGTTTGAAATAGTAGATTAGAAAAATATACTCTGTGAAAAGTATGTTAATAAATGTATTGGGAATCTAATAATACCAAGACTCATCCCTTCCGTGGAGGATCAAAATTGTGATGGCATGTCTCCCTACCACCTCTAGGGGTAAGTCACAGACCGTCGCCAATTTCCCATTGCGCAGCACTAGTGCTACGTAAAACCCATCCAACCAACTAACTAACCGTTATTTTATTTATTTATTTTTTACTTTCCGAACACTATAGTGAGGAAAGTATTGTAATCATGTCAAAAATCCGAATTTGAGATTTTGATGTTTCTATACGTTTCGAGGTCCCCTGAGTCCGTACTCACTATTTTTACGATGATGTATGTATGTATGTGTGTATGTATGTGTGTATGTATGTATGTGTGTATGTCTGTGAGTGAACATGCTAGCGTCTAAACGCTTTGTTCGAATAAGCTGAAAGTTGGTACGTATATTGTAAGTCACCATAGTACGAAACCTTATTGATTTTGGTGAATCTAGCACTTAAACTTTTTTTTACAGGGACACCAGTAAAAATTCTTTATCATTATGCCCTATGGAGTCAAATTTTTAAAAGTGCGATAGCGTCTAAACGCTTTATTAATCTGAGCAAAAAAATTGTACACATGTTATAGGCCACAGTTGCACGAACTGTATAGATTTTGGTGAAATTGGCACTTGCAGTTTTTTTACAGGGGCACAAAGAAAAATTCTTTATCATTATGGCCTATGGGGACAAATTTCTAAAAGTGTGATAGCGTCTAAATGCCTTATTAATCTGAGCAAAAAATTTGTACACTTGTTATAGGTCACAGTTGCACCAACTGTATAGATTTTAGTGAATTTAGCACTTACAGTTTTTTTACACAATGGGACACAAAGAAAAATTCTTTATCATTATGGCCTATGAGACCAAATTTTTAAAAGTGCGATAGCATCTAAACACCTTATTCAATTGAGCTGAAAATTTATATGAATATTATAAATCACTGTTGCACTAACTATAAGTATTTTAGTGAATCTAGCATTTATAGGTTTTTATAGGGACACAACGAAAAATTCTTTATCATTATGATCTTTGGGCTCAAAGTTCAGTAGCGTTAAATAAATCATCCTGTAATATATGGAGGAAAATACTCAAACACTCTATTATGGTTTTCTTTCTTTTATTTGTTTAACAACTCCTCTTTCTTTACTTTATCTACAAAACTGTTAATTACTCAATGTTCGGAAAGTCGAGTGGAGTCACTCCAGATTATTATTATTTTTTTTATTCCTCCACTATTCAATTTTTACCTTAAGAAATAAGGATATTTAGAAAACAAAATTCCTGTAAATTTAGTGAAAACATTATAAATTCGACAAGTAGTGCAAATAAATCTATTAAAAGAAATAGTATAAAATTAAGAGTAAATTATCAGAAGTATGAGAAAAAAGAGTTGTTAAAAATACCACTTCTATCACATAATTCATATTTTTCATGCGGGACTAAAAACAGATCGTTGAATAATCTTTTCATAAAATCAGATAAGTTGGAAATGTTAACTTCAAGTCTGGAAGGACTGTACCGACCAAAACAAATACTTTATTGACAGAGAATATTACAAAAGCTAAAATTTCTGACCGGACTTGGTTTGAATTTAATGAAAGAAAATTGCCCTGAGTATTTTGCAAAGTTTGTAAGTTGTTTTTTTTTTTTTTTTTTTTTTTAACATACGTATACACTAGAGAATACACACGTTTCATTCAATCAAAATATCTTTCGTGTTCCTTATTAACAAATTAAACACTTTTAAAAGCTCAAAGAGTAAAATTGTTTCGTGGCTTGTTTTAATTTATATTTTTTAGTATTTATTACGATGGAAATTCATCTTTATATAACTTTTAAACAATGGGCTCTATCGGTTTTTTGGGTTCGAGGTTAAATCATACTCAACATGTGACTTCTGATTCTCCATTTCCCTATAAATTTCCCTCTAGGATGAAAATATTTCCCTATAGAATGTAAACATTTCCCCATAAAACACAAATGTAAAAATTATAATTCTGCATTTTTCCCTGTAGTAGTCTCGTGTCAAGGGTTTATTACGTAACGCCGATAAAGTCCATTCTTATCCGGTCTGATTTCGAAATAAGGAAATATGTGCCTACTCCGAAGTTACGTAAACAGATGAGAGAAGACCTTTAAAAAGAAAGGTATAGTTCCGGACCAACTCAAATTTAGAAAAACCCAGGCCGGTCTGATCATTATCCAATATTAATAATCATAATAATAATAATAATAATAAATCGTCAAACCGAACCTCTGCTTTTAAGTTCAATGTTTAAATTCTCATTTATTCTTTCCAACCGAATTCTAAATTCCATCGACAGTTGGGGTATAGGGTGCTAGGAACTTAGGCATGGATAGAGTAACCTCCAAGTATATCTTTTTAAGGGGTCTTAGTCCGTATTCATACTGGTTTCGGAGAAAAACATGGTAAACTTCGAACGTCTAGGCCGACGAGCGCGATCTGGGATCGAACCCGGCACCTCACGTCTACCAGCTTTGAAATCTTCATTTGTATCTACTGTTTTCATCTGAATAATAAAATCCCTTTAAACGGTTGTAATGTAGAGTTAGGTACCTAGGCATGGCAAGGCGCTAGGCAACTAGGCATGGATAGAGTGAACTCCAAGTAGGTCGTTTTAAGGGTTCTTAACCCGTATTCATGCTAATTTCGGAGAAAAACAATGTAAGCTCAAAAGTCTAAGCAGACGAGTGTGATCTGGGTTCGAATCTGGTACCTCTCGTCTTCTCGGCCTCTGGTTGGTGGGGCTAAATTTTATTGAAATATTCCGATATAAAAATTAAAAACTCTGTTTCTAGGTTTTTAAGAAATTTTGTTGCTGTCTATGATAAAGCAGAAACACGATTTTCCGACACATCTCTACTCTAAATACTATCGTTTATTTTTAATATCTTTTTGAAAAATGTTAATAACAGAAATAAATCTTGAATAAAGTAGCTTTGTTTTCTAGGATTATGTATTATTAATTTATTACTGTTTAAATTTAGGTTTAGCATATTAAAAATCCATCTCGCGATGAATATTATAAAAAAATAATTTTGATTTTTTTATTGATCGCATATTTTCCGTATCAAAAGCAAATTAGTCGATTCTGTTTTCTTTAATTGATTTTCTTATTGATAATTGATTTACTTATAGGATGACGATCAGAACTTCCTCCCCCCCCCCCCCCCCAAAAAAAAAAAAAAAAATCAGCGCTATTTTATTTTATTCTGTTCGATTTTACTGAATTTGTCTCACAAGCTGTTTAAGCGATCAATCTAGCATTAGTTTTTTTTTTTTTTTTTTTTGTGTGTGTGTGTGTGTGTGTGTGTGTCTGGTGATTCTTACTTTATTTAAATTATTTTTATTGAAGGTTCTCTCCGTTTGACGAGATCCATACATGGCCCACTTGAGCTTCAGCTGAAGATCCTGATGACTATTCACATGAATCCAGGCCCTCGGAATCGACTTTCATCCACATCTCATCATCTGGCAATTATCGACATAATTGTATCGCCACACGATTTTTAATCTCATGTACTCAAAATTAATGTTTATGTTTTACTTTACCATCCCAGTGATTTTTGTATATTTTTGTTCATTCAGTAATATAATTTTATATGTTGTTAAATCTTTCTAAAACGTCTATGTCTGTTCTTTTGAAAGTTTACACAAAAACATCAATAATAAATTTAATGAAACTAAAGTCATATTGGAGCTCTCTCCCTCCCCTCCCTGCACACATACAAAAAGAGAAAAGAAAGAAAAAAAGGTGGTGGAACCGAAAATTTTTCTTTTTCAAGTTTTTTTTTTTTTTTTTTTTTTTTTTAACGGAATTTTTTTTTTACCGATATAGCATCGCCGTGTATTCTGTTCAATAAATTTGTCCGTCCATTTCATATACAACGGCCAAATTTGATTCTGCTTTGTGTAAAATCACTAATGGTAAAATTGCATTTGCCTGCCAAATATCTCATTGATTTCCCTTTTTTAATCACCTCATACATAAAATATTTTTTACACACAGTTAATGTTTCTCGGTGTTTATATCGCTTTTATTCCCTTTACAAAAACACAAATTAAAATACAAAATCATTTTAAGGAAATTAAAATTGTTTAATTTTTAAACTAAACTCCAGATGGCGACACTACCGTCTGAAAATTCGGCAAACAAATTCATTTTTAATGAGTTATTCACAAACTCAAGTTTGTCCCGTCTAATTCGGTTATTTAACTGAAAAAAAAAAAAAAAAATAAATAAATAAATAAATAAAATATTCTTTTACGAAGCATTTTCTATTTATGTAAGTTTTAGATTATTTTACTTAATATTTATTTATTTATTTATGTATTTTTTTTACTTTCCGAACACTCTAGTGAGGAAACTATTGTAATCATGTCAAAAATCCGAATTTGAGATTTTGATGTTTCTATACGTTTCGAGGTAATCTGAGTACGTTTTCACTACTTTTACGATAATTTATGCATGTGTGTGTGTATGTATGTGTGTATGTATGTATGTATGTATGTGTGTATATCTGTGAGTGAACACGCTAGCGTCTAAACGCTTTGTTCGAATAAGCTGAAAGTTGGTACGTATATTGTAAGTCACCATAGTACGAACTCTATTGATTTTGTTGAATCTAGTGCTTATAGTTTTTTTACAGGGACACCAGGAAAAATTCTTTATCATTATGGCCTATGGGGCCAAATTTTTAAAAGTGCGATAGCGTCTAAACGCTTTATTAATCTGAGCAAAAAATTTATACACATGTTATAGGTCACAGTTATGCCAACTGTATAGATTTTGGTGAATTTAGCACTTACAGTTTTTATACAGGGACAAAAAGAAAAATTCTTTATCATTATGGCCTATAGGACCAAATTTTTAAAAGTGCGATAGCATCTAAGCGCCTCATTCAATTGAGCTGAAAGTTTATATGAATATTATAAATCACTGTTGCACTAACTATAAGCATTTTGGTGAATCTAGCATTTATAGGTTTTTACAGGGACACAACGAAAAATTCTTTATCATTATGATCTATGGGCTCGAAGTTCAGTAGCTTTAAATAAAACATCGTGTAATATATGGAGAAAAATACTCGGGAGGAGGAGGGAGGAAAGAAAGAGGAGTTGTTAAACAAACAAAAGAGAGTAATCCATAATAGAGTGTTTCTCTATTATGGATTTCTCTCTTTTGTTTGTTTAACAACTCCTCTTTCTTTACTTTATCTACAAACTGTTAATTACTCAATGTTCGGAAAGTCGAGTGGAGTCACTCCAAATTTTTCTTTTAATGTGTACAGGACCTGATTAACAAAAAGTATTCAGACTTCAAAAATAATTAAAAACACGATCTCGAATTCCCATATTTTATTTTCACAATATGATTTATTTATTTATTACATCTTATTTATTTATTAGAAAGTTTGTCATTTAAAGTAAATTAAAATATACAATTCACGATTTGGTGATGCAGGGTTTAAGCCCTTCGCAGAGGTCTTTTTAAGTGGTCCTAGTACGCATTTACGCGTATTTAGGAGAAAAACATAAAAAATTCCAAACGGCTAGGTCGACGAGTGCAACCTAGGATTCCACTATTGTGGAAAAGTCGTGCTTGGAAAAATTCATGGTAGTTAGGTTATTTAGAGAATGGCAAATTTTCATACTATGCATCAGCATATTTTATAGTGTCGACTGAATCAATATGTCTTATGTCTTTCGTTTCAAACAGATCAACAACATTTTATGTTTATATATATATATATATATATATATATATGTGTGGGAAGTTCCTCATACAGACAACAGATGGCGCTGCCTCTGATGCTTATCTTTGAACGAGATGACGAACGGGAGTCAGTTTAGATCTGGCTGCAGTGGAGATCGGTTGAGACCGTCAGCGCGAAGGCTGATGTGGTCATTTAGTCCTAATTTGAGCACAGAATGCTCATAATAGTTGTGTAGAGCCATGGAGGGCTCAATGCATCAATCTCACATATTTGATAAAGTGCGCGAAGGTACTTTTGTGAATTCTAAGTGTGAGCAAGTGCTTAAATGTTGCTTTGTTACGGTTATACTGATGAAGAGAGCTTGTATTGTGTGCTAAGCCTCGAAACGAGCAAATGGTTATTGATGGAAATTCTGCTAGTATTACATTACTCTTTTTGTGTATTTTATGTTATGAATGTTTCGTCCATACTTTAAATAAAGTGCTGTCCAATTGAATTCTACTCATCATTGCTCCACCTCTAGACACCCAGCCAAGATTCTACAAGTGGGGACTCTGCCGCGATGTTATGGCAACACCAACAAGTTATGAAAGGTAACTTTTATATATTTATCATTCTGTTTGATAATAAACAATAATGACTAATGCATATATTGAGCAAAAAGAGTTTGAGTTACTATTTTGAATTAGAAATTAATGGTGAAATATTTTTGAGAACAGTTTTGGTTTCACTGTGTGATGAAATAAAATAAATACATTACTTGAGAAGAATGAATAGAAATAGGTATTATGATTGAAAAAATATTCTGAATAATCTTTTAGTATTTTGCTTATTATTGTTTTCAATATTATTTTAACAATATTATCTTACAACGAAAGTGAAAACAATAATTAAAGAAAGAATAATGATAATGGTGATATTATATGAAATATGTGTATATAGTAATAATTAAGAAATATATAAGATGTTCTAAATATTCTGTTGTATAATACAAATTGTTCTGCATGTGGTTATTTAAAAATCATGATAATTTCGATTTGAGAACAAAAACCACAGAAGCACTTTTAAGAAAATTGTTCTGATATTATTTTGTTTCTATTTAAGCATGATATTAATTTGGTAGAAATATTGAAATATTTTCTGGTATAAATAATTATTTAGAGTTATAATGGCCCAAAACGTGTTACAAGGTATTAGAAAAGCCGATTTAAAAACAATTGCTGAAGAATTAGGCCTAACTGTTCCGGCAGAAGCTAGGGTAGTTGAAATAAAAACTCTCATTGAGAGTTCTGACATTTATAAAAATGATTTAGAATTTGTTAGAGGTGTTATTAAAATGTTAGTAGAAGAACAAAAGTTGAAATCTGTAGAAGAACAAACCAAAATTGAGATAGAAAGAATTAAATTATCCCAGTTAGAAAAAGAAATAGAGTTACAGAATTTAAAGTTACAGGCTGCAGCAAATAATTCTAGTAATAATGTTGAGCAATCAAATTCAGAAACTACTTCACAATCATTAGAAAATTTAATTAGAAGTATTCGAACTTTAACCATTTCAGTACCTGAGAAACCGGAAGCTTTGCACTTATTTTTTCAATCCCTTGAAAAAGCATTCGTTTCTAAAAATGTACCGTCTAAATTCAAATCGGAAATATTGATTAATTTATTGGGAGATAAATGTAATCAGGTTCTTGCGTACGTAACCACCGAAGAAATTAACGATTATGAAAAAGTTAAGGAATTAATTTTAAGACAATTTCAACCAACGCCGCGTGAATGTTTAAGTAATTTTAAAAATGCGCTGCGTAATCCGTCAGAATCTCATGTCCAGTTCGCTTCCCGCCTAAGCGCTTCTTTTGATTACTATTGTAGATTGAGAGGGGTTAACGACGTTAAGCAATTGTGTGATCTTATAGTTTCTGATAAATTATATGAAACGTTGGATTCTAGAACTAGGGAACATATTAGTGTTCGAGAAGGTCAAAATTGGTTTAAACCCAACGAATTAGGTCGGGAGTGTGATTTATTCTACTCTTCTAGAGGGAAATCGTTAATTGAAACTAATAATAATACGCGAAACGAAAGTTCAGAGAATAAGCGGTTTGTAAACAAAACTTCTTTTAGAAAGACACATTATAATAATAAAGATCCCATAGTACGTAATTCGGTATCTAATCAAACTCACGAAAAGCATGAAAGAATGTGTTATATTTGTGGTGCAAAAGGGAGAACATTTCATTTCGCTAGAGTCTGTCCTAAACGTATTCCAGAGAAAAAAGAATTCCGTGAAAATCTTCCAACGAATTCAGTAGTTCAGTCCGAAACAAGTCCGATTAACCTAATTGTTAATGAGCTCGAATATGTTGATATTTTAGTGGATGATATTCCACTTAAAGGGTTAAAAGATTCAGGTTCTTCGATTCTAGTTGTGAATAAAAATAGCATTCCACAGACTAAAAATGTTATTTCTTCAACCACTCTAGTTAGCTGCTTTAATGAAAAGAAAGATGCAATTCTAACTGAATTTAAAATATCTTTGCCTAATCATGATTCAGTAAACATAATCGGTGCTTTATGCAACAATTTGTCATGCGACGTAATTCTACCTGGTAATATCTTTCATATTCTGAAACCACAAAATAAGGAGGAAACAGATGTTTCGAATTCCAGCGACGTAGGGGGGGGGGAGATAGTTTTCTGAGTTCGGGGGAAAGTGATTTCGATGAAGCAAGTGAGTGTTCTTTTCCTGTATTCGATCAAAGGGAAAATGAGATAGATTCTTTTTTTTCAAATATGGGCAACTTTCCAGAAGAAAAATTCGATGTCAGTTATATTTTAGATAAGTCGTTAAAAGAGAGATTAAGCGAGTTAATAAAAAATTATAAGCCAGTTAAAACAAAAGTACTGATTTAAAAATGTCCATTATTTTATCTGATGATATACCAGTATGTTTACGCTCTCGCAGATTATCATTTGTAGAGAAATCAGAGGTGGATAAACAAATTGACCAGTGGTTAAAAGATGGTATAATTGGAGAAAGTACGTCAAATTACGCTTCGCCAATAGTGGTGTGTAGGAAAAAAGATGGAGGAATAAGGTTATGCTGTGATTATCGTGCTTTAAATAAGAAAATTATTAAAGATAAATACCCGTTGCCAAATATTGAGGATTTATTTGATAGATTAAGGGAGGGTAAAGTTTTTTCGACACTAGATTTAAAGAATGCGTTTTTACAAGTTGATGTAGAGGAAAAAAGTAGGAAATATACAGCTTTTGTGACCGATAATGCCCAGTATGAGTTTCTAAAAGTTCCCTATGGATTATGTAATAGTCCCTTAGTATTTCAAAGATATGTAAATTATGTGTTTAAAGACCTATTAAAAGATGGTACTGTAATTATTTATTTAGATGATATAATTATTCCATCTAAAGATGAGAATGAAGGGTTAGATAAATTAAAACGTGTGTTAGAAACGGCATCAAAATTTGGTCTAGAGTTAAATTTAAAGAAATGTCAGTTTTTGAAACGAAAGATCGATTTCTTAGGTCACATAATTGAGAATGGCACGATTAAACCCTCAGTAGAAAAAACTCTTGCAGTCTAAAATTTCCCAGAACCCCGTAATGCTAGGGAAGTGCAGAGTTTCTTAGGTCTAACGGGTTACTTTAGAAAAATTATTCGTTCATATGCCAACATAGCAAGACCACTCAGTGACTTATTACGTGCTTCCACTCCATTTAAATTCGAGCAAGAGCAGAAATTTGCTTTTCAAAAGCTGAAAGACATTTTATCTAATACGCCTGTCTTACACCTTTTTAAACAAGGCTATAAGTTAGAAGTTCATACAGATGCATCTAAATTAGGATTCGGTGCAATCCTATTACAACAAGATGACGATGGACAGTACTATCCAATCTATTATATGAGTAAAAAGACCTCGGTACAAGAAGAAAAATACTGTAGTTATGAGTTAGAAATGTTAGCGATAGTAGAAGCCCTTAAAAAATTTAGGAACTATTTATTAGGTAGTAAATTTAAAATCTATACTGACTGTCAAGCGTTCACTAAAACTTTAGATAAACGTGAATTGACACCTAAGGTAGCCAGGTGGTCTTTCCTGCTACAGGAATTCAATTACGAAGTAGAACATCGTCCCGGTAAACAAATGCAGCATGTTGACGCGCTTAGCCCCTGTAATGGCTGTGAATACTGATACTCTCACTCATCGTATTGCTACTGCTCAAGAAAATGACGAGTTTATCAACACTATGAAATCTCTTTTACAACAGAACCAAAATGACGAATATGTGTTAAAAAATAATATTTTATATAAAGTGTTGAATGATAGGGATGTACTAATTGTCCCAGAGACCATGCAATTTGAGGTCGTAAAGAAATGTCATGCCTTAGGACATTTTTCGGCTAATAAAACTGAAGAGTTAGTAAAAGGAGACTACTATTTTTCTAATATGAAAAAATGCGTAGATAACGTTGTAAAAAGTTGTGTAGAATGTATTCTCGTAAATAAGAAATAGGGAAAAGGAGAAGGTTTTTTGAACCCTATCCCTAAAGGAGATATACCATTATCCACGTATCACATCGATTTTGTGGGTCCATTACCAACCACTAACAAAAACTACAATCACATTTTCACTGTCATCGACGGATTTAGTAAATTTTCGTGGCTATATCCGGTGAAATCAACTTCTTCAGCAGACACCTTGCAAAAATTAAAACAGCAAGCTGCTATTTTTGGTAACCCCGCAAGAATAATATCTGATCGTGGACCTGCGTTCATATCTAAGGAATTTGCAGATTACTGTAAATCAGAGGGAATCGAACATGTCACCATCACAACTGGAATCCCAAGAGGGAATGGTCAAATAGAGAGACTTCATCGAACAATCATTCCTGTATTATCCAAGTTATGTATAAATGACCCTAACAAGTGGTACAAGTTTGTTGAGGCTGTCCAGAGAACAATTAATTCCACCGTATCGAGAAGTACCAAAAGAACTCCTTTTGAATTACTCACTGGAGTAACAATGAGAAAGAAAGAAGATAAGAGAATATTTGAACTCCTCGAAGAGGAAAGGATAAATTCCATGCTTGATAACCTTAATACCATTCGTGAAGAAGCAAGAAAAAACATTCTTAAGATTCAAGAAGAAAATCGCCGATGTTACAACAAGAAGAGAAAGAAAGCCCATGTGTATAAAATTAATGATCTAGTTGCCATCCAGCGAACTCAGTTTGGAACCGGCATGAAACTAAGACCAAAATTCTTAGGTCCTTATAAAGTTGTACGAGTAAAGACCAAAGACAGATATGAAGTCGAGAAGATAGGTGATCACGAAGGACCTAGTACTTCACACTAGTACTTCTGCAGACAACATGAAATTGTGGGTTACGGACTAGTCAAAAATCCCAGAACTTTGAGAAAAAAAAGACTGATATTTATGCTTTTAATGTACATAATTTTTTTAATGTCTGTTTCTCTTTTTTTTTTTTTTTTTTTCTTTTAATTGTATTTTGCAGATATCCTTTAGTATCCCAGGCTGGCTCGACGGTGAGGTCACCGCACATCAGAATGGCAGAGCGTTGTGGGAAGTTCCTCATACAGACAACAGATGGCGCTGCCTCTGATGCTTATCTTTGAACGAGATGACGAACGGGAGTCAGTTTAGATCTGGCTGCAGTGGAGATCGGTTCAGACCGTCAGCGCGAAGGCTGATGTGGTCATTTAGTCCTAATTTGAGCACAGAATGCTCATAATAGTTGTGTAGAGCCATGGAGGGCTCAATGCATCAATCTCACATATTTGATAAAGTGCGCGAAGGTACTTTTGTGAATTCTAAGTGTGAGCAAGTGCTTAAATGTTGCTTTGTTACGGTTATACTGATGAAGAGAGCTTGTATTGTGTGCTAAGCCTCGAAACGAGCAAATGGTTATTGATGGAAATTCTGCTAGTATTACATTACTCTTTTTGTGTATTTTATGTTATGAATGTTTCGTCCATACTTCAAATAAAGTGCTGTCCAATTGAATTCTACTCATCATTGCCCCACCTCTAGACACCCAGCCAAGATTCTACATATATATATATATATATATTTTTTTTTAAGTAAATTTTCTTTTTGAATTTTAATGGCTATATTTTTTTACAATGAAATACTTAAATGAAACAAATAATAGTTTGATTAAAAAAAAAAAAAAAAAAAAAAAAAGTAATAATAATAAAGTTGAAATATTTAGTTCTATAATTGGTAAAATATTTTAATAACATTTGACTAATTTTTAAAGTGCGCTGTATGACGAGGACAAAAATTCCTGTTACATCTAATATGTAAAATCTGTAGAATTCCCATTTTATTTATTTATTTATTTATTTTTTTAATTTAATTTAATTCATTTATTTATTTTTTAATGCTTGACTTATGAATTTAGAAATGCCAAAAATTAATTAAGTGCATTTTTCGTATTTTTTAGCTGTAAAATGAAATAAAGGGCTGTAATAGGAGAAGTACATTCAAGGTCAAAAGTTGCGGGATGCAAGGTACAAATGGGAAGTGCTGATATTTCGTTCTTATTTATTACAACTGTCAAAATTATCTTTAAAAATATATTCATCTAAATACATATATATATATATATAAATTATTAATATCTGTAGAGGGAAATCAATTTATATTCTCCCCAAAATAAAAACTTATTTGCGAAATTCCCAAATCAAGTTAATCAAATTGCCTTTCTGGTCCACTTCTTGGATCATGCATGCTTGGCGAACTCCGGGGCTTTAACGTTGTAATTTTTCGTATTCCTCATTCTTTTAATTTTTATGATGTTTTAATCCTTTAAGAATAAAAAAAATTTCCCACATTTAAAATAAACTACCACAAAAAGTTACAAACAAGTCTAAAACAAAAGCAATAAATGAAGTTTTTCCTCTATCTTATTAAAGTAAAACTTTGTAAAAAAAAAAAAAAAAAAAAAAAAAAATATCCGAGACGAATTTGTGCAGTTGGGAATTAAAATTAGGTAGGTTATGATAATCCCACCATTCTTGAAATGGTTAAATTCATCTTCTTTTATTCCTGAAGAAGGAATTTTGGAAGTTCTGAAATTGCCGCATAATAGTTAACAATGCTCCTTCGTCTGGGTTTGTTAACGTAGTTTTTAATGAATAGTTCATGCCTTCTATATCCGAAAATAAAACTACATTATCACAGCGGGCACTTGGGTGGTGTCCCTTGTTAGAAAACGGTCCACCAGCGACCGAGTGGTTCTGTGCTCAAAGCTGGTTGACGTGAGGTACCATGTTCGATCCCAGGTTGCCCTAGTACTTCGGAGCTTTCCGTCGTTTTTTCGAAACATGCGTAAATACCGATTAAGACCCCTTAGAAAGACCCCCTTGGAGGGTACTCCCCCTCAGGCCTAGGACCCTAGTGTTGTCAATCGGCCTTAATCACCCCAATCCAACCCTTGTTATAGAAAGCTTAGTTTTAGAGTTTAAATTTAAAAGTGTTCATTATACTGGTACAATTCCCAACACTTGTGATTTCTACGTGAAAAGAGTGACTACCAAAGTTGTCAGAAAATTCGATTGACTTCTTACAAACTACTTCATTAATTCTTTAAGGAACCCGTTTGTTAGAGATAAGACGAATTTTTTGTGCATTAAATCAATTAAAATTGTTAAATAAAAAAATTTCTTGTTGGTCTAATTCTCAAACAATTTAAATTAGACTTTTACAAACATGTTAACAAAATCTAGTTGAAATAAAGGAATGTTGAAATAGTAGTTCGAAACAAACACAGGTGTAACGAATGAATTTATAGAAGAATTAAAACACATGAATGTGTTTTGATAACATCATCTTGCTTACGTTTCAAGAAAATTCAACTTTGTGGTATGTCCAATCATGAAAATAGAGAAGAAACAAGACGATTAACTTAATATAATGTTGCTAAGCGACTGAGCATTTTGGACATAATCGTATATATTCTCTCTAATGTAACCTTTTCAGCTTTTACTTTAATGAACGCTTTAGCAATAATTCAGGGTAATGTTTCTGATGTATTACACTTTCTCACGAACCGTTTTACCTCAAAGTGCTGTTCTTGTGATGTGAGATACACATTTAGAGCAATGGATTATAAATAAGTGGAAACTCGAACTGTTTTATTTATTATGACATCTTTTACGAAATTACCCGTATGATGTACGTTTTCTTAAAACGTTTCATCACAGTTTTTTTGTTCTCTAAACATGCATATATGAGGAAAGTATTGTAATCATGACAAAAATCCAACTATGAGATTTTGGTGTTTCTACACGTTTTGAGGTCCCCTGAGTTCTTTACTATTTTTACGATTATATATGTGTGAGTATTAATGCGTGTGAGAGAACATGATAGTGCCTAACAGCTTTGTTCGAAAGAGCTGAAAGTTGGTACGTATATTATAGGTCAGTATAGCACGTACCTCATTGATTTTGGTGAATCTAGGACCTATTTTTTTTTTTACAGGGACACAAAGAAAAATTCTTTATCATTATGGCCTATGGGCCAAAATTTTATAAAGTGCGATAACGTCTAAATGCTTTATTCATTTGAGCTGAAAAATCATACAGCACGAAATGTATTGATTTTGATGAATAGATTATAGATTTTTACAGGGACACAACGTTTTTTTTTTTTTTTTCATTATGATCTATGGGCTCAAGTTATGTGAAGTGCAATAGTGTAAAATTAAACAATGGAGAAAAATACTTAAACACCCTATTATAATTTTCACTTTTATTTATTTAGCGACTTGTCTTCCTAATATACTACGGCAATCCCCAAAAGGTTGAAATGCGGTTAATTCTTTACCTATTACAGATAAATGAACAATGTAAAATGCAAATGTATTCTATATATGGTAATAAATAAAACTATGTTATTAATATGATTTCTTCCCGTTGTTTTCAAAGAGTTAGACTTTAAATTTTTTTTTACAACTCCTCTAGACAAATTTCGGCAGTTGGAAAGTCTTTGATTTAAAAAAAAAAAAAACATCATTACAAAAAGAAAAAATCTGATGTGGGCACCACATGACTTCCTTATACACCTTCAGAAATATATACATAATGTTTAAAAGCATTGTCATTGGACCCGAGACAGTTGGCTAAAATTATTTAAAAAATGCATTATCACCGCGTTCTGAACTATTCTGAAAGTTTCAGATGTCTAGCTAGCCGGGAAGTTAGTTAAATAAATTTTCTGTTGACTGAGATAAACGCTGCTGAAGGCAGCAGGTATCCGAAACAGTTGGCTAAACATATTTAAAAAATGCATTGTCAACGTGTTCTGGAAGTTTCAAATGTCTAGCTAGTCGGGAAGTCAGTTAAAAATCGATTGCAAGATTTGTCCAAAGCGTTTTTTGATACATTACGGCCATAACCTATGTATTTTTGGTCATTATGTGCCTAATTTTCCTAAATAGCTCCAAAACGGAAAATCATACAAACTCCAAAAAGGGAGGTGCATAACTAGATATTGTAACAAACCCATGTACCAATTCGCAACTTTCTACGTCCAACCGTTTTTGAGTTATGCGACATACACACGCACACACATACATACAGAAAATCGTGTACATCATGAAAAATCGTGTAAAGTCGCTTATATCTCTAAAACGAGAGCTCGTGTTAAGATGACACTTGCAGGTGTGCAACTAGACATCATGAAAGTCACATGTATAAATTAGCAACATTCAGCGATCATTCGTTTTCGAGCAATGTGAAAATCAAAATCCCTTTCGCAAATCGTGTTTACTGTACTTCCTTATACTTTGTATACGGAAGTAAAAAGAAAGAAAAGAAAAGAAAGAAAAACCGCATTTCTACATATTTAAAATTGCGTGAGTTAACCTTAGTTGAAAATTGAACGCTATGTATGGGGATCATATACCAAAAATGAAATGTAAACCTGGGACATATTATAAAACAATCTATATAATATTTCTCTAACGTGGACCAGCTTCAATTATTTTTTGTCGAAACGATACGATGCGCGAGGATAAAAAATAATATTTATATATGGACAGTATTTAAGCACGCGGACTTAGCTCAATGGACTAATAAGAAAATATGACGACATTTGTATGATGAGATTATTTTACGAAAAAATATATTTTTAACATTTGTTTCTTCAGAATCTTTGCAAGCGTCATTTTAAACCCTGCAATATTAGAATATGAACTTTTGTGTCATAAATTGACTAAAAAACACAATCATAAAAAATATAATCAAAATAGGAATAAATTTATTTTATTTTATTTATTTAAATATATATATATATATACACACACTGAGGAAAAAAAAAAAAAAAAGACTTTTTTCGCTGGGATTGTTCTAAATACCTTCAGATTATCAGCAGTTTTTTTTCATTTTTTATAGTTTTTTAAAATTTTTAGCTGGGAATAATTGAGTAAATGGTATTGAAGAAAATCAATTAAGTAAAATCATACATCACATAAAATTTTTTACCATATTATGGCGCATAATAACAGCAAATGCGAAAGTAAGTTACAGAATATTTAAAAAACAAGAAAGTGGAATCATGCATCAATCATAAATTATTAAGCACTTTCTCATAATGAAAAACATCCTGTGGGTGAAATGACTAAAATATTTAGCAGATAGAATTATTCACGCAGTACAAATTATTTAATTAAATTATTAAAATTATTTTGCATGATGAATGCAGATGATTTTCATCGTAGAGAGATATAGTACTAAATGAAGAAAGAAAGTCAATTTTATGCTGTATGGACCACATCTTTTTTTTTTTTTTTTTTTTTGTGAACACAATACGCAAGCGAAGTGAGGATGTAAGCAACTGACAGTGGTTACACGTATCCTACTTGCTGATGTAAACGACAACAAAAAATTTTTTAAATAATTTATTTAAAACATATTTATAATTTTCAGGTGCTTTCATCTACTGAGTTAGATACTTTTAAGTATGATTTAAAATATCCATTCAGTACTTGAATAGATTTTGTGTTCTAAATTAGTTTCTTTCTTTCTTTTTCTTTTTTTTTTTTTTTTCCAGTTTTAAAATTGGAATTGGCGACTTTTGTATTTTGCGATCAAAAACGTAATACGAAAATATTACATACCAGATGTATATTTTCGTAATATATATTGTACGAAAGTATTGTTTCTAATTATTGATTGTATTATACGTTATTAAAATAACCATGATTTTTGAAAGAAATTAAATAAGATCGCTAAGATAACTTGGCGATCATATTTTTTTCGTTAAAGACGACGTATATGAAATCTGTTCCGGAACTTGTTGCGAGGTGTGTACGTATATGCAAGTTTCAGTGCTTTCATAATTACTAAAGTTGAATTTAATGTCTGTGAGTTGTATAAGCTTATATTTCTGCCTTTTTTCTTTTCTTTTTTTTAATTATTAAACGATAACATTGTTTATATTATTTCTGCAACATATTAGTGTCTTATACCATCCTGATGGCTTATTTTATATCAGGTACTTTATTTAGACATTTGAAAACAAATTTGACTTCAAATTATTATAGAATATTTATCATTTTCTTTCTTTTTAATTAGTATATTAGTTGGATATTGATTATGTAAGTATCACCCTTTGAAATGAAATGTTTATGTTTATTTTTATTGAAATTTATTTTTCCGACTGAGTGAAAATAATGCTTGGACCGGGAGTCGAACCCCAGATCTTTGACTTACAAGGTCAAGGCTCTACCAATTGAGCTATCCAGGCCGACAACCGGTGGACATTACTCACTCAGACAACCTTTTAGGCAGAAACATCTGGTCTATCATGTGGATACTCGACTCCCGGTCTAGGCATTATTTTCACTCAGTCGGAAAAATAAATTTCAATAAAAATATGATTTTCTTCCCAATCAGTTGATTGTGTGATTTTAATATATTGTTTATGTTTATATTCGAAAATGGAAGTCTGCCATTTTGTTTTCAGAGTTTTGAAATTTAAAATTAAAATTTTATCAATTTTAAAATCGGGAAATAATTTTCCTTGATTTTCAATATATATATATATATATATATATATATTTCAAAAATCCAATGTACGATTAACATAGGAAAACTTTTGATTTTATATCCACCGACGGTCGGTGACAGCACACTTCGCTTGCATGTTGATAACTTTGTTTTAAATTTTCACAAATCTGTGGTTCAACCATTTGTTTTAAAGATATTGGCGAGTTCTTTTGAAAAATACGTATATTATCTTTTAATAAATACTCATTTAGAAAATGTACAGCCTTCGAAAGGGTACTTCCCCCTCCTATGGGAAATAGTGCTCCAGAATTTACAAAATAATAATGATAATAAAAATAATTTCACAATGATTAATTAAAAATAAATCTTATGTGCCCGAAATTTTTTCCTATGCTGTTACATTAAAAATTATGAAAAATAGAATGGTAACGTAACGTCACCTATTGGGCGATATATCTCTAAAGGTAATCAACACTAACTTCAGTCAAATTTCCTTTAAATATAAAGTTACATTAAATGTTGTTCATCGGTTCATGAAATACAATGTCCACAGAATTTTAGTAACACATAACACAGACGAAAATTTTATAAAAATTGTCAAATCATGTTCAAGACATCTCAAAACATGTAAATCCTTTGAAAACCAGAAATCAAAAGTTTTTACAAATTCAACACTTTCGTCTGTTGTACACAAGAAAAAAAAAATAATAATAGAATTTTCTTTTTCTTTCTTTCTTCACTTTTCTTTCTTTCTTTATGTTTATTCAATATAAAGTCGGTTTTAAGCACGATACATTTGCGTAATGAAACATCTGCAGAAAGTGTTATCGCAAGAGTAACGTAATTCTAAAAGCTATTCTAAGAAAAATGGTAGATTACTATAATTGTATTTAAAATATATATTCACACTGCACAAAAAAACTTTGCATTTACGATTCCATCATTCATTCTTCAAAATATTGGAAAAAGAAAAAAAAAGACCTTGAGACTTGAAAATGAATTTGTTCATGAAAGAGGCTTTTATAATAATAATTATTATTATAAGAGGTTTTATTTTCATTTACTGTAGAAAGACCCAAGGAATTTTTAATGAACTTGAATAAAAAGAAAATTGACTACTATTTATAAATTATTATTATTATTATTATTATTATGATGACAGATTTTTTTTTTTTCAGAGAATGGTGAAATACTATTATTTAAGTTATATTTAAAACAAGAACGAAAAAAACCTGCGGTACGCATTGATTATTTACACTTTCTAATGCACTCGTTGTATCGTATAACTTCAACGTTCTTTGCCTGCATTATTCCACAACGGACAGACATCTAAACGTTATGCTTATCATGTTTTATAGAAAAGATTATTTTAACTCATTAACAATAAATTTCAATTTCTTTGTGATTTTTGCAGTAGGAAGTTATTTTATTTAAATGTGATTTATAAAAATGCCTCTCTTAAAACACAATGCATTGGTATTTACATATCATAATATATTTCGTATATACTATATATTTTTTATATTTTTACCTGGTGTTTCTGGACCTCTGAGGAAACCTATAGGATAAACAACATATTTATACTTATTAAGAATTTATTACGAAAGTATCACAATTCACAATTTTAAAAGTCATAAAAGAGGGAGATTACCAAAAAACATCTTTTTATAATCGGGAGACCTTAAAACATGTAGATCAGGTGAAAGCCCGATATGGAAATTTTTGACCAAATACAATAGTACCTACGGTAATCGATTAATGGAAGTAATAAAAATTATTTTTTAAACGTTTCAGAAAGTTCAGCATTATAAACAGCAAAAACAAATATATTTTCGAAACACTTTTATAGCATCAAGCTGTTAGATAAATAAGTACCGCCCTTTAAAAATAAATAAATAAAATAAAATAAAAATTCACTATTTGCCACATGTTGCATCGGAAGTATGCTTAGCATGATAATTTTAAAAAGTTTTAAAATGTATATTTAAAAAGTGTTTATTGAGGTGTGACATGCGTATATGCCATATGTTTCTAAAAACCTAAGGCATTGTGTCCAAGCTGATAACTCATCCCCTCTTTAGCTGTCCAAAAGAGAATATTGCTTCTCAATATTCAATTCCAAATCCACTAATTAGCAGTGTTATTTTAAAATGTGGTATATAGCTTTATTTATTAACCGCATGAGAAAAATTATAAGATAAAAAACTTTTTATACTCCACCTTTTTAAATTTTCTGTTGAATCATAACTATAGAACTACATTAACACTTTATCAGTGTGTACAAAATATTTAAAGCGATAATGGCATCAATTTTTGTGAGATGCATAATTTAACTTTTTACAATTTTTTAACGTTCGCGTTCAATTAAATGTGTTTATTTTTATGTCGAAAGAAAATAAACTCGTAATTTTATTTATTTTATTTTATTATTATTATTATTATTATTTTTTTTTTTTTTTTTTTACGCAACAATTAAATTATAGCTAATATTTTAATGGCTATTTTTAAAGCTATTAGGAGGTTATTATTTTCATATTTTAATTAATTAAAAGAAAACTAATCAAAAATTCGAAAATCGGGGTTCTGGGCTATTCTGAAAGTTTCAAATGTCTAGCTAGTAGAGGAGTTAGTTAAAAATAGATTGCAAGATTTGTACCAGACAAACAAGAATAGAAGTTAATAAAAACATGGTAAAAATTAAAATAATTTATCGATTTTATTGGTATTGTAAAGATCTAAACAGAGAATTATAGTAAAGTTAAAAAAAAAAAAAAAAGAAAGAAAGAAAGAAAGATATGGTCTAACGTTTTAATCAATCGAGATGCAGACTTATTCGAAAGTCGTCATTATAGAATAGAAAGGATGTGGGTTGCTCGCTCTACGGCTTCCTGAAACTAATTTTACCTAGTTATTTCATGTGCAGAATATTCTTTGTAATAATTAATTCTTATTTCTTAGTAATAATGAAAACTTTATGATATCTTCTCATTCAATGTAAAGATGCAGTGTGTGTGTGTGTGTGTTACTTCAGTATACGGCTTCCTGAAAATAAGAAAATCAACATTAAAAGCTGAAATTTGCAACATTATGTATTTTAGCAATTAGCATCAATTAATATAAGAATAAATTTCATATAGCTATCTCGTGTATCTTAGTAATCATTAAGATTTAATATTAAACGCAAGCCTTATTAAAATGTAATGATATTAAGCATACAGTGTGTCTCATAATTTTTAAGTGTGTTTATTAATTGAAAAATACAATGAAAGTATTCAGATAATTATTAAATTTTCTCTTGTGCAATAAAATTAAAAATCTCAGCAATATTTCAATTAAATTTCTTAATCTTTATGACAAAAATATAAACTTTTTTTTTGACATTTTTTTTTTTCAATTATCTGAAAAAATACCATACGAAATTGCCTGAAACTTTAATCATGCAAAGAATATTTAAAAATTCGTTATTTCCACTATCGATTTAGTCCAGAGTGCAATTAGAGGATCAATCACAAATTGATGAAAAGCGAAAATACTTTGGATCACCCTGTATCACAAAAAGCTTCAAATGACTTGTAACTTTAATGCATTGTTGCACATGCTATGTACAGTATTTATATGTTTTGGTGCGGAAATTGTGCAATTATTTACGATGATTTTTTTTTTTTTTTTTTTTAATTACTAAATTTTTCACAAGTTTTTTGCTTATACCTAGAACGGATTTCCATAAAATTTTCCAAAACTTACTGAAAAATTGACAAAACATTAGAGAAACATTATTCTGAAACATAAAATTCACACGTGTAATATTCGTTGAGATATAAGTATTTTTAGTAAATATTATTTTACTGCGTATGCAGGAAAGATAGAATTTTTTTTATTGCATAGGTTTAAAGCTATATATATTGAACAACTTTTGTCAAAAGCTTATTTGAATAGACTAAAAATTAAGCAAATGGTCCACAAAAGAACGAGCTAGATTTTATGTATTTTCCAGAGTAGAAATTGCTTAAGAGGTTTAACACATGCTGCGTATTTAATTTGAAAATTCAATTTATTCCAACCACGTTGCAAAAGTTCTTTTTTGTTAAAAACCCCTTATGGACTCACAAATCTTAGTAAATAAATGAAAATCTGTTGAAATTATAAGCCTAAAAGGTGTTTTTTTTTTTTTTTTTTTTTTTTTTTTATATATAAAGAACTTTTGCAATACCGTTGAAAAAATTAGATCTTCGAATTAAATACGCAGATTGTGAAAAACCCCTTATGAAATTTCAACTCTGGAAAATACCTAAAATCTAGCTTGTTCTTTTGCACAATTTGCTTAATTTTTACTCTATTCAAATGAGTTTTCGACAAAAGTTGCTCAATATATCTAGCTTTCAACCTATGCAATAAAATTTTTTCTATATTTCGCGCATGCGCAGTAAAATAATATTTACTAAAAATGCTTCTGTCTCAAAGAATATTACACGTGTGAATTTCATATTACAGAATAATGTTTCTCTAATGTTTTGTCAACTTTTCTGCAAGTTTATAAAATTTTATAGAAAATTGTTCTAGTTATAAGCAAAAAACTTTTCAAAAAAATTAGAAATTTTTGAAAAAAATATATATCAGCCTAAATAATTGCTCAATTCCCACACCAAAACATACAAATATTGTACATAGTAGGTGCAACAATGTATTAAAGTTACAATTCATTTGTTGCTTTTTATGATACAGGTGATCCAAAATATTTTCGCTTGTCTTTAATTTGTGGTTAGTCCCGTACGTATTTGCACTCTGGTCTAAATCGATTGTGGAAACAATGAGTTTTTAAATGTCCTTCGCATATGTAAAGTTCCAGGCTATTTCGTCTAGAATTTGTTTTAAAAAATCGAAAAAACGAAAAAAAAAAAAAAAAAAAAAAAAAATCTAATAATTTGATCACCTGCTGTAAATATCGAGTTTTGTGATTTAACTTCATCTATGAAAAGCGCTTAAGGAAAAAAAATGACATGATGATGATGTCGTGTCTATGAGAGTGCAATTAAATGGCTCCGAAACTGTCGAAGACAGCTTTAGCAACCTCGACAGCCCTATCTGTATAAAGTAGATCTACTGGGTCTTCAAAGCCGATATTACGAAGTTTGGCCTAGATTGCTGGGCAGCTGAAGATGTGTTGGGGAGACAGTGGGATGTCGTCTGGGCAGTGAGGACAAAAGTTGGTGTAACTACGCTGCCCGTCCTCAGAAATCCTCATCCCCTTTAAATGGTTTGTCCTCAGTCTGGTTAAAATAGTTGATAAGGCTCTATCACAGTTCAATTCCGGAATGGAGTTCCGTTTAACTTGTTGACCGATTAGTCTTCGGCCAGCGACGGCATTGGCGTCAACGAGGGTTAGACATTTGGATGGCTGAGGAGAATTACGTGCAGCCTTTGCGAGCTCATCGGCCTTCTCATTACCGAAAATATTTACATGAGCCGGTATCCATTGCAAGATGCAGGATCCCTGGGCAGCAATGATTTTGTTTGTGAGCTCAATGATCTGATGGCTGAGTTGACATTTGCCCTTCTGGATCGCTTGCAATGCTGATTTGCAATCTGAGAAAATGATGATGCCTTTGGAACTCTGGTCCTCCTTAGACAGATAAATCTCCAGAGCACATTTGATGGCGACGAGCTCAGATGTATAGTTGGAGGCGATTTTCCCAACAGGAATACCGTGGCATTCCTGCGCTCCGTCTGGTTCGATGAAAAAGACACCTGCTCCTCCTCTATCGAGATTAGAGTCAGAAGAGCCATCTGTGTAGGCGATCGTCAGATCTTGATTTGAGGTCGTGAGTACTTCAATGGTATGGTCGCCTTTCTCTTTAATTATTGTGGTGGGATCTTTCTTGGTGCAAGGTTGTAAGAGATTTAAATAGATTTTTGTTTGGGGGAGAGGGCACAGGATGTTGTAAGGCTCTTTGGAAATTTTGAAGGTCTCATATTTGAGGTTGATATCATTCCTGATATCTTGGTCATGTTGGAGGGTCGAGGATCTCTTCAGCCTGCAATTTCCACTCCACGCTCTAAAGGTTCTACTTGAGATATGGCGATCAGCAAGAGTTTGGATTTTGTTGGTAAATTTAATGGTTGTTAATTTTCTTCTGCTTTCCAAGGGGGCAAGGCCACATTCCTTTTCAATTTTGATGTTATCCGTTGATGAAACAGCTCCAGTGATGATTTTAGAGGCCCTGTATTGAATAGCGTCGATCTTTTCTTTAACAGTAGGCCTTGCCGATGCCCATATGGGTGCTGCATATTCGAGAATAGGCCTGACGATAGAAGTGTAGGTATTCTTGAGAGTTTTTGGACTAGATCCCCAGGAAGCTCCACAAAGTCTTTTGAGGATGTTAAGCTTTTTCATTGCTTTATTTGAAATATTTTCAAGGTGTTTAGAGAATCTTAACTCTGCATCTAGAGTTAGTCCAAGATACTTGGGGTTAGAAGTTTGTTTAATTTCTGAACCAAATAGCTTTATAATAGGATGGAACGAGCTTCTATTTTTTCTATCTGTTGAGAAAACGCAAAAGTTTGTTTTGTCTGGATTAATTTTGAGCTTAAGATCTTTTGACCAGGTTTCAATGCCTTTCATACAGATGTTAAGAGCTTTTTGTGAAGCATTGAGATTTGAGTGGGTGTGCCAGACTGCAATATCATCAGCATAACAGGCAACTTTGATTTCTTTACTGATGTGGGGGTCTATCGTATTCATGTACAGAAGGAAAAGGAGAGGGCTAAGTACGGAGCCCTGAGGAACTCCCGCCCAGGTATGGTGAGTAGTAGAGAAGCTGCCATCAACTCTAACTTTAAAGCTTCTTTTCCTGAGAAAGTCATTAATCCAAATTAGAGCATTTGATGTAATGCCTGTTTCGTGTAAGATGTTGATCAGTTTCTGTCTCCAGACTCTGTCGAAAGCAGCAGAGAGATCAAGAAGAACCATGGTAGTTTTCTTATGGGGCTTGCTCTGGAAACCGTCAATAATAGATTGGCAAAGGTAGAAAAGCTGGTCGACGGTGCTGTGATTGGCTCTGTATGCGGTCTGGTAAGAGTGCAAGATGTTGTTCTCAGTGATCCAATTCATCAGTCTGGAATGTATAATGCGCTCCATAAGTTTGCACAGAATGCAGGTGAGCGAGATAGGTCTGTAGTTAGCGCAGTTACTTGCAGATTTTTCAGGTTTTAGGATGGGAACAATTACAGAGTTCTTCCAGGATTTGGGTAACTTACCAGTGCGCCATGAGGTATTAAAGATATTCATTGAAACCTTTGGACAGCCCCTGCCTGCCTGGACGTGCCAAGCTTAACGGGTTGGATGCTTATTAAAGATATTCAGCAAATCTCTTTTAGCGTTTTCACCAAAATGCGTGATCATCTGTCCGAAAATGAGATCTGGTCCGGGGGATCTATTTTGATCCAGGCGATTGATTGCAGATTCCAGTTCCTCAGGACTAAAGTCAGATGTGAAGATGCTGTTATCAGTCATTTTCCTGCTTCTTTTGATAACAGATTTGTAATTTTTATTAACTTTTTTGTCTCCTGCTGTATACTGTAGTTTGCTTGAAGTTTCGTAGTGCTTTGCAAGTAGGTTTGCTGTTTCTTTGTTTGTTCTGGCATATGAGCCGTTTGTGGCGATCACATTTGACTGAGGTTCCGCCTGTGTGTTGACCGCTGGACTGCTTGAGTTATTTAGAGTCTTAATCAAGTTCCAATATTGGGGCGTGCCTTTTCTTGGGTCAAGTTTTTCGCAGAGCTCTGTCCGCGAAAAACTTGACCCAAGAAAAGGCACGAAAAATGACATAATAATTTTATAAAGAAAAAAATAATAATAATAATAAAATCTAAAGTAGAATTAAGTATACAAGTAATGATACTTTAAAGTACAATCGGTAACAAAAGTATCCGAACACTAGCAAAAATTCCTATATAAAAAAAAGTAGAGTTAATACTGTTTTGTTAAATAAATCTTTGTCGAATCATGTTCTTAGTCAGTCTAAGTACAATATCTAATCTCGCGGACAGCCCTGTTATTCTAGACGAAAATTTGCTTCCACAATTACTCATTACAGAATGCATTTTTCTTTTCTTTTCTTTCTTAAAAAAATAAAGAAAAAGAAAAAAAGAAATTTCGCTTTCCCATTAAGAAAAAAATCTGGAGTGACTCCACTCGACTTTCCGAACATTGAGTAGTTAAAGGTTTTGTAGATAAAGTAAAGTAAGAGGAGTTGTTAAATAAACAAAAGAGAAAATTATAATAGGTTGATTAGGTAATTTTCTTTATATAGTACACGATGTTTAATTTAACGCTATTTTACCAAACACGTAGATCATAATGATAAAGAATAATTCATTGTGTCCCTCTAAAAACCTACAAATTCTAGATTCACCAAAATGCTTATAGTTAGTGAAACAGCCACTTATAATATTTATATAAATTTTCAGCTCCATCGGATAAGGCATGTAGACGCTATCGCACTTTAAAGTTTGAACCCATATACCAAAATTATAAAGAAATTTGTATTTTGTCCCTGTAAAAAGAACCATAAGTGCTAGATTCTCTAAAGTTCATAAAGTTCATGTGAAGGTGACGTATAACATGTATATAAATTTTGAATATGTATATAATTTGAATAAGGAGTTTAGTCGCTGTCGCACTTTAAATAATTTAAGTCTGTAGGTCTTAATGATGAACAATTTTTAAGTGTGTCCCCGTAAAACTTGTTAAGTGCTAGAGTCATCAAAATCCATACAGTTTCTGTGATGGTGACCTATACCACGTATATAAATTTTCCACTCAAACGGATTAGGCATTTAGATGCTATCGTACTTTAAAAACTTTTATCCCATACGCCATAATGGTACAGAATTATTTGTTGTGTCCCTGTAAAAAAGCTAGAAGTGCTAGATTCACAAAAACCTATATAGATCGTGAAACTGTGACCTATATAATGTGTGTAATTTTTTTGTTCAATTGAATAAGGCGCTTAGACGATATCGCACTTTTTAAAATTTGGTCCTATAGGCCGTAATGATAAAGAACTTTACTTTGTGTCCCTGTAAAAAACGTATAAGATCTAGATTCACCAAACTCTATGCAGCTCATGCAACTATTACCTATAATATGTGTAAAAATTATTTTCTCAGTTTAATAAGGCATTTTGACATTATCGCACTTTTTAAAATTTGGTCCCATAGGCCATAATGATAAAGAATTTTTCTTTCTGACCCTGTAAAAAAATCATAAGTGCCAGATTCTCCAAACTCCATACAGTTCGTGCAACTGTGATCTATAACATGTGTATAAATTGTTTGCTCAATTAAAGAAGGCGTTTAGATGCTATCGCACTTTTAAGATTTTGGTCCCATAGACCATAATGATAAAGAATTTTTCTTTGTGTCCCTGTAAAAGAACTATAAGTGCTAGATTCCTCAAAATCTATAGGGTTCGTACTATGGTGACTTACAATATACGTACCAACTTTCAGCTTATTCGAACAAAGCGTTTAGACGCTAGCGTGTTCACTCACAGACATACACACACACATACATATATCATCGTAAAAATAGTGTAAACGGACTCAGGGGACCTCGAAACGTATAGAAACATCAAAATCTCAAATTCGGATTTTTGACATGATTACAATACTTTCCTCACTATAGTGTTCGGAAAGTAAAAAAAATGTGAAAACGAGTATTAATTTAACGTATGTGAATTTGCTAAATGTGAAAACGTAATGTAAAAAAAGTACATTAAGTAAAGAACCATTTTGGAAACAAATTTTCCCATAGAATAACATGGCCCTTGTTTGTTGGCGATATTAGGTATTGAACTCTTCTTAATGGAGAGAGAATTATATATAAATATAGCAAAATTTCAAATTTCAAAATCTTTTATTGTTACGATTGTTTTTTAATCTAAATTGTAATCGATTGTTTTTTAATATCTTTTTAATCGATTGTTTTTTAATATCTAAATATGTCAAATTATTTTCCTGAGAAGTGGATGGTAAAAAATTATTAAATTGTAACCAAACTGGGATTTTCATTAAATCAACGAATATGATGTTTATGTTTGTTCAAATTTTAAAGGAAAGCTTTTCTGATTGCTAACGTGCGGAGGGGGTTGTTCCTCTCTCAAATTTTACTAATTTTTCATCATTTTTATCACAGTAATCCAGTAAAAAATTTATCGAGGGGTATTATAGAAAATGACATTTTATTTATTTTCCATTCGGCATGCATATTTAATTTTATAATTTTAACATAATATGTTAATTATAAATGATTAAATTTTTTTTTTCTTTTAGTTTTTTTTTTTTTTTTTTTTTTTTTTTATGTGAAACAAAGGGAAAAAAAACTGTCAGCCAGGACACTAGAGTTTTTTTTTTTTTTTTTTTCTATAAATTTTAATAGAATGCTTTTTGCACTTTATTTGTTGACAACATTATACATGATGAAATATTTGTGATTGGAAGAAGTCTAATAAAACTAATTAGAATGATTTTATCCCAATAAAAATATACGATTGAAAGTGCGTCATCTTTCAGCCAAACTTTTAAAATGTTCTCAATTCGATCGACTTAATATGAGAGTAAAGCAAATATTTGAATAATAACTATTCAATAAAAAATCGAAGAGATTCTGAAAAGTAGTGAAAATATCGATTACAGCATTTGATATCGATTTAATATCGCTATCAGTTTAAAAAATCTATAATCATTAAATGCAAGAAATCATTACAGAAAAGAATCTGCCAAAAACTTGGGTAAATTTTAATATTTTAAATAACATTTGGAGGGAGCTGATGATTGAATGCAATGTTATAATAAGACAAGAATGAAATTAAAAAAGTAAACATTATAAACATTTTAAACATTTATTATGTATATCAAATATCACTTCTCAAAATTACTGGTGACCTTTGAATAAAAAATCCGCCAGATCTGGTAACATTGCTCCCATATGGACATTCCATCCAGCCCTAAGTCCCTAGTGCAGACAACTGGCTTTAATCAGTACACCACATTTCCACCTTAAATTATTTAGGGGCTAATGACTTATTAATCTCATATATCTGTCGAAACTAGAATTGTTTTACAGCAGTGCTGAAACTATGAAACAATTTTCAATTCAAGTGTTCTTATACAAGTTTTAAATTTTAAAGATAAATTAAAAACAGAAAGAAAATGCGAAAATTTCGCAAGGGTTTGCTAGTTTTAAATAAAACAATATGTTACTAGACGTTTATTTATTTATTTATTTTTTAATAATTTGTTTTTAATTTAAGATACAAGTTTATAATATTTTTAGTTTTTCTTTCTTTCTTACTTTTCTTTTTTTAATTAAAAAATCAGCTGGTATACGTTTTTCTAAAATATAAATTTTCCCTTGTTTATTTTTATTTTTTTATTTTTATTTTTAATGGACTTTCCTGGCACAAATTCAACAACAGTTAAATAAACCATACTAGTGACATAACACTCCTTCGCCAAAACAGTTTTAGATTGAATTCGAGATGTAAAATTATGTAACAACCTTGGTTATAACTTTAATATCATGGTTAGGTAGTCTTATTAGATTCTGTAAGTTACAGAGTTTCGTCAGAAAACATGATAACTTTATCGTCATCTAATTATGAACCTAAATTCTAATGTGTAAATACGATGATATGTCTCATTTCTTTAGTTTGCAAAGAATGTTTTTTCCAACTTTTAAAAGAAGCGTCATCAAAGTACTCAAAACAATTTGCTTTCTGTTATGCTGTTTCCTTTTCGAAGACCAGTTTACATGTTAAAACTAACTTTTTTTCAGGGGAAAATAAAAAACTGATCATATCGATTTCTATGTATAACTCCCTCCTCTAATTTTTAATTTTATTTAGAATGGTTAAAACTATCCACTTTTTCTAATATTTTCTCGGGTAAAGAGCAGATTATCAATAAAAATTCATTTTTTCCGGAGATTATAACACGTCAGGGCAATTTGTAATCCATCAAAACCCTTCATCCTTTGTTTTCATCCAAAATAGTTAAGGCCGTTTACTTTTTGTAATGTGTCCCCGATGAATAACGGGGTATCCAGGCCCATATTATAGCATGGGCAAACCGGGACTTTGCCCACGGGTTCCAGACTACAAAAAGCACTGCAAATAAAAGGGTCTTAAAGTAACACATAAAAACAACTGAAATGGCATTTAAGACACGTAAATGTCTTAATATATAGCTTAGACGGTATAGATATCTTAATTTAAGACAGAAATATGTCTGAAATACCAATTCAGACACAAAAATGTCTGAAACACATATAAATACGCGAACTTTCAGACACCAAAACGCGTTTGAATTTTCAGACACTTTAGAAATTCAAACACTTGCATTACTTATGAAATTTTTCAAATTGAATCTACTCTAAGAAAATATGCTTATCCTACTTCTTTCTACATTCAATAAATATATTATTATTTTATATAATATACAGTTAAGCTACTCAAACTATAATAGCTTTACGAAATTAAATTTTCATGGAATAATACTCTATGAGATGCAAAAGTTATTTGCATGAAATAATCTTTAACATAATTCATAAACAACGTATTTAAATACGAAGCTTATTTCGTTAAAAAAAAAAAAAAAAAAAAAAAAAAAATCTTTGTATTTAAAGCTTTCTCATATTAGAAGAAAAAGTATGAAACGAACGTGGCAAGCAATTTGTACATAAGAAAGCGAATTTATAAGTGAACAATCCTGAATAATTTGTTTTCTTTCATTATTATTATCGATTTAAAAACTTTTTTTTTTTTTTTCACATATTTATTCGCACCTAAATGTAAAAATTTTTTTGGTATTCATGATTATAGTTTGTTTTCATTTAAATATCACTTTAAGGAAAGAAATCGTTATGCAAATATCGAGGGCTACAACCTTCACACACTTTTTATGCATTATTAAAAATTTCTAGATATGAAATTTAAGATAATAATATTTATTAACTTTAAGATGCCATATTATCGATAGTTTTACGACAAAAATTTAGAAATAAACCCTAACACTGCGATTTGTTTCGCGAATACTAGTGTATATTTTATCATAAAAACACATTTTACTGCATTCAGCGGTGGAATGATGGATGAGTGCTCGAGTCCGACAAGGCTCGACTTCAGGTTTCGGTTTCCATGACAGTGTGTGTTAGATTCCCAGCTCCAGATAATAGGATTTCTTTTTTTAATACAAAATTTCATTAATGCTCTAAAAAATACTAAAATATGTTTTTAACAGAAAAACAAAATCACGCGTCACATTTATTTATTTATTAAAAAGTCTTAAAAACGGTTGTATTTTTAAACCTAACATGGCGGTGTTTGTAAGCCTAAAACATGGTGGTATTCTTAGTCAGTCTAAGAACATGATTCGACAAAAATTTATTTAGCAAAACTGTATTAAGCGTACTTGTTTATATAGGAATTTTTGCTAGTGTTCGGACACTTTTGTTACCGACTGTATATCACTCTCAGAAATCGATACTCAAATTTCACGAAAATTTCTTCATTTTTCACGAAAGTGTTTCTAGGGGTATGCTCCGAGCGAACATTTCATCAAATTGACGAAATTTGTTTCGTTACCTATTTGAGAATACGGATTTCGTCAAGAATAAAAAAATATTTTCTCCTTCTTATTTCGTCAAATTGAGAAAATTACTTTCGTCACTTGTTTGAACATACGAATTTCGTGAAAAGTAAAGATACATTTTTTCATCCTAGTTTCATGATACAGAATAAAATACAAATTATAAAATTATAAAATTACTTGCAAGTTCGTTGCTTTGGACATTAAATCCTAATTATATTTAATTAAAATATAAATAAAACAGAGCAAATAAATAAAAATCATTTGGACATTTATTTGACAGCTTTGAGACCTATAGTTACAATGATTTTTGTCTCAATTGAACCACATTTTTACAGAAATTCACAGAAACAAGCACACAATATTTTGTAGACATAGGATATCACAAACATCCATGCTCGCACCGCGATTCGAACCCGGGACGTGGGAATCTGGAAGGCAGCGCCCTACCGACCAAACCACCAGGCCGGTAAATAAAAGTCATTGTAACGTAAAGTCCAAACAACACAGGAAAAAAAACCAATATGGCGGTAATGAAAGCTAGCACATGCTATTGTGAGTAAACAGTTTCGTCAAATATTTGAGAGTTCACGTTTCCTCAAAAATCACGTGATCGCTTGACGAAATGGTTGTCAAAAACAACGAAATTAAGCCCGAGGATGTCTGAATCGTCAAAATTGAGTATATTATTTCTGAGAGTGATGCTATAGAAGCTCAAAGCCTTAGCTTATGAAACAGGAGAATGCCAACTGCTGGGCGATACATGTGAAAGTGTTATTATCACCAATTAATTAATATCAAGGTCCAAACAAACATAAAGTTTTGTGGAATTACGTTCGTTATTTGGAGATATACAGAGGCAATAAAATTTTCGTAACACACACGTTGTATCTTTTTTGTTTACTTCATATAATCTTTACTTTGGTTACCTTTTATAAATAACTTTAAATACAGTCGAATCTCGTTAACGGGAACACACTTAACGTGAATTACTTTTAACATGAACTGTTTCCACAATCCCCGTCAGAATGAAGATTGATTTAGTTACATGAAGATTAGTCACAGGTAGCACGAACTACTGATAACATGAACAATTTTTTTTATCCTCCTTGAAATTCACATTAACGAGATTTGATTGTATTATATATTATCTTTAAGAATTTATTCATCTAACATCAATTTTAACATTTAGCAATGCCCACATTTATATTTATCTTATCTTAAAAAGTTCACAACAATTTACATCAACAACTTCACAACAATTTGTCCATCTAATCAAATTTATGTGAAGAATATTTTTTTATTCAAGAAATCAAACCCAATTATACTAATATCTCCAATTTTACTATCAGTAACCTAGGACGAATAAACATTAACCTTTGGTTCAAGATTATCCATGTTGACAACCAGTACTCAGACATCTCAAAGCGTGTAAATCCATTGAACACCGGAAATCAAATGTTTTTTATGAATCCAATACATTTTCCTTGTATACAGAAGAAAATAATAATTAAAATATATATACTATATATAAATGATAGATATCGTAATAAAATTTAATCTTAAAATTTAGCAATTAATAGATACAAAACAATACCAACCCACAAAAATATAGAACTGATTTTAACTTAGAGGAAAGAATGACACAAAATTGTTGCGATTTAGATTAAGAACCAATAAGAGACAAAAATAACTTAAATTACTTACGCCGACATGGATTATAATAAAAAAAAGGACCATTAAACTTAATGACAGAGAAAACAAATAAATAACCACAGAAATAATTGGATAAAAATGCTTAAAATTAGAAATAAAATACCCATCAGGGGGCATGTACTTCATAAAGCTGTGAAAGCTGCATCGATTTCGTAAAGCAATATAGCTAATCATAGCAATTTATATCGCTTCAGCCCCGATCGAAGCAGCAAAACCATATAGAATGAGAAATAAATAAATAAATTTTTTGGGATAACCCATTTTTGCAGCAGTATTAATTATGTGAGAGATATTTTTGTTTTTAAACCTATATAAACAAAGATTATGTATACGAAATATATTGCTTTAACAAATTAAAATTTAATGTCAGTGGCCTATAGCATTTTATAAACGATGAATTCCTCGATTAAGTGTCGATTCATGGAAGAAACGAATTCAAGCCTTTCATCGATATGGTCAAACAATTTATAATTTTTTTCTCTGCGTTCAGGAATAAAAAAACAATTTTTCCGGACAGGACAATGTATCAGATCAATTTGAAATTCTGCAAAAGCCCTTATTCTAGGTTTCCCTCACAATAGTTGAAATCTTCTATATTCTGTAATGTTTTTTCCTTACTGAAGAGCTGGCTATAAATGAAGATAAATTTTTCTGAGAATAACAGTCTGTCAAATTTATTTCTAGGCACAAAAAAATCCTATTACCTGAAATGACTTTTCCGAAGCGGTTCAAAACCCATGTTGCGCTCATCAAACTAGCCATTTGAAGTTTTCCGTGGTTTTCTTAAAACCTCGCACGAATGCAGTTTAAGACCTCTCAGAAAGACCCCTCTCCACGGATGGCGTTCCAGCCATGCATAGATTCCATACGTAGACAATCGGCCTTAATACCTACACCAGCACCATTGAAATGGTCAATGCTGTTTGTCTTCTCTAATATTGGTGTACAAAATGATAATAACGTTCTTTGATTTTCTAAATGATAAAAAAACAGGCCTCATGGCGTTCCTAAAATTTTACTCGCATTTTATTATATTGTCACCACTATGGCCAAAAAGAATTTTTTCTTGAATATTTAATGCTGAAATATTATGTTAAAAAGTATTGTTATAGAATAGTGGTGTCAATATAATAAAATGAGAGTAAAAATCTTGAAACGATGCGAGCCTGAAAAACGCTTCTTGTTCTACAAAATAGAACTGACAGAACTGAAATAAATCTGTAGCACCTAAAAATAAATAAATAAAATTTCGACTCGGTATTTCTTATAATCTCCATTAACGAAGTATTCTATAAGTTGAACAGGAAATTTAGCTAACATAAATATCACAACAAAAGATCTAGATCATATTTAGTGAACTATCTTTTTTTAGCCATGATTGCTTATTTATCCCACAGATGTAAAATCTTCTCGTTTCTATTATTCTCTGATATTCTCCAAAATTCATAAGATTCAACGACAGCAATAATGATCTCAACGATCTCATCGTAATGTTACTCATCAAAACCAGCTTATGTTTCTATTAAAAGCGAAGAATTACGTAACAAGTTCCCTTTCCTCCGATGAACTCCACGGTCCTAAAGGGATCCGCCGACGCAGTTGGTCGATCATCTGTGAGAAGAGCGATCTCTTTTTTTCTGTTTCGCCAATCAATCATTACATTTATTTGAACATTACTATTCACACGTGACAGAGTATGTCACCATGATCAGCATTTTTCACTCAATGACAAGTGTACTTCGGTATTTGCTCTGGGGGTTCTCTTATCTGTCGGAGTGTTTTCAGATTGGTATGTGATGTTTTATTTATAAAGAAGATTACACGTCGCTGCTAAATTAAATCTTCCTCCCAAAGCGGCACATTTTTTACGGTCGTTAGAAGGATTTTATTCGAGTGAGTGGCAGCTGTGACTGTTACAAATTTTTGACTTGATATTATAGTACATATGTATGTATATGTCTATGCTATAATACATATGTGTCGTTAGTTGCAAAATCGACCAACGCTTTGAAATAGGATTGCATTGGTATTAGTATAAGGATTAAGGTCGATTAAATGCACTAAGGACCTAGGCTTGAAAGGGAGTTCCCTGCATTGGGGTCTTTCTAAGGGGTCCTAGCCCGTATTTACGCAAGTTTAGGAGAAAATGACAGAAAACTCCGAACGGCTAAACCGACGAGCGCGACCTGTGATCGAACTTGGCTCCTCACGTACAGAGCCACCTTGAAATCGGAAAACGCGTCTTTTCGGTTTTTTAACTTGTAAGTAACAGTTTCCACAATCTGGACACTGGAAACTATGCCAAAGCTAGCCAAATTCCTGTTATATGATTGATTACGAGATACATTTTCTAGCAGAGGTGGAGATGACCGATTTTGAAGCTTACCAGCCTCAGAATTTAACCGTTTTGCAGCACATCGTGATTTTCAGACGCGTATAACACAGGAATTTGACCGACTTTGGGATGGTTTCTTATTTCCAGATGGTAGAAAAGTTTACTTAGAACATAAAAAATATTAAAAAAAAAAAAGCATTTTCCATGATCGAGGAGTTGTCCAGTTCCGAAATTAGACGACAAATATGAAAACTTTTTCAAACATAAATCAGGATAATAAGAGGAGACTTGGCGTTGGAATATTAAAACCTGAATAAACTACTACGTTAGAAACGCCAAAAAAAAATATTTGAGATGCATACATCTGTTTCGGTAGCCTCAAGCGTACCGTCTTCAGTGCAAAAAGAATTCTGAATCTGGAGAAGTGTTCGTATATATAGGAGAGGGACCGAATTTAGTTCAACCAATAGGATTACGGGTAAGATGGGGAATGTGGCCAATAGAAAATTAGGAATGTTAGCTGTGTAAACAGTAGAAAAATTAAGAAAATGTGGACTGAATGTGAATGTGGTCTAAAAATATTCAAAACTGCCCTCACATTTATCTCACTATGGTTTCTTTTGATGTAAAATCTCTTTTCACTAATGTTCCAATAAGTGGCGCCCTCTGCTGTCTCGAAAATAGATTAAAAGAGTTTCATTTCACATCTTTTGAAATATAAGAATTAATTTCTCTTACCCGCATTTGTTTATCACAAACCACTTTTTCTTTCCAAAATAAATTCCATCGTCAGTCTGAAGGTTTAGCCATGGGTTCCCCTCTCTTCCCAATTCTCGCAGATATTTACATGCACTATTTCGAAAGCAAGCTTTTAAAGAAAATATCTTTTCCTTTTTGGACCCGTTACGTTGACGACACCTTCACGCTTATCGACATATCTCGTCACAATATTGACCATGTCTTAGAAACTTTAAATTCAGTTGACACTAATATCCAGTTTCCATATGAAATAGAAAATAATGTGTCCCTTCCATTTCTTGATACTTTCGTCTCTCGCACTGTAAATGGATTTTCAACCACCGTCTACCGTAAAAATTTTGCTGTCTCCCTTCCTCCCCATGCGCGTTCGTGTCACCCACCTAACCAAAAAATGGCTGCTTTCTATACTTTTGCAAACCGTGCCCTTAATATTTGTTCAAATCCTATTTTATTAAAATCTGAAATTAAATACCTGAAAGCCATTGCAATTGACAGAGGTTATGACGCATACATTATAGACAAAGCTAACCAAAAATTACAACTCCCTCGTATTTCGTGTACTAAATCAGTCTCTTCTAATATCAGTATTGCTTTACCCTATTTTCCTAAATCCAGTCAAACCATAGCTAAAATTCTCAAACAATATGATTTTAAAATAATATTTTCGCCTTCCAATAAACTCACCTTTTCTCAGTTAAAAGATCCCATTGATATGCATAATTCTTGGGGCATTTATAGTATTTCCTGTCAGTGTGATTTATCATATATTGGCCAAACTAAACGCAGTCTTAAATTTCGTCTAAAAGAACACATGAATTACGTCCGCAAACAAGAAACCAGTAAATCGGCAATTTCTAAACATTGCTGGGAGGAAAATCATAATTTTAAATTTAATTCAGCTAAAATAATTTGCAAACCTAAATCCATTCATGAACTCGATTTATTTGAGCTTTTAATATTTATAAAAAATTTAATAAACCTTGTAAATTGTGATTTCGCTGTTCCCTATTTGTCTGATTGTTGGAAATTTTACATTCAGTCCACAATTTCTTAATTTTTCTACTGTTTACTCAGCTAACATTCCTAATTTCCTATTGGCCACATTCCCCACCTTTCCCGTAATCCTATTGGTTGAACTAAATTCGGCCCCTCTCCTATATATACGAAAACTATAGATTAAGAATTCTTTTTGCACTGAAGACGGTACGCTTAAGGCTACCGAAACAGCTGTATGCATCTCAAATATTTTTCTTTGGCGTTTCTAACGTAGTAGTTTATTCAAGTTTTAATAAATCAGGTTGTAATATGAAGTAATCAATTCCTTAAGAAGTGAGAAAGTTTAGTATCAATTGTGAATAAAAAATGCTAAAATGAAAAAATGTGAGAGAACTTATTATGAAATACCGTCGCTAAAATGAGATTTTGAGTACCAAAAGAAATAAAAAATTGTGCAATTAATACAAACTTCCTTCATCTCATCAGCCAGGCAGAAACAGAGGTAAGATGTAATTTTTCAATTTACGAGAAAGCTTAAACCAATTAATTAACTTATCTGTCCAGAACATCACATCTAGTAAAACTACACAAATACAAAATCATATTCAGAAAAAACTGTATTAAAAAATTATAAACCACAGTAGACAAAATGAAAAAATTACTCACCAGAAAACACGACAGATTTTCAAGTACATGGAGCCATAAAAATTAGAATTTAAGTATAGTTAATATAACAAATAAAATTTAATATTTAGAAACAGCTAAAATATTTAATTTGTAATACCTTTAAATGCTAAAACGTTTTAAACTATTATATTTAATATATTTAAATTTAAAATGTTATACCATATATATATATATATGTATATATCAGGGGCGAGGCGTGGTTCAGAAAACTATGGAAGCGCCGAAGCGAAGCGCTTTCAAAAGCAGAGGAAGAATCAATTTAGTCTTTCGACGAGGCGACGTTACTTGATTACTTTTTTTAAAATCTTAAATAGGGGAAGCGCTGCTTCCATCGCTTCCATGGACGCTTCTCCACTGATATATATAATTTGTGCAACTATATCAATTTAAACAGTGAACAAATTCTAATATCACACACGTCTTGACAATCAAACCAAATGATTGTAATATTCGATTCGAAAAAAAAAAAAAAAAAAAAAGAAAAGAAAAGAAAACATTCCAAAATACTTGCAAAAACTGCCTATCGGATGTTGAAGGTATATCACTAAAAAGCTGTAACCAGAAGAAGCTCTCTAATTGCAAGGTAAAACAAACGCAAATAGTTTTTAATATATTAAAGGATTGCGCATTTAAAATGCACCATATATAAATATACTTTTAGATATACAGGAATAATACTACCATATATCATGGCTGGAAGTAACTTTGAAAGCAGAATTCTGTACAAGCTCCCAGTCAGTCAGTTGCTGTATACAGGCTCTTATCTAACACATGCATACAAACATAGCTCGAAAATTTTACAAAATGTTCTTAAACAAGAAAATGAATTACATAGAATAGGGAGAGACATACACACATAATTTCACATAATATATCACTGAGCATAATATAATGCATATTGCTTGTATATATTATAGTAATTTGTATAGTATCAATAATTATACCATATTAATGTAAAACAATACTTATACAGTAAAGCGCCTTTTATACGTCTTTCAAGGGACTGACGTAAAAGGACGTATAAATGAAAAGACGTATAATCGAAATTTTAATAGTAACACTTTGATTACTACAAATTTAACAATACTTAATAGAAATTTATATGAAAATACTAATTAATAAAGTTTCTCAAGTTAATAAATGTATGTTATAGTTTTTTAATGTTAATGATTAATTAAAAAAAAAGGATTTATTGTAAAAAGTGAGAAAAATCGTACTATTAATGCATGACTGGGTACAAATTACATATATCATATACTTGTATTATATTACATTTCTTAAGAACTATATGAACACATTTTGAATATTAATTATATATATTGCATATCTTTAATAATAAATATACAATTTATGTCCATACAGACAGTTGTTTAATAACATTAAAAATCTTTAACATTCGTCTGATTAGCTGTTCGTCTATAAATACTAAAAATTCTACTGTAAATTCAATTGATTCTTTGATCAGTATTCTTCGATCTTTCTTGTGTTCTTCCATTTAAGGTGCTTTCGAGGAAAAATCAGTCTTATTTAGAATGGAAAATAATGACAGGTCGAGAAATTTTGCGAATTTTAGTAAAGTGGAAAAGACGTATAACCGATATTAGCGGTTTATAAACGAAGAATTTTTTCATTTATATGAATAGGAATGAATCGGGACTTCACTAAAAGGACGTATAAAGGTAAAAGACGTATAAATGAGAAACGTATAAACAGTGCTTTACTGTATATTATAGTCAGTATCAGCTGTAATTTATATTATTATTATTATTATTATTACTATTATTATTATTGCAGAATATTACAAGTTTTCATTTGAAATGTTCAATAACTTTTGAATTAAATATTTTTCTTACTTGATATCCTCAAACCATTCGATCTCGAATGACAATATTAATATTCACTTGAACCTTTACAGAAATAATGTAAAAATTATGTTCTCAAGATTGCGTAAATTATAATACCCTTGGTATTATTATACTTAATAACTGTGTGCAAATTTGTTATGTGTTTAGGCTAGGTTTTATTACTTCATTTAAATCCGGAGCGTTAAATTATTCGTTAAAGCTTCTCGGAGAAACCCTTTATAGGTTATGCAAGTAACTTATTCTGAACATGTTTTCAGATGAACTGGCAACTGATAATTCGACTTCAATCGAATCGACACAAACTTGACAGGAAAACCACCACCACCACCATACGAATATTGTTTAATAAAGTAAACTTGTTTCCAATACATGTATTTATATGTATATATTTTAAATTCTAAGATACGAATTAACATGCCGTATTTTTCTGGAAACGATATTAAATAAACTTGTTTCCAATACATGTATTTATATGTATATATTTTAAATTCTAAGATACGAATTAACATGCCGTATTTTTCTGGAAACGATATTAAATAAACTTGTTTCCAATACATGCATTTATATGTATATATTTTAAATTCTAAGATACGAATTAACATGTCGTATTTTTTCTGGAAACGATATTAAATATTACAAAAATTAGTATCTACGTTTACGTCCATGCTTATATTAAAGGAATCTTTATTTTAAACATATATAAATATAAATATTCTTTTTTTAAAGAGTATATTTCGGTGTGAGTGCCACAAACATTTTTAGATAATTATTTATATTATTTTAATGCACCAAAAAATAAAAACTGAGTATAGGTCATTAAGTTCCCGAAACTATATTTATTTGGTATCAAGGTTTCTTTGAACTTATAGAAATGATTGGACAATAGTACCGTTAAATCACGGATCGGTTTAGTTATGTAAAAGATATAAAAACTTAAAAAAAAAAAAAAAAAAAAAAAAAAAAAAAGTATTTTTATGAACAAGGTTGACATTTTGCTACAATTTCTAAGAGTTGCATATTTCCAACAATCTCTTGATCACTCATTTTGACTTCTGTAAATGCAGGAAATGTATTTAAAGAATCAAGAAGTATTAAACTAAATTTTTTTGTTGAATTCTTTGAAAGAGGGGAGGAGAGCTGATTACCCACTGGAATCTATTTAACTATTAATTATAATGAAATGAATGTATGTCTAATATATCGTCTTGTTAAGAGAAAAAACTCACCATACTAATAAGTAACTCCAACCATATGGTTTGACTTATTAAACTTCTAAGAAAATATCTACGATACACGTTAGAATCTCTCTGCTAAGCACACCAGAAACGCGCTACTTAAATAGTTTATACAGGAGAATTACTTCACAACTTTTAACTTAAACCATCTTTACAAAAATACTGGCATACAACTTAGACATCTGAACTGCGCAACTTGCACAACTTTCCATCTAGTACTTCAACTATTCACCGAAACTATCGCCACTTAAACGAAACTCCCAGGTACTAACAACGTTTGACATCTCTTCGCGATTTTGAGCGTTTGAGCGTGTAAGGCCTCACATTATTACAAGTATACCATAAACAAACCCATGCTACTGTACACCATAAACAAGCCGATTCTTTGTTTCTGAGGTACTATGTAATTTAACGGCCTGAACCCGAGGCTTCAGCTTAACCTATAATAATATAAATTTGATCTCTTACTGTCTTCCTTCAGAAAATATAAAACTGTTTAGATCGAAACGCAAATTATCACGTTTATGGAAACAAAATTCATTTCGTATTCAAATACACACACATACACAAAAATGGTTTAGAGGAATAACAAACATTTCCCCTATTCAGAAGGCTTTAGAGCCGGTTCTATGACTCTAAACGAAACAAAATTTCACTAGTATATAGTAAAAGTGATGCGCTCTGCAAAAATCGAAAAAAAAAAAAAAAAAAAATTGAAACTTTTGTACAAAATCGGGGGAAAAAAAGAGTTAATTTGCGTTGCACCAATATCTAAAACGATGTTGTAGATTTTTTGTAAAAAAAAAAAAAAATAAATAAAATAAAAAAATTATTTCACAGGTGTTAATTTTTGCAGATTCATTCTTCAATTTCAGTTAATTCAGACGAAGCACACAAAATGTAATTTGTTTTTCACCAAAAAAAAAAAAAAAAAAAAAAAAAAAACTGCAAAAATCTCGCTTCAGATATCTCGCACAGCGCCACCATTGACAAAAATTATAACTCAATTATTTTTTTTTATTTTACAGAGTACAGCACCACCTACTGACGAAAATAACTACGTGGCGCTGTGCCCTGCAAAAACCGAAAAAAAAAAAGTTATAATTTTTGTCAATAGGTAACGCTACGCCATTATCTAAGGCGATTTTTGCAGATTTTTTGTAAAAAACAAAATAAATTTTGTGTTTTCCGTCTTGATCGACCGAAATTGATACAATAAATCTTCAACGCCTAATCCCCCCCCCCCCCCCCTTGCCGAATTTTGCTGGGCACATCATTTGTACAACATACTAGTGAAATTTTGTTTCATTTGGAACCATAAAACAGGCTCCTCTAGAGCCTTCTACACAGGGGAATTTTATTTATAACAACACTATATATATATATATATATATATATATGTGTGTGTGTGTGTGTGTGTGTGTGTGTGTGTGTGTGTGTGTGTGTGTGAGTGTGTGTGTGTATCGTTAAAATGAAAAAATAAATCAACAAACTAAATTTTACTTAAAAAAAATAATAATAATTTGGTTTTAGAAAAAGGAGTTTTCTTCCTAAAACACGTTAAAATAGTATGAATTTAAAAACACATTTATAAAATATGTAGCATTCATCGCTTCATCATTTCTGAAAGAAGATGCATCGCAAGTCTATCATTTCCGACACCTCGAAGGCGTAACTGTTTTATTCCGTAAATAATAAACGACTGAAAAATTCCTAATAGTTTTTTATGGGCCGAACGATTTGCTTTTGCCTCGGGTACTGGACTGAGAAAGACGTCATTAATAAGCGATGCCTCATTTAAGGCTGTAATCGGAGAAAATTATAGCCTTTAATTTAATGAAAAATCGATAGAAAATGATGCGTAATGCGTGAATTAGAAAAAGAAAAAAACTCACTTTCTAATGTTATGCTCCACTTAAATTCATGGGATCGGTTTCAATTTTTTTTTTTTTTTTTTTTTTTTTCCTTTTTCAGCAAAATTGAAAATGTAAAAGTTAACTAAATCTTGTATTTCAACTATTACAGTGAAATAAAATTATTTCTATTAAATTAATTTTCTTTCTCTTTAGTTTTGAATGTATAGTTGGGAATATACACGAATAATAAAATGCAAATCTATTGTGCTTATTATATGTTAGTTTTAATGAAGTTAAATTAGTTTGTTTTACAATTGAAGAAAGTTTTTGAAAGCGAAATAATAATTTTCCAATTTACTTTATTGTTATGTTCTTTTAATAAAATTTCAGTAAACAAAATAAATAAAGAAAATTAATATAAAACCCGAAGCCTATTCCTGATTTCTAAGTAATACATATAAAATTCTGAACGAAACAGAATTTAATTTCGTACGATAGATCTTATTTTAATATATTCTTTCATATGAAGGCTTGCAGTAACTATGTTTCATTCACCAGCATCGGTTACTATTTTCATTTCTTAAAATTTCTTTGATATAACTTTAGCATAGGAACCTGTAGGCGACTTTTAAATTTTTGCTGTCATTTTGACGACGAGTTAAAATGACTATCGCAATTGCGTAACTAAAGATCTTGGAGAGAAACGTCCGAGCTACATCGGTGCCAAATTTCAATGTTTGCCAAGGGGTTCTATACTTAAGCTGTTCCCTTTTTTAGGACAATTTACTCAATTTATTCGGGCCGCGGTAGCCCAGTCGGTAGAGCGCCGGCCTCCTAATTGGAAGATTACGGGTTCGGTACTCGAGCCGGCCAAAGGCCGTCGTGTGCACTAATGGTGGCTGGTGCACGTAAAATCTGTCGTGGCCGCAATCTCCTCCATGTTCCCATCAAAAATTATACCTCTGGGGGTCACCGAAGCGGGAGAGCCATCGCTTCCGTGGAGGATCAAAATTGTGATAGCATGTCTCCGGACTACCTCTACGGGTGTGTCCCAGACCGTCGCCAATTGCCTATCTGCGCAGCACTAGTACGACGTAAAATCCAACCAACCAACCTCAATTTTATTTTAATTATTAAAAAAAAAATGTTTGTTATAAACTTTTTGATTTTTTATTGAGTAATTTTCAAATTATGTGGGCTCATGAATTATAGAAACTTTTGATAAATAGTTTTTACAATTTTAGTAAATTTTTAATTGTTACATTTTTGTCACAAAGTTTATTTACTTTCAGAAATTTCAAAAAGAAAAAAAAAAAAAAAATTAAATTTAAGCCTTTTTCACTTATTTTAATTTATTAGAAATCGCCATAATTATTTTGGAAACTTTATTTTCAGTAAATTTAAATATGTTAAATGTAAATATTGTTTGAAAATATTTTCAAATAAATTTCTTAACTAACTAATGACGCCATATATCTCCGAAATAATCATAAATACATGCAAGTTAACTTTACTTTTAGTTTTTTTCAACATGTATTAAAAAAAAAAAATCTGGAGTGACTCTACTCGACTTTCCAAACATTGAGTAATTAACGGTTTTGTAGATAAAGATAAAGTAGGAGGAGTTGTTAAATAAATAAAAGAGAAAATTATAATAGGATTTTTTAATATTTTTCTTAATATAGTACGATGTTTAATTTAAGGCTATTGTACTTTGAGTCCATTTTGCCACTATGCTATTGTACTTCGAGCTCATAGATCATAATGATAAAGAATATTTCGTTATGTCCCTGTAAAAATCGATAAATGCTAGATTCATCAAAATGCATATAGTTAGTGTAACAGTGACTTATAATATTTATATAGCTTTTCAGCTCCATCGGATAAGTCATTTAGACGCTATCGCATTTTAAAGTTTGAGCCGATATGCCCCAATGATAAAGAAATTTGCATTGTGTCCCTGTAAAAAGAAACATAAGTGCTAGATTCTCTAAAGTTCGTAAAATTCATGTGACAGTAACCTATAACAAGTATAAAAAATTTCAGTCCATTTGAATAAGGCGTTTAGTAGCTATCACACTTTAAATAATTTGAGCCATGATAACGAATTTCTCTTTGTGTCCCTGTAAAACTCTGTAGGCGCTAAACTCTGTAGGCCAAAATCTATGCAGTTTGTGTGATTGTGCCCTATAACATGTACATAAATTTTCAGCTTTAATGGATAAGGCATTTAGATGCCATAGCATTTTAAATAATTTCAACCCATTGGCCATAATGATACAGAATTCTTTGCTGTGTTCCTGTAAAAAAACTATAAGTGCTAGATTCACTAAAACCTATAATGTTTGTGCAACTGTAACCTAAAATATGTGTGTAAATTTTTTGTTCAATTGAATTAGACGTTTACACTTTATCATACTTTTAAAAATTTGGTCCCATAGATCATAATGATAACGAAAACATTTCTGTATGTCCTTGTAAAAAACTATAAGTGCTAGATTCACCAAAATCAATGCAGTTCGTGCAACTAACACCTATAATATGTGTATAATTTTTTTTGCCCAGTTTAACAAGGCGTTAAGACGATATCGCACTTTTAAAAAATTGGTCCCATAGGCCATAATGATAAAGAATTTTTCTTTGTGTCCCTGTAAAAAAAAAACTATATGTGCCAGATTCACCAAAATCAATAGGGCTCGTGCTACGTTGATTTACAATATATGCACCAGCTTTCAGCTCATTCTAGCAAAGCGTTTAGACGCTAGCGTATTCACTCAAACACATACACACACACACACACACACACACACACATACATCATCGTAAAAATAGTGAAAAAAGACTCAGGGGACCTCAAAACTTATAGAAGCATCAAGATCTCAAATTCGGATTTTTGAGATGATTACAATACTTTCCTTACATACGTATGTTCGGAAAGTAATAATAATAATTATACATAATATAGTATATCTTTCTATACTGAAGCTGCTCTATTTCTTCAGCACGATGTTTTTCAATTTCACTTTAATTATTTAAAAAAAAAAAAAAAAAAAAACAGAAATCTTTGTACGTGCATTTTTTTTCCGACATAAAAATAAATGTATTTACTTATTTACTTATTTATTTTTGGCATCACTTTTTTTTTTTCTTTTTATTCATTTTAACATTAAAATGAGGGTTTTATTTAATATCTTTTGAACCAATTATTGGATTAAACTCAAATATACGGCATTAGCTGGACTTTGTCTAATTAATATGGATACAAATTTTCTATAAAATCTAATAATCAGGACAGATACAATTCAGCTTTATATATTTAGTTTTAAAACAAAGAATGTTTGCACGTTCGTAAATAAAGCGTAATACTGGAAAGGGCGAGAACGGAAAATCGCTGTTTGAAAGAAATAGTACGTACGACCTGTCATACTAATAATAAAATTACCATTATGTTAAATTCCATTTTTGCTTTTTACTTTTAAAAATTCTGTATAATTAAATTAAATATGTATTATATATATATGTATTATATATATATATACACACACACACATTATATATATATCATCAATTTCAGCCTTTATCAATCCACTGCAGGATGAAGGCCTCTCCTAGGTGATTCCAAACTGCCCTGTTTTCTGCAATTCTTCTCCATTCTGCGCTTTCAAACTTCCCAATTTCATCTCTCCAACGACACAGTGGTCTTTTCCTCCGTCTTTTCTTATCTCTTGGTATCCAAAATAAGAATTTGGTGGTCCATCTATCGTCATTTCTTCTCGCAAGGCGCACAGCCCAGCCCCATTTTAACTTCTTGACTCTAGAAATAACATCAGTAACTTTGGTTTGCTTACTAATTCAGGTGTTTCGCTTCCTGTCTTTTTGGGCGAATCCTAAAATGCATTTCTCCTTGCTTTTCTGGGCTATTTGAAGTCTTTGTATAGCTTTGCATGTTTATGTCCAAGTTTCTGAAGCGTAAGTTAAAACTGGCCAAATACACTGATCAAAAATGTTTCTTTTTAAACAAATTGGGAGGTCGCTTTTGAATAGAACGCTATTTCTTTCGAATGCTCTCCATGCAAGCTTAACTCTGTTGTTAATTTCAGCCATGATCTTCTCGTTCACCGTAAGGACTTGTCCCAGATAAGTATAACTGCATACCGTTTCTAATTCATATACAGTCGAACCTCGTTAACGTGAATCTCAAGGGGAATAAAATAATTTGTTCACGTTATCAATAGTTCGTGCTATCAGTAACTAATCTTCATATAACTAAACTAATCTTCATTTTGACGGAGATTGTGGAAACAGTTCATATTAAAAGTAATTCACGTTAACAGTGTTCACACATAACTTTCGTCTTTCTGAGGTTCATTTTCAATCCATCGAGCTTGCTTTCTTTGTTTAATTCCTGAAGTATTTCTTGCAAATCCTCAAATGAGGAGGCAAGCAGTACAATATCATCCGCAAATCTAATATATATATATATATATATATAATTTGAATTATATCATTGTAACACTCAGCAAACAAAAGAAAGATGCAGATACCAGCATAAAATTAAATTTTAATTGAGATTTATTTCGATTAAAAATAGTCACGGTATTAATTTAATTTGAGTACCAATGATTAGTAAAAACATGTTAAAGTACTTACGCAAAAGAGAAATGACACTAACATAACACATAAGCCAAATTTGCAAAAACTATGAATTATTAGTAACAGTCAACATTTGAGAGAAAAGAGAAAGGATAAAATCACCAAAGAGTTCCGTTAATAGGGAAAAAAAATGGAATTCATGAATTGAAAATTGGAATTTTTAATGCTGAAAAATAGAAATGTTCACTCATCAGGAAACTCGCATTTCTATCAGCAAATGCAAGATTTCGGAAAACTGTATAGCTAATTCCAGCAAATATACAGCTCAAGACTCTATCTTGCAACAAAACAAAATTAAAAAGGAAATTAAATTAATCAGTAACATAAACCAAAATTTAAACAAGGAATATTGTAGCAGGCAATAGTGATACTGCCAAAAGTACAGTAACAAGTATTCTAAAACATAGACCTAAAATGTTTTATATGAAAGGCTTCATAACTATTTGAACCGAGTTGCGAAAGTGACTTACTTTTAACTTCCAACGTAAAATGATCGACTGTATTTGGGTGAGTTTTCTATTATTATTTATACTGGTCAACGCTCTTGTTTTCAGTTGCTAGGTGACGAGATCGAATCCCGGTTCAGGCATGGACGTTCGCAGTGGTTTGCAATCTAGTTTAAGGTCTAGATCCCGGCATAATGAGCCTTAATCTAAAAAAGACCGTAGAGTGACATTCTAAATCCAAATCCTTTATTTATACTTTTATTTCACGAAACTGCCTGGACGATTTCTGAGTTTTATTCCGATGTCCCCAGGGACAAAATAACAAAGCACTATCATTTGCTCAAGATCATATCCTCTTTTTGTACTATCAAATCATAAATTACATTTAATTGTTATATTTTTAAGCAATAAATCAAATATGGTTGTAGTGGTTGTGTTGGTATTAAGACTTATTGACTGCATGTTTGTCCTTCCTAAGCCTGGATGATATTGCTTCCCGTGGGAAGTCATTTAAACCCATTTTTAGCCACAGTCCTGCACACAGAACGCAATAATCATAAAATGTATTGACTCTTTTAAAAACGTTCACGTTGTTATTTTGAATTAAAATCAAGGTGGCAGTGAGTCAAGATCTATCTGAATGTATCATAAAAATAAATAAAATAAATAAATAAATAAAAACTAGATGATTTATCAGAGCCTAGTGAAAAATATATTACATTAAAGAGTTGTTTTGAAAAAATAATAATAATAATAAAAGTTTGACTAAAAAGGGGTTAAGGAGTCCTATCCCGTATTTACGCGAGTTTCAGTGAAAACCACGAAAAACTTCGACCAGATAGACCACTGAGCACAACCTGAAATTGAACCTGGTGCTTTCGAACCATCTATCAGTTTCCAGAACAGAATCTCTCGGCCACTGGTGGGGTAAGCAAATATATATATATATATAATTCTATTCTGATTTGACCTCGCTCACTGAATCAAACCAATCAAACATATGAAACGTTTGATTCGTAGTAACATATGATTCGTAGTAAGAAAAACAGGAATTGCCTCCATTAATTCAGTTTATTTTTCTTTTAATTTCCAAATAAAACAGATGACAATATCCGTAACCAATATATTTTTATTTTATTCATTTATTTGATAGTAAGTTCGAATCTATTCTTAAAAAAACTTTCCAAATTTCACAACTATTTGATAAATGGTAGAGTACAGACAGCTCAAAATTAGTAGATTTTAATTAAGAGTTCCTCGTACAAATTTACTTTCAATCTGCAATATAAGCTAAAACTCCATTCACTATAATCCAATATACATGACGTTTTCGAAAAATCAATTTGCCTGATATAAATTGATAATCAGCGCGCTTAAGAAAACCTTATCGGTATTTCATTGATGTTCAGGATATTACTAAAACAAATGGCGGAATTTGAGCTAAAACAAATACATTAACTGCGCAGAAGAGGGCGATAAGTTACTGATCCTTTTATTAATCCCTTAAAACATTCATCCTTGCTGGATCTTATACCAATGAAAATGTCAAGATTATTTGATTATAAAATGGAGATAACCTGTTTGTTTAGAATAGAAACCATTCGAAATGGTGAAAGGCAGGTAAATTGGAAATGCATTTTATTTTCTTTATTATATATTAGTCGCGACCAAAGTATTATATCGTAGTACATCTCTCCGATCATTAAATTAACTAAAATTAATAAGTAAAGATAAATAAATAAGTAAATAAATAAATAAAAATATATTCGATTTACTTTATCGTATACTAGAGGCTTTGAGCGACCAGCTAGTTTGCAATCTATGAAGTTTCTGACCGTAGTAAACCTTTAATTCCTACATGGTGGCATATACGGCACCCTCAATCCAGTCTGTTGATTTGAACAATTTTGACCATGACAAACACTACCAGCCTGTTCGCACTCAGTGAAAAATCTGACTGGCAAATCTCGCTCGCAGATACCCTCAGCGACATTTCCTCTTGGTGTCACCAATAGACTGCTCGCGTTCCATGAAAAATCTGAGCATGCAAGCCCTCATCTCGATATGTTGAAGTAAATAGGCTTACTTTCTACCTTAGTTGCTACCTAAAATAATAACATTAGTAGTAAACATAAATTATTTATTATCGCTAAACTTTCAGTTCTATGTATCGTTTAAAAGTAAATAACTGTCAACAAATGAATTTATTATTATTATTTAATATCATGTCAATTTCAAAAAATGTTTCTTATATTTATTTTCCACATGTAAATATATAATGCCTTTTAACCATGACGTCATTTCTTACAGATTTGATAAAAATGTGAAATTAAATTTAACGTAAATAAATTAAAAAAAAAAAAAAAAAAAAAAAAAAAAAAAAATCAGTTAATTTTTTACATGCACATATCTATTGTCTCTTAACCATGGCGTCATTTTCCATAGATTTCGTGAAACATAAAATAAGGCAAAAGCATATCGAAAATCGAGCTTCGTACACGATCAGATGTTCTAAAGTTACATCTATGCACAAAGTTTGTTGGATCTAGATTACCCTTTTCTATGCGAAAACGTGACAACAAACGTTATGCACACAAGTTATGCTATTATTAATAGAGAATAATAACTATTGTTACACACGCACATCTAAATCAAACTTTTCTTATTTTTTTTTTTTTTTTATCATTAAGGAGGGGTAAAAGAAAAAGAAAGAAAGAAAGAAGTATGTAAGAAAAAAATGCCACGCTTTCGAATTAGCTGATATGAATTTTCATGAAATGTCATTGCAGAATTCCGAAATAATTCGTCGTTCAAAATTGAAGTATTTATTGTAACTTTATTACAGTTATATTTGTTACGATAAGATTAAGATATTATTATTAAAAAAAAAAAAAAAAAACTTACAAAGTGTTTAGTGCCAACTATACAAAACATCACAGTTGCATATTATATTTTATACGTTCTTAAGTTAAAGAATCAAAGAATCAAAAAGATTAAATATTTTTATTAAAGCCGTTGTACAATTCCTTTATTTAAAATAATAATAATAATAATGACAAAAATTAATTGTGCTTGTTGGGGTTAATTTTAAAGCAGGCCTTGCAACCAAACAATTAAATTATTTATACTTTGTTTAATTGTTTCTATAGCAGTAGTAATAAAAATAATAATAAACTTAATGATTCATGTTACTGCCATGGATCTATACCTTTTTTCCCTTTCTCGTTCACCAGAACATTAATTACCGTAATTTTCATACTAATTTACAGATAAAATATATTATTGAAGATTACTGTTTAAAAAAATTCTGTCAGAAGAATTAGAAAAAAAATGCACCTTGTAGCATTCAAAATATTTAAACAAATTTAAAAATACTGCTAAAGGCAAAGGAAATTTATTAACTTTGATTGTTTTATTTACTTTTCTCTCTTTCTTTTTTATTATATATATATATATATATATAATATATATATATTATATTAAAGAAATTTATAACATTTTGGAGTTACAAAATTAATTTCTCAAGAATAACTTTTTAAATTTACCCCTTCCCGGCTTATCCCGAGTTAAGCTCGGGCAGGCGAACAAACAGGGATGCAAGAGTTTCTGTCTGAAGACGGAACTCTGACACCAGCATTCTTTATCAATAATTTCTATCATATTTGCGAAGTAATTTATTGGGATAGAAATTATTGATAAAGAATACAGGTGTCAGTGCTTCTTTTTGGGACGGAAACTCTTGCCACCCTGCGAATAAATTGAGCCGGCAAGGGGTTAAGGAACACGATTAAGATCAAATATTGATTTATTTATTATTATTATTAATTGTTGCTTGTTTCTTTTGTTTTATTTGTTATGAATTAAACAATACTATAATTTTGTGGTGATATCCGTAATATTAATAATAACTTATAAATTTTATGTTTTTATTTATTTATTTATTTATTTATTTATTTACGATAGTTGGACATTGATCGAAATCGAAAATTTATCGAAAATATAATTGAATAATTTGAAAGCGATGTTCTAATTTGACAAAAAAAAAAAAAAAAAACTAATTGTCCTCCATACTAAAGTAAATTCTGCTTTTGCCAGAATTTCATCAAAATCGTTTTTTTTTTTTTTTTTTTTTTTTTTTTTTTTAAGGAAAAGAAAATTAATAATAATCAGTATCGAAACGGACAGTATCAAAAAAGTTGAAGAAACCCTTTTTTAGACAAAAATACCCTAATTTGTTTTAAATTTTAATTGTTGCCAAAAAGTTTACCAGTTGGTTTTAAATTTTTTTGAAATGGAAAGAAATTCACGCGTATATATTAAAATTGATATAAAACTTTGTGAAAAATTAAACTTGCAGTGTAAAATTGACGGCATTATAGCTCTAAAGATTATTTTTTTTACTTTTATTTATTTATTTATTTTAAATCCCATTATATTCATTGATAACAAAAATAAATTAAATTCTTAAAAAGATAATAACTTGACTTTGTATCTTGCAAATAACAATTATATTAATGCCTTTCTGTAATTTAATTTAATAATTTTTCACAACTTTACACTAACAACACATATTCAAATAATTAACTGAAAATAAATTGTGTTATTTATATATATATATATATATATATATATATATATATATATATATATATATATATATTGTTTTGTACTGAACTTTTTTTAATATTTGAAAATATTAAATATTAATTAAATAAAATGTATCAGCTCTGACCGCATTAAACGCTTTAAAAAATGATTTAAAAAGAGAGAGAAAAATAAATAAATAAATGTATCACATCTAGCTATTACTTTCAAAATGAAATCTATTTATTCTCGTTTCTTTCTTAAAGTTAATTAAAAAATTATCTTAAACATTTTAAGAGAAATCGTTATGTGATGAAACAATAAATATATCGCATTAATAGTCTTGTGATGGCATCTAAACATGTATTAACGAAAAATTAAATTTTATAATCTCATAAAGAAATAATCAGCAAAATACAAATCGTAGAAAATTATTGGGAGGGGAAAAAAAAAATAATAATAATCTGGTGTGTAACAACTACATAACGTCCATTAACCACTAATACACACAATTTTGAAGACAATGTGGTCAGATGACACAAAACTGACCTAATTAATGAGATGCTTACCAATTTTCTGTTGGAACCAGATAATATATATGCATCGTAAATAAAAAGAGAGAATTTATACAGCTAGAACATTGGAAGAGCCGTTTTTTGAGACAGTCACTTCCGAGATGTAAAACAGATGTACCTAATAAGGTTACCTATAACAATATTAATATATTATATAAATATATTACTAACCGACCAATGCATACAAAAGAACAACTAAAAGAAGGTTTACGCAGCAAATTTGAAGAAAATTATTGGAGTCTTTATTGAGATATTGAGACAGATTTTCTGGCCTTCCATGTTTCTCTTCTGGTTTTCTAATTTTCACCAAAACTTCGATACCTCATCTATATATTGAAAAACAATTAATTTGCCGGAAATGCATATCCTTTCCTTGTATTTTATCTTATTATTTGCATTGGTTTTGAACAATATTGCTTTTCTGCTGCACTTGTACTTACTTGTTTCATTTGATGAAGGGCAATGCTTAATTATGCCATCCCAAAACAATGGTTATGTATTTTGCAACTTATGGTGTTAGCTTTCATCTTCCTTTTTTTTTTTCTTCTGTTTTCTCTTTCTTTTTCTTTTTTTAATGATAGACTATTACTACTTTATGAGGATAATGTTTTTTTCATATGTCTGAGGCATTTTGTTGCAATATGTTTTAAAAGTATTTCTAATTTTATTTTATTTAAATTACTACAAAGTTATTTTTTAAATTAACTTATAGACTTATTAATAAAAGTATATAACATTCAATATTAAGAATATACATTGTTAATTTATATTTAAATTTGAGCTCTCCTTTTACGTTAGTATTTTGCGTGCACACCAATTTTTATTTTATGCATTTGTTTTTTATAATGAAACAATGCTCCACTGTACAAAATATATTTAATAAAAGAAAAAAAAAATCGGAAAAACGTTCAATAAATTTAGAAATTATAAAACAGACTGATAAAACTTTCAAAACTGGAAAAGACTTCTTCCAAAAAAGTTAACTTTTCTCGAAAATTACACATGGGCGACTATGGACAAAACAAAAATAAAGGAGAAAGTCGGCGACTTTTATCGCCCCCGGTCTGATCGCCCTTGGCGAAAACCAAAACTCCCCGGCAACCCTTTCCTTGACTGAGGTACGGGTACCGCACGCGGCAGACTACCGCATTTTAAAGCAGCTGTATGTCTCGAATCTGGCTGCAAAATCGCTTATTAAAATAGTCAAAATGAGTGCATTTTGTGAGTGCACTTTCACTGGAATGACTGTTTAATTAGTTTTCCCGTGAAAAATGCAAACTATGTCAAATTTATCCGAAGAATGCATGCAATTCTTAAGAATCTGGAGCTGAAATTGCACGAATGCACTTGAACGTTTGAGCGCTTATGTAAGGTATGTTTACGTTCATTTTAACTTCGAAATAGGTGTGTGCTTTTTAATTAGACTATTTGCAATTAGCATGAATCCGGAGTATATTGAAATGGGAACAATTTGTAATTCTTATATTTGAGCTACCTCTGAATGTAGACATAGAAATGTACACAAAACATTGTCACATGACGTGTAATAAATAAGTCACAGAGGGAAAGTGTTTTCCGAAATTATGCGTTATTTTAATGGGTTTGTAATTAATGTCAAATGGAAGTTTTAATCGAATTCGTATTAATGCAAAAATGCATTGGATACCTATATTATTATTAGTAGTAGTAGTAGTATTTATTATTATTTTTTTCACAGCAAGTAGAATCTATAACAAATAACTTTTTCTTTATTTTGTTATTTTTACGTCCTCCCCTACTTCATGGCGTAAACTTTTACAATAGTGCTAAAGCAAATTTTAATTGAATAAAGAAAAAAAAAATGCAGAAGTTAATAAAAAAAAAAAAAAAAAAATACACCAAAGTCAGGTGGACTAGAATTTTTATAGATATATTTGTAGTTAATAACATTTTATTGAATGGGAGTTCAATAGAATTTGTATTAATATAAAAATTGCATTGTTTTTATTTTCATCAACAAATAGAATATGTTCAAAACGTATATATAATGCATAACATTAATATATATATATATATATATATATATATATATATATATATATATATATATATATATATATATTATCTCCTTTTTTACTTCTTGGCGTAACTTTTTGCAATACTGCTAAAGTAGAAATTAATAAAATTTGAAAAAATAAATAAATAAAAAATTAATGCTTGTAAAAAGTAAACAACATTTTGTAAACGATTATATTTCATGTGTGATTTATATTTAAATCGCATATAAAACATCAATTAATTGAAACATCTTAGTACTGAAGTGATGGGGACTAGAATTTTTATAGATTGCGTTTGTAATTAATCAATAATACTTTATCGAGTGACAGTTTCAATCGAGCTCGTATTAAAGTTAAAATGCATCTCTAAATATATATAAATCATTCCCAAGAATTTTATAATTAACTCTTTGGCTACTTGTCCTGAGATTTTTATGGGCAAAGTAAATGCAACAAATATATGTATGATTGCATCTAAAATCGATTTTTCTGTTAATTTATTCTTAATATCTACTTAAATCTGCATTTAAACAACATTTACTCTACAAATGTGCAGCATAAGTTAAACGCGAAAAATATGTAGATTTTAAATGTCTAATAAAAAAATATTTAATTATTGAAGCGATTTTGTTCTAAAATGGAGCAGTTAGAGGGAGTCAAAAAATATTGTAAAATGAAAAATAAGAAAATAAAAATCATTTTACACCCAGTTTTTGAAGTGTAAATTATTATTGGTAACTTATTATCATATAAATTCTTACCTTGCCTTAGGTGAACTAAAGTTTTATCTCTAATCAATAAATTAGATGTCAGTGCATCATTATTTTGATATCGAACGATTGTTGCTTTATGTTTTACCAATATAAAAATATTTATTTTTAGTAAATTTTAGACTATTACTGTACATCAATATTTTACTAAGTTTTAAAGGAGTATTAATATAAATTATTTTAGTAAACTGAGTGGTGATGAAAGGTCTATAATAATAATAATAATAATAATAATAATAATAATTGTTATTATTATTATTATTATTATCTGTGTGATATGTATAGAGTGGTGATAAAGGGCTTAATTTCAAAATTTGGTGTAAAGCTGTTGCAAATTAGTGGTTCCAGAAATAAATTCACAGAATTGAACCATTATTTTTTTAATTTTTGATTTTATTGTTCATATTATCGGTTTTGATTATATATAGCATCATTTTTAGTTGTTCCAGATTCGCAGCTATCGTACTATATCACTGAATTAAAAAATGACAATTTTATTTTAAAGCTTCGACGTAATTTATTGATTTTGTTAGATTTTTTTTTTTTAATATCGATTTTCAAACATTGAATTTATTATTATTATTATTCTCGTAAAATAATAGTAGTAATAATAATAATAGAAATTAAATAGGAATTAAATTAATAGCCAAATTAATTTAATAAATTAATTTAATAATTAAATTAATTTAATAGAAAATAACATCTGGGGTTTAATATTAAATAAATTCTAACGGATATTATTTTTAATTTTTATAGAATATAAGAGAAACGGATTTTATTAAAATGTAAAGCAAAAGCGACCGAAAAACAAATTACATTTGTGATTTTCTTTGATATTTATTGTAAATGTATTATTTTTGGTATATTTCTTTATAAGTTTATGACATTTGAAAGGCCTAGTAAATGCAAAAAATTTTCCCTATGAAAATCATCAGTTTAAAATATTAGTTAATATGTATATATTTCAAACCTAAATTTAAAATTAATTTTCTCAGTTTAATTTCCAAATGTAATAGTATTAATAATACAAAGATATTAAAATATACTTAAGATAACACACACACACACACACACACATATATATATATATATATATATACATATATATATTTCTAAAGTTATCCTCAGATTGATAAAGTTTTGGGGCTTCGATGTAGGAAAAAGACGCTTTAATTTGATTTATTCAAAATTATTCATTCATTTTCTTTTATACTGAAAATTTTTAATGAAAAATAAGAAAACATTCATTTTGCATTGCTAAATTTATTCATTCGCTTTTTAATTGAAAAACTGCAATGCAGTTTATTCAAAAATATTACAGTTTTATTGTGTATTTTAATAAATTATTCATTCTATTTTCAACGAAATTATTGAATATTATTTAACCATGAATTAGCTGAGTATTGTAATAAATTATTCATTTACTTTTTAACTGAAAAAAAAAAAGAAAAGAAAAGAAAGGAAGAAAGAAAAAGAAATTTAATCAAAAATATGTAATTGTGCACTGTAATGATTTATTAATTCATTTTTAATGGAATAATTGTAATAAAATCCAATTAAAAATACACAATATGATAATGAGTATAATAAAATATTCGTTGATTTTTAACTAAAAAATGGAATTGAAGGAAGAGTATGTAAATAAATTCATTGGCAATTATAATATTACTTATTTTTCAGTTAAAATATTTTAATGAGATTCATAAATATGTGTTATAAATTTATTGTGTGTTGTAAGAACTTATTAATTTGTTTTTTAACTGAAAAATTTACAAAAATTTAAATCATTTCATATTGCAAAATGTATGCAATAACAAACTATTAAGTGGAATAAGGCTTTAATTTATGTAAAATACAATGAATTTTAAATCGTATTTGTGAAAATAAATTTATTGGGCATAGTTATAATTTATTCAATAGGTTTTCCATTTAAATACTGCTATGAAAATTACTCAAAATATCATGACGTAAATTATTTGTGTATATTAATTACTTATTCTTCCACTGTTCAAACAAAAACTTTCAATGAAGTGTCATAACAAATAATTAATATATATTACTTCCTTATGGTTATAAATTATTGATTAACTTTTAACTCTAAAATTGAAATGATATTTACTGAAAAATATTTAATTATAAATTCGTTGCGAATTATAAAAAAATATTTATTATTTTTTTTAATAGGAAAAATAACTGAAGTGAAACTTAATGAAAAGTATGTAATATAAATTCATTACATAGCATTAATTAATTTTTTTAAGGAAAATTGTAATAAAATTTTAAAAATGTGTAATATTAAAACTTGTATCATAATAAATTATTTATTCATTTTTAACTGAAAATTTCCAATGAAATTTAATTAAAATATGTAACATAAATTCATTATCTTATGTTTGATTTACTCCATTCTTTTTTCAGCTGAGACATTGCAATAAATTTCAATCAAAAATAAATTATTTATTGATTATATTTACTTCAAAAATAGCTAGCAGTAAAATTTAATTAAAAATATGTAATATAAATTCTCATTGTGTATTATAATGAAAAATCTGTATGTAATTTTAATTAATTCACTTTATAATGGAAAATTTTAATATACATCTTATATATATATATATATAAGTTAAAACTAAATGTAATATAAAATGCATTTTACACTGTAATAAATTATTCATCATTTTTAATTGACAATTGGCGATTAAGTTTAACTAAAAATACATAATATAAACTTATTATGTTTTGTAATATTTTATTCAACTGAAACATAAAAAAGTTCAATCAAAAATAAATTATTCATTCAATTTTTTTAACTGAAAAAATAGCTTGCAGTAAAATTTCATTTCAAAAAATGTTATATAAATTCATTGCGTATTATAATAACTTATTGATTCACTTTATAATGAAACGTTTTAAAAAAAGTTAAAGAAAAATGTATGATATAAAATTTATTTCACACAGTACTAAATTGCTCCTTAATTTTTAAATAAAATTTGGAATGGAATTTAATTTAGAATATGTATAATAAATTTATTGTGTTTTGTTATATGTGTTATATATATGTAATATTTTATTCATTCGATTTTTAACTGAAACATTATAATGAAGTTCAGTCAAAATTATGTAACAAAAATTTGCTACGTATAATAATAAATTATTCATTCAATTTTCTTACTTAAAAAATATCTAGCAGTAAAATTTAATTTTAGAAAATGTAATATAAATTTATTGCGTATTTTTTTTCACTTTATAATGGAAAACTTTAATTGAAAAAAAAAAAAAAAAAAAAGTAATATAAAATTTATTTCACACTGTAAGGAAATTTTCATTCATTTTTGGATTGGCAATGCAATGTAATTAAACATATGCATCATAATTTTTTTATGTTTTGTAATACTTTGTTCATTCGTTTTTCAGCTGAAACATTATAATGAAGTTCAATCAAAAATATGTAACATAAATTTGTTACATATTGTAATAAATTATTCATTCAGTCTTTTAATTGAAAATATAGCTAGCAGTATAATTTAATTATATATACATATATATGTATATATATATATATATATATATATATATATATATATATATATATATAATATTCATTGCGTTTTGTACTTTTTTGTTAAATCAAAATTTAAAGAAAAAATGCGTAATATCAAATTTATTTCTTACTGTAATAAATTATTTGTTTATTTTTTACCGAAAATTGATCACCAAATTTAATTTAAAATATCTAAGATAAATTTGTTATGTTTTGTAATATTTTTTTATTAATTTGTTTTCCACTAAAATATTGTAATAAAGTTCAGTCGGAAATGTGTAACACAAATTTGTTACGCAGTGTAATAGATTATTCATCCATTTTTTAAACTGAAAAAATAGCTAGCAGTAAAAATAACCTAAAATATGTAATATAAATTCATTGCGTCTCATAACAGTTTAGTAATTCCTTTTTTAACGAAAAATTTGAATAAAATTTAAAGAAAATTTTCTTAATATAAAATTTATTTCATACTGTAATAAATTATTCATTCATTTTTAACTGAAAATCGGCTGTGGAACTTAATGAAAATACGTAACATAAATTTATTATGCTTTGTAATACTTTGTTCATTCGTTTTTTCAACTGAAAAATTGTAATGAAATTCAATCAAAAATCTGTAACACAAGTTTGTTACGCATTGTAATAAAAATTTCTTTGTTTTCTTCTTTTAACTGGAAAAAAGATAGCAGTAAAATTTAAGAAAGGAAGAAAAAAAGGTAATTTAAATTTATTGCGTTTTTTAATAGTTTATTTTCACATTATAACAGAAAATTTTAATAAAATTAAAAAAAAAAAATCAGTAATGTATAATTTATTTCATATTATAACATATTATTCCTTCATTTTTAACTGCAAATTGGCAGTGAAATTTAATTAATGTATATAACATAAATTTCTTATGTTTTATCATAATTTCATTGCATCGCTGAAATGGTGTAGTAGAATTGAATTAATTACGTATTGTAAAATGTATATAATGATAAATTATTGATTGGAATAAAGCTTTAATAATAAAATATCCCCCCTCCTTTTACAAAAAAAATTATTATATATATATGTATATATATATATTTATTTTATCAATTATATTAATCATAAAATATGTATAGTAAATAATTAATAAATGAAAATTTTCTAGAAAAATCAAATTCTTAATTACCGACAAGCTAACAAATTAATTCGCCTAACATTACATAGTTACTGAATAACGTGAAATAAAATTATTAATTCCTTAAAATTATTAATAATTTAAGACAGAAATAAAATTATTTTTCTGTAAGTAATTTGCCCTCATTAATTCAATTTATTTTATCAATAGTGAATGTATGAATAACTTACAATTTCATTAAGAATAATAATTTACACACATGCCTTATAAAAATGTTTGACTAAAGCCGAAAATAATTATCTATAAGAAATATTAAATTTATTTGAATTTTATAAAAAAGAAGTCTGATAAAAAGGTAAAAGTTATCAAAATAATATAATATTATTTTTGCATTTTATCTTGCACTTGCTGTATTTTAAAGATAATATTGTCGATAATCATATGAAAGTGCAGCAAAATTTCGATTACCACAGGTGAATTATCCGTTTTGCAGATAGCTCTGGTTTTCCTTGTCTCTCTTTTTTTTTTTTTTTTTTTTTTTTTTTTTCTTTTTTCAACGATTAATTACAATGTATATTAAAATAATAATAATAATAATAATAATAATAATAATAATAATAATAATGTATAAAGGTAGAATAACTTATAAATCAGGTGTACAATCAAACTTTGCAGCGAAAAAAGAGAAAAAGAGAAATAAATAAATAATCTAAGACTCGCACGACTTTCTCTTACCCTGAAATTTAATACTGTAAATACAGATTGGAGATTAAAGGGTAAGATAACAAATACTGTTATGTAAACTACAGGCAGATACACAAACACACACACAGACCAACCACTAAAAATATGATTTTTGGATTCAGGGAACCTCAAAACGTGTAAATATAACAAACACTCAATTTCGAAAATTTGACCCCAAAACAATACTTTCTCTACCATATATATGGGTAAGAGAAAGTAAAAAACAAAATAACCAGCACTTAATGCTAATAAACACAACGTAGGTGTAGCATTAGCCCATATTATACCAAGCACAGAATAAATATTTTTTTCTTTATAAAATCTTAAATATGTGTTTCTTTAAGCCTATGTATACACACAAAATCAAAAAACTTATCAACCTTAATCGGTACAGGCTGTCCTAAAAATAGGACAGTCGGAAATATAAGAAACACAGACCATCTGTCTATATATATATTTATATAATTGTTTTACAAGTACAAAAGTGTAGAATATTACCTCAATAAATTTATATGTCCGTTGTTCTTGAACGTAAAACCTTTTTAAGTAATAATGTGTTGACATTGTAATGAACAAGTCTTCAAATATTTTAAAAAATAAAAAATATATATTAAACGTTAATTTAAACTAACGATAAAGACACATATGTATTTATTAGACTTTAAAATAGCATATCGCTTTTAATTTGAATTAAAATATTCAAAAGAATTTATATAAATACCACTTATGCGCGGGTTCCTATTTTTAGGACGACGGTGAAATATGGGTTAGATAGGTATGATTTCGGGGAGAGTGAGGAAGAAAAGGATTAGAGTGAAAAAGATGTGAGATATACTGCATCTTTGACACACAATGACGGACTCGTTCTACACTTGAAGAAAATACATCCTTTCATAAAGTAATAATTTAAAAACTATATATGTTGTAACTAAAACTTTTTTCTATATTTTCTCATACAAATTCACGCAGTACAATTTTTTTCAATTAAAATTGTTATTTATCAAAATTATTTTCCATGATGAATGCAGACAATTTTCATCTCAGAGATGTTTTACAGATAACACTAAATGTCGAAAGAAAGTCAATTTTATGCTCTACAGACGGCATCGTAGGAAATACATTTTATTATTATTATTATTATTATTATGCTCTTTTTATTGTTAAAAAGGAAAAATATCGATAACTTTGTTTTAAATTAACTCAGATCTATGATTCAACCATTTGTTTCAAAGATATCGAGACAAGTATTTTTTTTTTTTCCCTTGAAAAATACTCAGATTGAAAATAGCGATACTCCTATACATAAAAAAATATTTTTCATAGTTAACTGTTAGTATTTTAATTAAATATTTTTAAATATAATTTATTATATTTAAAAATAATATTTAATTTATTAAATATTTTTAATTTCATACTGAATCCTTAAAAATAATTCTAATTAATAAGAGATGCACTTTAACATAATCTGCAGATAAAACACCTTTTTAATATTTTTAATTCGTATTAAAAGAATAAAGATAATAACTTCTGAAGGAAACTACAGTCTAAAAATGGTGATGTAGTCTTTTTTTTTTTTTTTCTTTTTTAATAAGAGTATTTTATCTTTTACTAGAAAAAAGAAGAAGAAAGAAAAAAAGAACGTTTGTCACAAATAACAAGAAATTAATAATAATTATTATTATTTATGAATAGTAGTCTATCTTCTTTTCATCAAATTCTATTAAAAGTTTTACGGGACAATTAACGAAAATAAACCACGTATAATAATAATAATTTTAAAAGATACTTTCATGTACAATTTCTTCTTTTGAAGTCTCAAGGTCTATTTTTGTTTCTTTCTGTATTTTTCTTTCAAAATTTTGGAAGAATGACTGATGAAACAGTAATGCAGGGTTTTTATGTGGCGTGAGTGTATATTTTAAATAATTATAGTAATCTTCCATTTTTCTTAGAACAGCTTTCGCACTTTACGATAACCTGTAGTGCAGCTCTTTCATTATGCAAATGTATGGTGCTTTAAAATGGACTTTATAGTTAAAAAAAAAAAAAAGAAAGAAAGAAAGAAAGAAAAATAAGAGGTTTTCTTAAAAAAAAAAAAAAAAAAAAAAAAAAAACTTTCGTGGTGATTACAAAGGTGCAACCTCATATAAATTTGCATGAAAATTTGAACATTAGTTCTTGAGATAAGAGTTAACACAAAAGTTTGTCACACGCACAAAAACACTCAGACATTTTCTAAAAATGATCAAATCGTCTTCTGGACTTTTTAAAACGTGTAAATTCATAAAAAAACAGAAGCATTTCTTTTCTTTTTTTTTTTTTAAATCAAAACTAGTACTTTCTTTTAAGGAAAATAAAAATAAAAATGATGATTTGACCAAAAAAAAAAGTACTTAAGTAAGGGGGCGGAGAAAACTGTTTCATAAGTTTTAGTTGTAGTAAATGTAGTAGATAAATATTCGTATGCCTCTATTAGTAAGTAGAAATCGTTCCAATATATTTCATATCGATTTGTTTTTTTTTTTTTTTTTTTTTTTTTGGGGGGGGGGGGGGATTTTGCGGATTAGCTACGGAATCCGATTATCTATATTTTTCGAGCCTCAATCGGGATTTTAGTATATGTATTAATTCAACATGGTAAATTCTAAAGTAATGTTAGTTTAAAAAAAAAAAGTAATAATTAATTTTTCATTAACACAGTTTATATAATTTTAAATCTATATAGTTCATTTCATTCCATATGCTTATTTTAGAGTGAGTACATATTCTTATAAGCCAATTAAAAAAAAGTTTATTATTATTATTATAAACTAAATTAATTTCATCTTATTATTAGTCCGTTAAATTATTAAATAAAAACTGATTTTGATCGTTCTTCTTTGTTTTCTTTCTTTTTCTTTTTTTTTTTCTAATTCTACAAGCTATAACAGTTTTAAATGTTAAAATTAAAAAAAAAAAAAAAAAAAAAAAAAAAATGGAAAGGTTATTTTAACCGATATTTTTGTAATTAATTATGTTTTTAGAAAACGTGGAATAAGAAATTTATATGAATAGAACTCAAATGTTGCATTGGACAGTTGGAAGAACACTTATTTATTTATTTATTTTTACCATAATGAATAAAAATTTACATATGTGCGCGTAAAAAGCGATTAAGATTCGACACGCAACTTTCAATATTTCGCTATTACAGCCCCATTGTGGATATTTGGACATTTTTAAAAAAGATGGAGAAAGATGGAGAAAGAGAGAGAAAATTGTTATTATTATTATCATCAATATATGCAAGTAATGATTATTAAAAAAAATATAGGTATTAGATTTTTATTTAAATAATCACTATACCATGGAAGCATACTGATTTTCTCTCTCTCCTTATACGTCCGTGTAAGAAGTATGTGTGACAAGATTTGTGAAACATTAATTATGGTGAGTTATATTAGAAACTTATTGAAATTTCAAAAACATTTTAAGTAAACAATAAATGATAAATTAAAATATGTCCAGTAAAAGCTATATGCAAATACTATAATAATAATAATAAAGATAATAATAATAATTTAATATCAAATAATGAAGTTTATCTTAACAACATATCCAATATTTTAGATTTTTTAGACACTTTTTTACAATAGCAAATGACTACCTATTTAAATTTTTCATGTATCACTAGAGTCGGGGAGAGGGCGCTTAAAGAATGAAATAATGACTAATTTTGTGAGATGAAATGGTACTTATTTGTACTTTAACAACATATCCACATTTTCATGTTGATTAGAGACTGAACAGCAAACGTTTAAGTATTAAAGTTTTAACTTTATATGTATATAATTAACAATTATTATTATTATTATTATTATTATTATTATTATTATTATTTTAATTATTTACAGGTACATTAGGATATAACTACATTTTTTATTATGAATTTGTTATAATGATTATTAAATTTGTTATAATGATTAAGGATATTTTGCGGTTGAGGAAAATATTTCTGTCAGAACTAATCCGGCAAATTGTTAGTACCGCCCCTTTTTCTACACCACTTAATTTTTAGAGTATTTTTCTTCTTACTCTATCGTAGATACATTTGAAGATAATTACTCTAAAAATTAAGTGTTGTAGAAAAAGGGGCGGTGCTAGCAATTTGCCGGATTAGGTTGGCAGCTCTGTTCTTTGTAAAATCTTTAATTTATAGTAAGCTATAGCGTATTATTTTTAATCTATGACAGAATTTCATGACTTATAGATAGATACATTTTCCAAAATTGTAAATGTTAATAATGTAAACATTCTTTTAAAGAAGGTATAAAACTGTACAGACGTAATGCAATACAACGTGAAGAAGTTTTGATACATTATGCGCTACCTAGCAATAAGTATTTGAACACTTTCGAATTTAGACATTTTGTCAAACATCTAGAAAAATTCTGCAGGCATTATCTTGAAATTTTGGGAGTATAAAGGACATGCCATCATAATCAATAGACACAACATACTGCAATTAGAATGCAAAAATTTTAAATATTCTATGAAATATGAGTATTTTTACTAAATAATTTTTAACTACGCATGCACATTGCACAAGCTTTTAAAAAATTTCATTTGCGTAATTTAATAGCTAAAAGTATTGGGCTACTTATAAGAAACCCCCAAACAAATATCGTTTAAATTGAAAAAGTTATGAGAGATAAATTGAACAAAGTACAAGTAAATAAATAAAAATACCTCATGTATTTCAAAAAAAGTTTTTGTCTTGAAGAGGTAAAGATGATCAGTAAAAAATTAAATCAAAATATTTTGGGTCACCCTGTAAAAAGTAATGCCTGAAATGTGTTTTGGCTGCAGCAAGTAATTATGAGGATTTTTCAAATTATCTGTGTAAATTTTTACGAGATTACCACGTGTATTCGTGGAAAAATTAAGGTTTCTTTAAAAAAAATTGTAAAATATTTTTCCACTTTTTTAATTATAACACGTAGGGTATTAGACCCAGTGCAAAGCTATTTTCAGGAAAGTTGGCATACTACATTAGACAGATCATACTGCAATCAGAATGCAAAAAAAATATTAAATATCTTACGAAATAGAAGCATTTTTACTAAATAATTTTTAACTACGCATGCGCAAGCTTTTAAAAAATTTCATTTGCATAATTTAATAGCCAAAAGTATTGAGCTACTAAAATGAAAGCCCCAAACAAATATCGTGTAAATTCAAAAAGTTATGAGAGATAGAATGAAGAGAATTCCATTTCCTCTCAAAGTAAGAGTTAAACAAGGGGTTTTACTCACATTTTTATTTTGATTCAATCAATGCCCAATGATATTACAGTGTTTTCGCTGATTGTAAATAAATATGGATAAAACTCCTATCATCTCCCGTTTTCTATTTTTTTTTTTTTTTTTCTTTTTTTTTGAGAACAACAGAAATTTTGTTCATTTTATCTCTCGTAACTTTTTGAATTTGTACGATATTTGTTTGGGGGTTTCATATAAGTAGCTCAATACTTTTGGCTATTAAATTAGGCAAATGAAATTTTTTAAAAGCTTGCGCTTGCATTATTTAGTAAAAATACTGATATTTCGTAAGATATTTAAAATTTTTGCATTCTAATTGTAGTATGCTGTGTCTAATGTATTATGTCAAGTTTCCCAAAAATGGCTTTTCACTGGGTCTAATACACTATGTGTTATAATTAAAAAAGTGACTTTTTTTTTTTTTTTTTTTTTTTTTTTTTTTGCAATTTTTTAAAGAAACCGTTATATCTCCATGAATTACATCATACATTATTATATTTTAACAATATATTTTAAACATATTTGTATTGATTTATATATAGCCTTTGAATGTTTAAATTTAATGCAAATTTTTAACATTCAAGCTTAAAAATATATTTAAGAAATTGACTTTTTAAAATGAATCCGCAAAGTAATGCCCAAATATGTTTAGGATGTATGGTAATAATTTAAAAGGAAGAGAAAAAATTAAATATTAGCAGTAAGCGTTTTTAAAAATTAAAATAAATAAATAAATAAATTTTGAATTTTATTTTATTAAATTTAAATAGGTATCGAAAAATATCTTATACTATTAAGTGAGCAATATTTGTATATTTCACTGTTCTCGAAAACGGTAGCTCGGACAGTCACGAGATTTAACACAAAGGTGCCCCCTGAAGGGTCATTGTGCACATCGAAGTCAGATTTTCGAATTTTTGATTAGTTTTTTCTTAATTAATTAAAATGTGAAAATAATAACCTTCTAATTTCTGATAAATAAGCAATTTAAATTTTAACATTTTATCCATAATTTAATTGTTGCCAATTTTTTTTCGACAAAATAATAATAATTAAAAAAAAAAAAAAAAAAAAAAAAAAACGTACATTTATTTAAAATGAGGAAAATAAATCAGAAAGATTAGAAAATAAATTAGAAATATCAGTCGCATCGTTACAAATAAGATACCAAATGAAAGGGAAATTTTTTGTAAATCCGATGCATTAAACAGCTTATCAATCGGATGATTAGTTTTTTCTTAATTAATTAAAATGGGAAAATAATGACCTTCTAATTTCTGATAAATAAGCCATTTAAATTTTAAAACTTTATCCATAATTTAATTGTTGCCAATTTTTTTTCGACAAAATAATAATAATAATAAAAAAAAAAAAAAAAAAAAAAAAACATACATTTATTTAAAATGAGGAAAATAAATCAGAAAGATTAGAAAATAAATTAGAAATATCAGTCGCATCGTTACAAATAAGATAGCAAATGAAAGGGAAAATTTTTGTATATCCGATGCATTAAACCATTAAACAGCTTATCAATCGGACAATTAGATTTTTTAAAATTAACTAAAGTATGAATTTTAGGTGGCAACAGCAGAAAATTGTATGGAATCCGTTAGGAGAAAAAAAAATGAAAAATCTGCTTCACATTAAGTCACATGATTTTTAAGTGGGATTAAAAATTGCAGTTTTCAAATTCTTTTAAATTTTCTCTCCCGAACACAAAAATATAATATACACACAAGACCAACTTGCATTTCAAATTTCATCAATTATTTTGGTTAATAAACAAAAGTTATTATTATTATTATTTTTTAATTAATTTTTATTCTATCTTCGAAAAGATTTATGTGATCATAGATATAATAATATATATAGATCTATCATCCCCATATTATCGTGCAAAGATTTTTGATGCCGAAAAAAAAAAAGCTTTGGAATCAGCCATTAAGTGGTATTGAAGGAAAAAAGGAAAAAAAGAAGAATGAATTTGAAACTATATCTGGAGCTTTTCATTCACCTTTAGTAAATAAATTATTCATGAATTTTATTTGCTAAAACATTCGTGTGTATTCCCGTGTGTATTCACTCGGGGAAAGACTGCCATATTTTGGTAAAATCGCCGTCTTTTCCCGAGTGAAAAGGAATCACCTTTTTCTCCCCAATGATCAATCTATATATTATTACTATATCTATTATATGTATGTGATACGATACATTAATAATTTGGGTTTTAAAAGTTTTTTTAAATAGATTATTTAAACTCTATGAACCATATTTTTATTTTATCAGTTTCATTAACAGATCCTGCTGGGCGATTTTTTAAATTTTGGTGTTGAAGTACACCGAACGTTTTTCGACAAGAAGTTTAATATAGCAACAGCCATTTTAATCTAAGTAGCGCATCAAATATATAAAAACATAAATGATTTATTTTTACACAAAATTTACAGAACAAATGCAGTTTTAAAGATAGGAAATTTATTTCAACAAGCACTATTTTAAACCTAAAAACCATTAAAAATATAAGCAGAATATAAAGGATTCTTATGTATAAACAAAAAAGAGTCTGATAAAATTATTAGCAAAATAGTTTTCCCCTTTTCATACAAAAAAAAAAAAAAATAAAAATAAATAAAATAAAAAATATCCATCGCTAATATGGCGACAAAAATTCAAAAGCCGCCAATGGAGCGACATAATAAAGTTGTGTAACACGATAATGTTTACCTATTTATTTATTTTTTTATATAATAATCACTATGCTAATTTATGATATAAACAAATGAGCCTCTGTGTGTTACTGCACTTGCACGCTGTCGAACAGAAATATTTGAAAAATTCAAATTAATATTTAAATAAATAAATAAAAATATGTTTAATGGGAAATATATATAACCATAAAAAGATTAGTTGTCTAAAATACGGCAGAAATAGCGCTCATAGCATATTGTTACAATGGATTAAGTCTAAAATGGTGAAAAAAATTCAAAAGCCGCCAAAGAGAACTATATTAAGGCTTTACTATCAGGTTTACAACCCATGAATTATATATAAACACAAAAAATTAATTGTCTCATGCGACAGACGTAGTCGGTGACAGCATATTGTAATATTTGGCGTGAAATTGCTGTCATTTAATGGTTGATTGGATAAACAAAATAAACATATGAAATAACGTAAAAGCAAATATTATGTTGTCTAAACCCAGTTACATTTGAGTCCAGTCTGAGTTACATGTGAACAACACGTATAGTGCTGTTCACATGTAACTGGGATTCAAATATAAAAGGGAAACTCCAATTTTTTCGATACTATCTATTTCGAAACTGTTATATAATAAGCACCTAAATGGAAGCTTATTGGTAAACTTTTGTCGCAGGTAATAGGGACAAGCGCCCGAGTTGCAGTGGATGACCAAATCGCTGCCGAATGCAGCAGGGACCTGGAGCGAGCTTTTGAACAATTTCAGTAATTTATTTTATTTTATTTTTATAAAGCTATATAGAAAAGAGTTTCCTTTAAATTTAGTGGCCAGCGAAGCGGGCAAAGCCTGCTAGTTAATATAAATCACAACACTTAAATATTATTATACATCATTACATATGTATACAAGTGTCTGTAATTCTAAGACGTTAATTTTCAGAAAAAAGAATTATAACGACCACCATCCCTTTCAAATGGATAAATCTCATTATTTGATTTCCTTCAAACATCAAATAATCAGTATTACAATCGAACCTCGTTAACGTGAATCTCAAGGGGGATAAAAAATTTGTTCATGTTATCAGTAGTTCATGCTATCAGTAACTAATCTTCATATAACTAAACTAATCTCCAGTTTGATGGGGATTGTGGAAACAGTTCATGTTAAAAATAATTCATGTTAACAGTGTTCACGTTAACGAGGTTCGACGTATAATGAATTGTTTAAAAATCAATCAATCCACCAAACATGCACATTAGCATACGCATTAATTTTCATGAAATAAACATGCACACTTACATACACCAGAGTACAATTGATGCAACGTGCAATACATACGAATTACAGTAGGAGAGATATATTTAGTAAATAAATCTCTCTGTTGAATTTAAATATTATTTATATTCAATTTACATTACATAGAATATACTTATAAAAAAATAAATAAATAAATAGCATATTATGGGTACAAAAAATCCGTAGCGAGCAAAACATCGTAGGTTTTTAATCCTCTACTCGAAAAGTCACAGAATAATCCAGTTTGAGACAGTGGATAATATTGTATAAATCCAATAGACATTAGCTGTGAGAGACTACATAAGCATATATTTATGTCTTAGCTTATTAGAATTGGTTAAGAGTATCTTGTATTTTTATCCGTTTTGTTATGCTACATTTGATCTAAATATATATTTTTACTAAAAAGCAAGTGAACTACCAGCTGAAATTCGAAAATTGAATAAAAAAACAATGCTATTACTTTCAAGATAAAGTTATAATCTTCATTACGTTTTATGAAAAACAGAATTACTTCTCCAAAAATAAAGATTATAGTAATCTTTTTCAGTTTGTAACTATAATATATAGAATCTAAATTTTGTTCTTCACATGAATCGTGAACATTTTTTATTTCTCATTTTAAAATACTCGAGCCGGTCAAAGACCATCCCCCACACCACTCCTTGAAGCTCATCAATCTTGATGTACATTAATGATTGATGTATGTAAAGTACGCCGTTGCTGCAATGTCGTTAAAGTTCTGTACAAATAATACACCTGGGGGTTACCCGAGAGGGCGCGAATGACAAAAATTAGGATGGCATGTCTCTGGGCCACCTATAGAGGTGAATCCCAGACCGTCGTCAGCTGGCCACTGCGTAGTTCTAGCGCGACATAAAATCCACTTAACCTCAACCTTTAACCCTTTAAGGGGCAGAGTAATTTTGCTCATTTAAAATCAACAGTTACTAGAATTTACGATCAATGATGAAAGGGAAGAAGTAAATGTCCGTCGAATGATGAGGGACAGAAGCCCCTGTGATTAAAATCATGCATCTTTTCCTGCATAAGGATGAAGGCTAACGAAGTGCGATTTCTGATTTTTTTTTTTTTTTCCCTTCTTCTTTCCCTTTGATTAGGCCTTGCAGCATTCCTGAAATTTTACTCACATTTTATTATATTATAACCGTTATTTCAAATCAGTACATTTTTACATAATGTTTACACGTGTTTTACTATTAAAATATTCAAGAAAAATTTCTTATTGATGATAGTGTTGACAATAAAATGCGAGCAATATTTTAGGAATCCTTCGAGCCCTGCTTTAACTTAATAAAGTAAAATTCTCTCTCTCTCTCTCTCTGTATATATATATATATAGATAGATAGATAGATAGATAGATAGATAGATAATAAAATCTTACAGTTGTAATACAAAGCTTAATAAATATTAACAGCAATTCCAACAATTAATATGATCAGTATCAAAGACTACCCAAATCAAACCAAAAATAAAAGAAAGTCAAATCAAAATTAAAGGTACAACATGTCAGTGTATTAAAAAATTATTACAGTAGTCAGAAATGATCATGAAATTGTAAAACATTGCATAAATAATAATAATAATAATAATAATAATAATAATACATTAAATGCGCAAATTACAGCAATAAAATGATGTATTTCAAACTTTTAGAAATTTAAAATTCTGCTTAAGTAAGAGCTAAATTTGTGCAAACACACATTATGAAGAAGAAAATAGTGTTTAAACTAAAACAAAAACATCATTTACATTTAAAGCGATATATGCAGCATTTACGTTTAAATGAGAGAAATATTAATAATCAGAGCTTACAGTCGTAATATAAAGAAAAGATTAATAAATATTATCAGCAATTCCAACAATTAATATGATCAGTATCAAAGAATACTCAAATCAAATCAAAAATGAAAGAAAGTGAAATCAAAATTAAAGGTACAACATGGCAGTGTATTAAAAAATTATTACAGTAGCCAGAAATAATCATGAAATCGTAAAACACTGCATAATAAATATTAATAATAATACAACATTAAATGCGCAAATTGCAACAATAAAATTATATACATATATATGTATTCCGGGGCAAGTTTTTGTAGTTGGAAATTAAAATTAGGTGATGCTGTTGTGGCATCAACACCCCTGAATGGGTTAAAAAGTAAAAAATAAAATGAAGTAAATGAAGGGAAAAATAAAAAACTGTAACACTTACATTTTTTAACTAAGAGAATTCTTTACGAACCGACGAATGTAAACCGTTAAAATTTTAAACACTTTGTTGGATGCCAGAAAACTTTTAACATTTTTCTTTTTATTTTATTTCTCATGCGGCTTGAAAAATAACTTCATGACATTTTTTCAGAGAATTTAAAGCTTTAAAATAACACAGTCACTTTTGCCGGCTAAAGCATTTCAAAGAAGTTTTTGTTAAAAAAAAAAAAAAAAAGTGAATTTTAGAACCGAAGTTTTTTTTCAGTCCTAGTTTCTTATTAATGATTTCTGAATTTTTTTTTTTTTTTTTTTTTTGCGCTCGCCTCTTTCTCGTCTCAAAACAAGAATTGGTTTATCTTTTGACGATATTTTTATGATAAAGGGAAAGAAAGTGAAAAAAGATAAAGATCTGTATTTTTAGAATTTTTGTAAGGTATAAATCTGTATAGTTTGGTACTATTGTATAAAATTGTTATCTATAATCACTCTTAAAGTTTTTATTTTAACTGATTGAAATTAAAGCAAAGCCCATTTTGTCTAAGGACAGATTCTTTTTGCTTGTGAAATGACGCCATTTTTTCTCTCCCTTAGCCATTTACGATATTAGCAAATGTCACTTTGCAGTGTAATTTTCAAAATCCATTTTTTTGCAATTTTCCTTTTTCTTTTCTTTTTCTTTTTTAAAGTTTTCTGAATTTGAAATCAGGTTTTATAGCGGTTAACTTTTGTGTGTGCGTATCTGTTATTCCCATAACTCATGAATAAACATTAGAAGGTAGTCCAAATTAAGTATTCTGAATCTGTAGAATATGGCGATATCAATTTAAACATTTTACGAATATCGGACAAACAGTCCATGTAAAAATACACACGAATAAATCAAATACATTAAATCGATAAGTGAAATTCCTCATTGGCGCTTTCTAACATCGTTAGATTACAGTAAACGAAATTAAAATTATAAATGTCTTCTGTATGTGTAAAACTTGGTTTCCTGAACAATATGATATAAAAAGCGTTCGTCAATCTATAAAAGGCCACAAAAAAGAATTTGGATATATTAGAAAATGTAGCAGTTGAACGTTACTCAAAATACATTATATGTTGTGCTATTCTCCCTCTCTCTCCTGTGCGTATATACTGTTCTAAATTTAAATGCACTACGTGGTACGTATACAATTTATAAACAATATAAACGACTACCTATGACTACCTATGATTAGTCGAATATCTTATTTTGTATTGGATGAAATTAATTAAAGGAAATGCTTTATTAAATATATCTAGTCCAGATAAGTAGAGCATATTCCGGTTATTGTTCATTAAAAGGTAAATGATTTTTAGTTTCTCTTACCCATAAGGTAGAGAAAGTATTGTTTTTGGGTCAAACTTTCGAAAAGGAGATTTTGTTATATTTACACGTTTTGAGGTCCCCTGAATACGAAAATCATGTTTTTAGCAAATGGTCTGTGTGTATGTCTGTGTGTCTGTATGTCTGTGTGTGTGTGTCAGTGTGTGTGTCTGTATGTCTGTGTGTGTCTGTCTGTTATCAGCATATCTCAAGAACAAATTATGGCAGAAAGTTCAAACTTGGTATTCTAAATGTGTATCATATAGGGACGCTACAGTAAGCTTTTCGTTAAGATCAAGCAAATGGTTCGTGTACAGGGACAATCAAGAGAATTCTAATACATTACGTCTATGGGGAAATTGCAGGAAAGTAGAGTTTAACGTCTATAGACTGCACTAAACCAAATGAAACAAATATATATTTTTTGTAATAGAGATAGTTAACTGGGAGAAAAAAAATTGTGTATGTAGGAGCCTCGCCTCCCCCCCTGGGGGGGAAGTCCCCCCTCGAGGGGAGTAAATTTTCATGATGGGCATCTTTCAAAAGAGCTCGCCAATACCTTTAAAACGAATGGTTGAACCATCGATCTGCGATAATTTAAAGCAAAGTTATCGATTTTTTTTACTTTTAACGAAAAAAAAACTTAGAAAAAAAATCGTACTTTTTCTTTTTTTTTTTTTTTTTAATATTGAGAATAAAATGGACTTTTTTTGGACATTTGGTGTTATACTACTTCTCTAATATGGAAATCGTCTGCCTTATCATAAAAGATAATTTTTTTAATAATAATTTTAATAAATTATTTTTTAAAAAGAGAATTATTTTTTAATAACCGAATTAAATTCTATATAAATGTAGGTGCATTAATGAAACGGGGGGTTGAGGGGGGCGGTAGACCCTCTCACACAGAACTAATTATCATATAAAACTCTTCAGAAGCCTAATATGAATTGTTTAACATAGGTTTACATAACAGTACTCGTTATCTTACCTATTAATCTGCAAGCTGTATTTAAATTATTAAATTTCAGGGTAAGAGAAAGTCGTGTGAGTGACACACCAGATTATTTGTATTCAAATGGAATTTGTTACAGATTGTCATTGGAGTTAAGAAGCATTCTGAATCCAGAATAAAATATTGTAAAAAGTTTCCATCGGCAACAAATCACGCTCCTTCCATATTGTGGGATGCACTCGCCAACAACTCAAAAGTCAGAATCAGTTTGTGAGTTAGTAGGGCTCTTTGAAAGTAAGCTAACTTGTACAGTATTAATATCAATTGCAAAGTTTTATTGCACTACAGTAGTATTTCTCAAAGTCTCTCTCTCCCTATACCACACATGTGCTCTCTGGAAAATTGTTAGGTGTGCTTTGTAGTATTCTAGAGTAATATGTGTCCCAATGTAAAAATCAAATACAGTGAAAAAAAAAAAAAAAAAAAAGCAATTCTTGAAAAAGTAGATTTCTTTTTTTTTTTTTTTTTCTTTTACAAGAAGTTCCCATTTTTGTGTTTAAAGGGCCTGTAAATTTTAAGTTACATTAATTTTTCCATTAAATTTGCAGGAAATTTTCGTTTTATCGAAAAAAAAAAAAAAATTAAGTAACCTTTTAAGGCATTTTCACTGTCAAAAAAAGTCCAGTATTTTTTTTTTTTTTTTTTTTTTTTTTTTTTTTGTGTGTGTGTGTGTGTGTGTGTGTTTATGTGTGGTATTTATTATATTATTCCGTTGCAGTACGGATATACCGCCTCTTTTTGTTAACATATCTATTTATATTAATTAACAGTGATTTTTCTTGCAAAGAGCTGCCATTTACTGGTCCTTAAACACACATGGCAAATGTGGTTTGAAGAACTCTTCAGGCTTTGTCTGAACAGTAAATTAATTCCGAACGGCCACTAATATCATGCCACTGAAGTCGCTTTTTACCGTTTTTAAAAATATTTTTTCGTAAATCATGAAATAATTATAGTAAAATGTACCGGAAAACTGTTGTATGATGAGAAATAAAAATGATAGGAAATTGTTTCAAATCGAAATAATTAAGTACGTCTTTTCTTCACACGAACAGAGCGTAGTGCGTTGTTGCTTCATTATGCACTCGTGTTAATCTATTCTTTTTCTTTTTCTTTTCTGACAGTTGAAGAGTCATGCTTAATTATATGGGCCTGAAACAGCTGTTGTACGCTTCTGCAATTAATGGTGTTTACAAAAGTTTTCATTCTTAATCTTTAAATATGCTTGAAATATTATCTTTCTTTTCATTCTTTTTGCGTTACTTCACAAAAATTATATCTATCGATCTCATAATTATTTCATTCAAATGATTGTTTACGTCACGTGAAAACGTATTTTAATGTAGCGCTATAGTGGTCAGTGCTGCAGTCAATGATCAATACTATAGTGCATGTGCTTTTTAAAGGATTGGATTTAGATCTGTATCAAATAACTAATTCAATATATTTTTAGCAAAAATCAAGAACCAAGGCTGAATAACTTCTACCTAGTGCTGTCGATGTAAAACTAGTCAATAAAATGATGCCGCATTCGGTGCATCAGAAAGTCATGTATCGTCTTAACTTATTTCAGTTTAGAATCTAATTACCTTAATTCTTTCGTGACTGCATGTTCTACTTTTATAAATAATCCTGCCCGTGAGAGTTATACTTGCAGACAATAAAATGAAAAATAAGAAATATTTTATTCCTGCTTCCGTTATGAACGGAAATTTATTAGTAAAACGAATTTATTACCGACTTATTTATACGTCTGTTACCAGAGATGACTCTGTTTAGAAATTTCAAAAAATTCAAGATTGACTGTTTAGAAAAGAGAAAAAAATCTTTACTGTTTTTTATACTATATTGAAAATATCTTCCATTTAATGTCCAATAAAACATTTCAGTTTATAACAATAAGTTCATATTCAAAATCAAGATTGAAACATGAACTCATTACATATGTATATATATATATATACATTTATGTGTAATATCTAAGAAAAATACATATATGTGTATATATGTATATGGAATAGTGTTTTAGAAATTTTGTGGTTTAGTTCAGATTTTTTTTGTTTTACTCAGAATCACCCCTGTCTGTTACATTTATCAAACATAGTATAATTTCTAATAGTTTTGTAATTTATAAAAGTAACATTTTATGCGCCAGTTTTTAAAGTCATAAATAAAATCTTACAAAAATATTCTCTCATTTTTCAAATTTCCAGGTAAACCAATTGTTTTCTTCTTTGGAAACAAACTAATAATTCATTTACCTGGTTTTTATATTTTATTTAACATACATAACTTGAAAAAAATGTGATTGCAGCTTGATGCTCAAAAGATGAAAACACAAACTGTTTTTTATTCATGGTTAATTATAACAATTCCTGACACTGTGTGAAAAATGAGAGATAACCATTAGTCTGTAGTTGGGAAAAGTAAATAGAAGAAAAAGTTTGTATCCCCAATTACATTACATATGTAGATTTTTTTCTTAAAGCTAGAAAGTAAGAACAGTAGAATACCCTTGACCAATTCGGTAAAAATCAAAGATTGGGACGGAAGAGGGGGAAGGTTAAAATCAAAGAAGGCTTTCTGCCTAATATTCGATGTGATATGTTTGTCAACGCCGGAAAAATTTATTTTCACTGCTATAACGCTTTTTGAAGGGAAGAAACATTACCGAAAGCAAACAGCTTCCACCATTTCGACGAAGTATTTGGAAGTTTTTTTAAGAATCGAGAAAAGTGCTCCTTGTAATAATAATAATAATAATAATAATAATAATAATAATCGGACATCCGACTATTAATTCATATGTGTCAGGCACATTTTTCATTTGTCTTTTCTTTTTAAAAAATGCAGTTTGCAATTACTAAAATTTTTGTCGTACAGTTTTTTAGGTGGATTTTTTTTTTTCAGAGTCCTAGTCCTAAGAAGGGTTTGCCCCATCAGTGTCCGAGCGGTTCTGGTCTCGTAGAATGTATTAGTATGGCTGGTAGAATAGACATGCCGGGTTCAAATCGAGCTTGAACTCATTAATTTAGCCATTCGAAATTTTCCAGAGTTTTCTCCGAAATTCGAGAGAATACTGTCATGCAAACTTCGATAAGGCGCTTTGGGCATGAATGAGTATCTCTCTGTATAGGATCCGTTAGAAAGAGCCCCATGGAGGTCATTCTGTCAGTTCTATCTTTGCATTGATCCCACGCGTAGATAATTCGCTCCCCCTCCACACACACACAAACACACTCATACACCACCGTCATCACACCCAAGAAGAGTTTGTCGAATGATTTCTGCATGATTTTAACGATCCAGGTCCTTGGAAAAGCAAGAAAATCCTCTATGACAATGAGTCCTCATGCCGTATCGTCGACTTTACCGCCGGGTTTTAACGGAAAAATAACTTTGTATCGTTTCATTCACGTAATTGGGATGTTATATTTAGCTTCACTCTCATCTTCGAATCATCCTCCCAAATTACAGGTCTCTTTGCAAGAGAAACCAGTTTCGCCCGTCTTTTTCAAAAACTACTACGCTCGGCTGATTTGCAGATTCACTCTTTTTTTTTTTTTTTTTTTTTTTTTTGTTTCGAAAGACTGCAGTCGTCCGGGGTTCTCTAAAATGCCAGTTTTATGTGTTGGCGGACGTCAATTGATTAGCCAGTGTCCTCGGTTGCACATTGACTGGAACGTGCCGTTCTGGTACGTTCGTTAACGACGGAAGCGACGTCCTTTTTAATATTCGCTGCGCGATATTATTAATTACGAATCGCTCAACCCCCAAGTGCGACGATGATCATTCCCTTTCATCGGGTAGCAAGTTATCCGAAGTGTGGACGGATCAAGGTCTCCCGCCCCTTGACTGCTGTTGTGAAATTTTATTCGGTTATTACGAATTATGTAATTTTTGACTTCATTAGCATAAAATTTTTAACCTATTTACACAACTAACAACACTTGACTTAGACATTTTATTCCAGAGAGAAATGTTTAAGAATTTGCGGGAGAGAGGGATTGCCCTTTTAAATTATTAAAAGAGTAGAAAAAGTAAATTCTCTTGCAAAAGGAGATGGAATCACATTACGCCAAATTCAGAAAATTATTTTGTTAATACTTATTGATATTTGATAACCATTTTTATCAGCGTAAAATTATTATATGAAATAGTGTAAATGCGTAAATTGAAAGTTTTTTTTTTTTTTTTTTTTTTTTAATGCGGAAATCAAAAAATAATTTTTCTACTTACTTATGTACGCAATAATGTTACATATCGGCAAAAGAAAAAAAAAAGTGACATAATTAAATAACGCAGTATTCAAGAAAACTCTACTTAAAGATAACGATAAAGCTTGATTAGCACTAGCCTACAATAAAAATGATACAACTGCCTATCAGGTAGAAAAATTTCGAGATAGATATGTCACGTATTTCGTGCATGTTGGGGCACTTTATACATACACGTATTTCAATAACATAAACTCAAATTTTACATTTTGTAACTTGTGTCACTTTTCTTGTCAGGATGCGCTATGCAGAATAACTTGAATCAGAAATTTTGCTTCCCAGTGCCACGGATTAACAAAAAAGCGCACGTAGTAATAAGTTCACTGTTCCAGAAACATTCCCTTTTCGATTCCGAAGCGGGAGAGCCATCCCTTTCGTGGAGGATCAAAATTGTGATGGCATGTCTCCGGACCACCTCTAGAGGTGAGTCTCAGACAGTTGCCAATTGCCCACTGCGCAGCACTAGTGCTACGTAAAACCCATCCATCCCCCCCCCCCCTCCCAATCCATCCCTTTCCGATTTCTCCCACTCCCCATCTTCTCTGAAATAAGTAAATCCTTCGAAAACACTGTCATGGTCATTTAATTGCACTCCAAAGCCGTGAGACTAGTTTGGACTGGTAGCAGCGCAACACAAAAGATCATTCGGAAAAGCGTATATACACGTCCAGGGCAGTTAACGCATCGGCATAGCAAGACGGATATATACGCCCGGAGTTAAGAATTGGTTGTTTTTAGTGAATTTTTAACAGTAAAACACACAAGTGGCGTGGCTTTTGTATATTGCATTTTTAGCTAAACGTTATACTGTACCTTATAATGATATATTACCTCTTTTTATGTAAATGTTAACATCTAAAAAAGTTTAGTTGATAATGTAATATACAAAAGTATATTGTAATATTGCACGTAATATTGATATATCACCTCTTTTTATGTAAATATTAACATCTAAAAACGTTTAATTAAAAATGCAATATACAAAAGCCAAGCCCATTTGTGCGCTTTACTGTTAAAAATTAACCAAAAATAGCCAGTTCATAAAAGGTTAAAATGACATTTGCGGTCGCAGTGTTCCTATGCAATTTTTAATTCTTCTGGTGTGTCCTACCTCCCTTAAAAGTTTGTACGTCGAGTTTTGAATCACCCTGTATATAATTCTGCTTTTGTAAATTTTGTCTTATAATTTGTGGTTATATTACAGTGTTGGCAACTTGTAGGAACTTTTACATCCAATATCCATCGCTAATTACACTGCTCGGCATAAAAATTGCCCCCAACACCATTTTTGCAAATTCTTATGTAAAATGACCTCCTGAATCCGAATAAGACGGCCATTTCGCCCTATCACCCACCATTTTTCGAGGACGCCCCTATTTTTTTCACTTTTCGGTAATTTCATAGCTATAAATTTGATTTATGGTGCAGAAAAGAAATATTTTAACTGTTAAATATCTTCTGAGGGCCTAAAGAGGTGAAAAATTCTATAACATGAACATTTACAGCAAGGGGAAGATTTAAGGGGGATTTGCCACTGAAATTATATATAACATTTATTATATTTTATTAGTCAATTATTATTATCACTTATTATACATTATATATATATATATATATATATATATATATTTAAGAGTTAAAATAATTATTTTCCATTCTCCAAATCAAATTCGTGGCCATAAAATTACCGAAGAGTTATAAAAATTGGGGGAGGAGGGAACGTCCCGAGAAAACGGTGGGTGATGGGCCAAAATGGGGGTCATATTCGGATTCAGGAGGTCATTTTATGAAACAATCAGCAGAAATAGTATCTGGGCTCGAATTTTTTTTTTTTTTTTTCAGCATAGTGTTAGTTTCTTTTAGTTTAAACAGAAAAAAGTATTGGTTTCTTAAAATTTTTCGACGAGTTAACATGTTTTTAACCGACTTCAAAAAAGAAGGAAGGTTCTCAATTCAAACCGTATGTTTTTTTTATGTTTGTTAGCTCATAACTTCTGAACGGATACTCCGATTTTTATACTTTTTGTTTCGTTGAAAAGGTCTTGGTCTGAAATAGGTATCATTGTAATATCTTTACGATCTAAAGAAAATACAGGGTGCCCAAAAAAATCAGTCCCAACTCTTTTAACTGCTAAACGGCTGCGGCTATAGTGATAAAAATGGTATGTAAGTATAGCAAAGTGGCCATGCAGTACAAGGTTAAACCGATTGCAGCGCCACCTGGTAGAAAATAGAGGAGTTAGTGTTCCTATCTCAAAAACGGTTCTAGAGAAAAAGTGGATTGCAAAATTGAAGAGTATCATCGATTTAGTACAAAAAGATTGTTTAGACATTCATGCTAGCGTTCCTATCTCGGAAACGGTTCAATACAGGGGGAAAAAGTGAATTATAAAATTGCACAGCATCATCGATTTAGTACGAAAAGATTGTTTAAACATTGATGCTAAAATACAATGTTAAAAACGTGCATTTGTTTGTTCGCAATTTCTTACACTATGCACACTTGAGCTACATTGCACACGTTGTAGCGTAGCTGGTGAGACATACGCTATATAGTTCAAAATACGGTTACTTGATATTTTTTGTTTTGTTGTAAAGATCTTGGTCTGAAGTAGATCCCATTGTAATATTTTTACAATCTAAAGAAAATAAAGCGTCATCTGGTGAAAAACAGTGGAATTAGCGCTCCTATCTCAAAAACGTTTCATGATTGGAGAAAAGTTAATTACGAAGTTATAGAGCATCATCGATTTACTAAGAAAAGACAGTTTTTAGACATTGCTAAAAATAGAACGCTTAAAACGTGCAGTTCTTTGTTCGCAATTTCTTACACTGTGCACACTTGAACTACGTTGCACACTTTGCAGCGTAGCGGATGACACGTATACTCTGTGGTTCAAAGTACTGTTACTGTAAACGATCACATCGATTAGTGCAAAGTCGTTTTCAACCAACTTCAGAAAAAATGGTGTTCTTAATACGAGCTATGTGTTGTTGGTGGTGTTTGTAAGCTTATAACTTCGTAAGAGACGCTCTAATTAACCGACTTCAAAAGGAGGAGATTCTCAATACAAAGCATATGTTTTTTTGTTTTTGTTTGTTAGCTCATAACTTCTGAACAGATGATCCGATTTTGGTATTTTTTGTTTTATTGAAAAGGTCTTGGTCTGAAATAGGTCCCATTGTAATATCTTTTCGATCAAAAGGAAATACAGGGTGCCCAAAAAAGTCAGTCCCAACTTTTTACCTGCTGAACAGCTGTAGTTATAGTCATAAAAATGGTATGTAGGTACAGTAAAGTGAATATGTGCAACGCGATTCAACCGCCCACAGCGCCACCTGGTGGAAAACGATGGAGCGTTCCTATCTCGGAAACGGTTTAAGACAGGGTAAAAGATGAATTTTAAAATTGCAGAGCATCATCGATTTAGTACAAAAAGGTAGTTTAGACATTAATGCTAAAAACAGAACGCTTAAAACGTGCATTTGTTTTGTCACAATTTCCTATTTTGTGCACACTTGAACGACATTGCATATGTTGTAGAGTAGCGGGTGGCATTTATGCTATGTAAAATTCAAAGTATGGTTATTGTAAGCGGTCACATCGGTTAACGCATAGACGTTTTAAACCGACTTCATAAAGGAAGAGGTTCTCAGTACAAACCATGTTTCTCATTGTTGTTGTTGTTGTTGTTGAAATTTGTTATCTTATAACTTCGTAAGAGATGATTTAATTTTAATACTTTTTTTGTTGTCGTAATGATCTTGACCTGAAATAGGTTTCATTATGATTTCATTAAGATATAAACAAATTACAGGATACTCACAAAAGTCTGTTCTTACTCTAACTGCTGAACGCCTGTAGCTACACTGGTAAAAGCAGTATATAATGATCGATGTTGAAACTTCTGTCCGTCAGCTGCAATGCATAGTTTATTCTTTTTTTGAACTATACGCTTCGCAATTTCCAGCGCAGCGGGTGCCACGTATTCAACTGTAAAGTTCAATGTATATATCTAACAGTATTTTTGGTTACGAATGCAGCGTATCCGTTCTTTACATTTCTAAAGACATTTTAATTTAACGTATGTTTATTCAATAGATAGTTTTCTGCTCATTTCTGATAAAGGTATGAAAAGTGACACAACTAAAAAATGCAGCATTTGAGAAAAATCAACTTAAAAATAACTTGACTAGAATAAAACTGGCATAACTATCTTTCGAGTGGATAACTTTGTAGATGGGGATGTAACTTTTTTGTTCACACTGAGTGCATTTCATGTATTTTTCAGTGACATAAACCATTGTTTGAGTTTTGTCACTTATCTTGGAACTTGTGATTTGTGAAACTGCCGTCGAACGTCTTCTGATGTTCTGCTATATGAATAAGTTTTCACTGAAAAGAGAAAAATAAAATCTTTTTGTAAAAAAATAGAACCGACTCCAAAAAGCAACTACTATTCAAACAACTAAAAAATAAAAAATAAAAAAAGGTACGAAATGAAACGGTAAATTGCGCCTGAAAGTATAAAATAATTTTCTTCGCCAAACAACCTATAACACTACAATTAATCATAACTTTTGAAGTCGGCGCAAAATTAAATAAAATTAAATTAGTTTTTAAAGGCTTCTTTTTAGATCGGTAGCTATAAATGATGTTATCTCGAATGATCCATTTTCATGTTTTCTTTATTATTCTATCACTGTATACAATTGATCCATCAGTAGCATCTACATAGAACAGTGAACATTCTTCACAATGCGGTATTTATGTTTCTACGAAGTTAGAGTTTCCTTTGCAAATTTGGTATAACTTTGATAACTATCATGTAAGATGTGTATTTTGAATAGGATTTGAGTTTTGTATTGAATAAAGGTATCAATTTTTATTTAATTTTGCGCCGACTTCAAAAGTTATGATTAATTGTAGTGTTATAGGTTGTTTGGCGAAGAAAATTATTTTATACTTTCAGGCGCAATTTACCGTTTCATTTCGTACCTTTTTTTATTTTTTATTTTTTAGTTGTTTGAATAGTAGTTGCTTTTTGGAGTCGGTTCTATTTTTTTACAAAAAGATTTTATGAGAGGTCTGGAAAACGATTTGACCATTTTTAGAAAAAGTCTTGTGTGTGAGAGAGATATAAAATTTTGTGGCAACTGTATCTCAGGAACTGTGGCACAGAAATTTCATAAAAATTCATATGTAATTACATTTTGACAAAAATTAATGCGCATCAACTTTTGGTAAAAATTTCCCAAAAAGTAATTCTGCTATCCTTTCTCTCTCTCTCTCTCTCTCTCTCTCCCTCTCTCTCTCTATTTTTTTTTTCTTTTAACTCGGCGGCATAGGAAAAATTTCGTATAAATCTTCACAATGAGAATTATTTTCAACGAATTAGTATGAAAATAAAAGAAGAATTATTTATGATAGTAATGGTTAACTAGGAAAAAAGTTTTGTATATGTAGGAGCATTGCTTCTTCTCCTGAGGTAGGAAGTTTCCTCCTGTGTGTGTGTGTGTGAGGGGGGGGGGGCTTTATTTCTGCAGTTACATAACATATAAGACTAAAATAGCCATTAAAATAAAATAAAAAATTGATATTCAAAATCAGAATACCTTTCAACTATGTATAAAGCATAAAAATGGATTAATTTTTGGATAGAAAGATTGATTAATATTTTTCATTTAGTGCGATAATTAGTTTTCATATAACATGCATTATATTTAAGTGTTTGATCATTAAATTTGTACTATGCTATGCAATTTTTTAGCCAATTTTCGAGGTATAAAGTAGGGCGTCTCCTTTAAACTCCGAACGCCTTCATTTTTTCATTTTCTACTATTACTTTATTTATCTTAGAAAGGTAATTTTAAAGTATTATTTTTAAATTTTAGTTAATTAGTTTGTTACCTAAGTATACTTAGTTTTAGTAGTTCTAACATTTATTTATTTTTAAAAATAAATAAATAAATAAAGGTGTGATTTAAGAGACTCAGTAATTTTAAAGATAATTTTAAATAATTTTTCTATTTTAAAACCCTTTATTTCTAGAGTAAATCGATACATTTTACTTGGGGCTGCTTATATTTTGGCATAGACCACCCCAAAAGTGGCACTGTTATGTTGCAATTTTCCGTTTTTACGGGAAGGCTGTATCTCAACTTCTATATTATATAAATGTACAAAAGTTGATATGTAACAGTGCCATTATGAAAAACTATGCTAAATCAGTTTGGGTGTACTTAAGGCGTACAGATGGCGATGATATGCTATAATTTACCCCCATTTACAGGAAGCTAAATCTCATATTCTGTAGCATATAAGTGTACTAAACTAGATATGTAAGATGTTCGTTATGAAAAACTACACTGATTTAATTTTGTTGCACATGAGTCGATAGGTGGCGTTGCTATGCCGCAATTATCTCGTTTGGCGGAAAGTCTGTATGACAGATTCTTTTATATATATACACCAAACGTGATATGTGTGATGTATATTATGAAAAATTATGCTGATTCAATTTAGGTGTATATAAGACGAGAGGTGGCGCTAGTATCATTCTTTTTCTAAGATTTTCCAGATGGCTATATCTCAGTATTTATTGGTTAAAAATGCGTCAAATTGTGTACGAAAAACTCTTATTGTGAGAAATCATTTTGATTAAATATATGTGCATTTTATCAGGCACATTGCACTGTTATATATACAAGAAAGTTTAGTGTTGGCCACAGCATCCTAGTTTCAGATCTTGCTAATTTATTATGTATTCCCGAAATCAATATTCAAGTAACTAAAACCGAGGTCAAGGTCATTCGAATGTACTGTGTACATATAATTTTTTTTTCGCCTTGAGATTATTATTATTATTATTATTATTATTATTATTATTATTATTATTATTATTATTCATTTCTGGTCCCATTTAAGTGCAATTTTGTTGACTCAAGCATCGATCGTGCTTCATTCAAGCTTTTCATTCAGACATCGTTTCCTTTAGTAAAAGGCCTTAGCAGCATCCTATATCGATCGACCTGCATTTAGTGTGTATACACTGGAATCGAAAAAGAAACACTGAGGGTTTCGTCATCAAGTAGTGAGGCTCTCTCTCTCTGCGACAAGTGCTTGGCGCCCATCCAGCTTATAAGAGCATGGTAACAGTGCATTAATGGACAGGGACAGCTTTCAGTTTGAATTTTGTTTACTAACATTTCGAAAAATTCATTCTTTCCTGAAAAGTCAAAGAGATTTTGGTGTTTGTATATATCTACGTCAGTCTGTATGTGCCGAAACAGCGGTCATAAAAATTATCACATTGATTCGAATTTAGTACAAATATATGCCAGTTACATGGAAATAGCTGTATAGTTCATAGTGTATATAGTGTTTGTAGATCGTGTATAGGAACAGAAAAAGAATATTAAAACGTTACGGAAATTCATTTAAGTGCAGTTTGGTATTGTTACACTGCATTCAGCATAATATAATGAACATATATTATTAAGATAGTTAAATCGTACTTTTTGTAGAAAATGGTGTGCTCACAATAAATAATTAGTTTACAAGTCTTCTTTGCAGCACTCGTGCCTACTTTTTTCGCCTGACAAAAGGTCTGCTTTATTCCGACCCGAAACAATCGTTGCGAGTTTTTTGCATTTTATGGTGTGTATTGAAAGTTTCTTACTTATTAATCTTCAACACCAGGTCTCTTGTTCATTTTTTATTATTTAAAAAATGAAATGCTCGACCGTTTTCCGAAATTATGAAGGATGAGTAACAAGAACTTTCTAAATAAACAACATAAATAAAAAAAAAAAAAAAAAAAATACGCAGCTATTTTGACAGAAATAATTTCATCGGGTGAAAATAGTAGGAACGAGTGCAGAATTATAGTAGTAGTAAAGACAATGCGGAATTTTTATTATTTAGATACGAAACGATTTGTACATGTTTTTACTCTGCATTACAAAGCTTTTTGGATTCATCTTTAATTATGGGAACCAAAAATAAATGCAGTCGAACCTCGTTAACATGAACACGCTTAACGTGAATTACTCTTAACATGAACTGCTTCCATAATCCCTGTCAAAATGAAGATTAATTTCTGAGTTATTGATAGCATGATCAACTGATAACATGAACACATTTTTTATTCCCCTTGAAATTCACGTCAACGAGGTTCGACTGTATATACGATTGAGAATGAGACCGGTTTACGCAAATTGGAGATCCAAAACAATAATAATAATACTCCATCCACTCCGCCTTTAACCAGTATGGAAAGTATTTATTTATTTATTCATTTATTTATTTTCATATATTGAATGAAGTATCTATAACATATAGCTAGATATTTTGTTTAGATTAGGCGATGTACTGATATACTCCTTCCCCCACCAAAACTCTCTGCTGCTTTACTAGAGATAATAAATTACAAAAGCCTTAAAATAAAAAGATAGGTTTAATAATTTTTAGCAATATTGAAATTTCAAATTACAGATTATTGCAGAAAATATTTAAAATAACCGAAATATCCTTTCTGCACATTTTTTAACCCTTTCCGGCACAGAGTAATTCTATTCATTTAAAATCACCAGCCACCGGAATACAAGAACGATATTAGAAGACAAAAAATAAATGAAGTTTTACCTCTATATTATAGTAGAAAAATACTATAAAAAAATTCTGGGAGGAATTTTTTCACTTGAGAATTAAAATTAGGTGTTGCCGCAGCGGCAACATTGTGCCGGAAAGGGTTAAATGATTTCTTACTAAAAAGTATTTACCCCTTTCCTCTACCTTTTCAAGTTTCTGAACACGTTGCCTGAGTGCCCCCGCTGTTAATCAGACGCTGCAAAACACACACTCTCATTTGAAATAGATAGATAGAATTAGTAATTCCATGCTCAACTTCGGAACCTTCTTTAAAATTTCAACAATATATTATATATTACTCCTATTGAAGCAAAAATAAGATATCAATATGAAAGAAAAATAAACACGAGAAATAAAATTAACAACGTCTCATAAATTCGTTCGTTCATGTTTCCATCTCCGCCTAGGAACACGAAGCTCCTGCCTTCATATATTTCGGCCATAAAAACGGTCTTTTTATGACAAAGAAATGAAAAAATATTTCGTAACTTGGGCCATTCATCCTTCCTCTAATATTTCTTTTCTCCCAGAGCAACCCAAACAAACGCGGAGCACGAATTCATTGAAGCCTGGTTCATTCATGCAGTCTCTTTTGCTCCCATCCGCCTCATCGATCTATACTCATGTGGATGGAGGAGAGAAAAACACCGTGAATCTTTCGCCGCCAACAAAGACTCTTCTCTCTGTGTCATGCATTTGGCGACCGTCCAGTTCGAAACCTCGCTGAAGAGAGATCGGAAACTTCGTGGAACGAGATTATTTATGCATTTGAAAAAAGAAAGAATATTTGAAATATTTGTTTAAATTTTAATTAGTAGCGACAATTCGATGACATTTGAATCAACAAGACACACTGTCATAAACTCAGAAATGACCCCCCCCCCTCTCTTCATAATATTTCTTAAACCAATGGGTTTGTTCATAAAATTTTATTTCAAAATGTGTATATATATATATATATATATATATATATATATATATACAGGGTGATCAATTTAAAAGAGTACCCGTTGGTTTTTCTTATTACCCTTAAATATGACGTATGTGGCAACTATTCTAACACTGAGCTATAATTGTTTGAACCTTGTTTAAGTGTGGGAGACAATTTCCAACACTGTTGGATTGTTACAATTGGACAAGCACATTTTTTTTTTAATCCTGTAATAATTTTATTTATGAAAAACAAAATTTAATTAAAATTTTTTACATTATCATTCCTACATTACATTTACATTATCATTATCATTTCATAGGCTTTTTCAGAGAAGTCCTGCAAACATCGATGAATTAAAACAGATCATAACTGAAGAAATCTCGTCAATAACACCAACAATGCTTCGAAGTGTGTTAAAAACTTGGTTCGACGTGTTTCTGTTTTCATTCAAAATGGTGGCGAACATTTTCTGTGAGGAATGATAATGTAAAAAAAAATTGAATTAAATTATGTTTTTCAAAAGTAAAATTATTATAGGATTAAAAGAATTGTGCGTCTCCATTTCTGTTTTACCTCACAAATAAAGTTCTAAGAATCCAACAGAGTTAGAAATTGTCTCCCAAACTTAAACAAGGTTCAAACAACCATATTTCAATGTTAGAATAGTTACCACATCCGTCAGATTTAAGGGTTATAAGAAAAACCCACGGGTACTCTTTTAAACTGATCACCCTGTATATATATACAAAGACTAAAAAAGAATAAAGTGATTTTTTTTCTTCTTAAACGTTGTGCATATATATATGTATGAAATGGCAATTAACATTGGAAGTTGGATTTTTTAGATGGAGTTTGAAAGTTGATATGGAAGATCGAAGTTGAATATTGTTAAAATATATTTATTTTTGAATTATTTATTGCTGATTTATTTATTTCTGAATGCGTTTTTTAACCCTTAAATACATAACGATGTAGATTTACATCGTATATTTAAAACCTCATATCTCTTTATGTAGCAACCTTTGCGTAGTGTTTTTCTTGTTTTTTTTTTTTTTTTTTTTTTTTTAAACAAAACTATTTTATCGTTTCCGACCGTAACTAGAATCTTTGGCAATTTATTTCTTTATCTGTGACAATTTTCATTTGTTGGTGCGCTATCTGAGTACAATTTCATTTCGACGCGGGTATCACGAATTACGATTATTTATGTAAAAAGTAAGGAAAACATACAGGAAAAACTGTTTTCGGGTAGAGGAACAAGGTAAGAGTTACGAATAATATTTATACTTTTGCATATACTGATAAATTTATATAAGAAAAATGCAGCCTTTTTTGATGATGTAGAAATACATCAATATGTTTTTTCTTTTTCTTTTCTTTCTTTTTTTTTTTTTGAAAAAATTCTTTTGTAGATTTTTTTTTTTTTTTTTTTTTTTTGGCCAATCAACTATACCCATTTCCCGGTTGATTTCCGACGTTATTTACTAAAAAACAAAAATTCATGCATTTGAAGGTTAATTCAAACGTTCAAACAATCATCTGTCATTTGATATTTTCGATGTTGTACTCCCCTAGTCTTGAATTTGACTATAAAGTTCGTGTATCTTTATTGCATTCATCTGTAAAAAAGTTCATGTGTATGCTTTGTAATATATATATATATATATATATATATATATATATATATTTAATTTTATTTCTTTTTAGTGATATCTTATCACATAAGTTGTATTTTATTGCCGTAAAAATTCATCATTAGTTAATTAATAATTTTAGTTAATTAATAACTTTTTAAATTTCTGTAATTTGATTAAATTTATAAGGATTAATACGCAATAAATGCTGGTCGCTGTATCTCGATAGAATATTTTATTTAAAATGTTTCAAAGTAATACAGACGTTTTTTACTTTCTTTCTGATCATTGTTCTTTGTCAAAAGGCAAGTAATACATTCCAAAGAAAAAAAAAATTACAAAATTTCGACTATATTACGCATATATTTTTAATTCAATTGTTTCTGAGTACACTTAAAGGTTTTTTTTTTTTTTTTTTTTTTTTTTTTCCTTTTGTAAATTTTGTATTTTTGATGTTATCTAATCACATAGGTTGTACTTCATAAGTCATAACCATAAAGAAGAACCTTTACATTTAGTACATTAATACTAAAATTGATTCATTCCATGTTTAAAGTACACTGAAAAATATTTTAAAAATTAATTCTTACATATGAGCATTGCATTTATATTTTATTCAGAAACTAGTGGGCACAGTTTAGGAGTTGCTTGCGCATTATTTCATTGTTTGAGTAAAATTTACGCAGGTTTGTATTTTAAAGTTAATTAATAATTATAGAAGCGGTTTTTTCCCCCTAATTTTTGTAAATGAAAAAAAATAAAAATAAATAAATAATCATCACTGTAAGCAAGTTAGCCCATACACGCACACAGATTCACGTGCTGACCAACCACTAAAAATTTTATTTTTGGAATCAGGAGACGTTAAAACATGTAAATTTAGCAAAAACGCCACTTCAAAGATTTCATCCCAAAACAATACTTCCTCCATCCTGTACCTTCTCAAAGCTGGTTGATGGAAAGTGCCGAGTTTGATCCCAGGTTGCGATCGTCGGCCTAGCCTTTTGGAGTTTTCTGTAGTTTTCTTCGAAACTCGCGTAAATACGGGCTACGACCACTTAGAGAGAACTTACGGAGGGCGCCCCACCTATAGTCCTGGGACCCTAGAGTAATCATTCGGTCTACCTCCAACTAAGTGTACCTAGCCATACAACCAAGCTCTACCCTCTACCATGTATGAAAAAGAGAAAGTAATTTTTTTTTTTTTTTTTTTTTTTTTTTTTGAAGTTAAAGGATTGTGCTTTGTTTGAACTCAAAACAATTCTGATTTTTTAACGCATTTGCTTACAAATATTTTATTCTCAAACTTAAAAACACTTCATCAATTATGAAAATAAAGGTTTTTATTTCTTTGTCATATTTTATGTTTTCTTTCTTTCTTTCTTTCTTTTTTTTTAAGGATAAAGGATTGTGCTTAATTGTTTGAACTCAAAACAATTCTGATTTTTTATTGCATTTGCTTACAAAGGTTTTATTCTCAAACTTAAAAACACTTCATCAATTATGAAAATAAAGGTTTTTATTTCTTTGTTATATTTTATGTTTTCTTTCATTTTATTTTTTTAGGATAAAGGATTGTGCTTAATTGTTTGAACTCAAAACAATTCTGATTTTTTATCGCATTTGCTTACAAAGGTTTTATTCTCAAACTTAAAAACACTTCATCAATTATGAAAATAAAGGTTTTTATTTCTTTGTTATATTTTATGTTTTCTTTCATTTTATTTTTTTAGGATAAAGGATTGTGCTTAATTGTTTGAACTCAAAACAATTCTGATTTTTTATCGCATTTGCTTACAAAGGTTTTATTCTCAAACTTAAAAACACTCCATCAATTATGAAAATAAAGGTTTTTATTTCTTTGTTATATTTTATGTTTTCTTTCTTCCTTTTTTTTTTTTTTTTTTTTTTTCTTTTTTTGAAGGATAAAGGATTGTGCTTAATTGTTTGAACTCAAAACAATTCTGATTTTTTATCGCATTTGCTTACAAAGGTTTTATTCTCAAACTTGAAAACACTTCATCAATTATGAAAATAAAGGTTTTTATTTCTTTGTTATATTTTATGTTTTCTTTCTTCCTTTTTTTTTTTTTTTTTTTCTTTTTTTGAAGGATAAAGGATTGTGCTTAATTGTTTGAACTCAAAACAATTCTGATTTTTTATCGCATTTGCTTACAAAGGTTTTATTCTCAAACTTGAAAACACTTCATCAATTATGAAAATAAAGGTTTTTTATTTCTTTGTTATATTTTATGTTTTCTTTCTTTCTTTAATTTTTTTTTTTTTTTTTTTTTCTCAGCAAAATATGTGTTATCCTAGTGATAATCAAATTTTTTTTTTTTTTTTTTTTCCATTCCACAAATCAAAGAAAATACAATAGTATATCTTGTCTCCTGTATATCGGTGTCTGTTATCGTGCCGATTAATTGATCGGCTTCACTTGAATGAATTTAAGTACTTTTTCTAAGAGATCTGATACGAAGCTGCGGATCTGTTGTTCTTGAATGAGAAATCTTGTTACGGGATTCCAGGCAATGTTGCATATCTTATTGCTGGAAGTCCTTGATTCGACATGTTAGAAGTATGTCATTCATGTTTCAAAGTGTACGTACACTTTATATATATACATATATACATATAAAAAATCTAATAGGAGTTTAATGTTGTTTTTTGTGTTCTCTATTTTGTAAAAACTCTGAGATGGGGATAAATTTATGTTTGTTGTGGATGTAATTGCGTAATTTGATGTTTTTAAAATTTACAGTTGGTCGAAGTAGTTTATTTATTTTATTTTATTTTTATTTATTTATTTATTTATTTATTTATTGTAGAATCTCTTTAACAAATTAGATTACATCATATGACTAATAGGTAATATTTCAAATGATTACAGTAATTCTTTTTTAGAGTTTTTCTAACAGATTGCATTGCAGTATATGGACAATAGATCATAAGTTCAGTTAATTTTAAGGTATTTCTTTAAAATAAAAATTCCAGATGATCTCAAGTGAAGGAATGATAAAAATAATATAATTAGCTTCTGAAATTCATAACTTAAAAAAAAAAAAAAAAAAAAAAAAAAAAAAAAAAACCTCAAATTACTTCTTAAGGAGAAATGAAACTACCCCTCATTTTGTAGGAAATAAATCAATTTTATAAATTTAAATGAGGTAGTAATCATATCATCTCAACGCTTACCTATTCTGTTTGTTTAATTTCTCTTTTCACACTGAAAAACTGTTCTAGGATGTATCTCTTTCAACCTACGTAATAATTAAGAATACATAATGAATGAGGAAATTATATGAAATATAAGTTGCAAATTTTTTGTGCCAAATAAAAATTAAGCACGAAAACTAATAATAACAATAATAATTTAGTACATAAAAATAACTCTTTATGTATTCATTTTAAAGACAAAAGTCCAATAAGAAATGTATAAGTGTTTCAGTAAAAAATAATGTTTTCTGTATTCATAAATAATAATGGTATTATGAGAAGGAATGACATTTCACAGCTTTAAAAATTAATAATAATTAATTAATTAATTAATTAATTAATGCTTTTATTAAGTTGACATAATAAAATCATGTTTCACGATAGGCTGAATACATAATTTGTTAAATTTTGTTTAAAAAGTTAAAATATCCATCAATTTCATCATTATGGCGCATTTCCAGAGAAAATCATCCTAATACATTATTTTGCAAAAATGTGTGGTAAACTGCTTGTAAATTTCTCAATTTCTGTACAGATCTGTAGATATCTGTATCTGTACAGATCAACTTAAAATTTACATGAAATTTAAGATGCAAAAATTTGACCTAGGCTTAATTTCTTTAAATGTTGATCTTAGACAGACAGACAGACACATTCACACACACACATATATATTTATATATCATGAAAACCATCTCTCAAGCATTGCACATAATGAAAAATAACACATAAAGATGTGCGAGGGAAAGAGGTCTTTTTATTATTATTATCATTATGAGAATCCAAACGAAAGACAGCATATAGCATCAATACGTCTTTGGGGTCTTTGATTGAATATTGTATGCTAAATTCGTGCAATTTCTGTTATACTGTAGGCCTGTTGCCAAATTTTTACAGTTTCATAACCTGTTAATACACACACACACACACACAAAAAAAAAAAAAAAAAAAGATTTAAAAAAGATTTAAAAAATAAAATCCATAATAAGAGGAAATAGAAACTTAAAGAAAATAACTTATATTCAAGAATAAATCAAGCATAAATCCCACCTACGATACCTAGCACGTTTAAAAAAACACGCTGTAAAAGTTGATTCTCGTTAAAAAATAAATAAATAAATAAAAAGCTTTGGAATTTTATAAAATTGATCAAAAAGTTTAGGTATGTGAATTTCAATAATTAAAAAATGTATTTTTTTTATATGGCCCCTACATGAAAATTTCTTATGTCCCTTAGTGATTGTAGAATGCAGGAAATCAGGCGATCAAACTTCAAAATTATCCAAAAGACTCAAAAATAGAGGTATCCAGGAATAATATTATTAAAGATATGAAAAAATGCACAATATTGCACTTGATTGAATCATAACACCCCGTATTCACTATTAAGAAATTGATTAAAAATCGAGGAAAATTAATAAATTGACAATAAAATAGATATGGCTATTCATATCAGATTATTTAATACCAAACAAGAATCAATGATAAACAACGGTGCCGCGTGAAAATTTAAATTTTGTAACACATGAAACTAATCCCCGAAATTTTCAGTTTATTTGATATTAATCAAAGCCTTTTATTAACGAGATTTTGCCATTTATTCTATATGTCTTCAATAAATATTTGAAGAAATAACTGTGAGATCAATGGTTTTCTAGCACCATATATAGGGTGATTCGTTACCGGTGCGACAAACTTAGAGGAGATGTAAAGGGCACAAAGGCGATTCGGAATCACATAGTAAAGCAGGGTCTGAAATACAATCTTAACGAGATAGAAGATATATAATTCCTTTTTATAATTCTTTAAAGACATAACCAAATGGTTTCAATTTTTATTGATGGTTGGTTGGGTTTTACGTCGCACTAGTGCTGGGCAGATGGGCAATTGGCGACGGTCTGGGACACACCCCTAGAGGTGGTCCGGAGACATGCCATCACAATTTTGATCCTCCACGGAAGGGATGGCTCTCCCGCTTCCCCCAGAGGTATAATTTTTGATGGGAACATGGAGGACATTGCGGCCACGACATATTTTACGTGCACCAGCCACCATTAGTGTACACGATGGTCTTTGGCCGGCTCGAGTACCGAACCCGCAATCCTTCCAATTACGAGTCCAGCGCTCTACCGACTGGGCTACCGTGGCCCTCAATTTTTATTGAATTCAAGACATTTGTGTAAAAATAAATATATGGATGATACACATTTTCATTCACCTGATACTTTTTAATACATTTTAAATAGTATGATGCTGATTGAAGCCTTCTAGTTCTTTAATATATCAAGAAAACAAAAAATAAGGAGCGTGGTTAAATACTGTGGATTTTACGCGCACGAGAGTTAAGGGTTATCACTGGAAAACTGTGGTGGCTCGTGCACCGAAAATTGGTGAAGAGGCACACTGTATTTTACGCTGTATTCATTTATAGAATATAAATTTACATTTAAATAAGTATTTTTAGTTAATTTTAGTTAAAACCATGCTTAATAAAAATTATGATTAAAAATACTTAAATATTATTTTTGAGCTGTTCACCTATTTTCGGTTCACGAGCCGCCACTGCTGGAAAACTGTCAATAACTATTTGCAGAAGCGTTACGCTGAAAACTAGGAATATAGGGTGATCGTTATATGACATATCAAAGCCAAAAGCTTAAAATAAGTTATGAGCTTCTGATTAATTATACCTCAAGCACCCCTATCTCGTTAGAATCATATTTCCTTCCCAGCATTGCTATGTGATTCCGAATCGTCTTCGTGCCCCTTAAATCTCCTGTAAGTTTGTCGCAATGGTAGCAAATCCCCCTATATACATATATGTATGTGAATGTATAGCTGAAACCCAACGGCACACTTAAATTATTGAAATTAACTGATAATTTTTAATAGTTTAATTTTTTTTTTTAATGAAAATTTAAAGTCAATAGCATCAGTGATTTAAAACTACTATTTTTCTCTAGTTATTGAAATTTATTAAAGAAGTAAAGCATTCTTCTAATTAAAAACAGGAAGACGGAATTCGACTTAAGCGCCTTGTAGCTAAAAAGGAATATTTAAAACCTCGTTATAGAGTCATTCGATCCTTTGCTTTGTTCACGTAATGTACGAGAGCAACAACGAGTGCAACGAATCTATGATAAATGTGTAAATTTTTCGGGACAGCCGTCCTTCATGTAAATGTGTCGACGACAGTTTGGCATCGGTCTTGAGACGTTGGCGAAAGAGACTGTGCTTTGAAAACTGATACACCGCGTGTGTTCAAAATAGTCAACAAACTTTCAATTTTTTCAAAGTAGTGGCATAAAAGTAGTGGCATAAACGACTTTGATTAGTTAGGATATTAAAATTAATTTTAACTTTCTACTGACTTTCCAAACATTCATTAAATAATCTGGTGTGGCACTCACACGTTATTTTATCTTATCTTACATTACTGTAAGAATATTATTTCAATTTAATGTTAATTAACGTATTTGAACACTTCTAATTTAAGTACTTGTACTTTTAACAACAGTTCAAAATATTTTTTAAAATAGTTTTTGTGTTAGGGGTTAACCACTCTCTGAACTCTTGTTTGAATATTGTAGCTATATTCATAAATCATTTACAGCTGATGTTAAATTTTAAATTTTATTTCAAATTGTTCAGAGAATTGCCTCCAACAGGCACGGGTGTTTATTGTTGTTTTGGAATCCATTTTAAATTATAGGCCTCGGTTTAAGAGAGACGTAATCTGCACCGCAATTTACCCTACAGTGACAACCCAATCTCCTTGCTGTTAAAATAAAGCACTTTAGTTATTTTTTCACCATATTAAAAACCCTTTTCACCTATAAATAAATAAATATTTATTTAATATTAATATATTTATCTACCTTTTATTTTCTTTAAAATTAAATAGAATCGTCTACTTAATTTATTTTTGAATTACAAAATATCTCAAGTATAAAGTAAAGATAGTTTTTCTTAATGGATAATACTTCTGTGTACATAGGCTAGATGCTCCAGTAATTCACATCTATCCCGAAACAATTAATAAATAAGAAAAATAATAAAATCATATATTTTACATATAAGAATTTTAACATTTTATGTCAAACACTGGAGCATAGGGTGCTAACTGGTAAAATGAAAACTAGCAGTGTCAAACACTGGAACATAGGGTGCCAATTACTAATAAAAGGAAAAACTGGCAATGTCAATTACTGGAACATTGAGTAGGTGTCAAATAAAAATTCATTAAAAAAATAATAATAATAAATAATTGTTATCAAATGTATATATTTTAACATATATGTGATTCTGAATGTCTTTCATGCCATATGTATTAACTTAAGATTTCTAAAAATATTTTCTGATGACTAGAACATTAAACACATCAGAGATTGTTCTAAAAGTGTCAGTCACTAGTGCGCTTACCCTATATGTGCGTGTTTTTTTTTTTTTTTTTTTTTTTTTTTTTTTAATTATTATTATTTTTATTGGTATCTAGATAATTTTCCTACCTTCTTTGCGACAACAAGCAAATCGTTAACAAGATTTCCTATCATAAAACAGTTTTACCAACTTGAAGACATTTTTCATATTCAATATCCATCACTAATTTTTAATTGTAATGTTTATCTAATTGACTATTATATATCAATCACCATTTTTCAAAAATTATAGGTTATTATTAAATAAAAATGTTACTCATGTTGACAACACTGTCACAGGACAAAGTGCGGGGCAGAACTGTGTTGCCAAGGGCTGAAAAGATATATCTCTGGGTGGCGAGTATTCCCCTTGTTCTACTACGGGCGGGCGGCTGGAGAAATGCCAGCCCGATGTCATCCGATGGAGAGAAACCCGGAGATAACAAATAGATTATGTTGTACGCTTTGTCTGCCAAAGAGGTCATTCAAAAAAGATTTCTGCAGTCGCATGTATAAACAAATCTTCGCGTACACTTGTATGACAACCTTGACAACAAATATGAGAAATAGTCATCTTTCGAGTAGTTAGGTTGTTTCTGAAATTTAGGATAAAATTAAAATTAATAAATTGCTTTATGCTGAATTCAGACATCGCAAAGAATTTTTAAAATATATTTGTTTTTTAAGTAGATGATGCTCACTCCCAAGTAATTTCTAGAGTACATTTCAAGCAATTCCTAAAACTAATCATACGCCGTTGGGGATACGAGTACACCTAAAAATTCAGATTTGAAATTACTGGCCAATGGCCGGTAGATCTTTTTCATCTTATTCGTCACTTTTCATAGAATCTTTCTACTGACTATCTAAGTTTTAACTTCGCCAGATATTGGTGTAATGTCAGTGGAGTCCTCCATGTGGAGACTAAAAAAGATTTTGGGTTCTGTCTGTCTGTGTGTCTGTCAGTCTCGCGATAGCGGCCGCAAAAACCACGCTATTGACTTGCAATGTTATACACATACTCATGAACCACACGGAAATAGCTGTATAGTTTTGGGTATGTATTCTATTTGTAGTTCGTGTAAAAGTATACACCAAAATTTTTCTAATCATTACGACCTATAGACAAAGTTTGCATGTGCCGCAATAGCATCCGCAAAAATTCTCCGATTGACTTGTAAATTGGTACACACGTTCAGGCTCTGTATAGAAATTGTTGTATAATTTTTTATGTCTATATTGTTTATGGATTGTGCGCACGCCAAAGTTCTTCTTATCATGACGGCTTATGGGGTGAATTTCGTTTAAACATATTTTAACATCGTTACTCTGCGTTCAACAAAATGAAATTAGCGTACATTACTGAACTGCTTAAACTCATGTTTTCTGTAGAAAATGTGTGTGCTTAACTTCATAATTAAAGTACAGGACGTTACAAAAGTTTCGACAATGTGACGTACTTATCCAAATTATGTCAAATTTCGAACAATTATTCATGAGAAACAAAGAGTAAGTTGAATAGTTTTTACCAGTGTATGCAATATTTATGGTTCGTTTACAGAACACACAAAATAATTTCGTAGCATTAGAGCTTATCGACAAATTTTTATTTAAGCGTATTTTAATGCGTTTATGTTGTATTCAACATAATGGAATTAACATACATTATAAAGATGCTAATAAACGTGTTTTCTCTCTAAAAAAAAAAAAAAAAAAAAAGATATGTACAGACTAAATAATTTACTTACAGGACCACACAAAGAATTCCGTTGACATTCTGTAATCATTCAAATGATGCTAAATTAGATTGAAATATTAATGAGTTATAATTAATCAGGCGTATTCTTTTTATTGGTGTATATAATAACTGTGGCTCTTTTTCGGGGACACACAAAAGAATTTCCTACTATTACGGTTCTATAGGCGGTATTTCTTAAAAGTGTATTTTAACAGGGTTACACCCTATTAAATATGATGAAATGTTATTAGAATGCATAAAAGCATTTTTTTCTGTAGAAAATTCTGTACATAGAATTGGTAATTAGTTTACAGGGTTACACAAAATAATTCCGATATGCTATGCAATCATTTTGCATGAAATTTGATACAAATATTTATGAGTTACAAAGTTAATATAAGGTTATCAGTTACTAGGAAAATATAAAAGGCAGTCTAAATTTTAGAAGGCAGTCTAAATTTTAAAAAATAATTTTTCTTTTACGCTCGAAATTGATCATAGCGTACCACAAGTGCGACATAAAATCCACTCATCCTTCTACGCTCAAAATAATAATAATAATAAATAAATAAATAAATAAATAAATAATATCGAAATTTTACTATGAAGGTATTATGACTTCATGGGTGATAAATTTTTCATCCACTTTCCACTCTTCCACCTAAATTTATCTCTAGGCTAATGAAGCAGATTTGACACTATCTAATAAAATCTAGATTGATTATATCACATTGTGTTAGATTTTCAATTATGCGCTTATTGAAGAAATTACAATTCGTTGTATCGAATAACAATACTCAACTTATTTATTGTAATAAAGAACATATAAGATAGATAAACACGAGGAGAGCTATTGTTAAATATACGACAGTATATACGTTGTTGCTATCGAATATTTCTTGGATTAATTTTTAATTCCCCAGAAGTATTTATAAACACGTTTTCTGTCATTCATGTTTAGATAGGTCTCTTATCTTTTTATTTCATAACTGGCTAAAAATAGCCGTTTTATAAATTTTTAGCGATAAAAAGTTAGATGTATTATCTTCTTGGCCTTGTTAAGTTCTGGAGAAGATGTACCGATAAAGTCGGTCTTTCCTAACCTTGGATCGGGTTTTAGAAGAAAAAGAAGAGTGCCCTAAAAATTCTTGTTAAATATAGAAGATATCGTGTGCAACAAAACGTGCTTTTGTTTTCCAATCGCTAATATAAAACTTTCGAAATTTCATCGAATTTATCGGAAAGTAATTTGTTGATAGGTAGCAATGTGTATTTTAATAACAAATATAGTAGTTATGGGTATAGTAAGTACTTTTTATGATACATATGTATAAAGTGAAACACAATTTTAAATCGGAGCAAAATTAATTGAAATACGTCTGTTTATAAATAAACTTGATGTTAAATATTATAATTACAATGGCAAGGTTTCACTTATGTTCTTTGAGCAACTATTATTATATGGTTTGATCTTATATATATACAGGGTACAGGACAAAGTCCCGAGAAAGCCTTTATCTTCGCAATCGTCGGTCGCAGACATATACTTCTCATTACAAAATGCTTTAAAAAATGTAAGCATTAAAAATATGGCAGATTTAAGTTTTGAAAAGAATTTTATTTTTTTTTAACAATTACAAAACTGATTTTTTATATAGTCCCCGGGTACTTTTTTCGTATTTATTAAAAGTTGACACACATCCTAACAAATATAACACAAAAGATTTCATTTGTATGCACTCAAAACTGACTAAGATATTTAGTTTCAAAGTTTTTTTTTTTTTTTTTTTTTCGCATTTTCTCGGGCTTTATTAAGGATTTTTTAACTAATAACCCCTTAATGAATGCCGAACACATGGGGGGAAATCTCAAACTTTGAAACTAAATATCTTGATCAATTTTGGGCGACAGAAGTGAAACTTTTTGTGTTTATATTTATTCAGATGAGTGTCAATTTTTACTAAATATGACTATAGGGACTTAGGGACTGTATAAAAAACTAGTTTCTGTAATTTTCTGAAAACTATTTTTATTTTATTTTTTTTATTTAAGCATTCTATTTCATAAATGCTTATATTTTTTAAAAACATAATTGGAAGTATACAGGGTGATCAGTTTAAAAGAGTACCCGTGGGTTTTTCTTATAACCCTTAAATCTGACGAATGTGGCAACTATTCTAACACTGAAGTATGATTGTTTGAACTTTGTTTAAGTGTGTGAGACAATTTCTAACACTGTTCGACTCTTACAACTTTATTTGTGAGGTAAAACAGAAATAGAGATGCACAATTTTTTTAATCATGTAATAATTTTATTTTTGAGAAACATAATTTAATTCAATTTTTTTACATTATCATTCCTCACAGAAAATGTTGAAAATGTTCGCCACCCTTTTGAATGCAAACAGGAACACGTCGAACCAGGTTTTTGACACACTTCGCAGCATTTTTGGTGTTATTGACGAGATTTCTTCAATTATGATCTGTTTTAATTCATCGATGTTTGCAGGACTTCTCTGGAAAAGCCTATGAAATGATAATGTAAAAATGATAATGATAATGCAAGTGTAATGTAGAAATGATAATGTAAAAAATTTTAATTAAATTTTGTTTTTCATAAATAAAATTATTACAGGATTAAAGAAATTGTGCGTCTCCATTTCTGTTTTACCTCACAAATAAAGTTGTAACAGTCCAACAGTGTTGGAAATTGTCTGCCACGCTTAAACAAGGTTCAAACAGTTATAGTTCAGTGTTAGAATAGCTGCCAAATCCGTCATATTTAAGGTTAATAAGAAAAACCAACGGGTACTCTTTTAAATTGATCACCCTGTATATCTGCGACCAATAGTTGCGGAGATAAAGCCTTTCTCGCTACTACCCTATACATACAGAATAGTTCTAATTAAACTTCTCTTATAAAAGCATCCTGCATATAAATGACTGAACAGATTGCCACCTGATTTGGTTTGAGAAGATCAAATATTCACCCGGTGGCGATTTGCACGGAAAAAATAGGCATTTTAACAAATGAAATGACTCACACAATAAACTAATCAACAAATGTTCGAATTGTTTGTATACTTCAGGTATCTGTCTGGGTTAAAATGACCATTTTTGACAAAAAAATCAATTTTCTGTTTTTTATTTGGTTTTAAAGAATAGACTTTCAGCTTTCTAAAACATCTTTACTTTTATTTGTACGCTAATTAGAACTGAAGTTATAGCCAATTAAGTAAACCGGAAGTGAGATTCTTTAAAACAGGAAGTGCTCGATCTCGCCAGTTTAAAGAGATGGCAATAGGTAAACATTGGTAATTAGGCTTGATTTCACATTTATCTTTAATTTAAATTATTCAGGGTTTTTTTTTTTTTTTTTTTTTTTTTATACCCGATGTATTTATTTATTTTTTTCCAACAAATAATTACACATTAAGTAAAATCTTTAAATGCGTTTTCTGAAAAACTATATTTTTCGATTTTTGTGTATGCGATAAACCTGATTTCTCCAAAAGTTTTCTAGTTATTTCTATGAAATTTCTTTACAGTATGTAACAGATTTTCAGTCACGCAATGAACTAAAAGATATGTTCTATGTACTATTTTAAAGATTTTACATATGTTTATTTTCTAAAAAACAGATTTTTTTTTTTTTTCGGAAAATTCTGGTTTTTTCTCTGTTAGTTACCATATTTCAGTCAATTTTAAGAATATCTCTTAACTTTTAGTTCAATGCACAGATACGGGTCATATCATTATGTATTTCAATGGATATTGAATTATATTAATTTTTATCGAGTATATGAGGTTTGGCGTAAACGTGAAATTTTGCTCATTTTTTACACAAAATCACCTATTTTTCTACAAAATAAATAAATATTTGCTTAAAATGTACTATTTTTCATAATTCTATGTCCGTTTATAACTGAAAATATAATTACTTAATGCATAGTGTGCTTTTTTAGAAAAAAAGTGCTCCGTACCCAGACAGATACCTTCATATGAGACATTTATTTTGTTATATTTATCGTGTTTCTTGTAAAGCGCTATTTAGAAGGTCCCTTTTTAATTTTTTTTTTTTCTAATTTCTTTCGGCGCATCTCATGAATAGTTTACATATCAGATCCATTGACTATCGATCCACCTTTTTTAACACTTTCCAACAAGGTTGAAAAGTGTTAATGACTGCAAACTTAATAGACTAAGTCAATTAAATACCGCTTACGTTTCTACTCCTCTACTGATTTTCAATTACTACTGGCTCAATGCACATATCACAATTTTACCATAAGCAATTTTAGTAAATCTTTGCCTGCAGTTCAACAGTCCCCTGATCAATTGCCCCTTGTAGCGAAGGGTTATGCCCGGCACTATCTTAACCAATCTCTGCTTTGCATTGGTGCCCCTTGTCGTGATGAGTTCAGTATTAAATTGAAATATGACTTCTTTACCGCCGCTGCTTGTCGCGTGGGTGACCTGTCTCCAGCGGCCCTTATATATATATATATATATATATATATATATATATATATATATATATATATATATTTATTTAAGTTTTTTAAATAAACGTTCCAGAGGAGGGGACTAGCATAGCTAGAATCGCTCAACACCACTCTTGGAGTGGTGAGCGGCCCCTCCTCCCTGTTAATCCCTGTTAATAACTTCGGTTTGTCTGTCTGTTTCTACGCGCTCTAACTCCCGTAAATATTTGTGGAATTAGTTAACTCTGGGATGTTCCCTATTGAAAATGGAGTTAATATCTTCTCTACTGGTTTGTGTACAGGGACACCCGAAATTATTCTAAAGCATTATGTTCTATGAGAGGTATTTTTATTTTAATACATTTACTGTACGCAAATCTTAAGGAAATTTAAATATATTATTCAAGTTCACTATCGGATATTTCATATATAAAATGGAGTAAATACTACCGCACTGATTTGTGTACAGGGACACTCGAAAGTACTCCAAAGCATTGCGTTCTATGAGAGGTATTTCTATAAACCAAATTTAAATTGCATTACGTTGCACAAAGCTTAATGAAATTAAAATATGTTATTCATAAGCGCAAAAGACTGCTCTCTATAGAATATCGTATGATTAGTATTAGATTTATAGGACCACACAAAGATATTCAGTTACATTAAGAGCTATTAATAAAAAAATTGCTGGAATTGCACTTTTGTTTACATTAAGCGTTTCTAACACTTCTAACAATTTTTAAGTGTGTTAAATTCGATAAGTCAATCTGTATACTTCCTAATCCTTCTGTCTGTTGTCTTCTGTGTGATAACGTAGTCAAAGAATATTGAAAGTTATACGACATAGCAAGTACGTACAGTTGGAAAGTGTTAATAATCATTGCGTACTGCATGATTTTTCGTTCTTGTTTATACAAAATGCTGTTTATCGCAGAAATTTAACTATAGCCACCCTTTTAGATCGCCAGATCTAATAGATAGTCGCTACGTTGCACTTTATATTACATTGGCGTAAACAGTATATTGTGTACAAGAAAGGCCATCAGCTAAGATATAGTACTTCTTCTCAAGAGAAAATAGCTCTTTGCTTGATAATATATGCGATAAGATACACTCGGTTATTGGGATGTATTAATGATTCTTAATGGTATCATAGTATTTAGGTACAGTCGGTTGGGGGGGGGGGGACGCAGCACTTGATGTTATTTCGTTATTAATTGACACAGAAAAGTTTAATAGAAACCATTCAACTGGAAATTAAATGCACTTTCTGAAAATGTTGTCGAATTTTGAATTAGTGTTTATCTACATATTAAAATGATGAATTACTTTGATTTCTTTCCAATAGCAACACCCTACTTTGACTTCATATTCGAATTTCTGAGAGTCTGGCAGTGCGAAAAAGTATACTGTTTGTATACTTTATCTTTAGCATTCATAGAGTTACAATCAAAAACGTGTTAGGGGTTATCTGTAAATGTAGAAAAATAAAATTAAGATCCTACAAGAATAGACAAAATTTTACTGTTTCACACCGGAAATCTTTCAAAGAAAAAAAAAAAAAAACTTTTTAAAATTAATAAACGTGTTAACATCTCTGTAATACCTTAATTATCTTGAATTTAGTTTTTTGGATAAGTATATATTTCAGTATTTTTTTAGATAATTTTAGGTATATTTAAATACAGTACACTTACGATTGGTCAGACAATACTCTTTAAAAATGTGCAATATTTTTTAATTAAAAAGTGTCTATTATGGATATACTGATCACCAATATAGCTTAAATTGTCTTTCGTTCGTGTGGCATAATATACGAACTGAAATAATATAGCCATATGTATACAACAACGCATAAACTAAATCTTTTCGGATAAATTATTGTAAGGTTTCATGAAGTAAATATTAAACAATTTTAATTGCACTTACCAGTTTTGGGTCAGTTGAACTCTTTGGAACTGTACGATTTGTTTTATAATTTCTACGAAAATATAATTTCTTAATTAACACTTTCGCGACTGCTGATGTAGATTCATGTCATTAGAAAACCTGTAACTCTGTCAGTGGGCGTTTCTTTCGTAATTTGTGTGTTAGTTATTTGTTAAGTATGTACCCAGTGTTCATATTTTTGCAATAAAATATACTATGGATAGAAATATATTGATTAGAAAGAATATAATGTATATCCATTTTTAATATAATTGTGAATACAGAAAATTTATTCTGAAATATTTTATTTTGAGAGGATTACGCCCGTAAGCGGACCTTACTGTCAAAAAGACAAAATCCTGCGGTCGCAAAAGTTTTAAAATATGTATATAAAAGTTAAAGTATATATTTTTTTTAAATATAAAGTTAAAATATATTTATAAAATTTTAAAGACTGAAGTATCCTTAAAATAATAATCCTCCCACCTACAAAAAAATAAAAATAAATAAATAAATAAAAATAATTAATTAATTAATTAATTAATTAATTAAAAATAAAAAAAATAAAGCAATATATGAAGTAAAAGATTAAGCCTTTAACTATGACGGCAGTCAAGAAACGATTTTACAAGTCTGTCTTGCATTCCAATTCCATTCGTTTTTTCTGATTGACAATTTTTACATTCAACCTATTTTTCTTTTTCAAACAGTAAATCCAGTCTATTAAGTTATTTTTTTTCTTCTAGTGTTCGTTTAAAGGATTCAAAATTTATCACCAGTAATCGATGAAGTAAATACCACCTGTGTATAATTTTGTCAGCGTAAAATAAGGGGTTTAACACGAATACTCAAAGTCACACTTACTTTTCTTTTCTGTATTGTTTTGTTTTGAAGAACAACGGAAGGCGGGGCTTTAGAAAACAGGAATTCTTGATGCTAACACTAATGTCTAAAAATCATCATTTTTGTTTCATTTCTTTGTGTTTAACGTTGTTGTTATATAATTTGACCCGTAAATAAAAAATATTTTGTTCAATTTTCTCTGTTATTTGTTAAAGATTTGCTTCGTTATCTCATGCAAAACTTTATAAGAGACGGCCCTTTAAACCACTCCAAAAGAAAGATTTATTTATATCTCGAAAACTAATAACTGGAATGAGCTGCAAATTTGCACACCCATATTTTCTAGCGTTAGGATTCATTTTATGTAAAAATTAATGTAGGTCATAATTCATAATTTTTATGAATATGAATTTATTAATATTTTTCAGAATTAAAAATATTTTTCAGAATCAAAAGTAATGATGGATTACGTTTGGGATTCTTCACTGTATCTCGTAAAGAAAAAAAAATTATATCGATCAAGTTATTTTTTATGAAGATATTAATAAAAGTTTGAAATATGAATTTAACATTAGCACCTTCAAACTTTGAACGCTTATAACTCTGTGAAAAAATAAGTAAAATATGCAACCAATATACTTTTTCGCGCTGTCGCGATCCCAGGGATTCAAATATAAAATAAAAATGGGGCATTACCGTTGAAAAAAATCAAAGTTGGTGCACGTTTTAATATGTAGATAACCCCCAATTCAAAATTTCACTTCATTTTCTGAAACTACTCACAATTCCCCGTTGAATGATATCTATTACATTTTTGTGCATTGATTAGCAACGGAGTTACATCGAGTGCTGCGTTTTTTTTTTTTTTTTTTTTTTTTTTCCCCGACTCTACAAATTCGCTAGTTTTTTGCATTATTATTATGACGTGATATCTAAATATAATGTGATAAATGTTATTATAAATAATAATACTGTAATAGCGGTTCTTGGAATAAACAAAGTAGATAAATTTGAATGTTTGAAGTTCATAGTATGGACCGTAATGCAGAGCCTGATTAAGGGAGAAGCACACATTATTTAAACTTACACCGTTATTTTTTAACAAATACTTTCCTCCTATAATGAACAGAAAATTCTCATTAAAAGTTATTTTAAAAGAATTCTGGTGTCTAATAACGGTGAGTAAATTGGATTGTTTTACACCGTTCATTTTTTATAAAAAATATTTCCTCGTCAAAGCGTGGAATTTCTATGACATGAAGTAAAAAATAATTGTAAAAATATTCCGGTGAGAGCGGAGATAATCTGTGCTTTCCCCTTAACCCGTTAGTAGTCGCTAGTTGGTCGATTTGCCGCCCATCTTTTAGTGCTGCCAGATTTTTTTATTCAATAGCCACCAAAAATTTTTAGAAGTGGCATTTGATATACATAAAACGCGAATAAAATCGAAGAAACGTCGGTCACATCACTTCTTAAAATTATTGGTGACAGTTAAATAAAAAGTGCGCAATCTTTAATAGGTGGCGCTGTCTATAGCGACTACTAACGGGTTAATCAGGCTCTGTCGTAATGTGTCCTTCAGTGCGTTCCTGTAAAATATTTTTTCTGATATATCTTTGAATGCTTAAGGGAAATATTTCCATCAATTACAGTTTTAACAAAATGTAGGCTTTTTTGACAGAAACAAGCTTAAAACTCTTCTTTTTTAAGTCCCCTCTCAGTTATTTCCCGAAAAATCTAGGCGATGTGTCTGAAGTATAAGAAGAGTGATTTCATGAAGTCATCAAATAAATAAAAAGGAGGTATCAGGGCCAATGGAATGTTAACATGTTAGCAGATTACTTTTGGATACTGGATAGAGAGTGTCTGCAAGCGGGGCACAAGCAAAAAAACTCTAAACATAGAGCTTCAATGTAAAGAAAAAGAGACGTTTTAAAGATAATGTGTATACATAGACTATTTTAATGCATTTTATACATAAAAAGTTTCGATTCTGTTATAGCTTTCTGTGTCAGTTCTTCAGTTTTTACTTTTTACTTTGTGAAAAACTCTTACATGATAGGAAGAAAAAACAAGCATTTCTGAATTCAGCGTATCAGAAAACATTAAAAACATCCAAAGCAGTGCAAGAGTTTTCTTTGAATAGTATAATTTCGTAAACCTGTGTTATTTTAGTCCACAGACCGTAATGAATGAGAATTCCTCTTTGTATTTTTGAACAAGAATTATGATTCCGACACTCGTCAAAAGCTATGCAGTTCGTGCGACACTGATCTATAACATACCTATTTATTTTGAGCTCAATTTAATAAAGTGTTTATGCGCTATCGTGTTCACTTCTATACATACACACACATCAGCGTAAAAAAAAAAAATAAATAAATAAAAAAAAATCAATACATCTCAAAACGTGTAAGTACACCAAAATCTCGCAGTCGAATTTTACACGCTTACAGTATTTCCTTTACATTGTTTATGTTCGTAAACTAAAAACTTTTTTTTTTCTTTTACGTTTATCATTAACATAATGCACGTGTATCATTAAAGTTTAACTCTACATTCAACTGTGCCATGAAAGTTGAAAAATCTTATTATTAAATCGCTTTAAAATAGGGTCGTAGGGCTTGTTTTTATTATTACGCATGAATACCAAGTTGAGTTTGATTGCGTTTGTTTAAGGTCATACTAGAGCTATGTAGGGGGCAGTTGGCGACAATCTGGGATTCACCCTCTAGGGATATAATGCGATGAATCAGCGACTTATTAACCTGCCGATGAATATAAATCAATTGAAATGATGATGAGTGAAGTTTTAAGGGCTTCGTTTGTTCACCTTTGATGATTTTTCAAGAATGAAATCTTTCAATTGGATTTTCTCCGTACTTAAAAGTTACATCCGTACTTAAAAGTTACAAATTTTAATCTTCAAGAGATATTACTCACGTGTTTCTTTTTAGCTCCAGTTGCTTATAGCAGTTTAAAACAGAAAAAACTGCAGTGTCTTGTCTCGATTTTCCCATCATTTAGTAGTTATCAGGAGTTTAAACAAGTTTGAATCAGAGAATAATTGAGTAAAGGAACAAAAGTTAAAAGTATCATACGGTGCTTGAATACCTCTTCCCAAGTTTGTATGCTTGTGCAATAGACCATAATGTATCCGATTTATTTTGTGCATCTTTGTAAATAAATAAATAAATAAATAAATAAAAATGTAAATTATATTAGTACGTTATTTCCAGCAATGTCCATGTTATAGTAAAATTGTGAAACATATCAGTTTTAGATGTCTTTTAAATAATTTAGTAAAAAAAACAACTTTTAAATAAAATTAGTGTCTTCAAATAATTAGTTCCTGTAGATCGTAGTATATGCAAATTCGTTCATGCTTCCCTGTAAAAGAGTTATAATTAATGCACATATTTCCCATAATGATCATACTTTAGCAAAGCAGTGTAAGAAATTTGTTCTCCTATAAGTAATTCAACTTTACTAAAATGAACTTCAAATAATTTTTGTCCATAAAATGTGATGTATAAGAATTATATTATGTATCCCCCACACACCCCGCTAAAATAAGTAAATAAATAAATAAAAGTTAAAAACTGAAAGTATTACACTCGGGAAATCTCACGACGGTGGTCTATAACAAACTTATCTAATGTTATGTTAACTGAATATAGAATTCAGATGCAAGAGCACTTTAAATGTTTTGAGTCCATAGACCGTAATGAATAAGAATTTTTCTTTGTGTCCCTGTAACAGAATTGATTAAAATCTGATACACCAGTTAAAATCTATACAGTTTATGTAAAAATAGTAAAGATGATCTCAGGAAAGCTCAAATGGATTTCCCAATATCTTATAGTCTTTTTTACTTTCTTCTATATGTAATATAGAGAAAGTATTGGATTCGCGAAAATTTTCGAAGTCCCTTTTTTGATGGATTTACATGTTTTGGGATATGGAGAACACGAATTAATAGTTTTTAGAAAATGTCTGTCTGTCTGTCTGTCTGTATCATTTTTTTGTGGACGCTGTATCTCACGAACCAATGAATGAAATTTAACCAAACTTGGTATTTAGTTGCACCCTGACATAAACTGGTGCTGATTAGATTTTGGGATCAATCGCTCAATAGGTGGCGTTGTGATCGCATTTTATGCAAATTTTTAACATGGCAGCATAGGACAAAATTCCGTATAAATGGGCATAAAGAGAGTTATTTTACACTTGTGATTGTAAAATTAATATGAATTATTGATAATAGTAGTAGTTAGCTAGGAAAAAAATTTCCCCTGGGGGGGGAAGTACCCCCCCGGGTAAGTAAATTTTCAAGATGGGTATCTTTCGAAAGGTCTCGTTGATAATAGTAATAGTTAACTGGGAAAAAATTTTTGTGCATGTGGGGGCATCGGTTCCCCCCCCCCCACCGGGGGGGGGCAAAGTTTCAAGATGGGTATCTTTCGAAAGATCTCGTCAATACCTTTAAAACGAATGGTTGAACGATAAATCTGTGATAATTTAAACCAAAGTTATCGATTTTTTTTTACTTTTAACAAAAAAAAACTTAGAAAAATATCGCAATTTTTTTTTTTTTTTTTTTTTTTTAACGAAATTTAACCAAACTTGATATTTAGTTGGTCCCCGACATAAACTGGTGCTGATTATGTTTGAGGATCAATAGCTCAACAGGTGGCGCTGTGATAGCATTTTATCTAAATTTTTAACATGGCAGCATAGGACAAAAATTCCGTATAAATGTGCATAATTAGAGTTGTTTTAAACTTGTGATTGTAAAATTAATATGAATTATTGATAATAGTTGTATGTAACTAGGAAAAAAAAATTTCTGCATGGGGGGGTATCGCTTCCCCCCCTAGGGGGGAAATACCCCCCCAGGGGGGGTAAATTTTCACAATGGGTATCTTTCGAAAGATCAGGTTGATAATAGTAGTAGTTAACTAGGAAAAAATTTTTGTGCATGTGGGGGCATCGGTTCCCCCCCCACCGGGGCTGGAAGTTCCCACCCGGGGGGGGGGGGGGGGGGCAAAGTTTCAAGATGGGTATCTTTCGAAAGATCTCGCCAATACCTTTGAAACGAATGGTTGAACTATAAATCTGTGATAATTTAAAACAAAGTTATCGATTTTTTTTACTTTTAACAAAAAAAAAAAAAAAAAACCTGAAAAAAAATCGTCCTTTTTTTTTTTTCTTTCTTTCTTTTTTTTTTAAATCTTGTTACTGATTGAATATGTATAGGTAAATATAGAAGAAAGTCTTGTGGTGGCCACAACATACTAGTTTTTTTTTACCATGATTACTACATTTTATTTGAATACGTATTTCCACTGTTTATGTTCAGAAAGGAGAAAAAACTTAAAACAACTTTTATGTATCATAATGTTGATTAACGAAGTTAATTATAAAATCAGTGTTAATTTTTAATTTAAATCAAATTTGAATTACTGCGTATATCTAAATCTCTATATTGAGTGTTGCTTTACTACAGTAGTGAACAACAGATTATAATTTTACTTTTTAAAAGAATAAGGGACGTTTAATAAAATGTTTCCGTATTACCTTGAATATGCGTATGCATAATAATTTTGAAAAACAAAATAAATTTTTAAATGTGAAAAGAAAATTATGAGCAGAAAAAAGCAACTATACCTGTTTGATCACATAATGTGCTCGAATTCTTTCGGAATCTCCTTTGAGAGAAATAATCATCTATATGATATTTCTCCAATGTGGACCAGTTACGATTAAATTTTGTCGAAACGATACGTTAGCGACGTATTGTACGAGCGTTATCTTATTGGTCCCCCAGCTTCAATTGGTCAAAACATAATTCGATTGCTATCTAGAGATTTCGGCTACTAGAATTTTATCTAATACACTTGGGATGCAAATGTTCTTAAAGGAATTAACAAAAAAAAAAAAACTTTTTGTGAGGAAACATATGCTAAATGGTTGGTTGGTTGGTTGGGTTTTACGTCGCACTAGTGCTGCGCAGATGGGCAATTAGTGACGGTCTTGGACACACCCTAGAGGTGGTCCGGAGGCATGCCATCACAATTTTGATCCTCCATGGAAGGGACGGCGCTCCCACTTCGGTGACCCCCAGAGGTATAATTTTTGATGGGAACATGGAGGACATTGCTTCCACGACAGATTTCACGTGCACCAGCCACCATTAGTGTACATGACGGTCTTAGGCCGGCTCGAGTACCGAACCCGCAATCTTCCAATTACGAGGCCGGCTCTCTTCCGACTGGGCTACCGCGGCCCAACATATACAAAAAATTCTCATATTTAAAAGGATATTTGGAAGGATTTAAAATCAATTAAGCCAAGCATTTCTGCCTTGTATACGGCAGATTAGATATTCGGACGGTGGTATCGTTATCTATTCTTCGGAATAGAAATCATATTAAGATACATTTTTTAAATGCGATTATAAATAAATTATTGAAAGCCAAAATTAAATATTTTTTTAGATTTTTCTCTTTAATAAAACAAATGTTATTTCTTTTTCATTTATTTCTTTATTTTGTTGATACATTTATTAATTACAGAATTTCTGTTATATATGGGTTATAGGGTATAGTTTAATTCCGTCAATCTGATTTTTAATATAACAATAATTTAATGTAGTTCTAAGAATTTTTAACTTAGCAGCGGAAAATATTATTTTCTAAAATTGAAATTATAATGCAGATATCAAAAATTTAAATCTCTTTTATTCGAAAAAAAAAAAGAAAAAAAGAAAAATGTGGGGGAGGGAAAGTTGAAACTGATTATTCCAAGAGCCATCCATTGGTCAAATTCGAAATCATCAAATTAAGATGCAGTTTTAAAATGCTATTTATAAATAAATTTTTGAAAGCCAACATTATATATATATATTTTTTAGATTTTTCATTTTCGTTGCAGATAGAATGAAGGTTGTTTCTTTTAATTTATTTATCAGTGGAAAAAATTATTTTCTAAAATTAAAATCACAATGCAAATATCAAAGCTTTAAATATCTTTTATTGAGAAAAAAAGAAAGATAAAAACTGAAAATTTCCAATGATTTTATTTATAAGATTTTTCTGAAAATCATATTAGGTATGCAGGTACCATCACACAGATGTTCTGTGCGGGAAAAGCTAGTGTACTTTGTACTTATATTATTTCCAACGGGTAATATTCGATTTCATTTTTAATTTATTATTATTATTATTATTATTATTATTGTAATGTAGTTTAACGTGATTAAAATGCACAGGATTATTACTTATAGATTGCAATGCTTTGTATGTGTGCCATGTAGCGTGTCAGTTTTGTAGCTATTGGAAATTATTTGTAGACGTTAAAGTCAACACAAACCGACATCATAAACACTCTTTAAATGTATTAAAAGCATTACAATCATCAAAATGTTCGATTTAACAATTAAGGTTTCTGCAAATAATCCATATAATATTTCTCTAGCGTGGACCAGTTTCAATTACTTTTTGTCGAAACGATACGATACGCCAGGATAAAAAAAAAATAATATTTATACTTGGGCAATATTTAAGCACGCGGACTTAGCTCAATGGACTAATAGGAAAAAATGACGACATTTGTCTGATGAGATTATTTTACGAAAAAATGTTATTTTTTTACAGTTGTTTCTTCAGAATCTTTGCTAGCATCATTTTAAACCTAGCAATATTTTAAAGATATGTACAGAATATGACTTTTTGTGTCACAAATTGACTAAAAAACATAATCATAAAAATTATAATCAAAATAGGAATTAGTTTATTTTATTTTATTTATTTATTTTATATATATAAATATTTATTTATTTTATTTATTTGTTTATTTATTTTAACAAAAAGAATATACCAAAATTAATAAAAAGTCATCGCCAACAGGGCGATAAAAATTTAAAAGTCGTCGTGGGAGTCCTATATTAAAACTGTACTGCCTGTGGAAGTGTGAAAATTAGGTCGTGAACCATGAATTTTATTTGTAAACCTTTCTTTGAATGATTTTGCTTTCACTATTGTACAATATTAATTTGGTTTTAATAATAATTTGGCTTCTGGTAAATTAAAATTTTAATTAGAAGGTGAAATTGGTATAACATTTATGAGTTTCAAATTTTAAAGGTAAATAAGAAAAGAAATAAAGGGCGAATATTTCGTACGGGTTTGCTAGTAATTAATAAAAAGCTTTCTGGTGATATGAATTCCCGTTTCAATAAAACACGTAGGTACTCTAACTTCTAAATGAAAGATTAAATTAGGACTTCTATGATTAAATTTAAGATTTAATTAAAATTTTTACTGAACCCTCCTCACTAAGCATTTTATGTATTTTTACATTATTATATAACTAGCTTTGTATGCTTTACTATATTTTAATCAATTTTGAAACAACAATTTAATAATTGAAACGTTTAAATAAATATCCCAGCTTAAAAAAAAAAATAATAATAATAATAATACGGAAAAACTTAAAAAAAAAAAAAAAAAAAAAAACTGCAGATAATTTGAAGGTATTTAGTACAATAAAAAGTTTAAGGGGAAAAAAATTAATTACTTGTTTTTAAACTGCATTTTTTTTTTTTTTTCTTTTAAACTGCAGTTATTCTGCAGCTTTTATAGTTTTTGTTCCAAATACCTGCAGATTATCCGCAGATTTTTCTGCAGATTTTTTTTTTTTTTTTTTTTAAACTGCGATATCTCGATTCACGACTATTTTCGCCAAATTAAAACCATATAGCCAAACGCCTTATAGTATAATCCATTAATGAAATGTGAAAAACATTTATTTATTTCAGTTACATTATGTTAATTGAAAACAAGATTAATTTTAAATGAGCCAAACATACATTCATTATAATTTGCAGATGATCAAATAAAGAAAAAGAAACATATTAGAGTATTTAATTAATTGAAATTGTAAAAAACTTAAACTATTTTTAAAAAAGGGAAATATATCTATATTATACCATCAGCAAATATATTTGATAATTTTAAAGCTACTATGACGTAAGTTTTGTCAGAAACTTTTTATGATACAGCTTTAATTTTTCAAAAAATTTTATTCATGTGTAAATAAATGTCTCCTTTTGTATTAATAGAATAAATAAATAAAATTGTAAGTATTTTATTTTTATTGGCACAATTTAAAATTACATTCCGAAGAAAACTTTCGGAGAAAAGAACGCATTATTTATTTATTTATTTATTTTATTTTTTTATTTTTTTATGTAATAGAAATATCGAAAATCTAAAAGTGTGTACTTATTCCTTTATCTAGAAAGTAAAAAATAGAACTCTACGTGCTGTAGTTTTTTCGGTACGTCGCAGACAGACAGACACATTTTCTTTTATTAGTATAGATTAATCTTACATCCACTTTTGTAAAGCAGCGCAGCAGATAGTTAATTCCTTCTTTGTTGTTGGAAGTAACACAAAATGATATAGTTAAGTTTAGTTGGCTTCGTTCCTTCACCTCACTGATTTTCATGAATGGAATCTCTTAATTGGATTTCCCCTTCACCCAACTACATAATTTTTACAAAGCTTATGTTTAGGATGACTACATTTAATTTTTACAATAAAATATTAAAAGCGTTTACTTTTTGTTTAAACACTTTTAAAGTTTGTTTATTTCGCATAGAAACAAGACATTTAACATTTTTAGGCAGCAGTTTATTATTATTTTTTCCTTGTTTTAATCGATTTTTAAACTTTTGTTCATTCTCTGTTCGGTAGATGGCAGCACAACTCCGATATTTAACAAACAATGTTTCAGAGGAAGTCATATGCAGAAATCATTTTAATTTTTTAAAAATATGTGAGTGCACCTTACTGCTTTTAGTATGCACCCGTGCCTAGTTTTTTCACCTGATGAAGGGAAGTGCTATTATTTTAATCTGAAATAACCGTTGTGAGTTTTTTCAGTTTATAGTCGTGTTTACTTACAAAGTTACTTATTCATTAAATTAATTATTACTTGAATTTAATCAAGTTAACTTAAATATGTTTCAAAGCAAAAATTTCACGAAAATTAAAATTACTAATTTTTTCTGCTTACATATTTATGATCAGCTAGCTATGTATCTAATAGCCATTTTTCAAGTTAGCCCACTCTTTTAAAATGAAAGATTGAATATAACTCAAGTTGAGTGAATTTTCACTCATTCACCTAGAAGAAACGTGCCCTCTCCTCTTGAGTTAAATTCAAGAAATTGAATGGGTTAACAAAATACACTCAAACTTGAGTTATTAACATAGAGATAAACATAGTTATGTTTTTGTTAACATATGTTGTTTTCTTAACATAGTTGTTAACTATGTTAACAAACTTGTTAACAGAGAGATGTTTCAAACCAAAAATTTCACGAAAATTAAAAAAACTAATTTTATTTTTTACATATTTATGATCAGCTAGCTATGTGTCTAATAGCCATTTTTCAAGTTATCACACTCTTTTGAAATGAAAGATTGAATATTACTCAAGTTGAGTAAATTTTCACTGATTTACTTAGAAGAAACGCGCCTTCTCCTCTTGAGTTAAATTCAAGAAATTGAATGGGTTAACACAGTACACTCAAACTTGAGTTATTTGATGTGTTTGAGTAATTTATTTGTTTTGTTAATGAATTTAATACAAATGATTTTAATAAACTGAATCACTTTACAATGGCGTTGTCCGTTTCACTTGAGTGCTACTGAAGAAATGCGTTGAAGCGACAGCGATGTAGCCACATACAAGTGGTTGAATGAGCAGAAATAACTCAAGTATCGATAAATGTCGATAACTCAAGTTCGCTCAAATAAAGAGCTACTAATTAGCTCAAAGAATTGCATTTTAAACTCAAGTCGATAAAAAAAAAAATAACTCTTACTTGATATAACTCATTTATTTTAAGAGAGCAGCAACTTTCAAATGAAAATACGTAGTGAATGTTAAAGGGTAAAAATATACAGGTGTTGGACAAAATAATGTGAACACTTTCGCTTTTTTACGTTTTGTCTTATCGAATATCTTGGAAAAATACTTACCGTGTTAATCTTCACTTTTGGGAATAAGGAAAACATGTCTTTCCTCATATTTTTCAGCAAAGATTTTGCCACGAAGGCCCTTAGAGGACGACCAACAAATCCAGTAAAATAAAAAGTATTTGTGATAACCCTGTACATGGAAAAGCTTCAATTGATCTGCAAATTTTAGATATAGTTATAAAAGTTATATTTTATACGTGTGTAGAGTTTTATGATGATATCTTGAATATTTAATGAGTTGTTAATATTTTGTTTAAAAATGCACACATTTTTTGCAAGTGTTTACTTTATCCCTCCAAAGGTTTTACTTCAAATTTCATGAAACTTTCGGAAAACACGACAACATATGCCTAAATCATTATACTATAGTTTAAAACAAATATACTTAATGTTCAAAGAGATATGTACAATTGTAACTGTACAATATATATAAAGAGAAATGTACAATTATTTTATTGATGCGCATGCGTGGATTGTAGCAAAAAAACTTTGACATAGTTTAATACTCAACTGTATAGAGCACCTCATAAAAAAATCCAGTTGAATATGGCAAAAATTCATAAAGATATCGGTGATTAAATGAGCTGGTTTTTAGCTGTTTTCTAAAAAGGTCTTTACGATAAGGGATTATTCACAAATGAAAATTCGTATCAGAAAAAAATTTATTTTTTCTTTTCAAACAATTATTATTATTATTATTATTATTATTATTATTTAAGGTATGTAGTACATACAATAAAACAAAAAAAAAAGAAAGAAAAATGAAGAATGAAAAGTGAATCGGAAATATTGTATTAACTTTCATTGTGTGACATAGTTTTTTCTGATACAAATTTTCGTTTGCGAATGACCTCTTATAGTAAAGACCTTCTTAGGAAACAGCTTATTTAATTACCGGTATCTCTATGAATTTTTGTGATATTCAACTGGATGTTTTTTATAAGTTGCTCTATATAGTTGGGTATCAAACGATGTTTTTCTGCTACAGTCCGCGCATGCGCAGTAATAAATTACTTACTACAGCTGTCCGTATCTCTTTGAATATTAAATATATTTGTTTTAAGCTATAGTATAATGATTTAGTCATATGTTGTCATGTTTTCCGAAAGTTTCATGAAATTTCAAGTAAAACTTTTGGTGTTATAAAGTAAAAACTTTCGAAATTTTTTTACAATTTTTTAATAAAATATTAATAACTCCTTAAATGTTCAAGATATCCTCAAAAAACTTTACACACGCATAAAATATAATATATATAACTATATCTAAAATTTCCAGATCAATCGAAGCTTTTTCATATACAGGGTTGTCACAAATACGTTTTATTTTATTGGATTTGCTGTTCGTCCCCTAAAGGCCTTCGTGACAAAATCTTTGCTGGAGAATATGAGGAAAGACGTTTTCCTTATTCCCAAAATTCAAGAACAACACGTTAAGCATTTTTCAAGATATTCGACAAAACGTAAAAAAATGAAAGCGTTCACATTACTTTGTCCAGCACCTGTAGCTTCATGTAATCGTAAAGGATTTAAAAAAAAAAATGGTTCAAATTTGTTGTGGTTAAGCATTTATTAAAAATTAAAATAAAATAAACAAAATATAAAATTTTCTTTTACATCAAATAATATTTTTTTTAAATGGTGATCGGGAAGAAAAAAAGAAAAAGCCATCAAGAGTACACGATATTTTGGACACCGCGTTTTATTTCAAATCTATACTCAGCGCCAATTGACACCGTTTTTAAAAAAACACACGAGCGTCAAGAAGAAAAAAAAGCGAACACGGCTGGCGTGCGATTTGAATTTTCTACCTAATATGCTTACCATATTAATATTTCTGGTGTAAAATATATATATATATATATATATATATATATATATATAATAATTTTGAAAATGATAATTCACTTTGTAGATAATGATATGGCAGAAAATTTAGCAATTTTTGGCTAAATTCAGAAAAGTTCAATAGAAATTATTATTTTGTGAAATCTGTTACAAAATTATATGAAAAATTTTTATTAAAATTTTCTGGTAGCTAAAAAGTGCTACTCTTGGCGACTATGAACAAGTATAATACTTAGATCAGATTTAATTTAACCTCTAACTTGATAACCTTTCATATATCAATGAAGAATTGAAAAGATACAAGTACTCGACATTTTCATATGGTATTTCAGAAAACGTGCTGCTCGTAATTCTACTAATATGTTATGTTGCCCTTAACAGCTTATAGCCCTTCCGTTGTATTGCACATAAGAGTAATATTTCTTATAAAACATTTAAAACATCTCAAACATTATTTAAAAACGCAATTTTTATTAATGAGCTTCCAAATTTAACACATTCGCTGCCGATGTCCCTTGACTGCCATTTTAAACAATACTTCACATCACGCGCCAGCGAATGTGTTAAAAAAATGAGTAAAATAAAATTCTTAATTTTATTTATTTACTAGCAGGCTACGCCCGCTAGCATAACATAAAATTAATTAACCCGCTAACATAACTTTTCATAACATAAAAATTTTAATAAATTTAAGCAGGCAAACTGCAGATTAATTGCGTAATGATTTTTTTTTTTTTTTTTTATAATGGTACGAAAAGAATTTAAAAAAAAAGTCGCCTGTGGCTGCCCTGTAAATGCTACTGGCAAGCAGGTGGCACATAAATTGTGTAACACGAATACGCGATTTTTTCTTTTTTTTTTTTTTTTTTTTTTTTCTTTTACCCTTTAACTCCAGCTGTCGTTAATACTAGACGATTCCTGCTATTCAACAAAAAAAAGTTAAAAATTTGTCCCGCCTATTTTTCTAATTTTAATAGAAAGCCCCGCCTTTTGACGTTCGTATTAATAGTGCGTAATTTCATGACACTTAATAGGGAGGTGAAATACCTTTCTGAGTGACTCTCACTATATTTACCATAGAATCCCTAACAAAGTTCGAAGTCTCCGCCCTTTTTTCAGCTTTTTGGATGAGAAATTTTTGCTCTTGTTCCTATCACTATTCTTATACAATAACCTCTATTTTATTTATTCCCGACATAGTACTATAGAAATACGGTAAGTATTTCTGTAATAAAATAGTCGTAGAAAAGTATTCTGAAAATTCTCATCTCCAAAGGCATCCTGAAAATTGTCCAGAGACTTCGAACTCTGTTACTAATAGATAAAGTAAAAACTGTAGGCGTACCAAATTATCCAACCTCTCCTTTTCCATTCACAAATTAATGAAGGTCGACTTTTTTATTTTGCGTTTGGCGTTCTAGTTGTGAATAATTTTAACATAGTTTGTATAGTCCTTGAATTTTCTTAATTTTCTGCACCAGTATTATTATTTAGAAATTTTTATATTAAAAATGCCTTAAAATTTAAAAGAAAATATATTGCATAAAAATACTGGTGGAAGAGTCCTTGAAAAAAGGCGTGGCTGTACAAATCAATAGCCAAGGTAAAATTCACCAGAGCCTCCTTAAGTAGATGCCTAGCGAGTCGCTCCAAAACTTGGCAACAGTACAAGAAGAGCATAGCCAGTAGATGGCGCTTGGTACCGTACGTAAAGTTCTGTTTATTTCCCGCGGTTCAATTGAGTTCTTTGTGGTTTATGTTTTATTAATTTAACAAATGTGAAAGGTTGTTTTTTTTTTATAATATGGTGTATTGCGTCGTTCCATTTTGTAAATCGGACATTCGCCGTGAAAATAAAGATTTTCACGAAATACCAAGTAATGCAATTCTGCGTAAAAAATGGCTTACAAATATTTCAAGACAAGGTACGTAAACTGCATAAATAAGTAATGCAAAATTACCAACCCTCCGGATTTTTGAATATCAATAATATTTTTCACAAAAAACATTATTTTTATTAATAATCGTAAATTCTGTGATTAAGACGAAGATAAATTTAAAAGAAATTATGATATAAAAATTCGAAGGGTTGTCACCTCTGTTAGTAAGTTAGATTTAACAAATAAAATAGTTATGCTTATTACAAAATGAAATGAAATTTTTATTTATTGATGTAGGAATAAAGAAAAGTAACTTGTTCTTAGTTACTTTGAAGTAACTCTATATTGGAGCATTTTATAGTTTTATTCATAAATTACATTAGTAACTTATGAATAAAACTATAAAATACTCCAATACAGGAACAAGATTGATTAATATTTTTTTAATACCACTGTTTTTTAAAGACTTGCGTAAATACGTATAAAAATTTGATTATTTCAGTTAAATCGAAATAAAAGTGTTGGGAATCTTGAAAAGAAAAAAATAGAAAATTTTTATTTCTACTTTTGTTCTTTTTAAAAATATTAAGTTTTAAGATTCAAAACATTACTTTTATTAACCTTTTACTACACAAATGGAATGTGGAATTAAAAAATTCATGTAAAAATTAAATATCATGAGTACTGATTTGAAAAATTATCAGATATAACAGAAAGATGACTTGATTTTTTGAAATAGAAATTACAATTTAATCATAAAAGGGAAAATGTACAGAAAAACTTAAAAATGACCTATTTTACCATTTTCCCTTCTCCCCCACAGTTTAAAAATTCACATAATTTAGAAAAATAAGCTTCAATTATGAAGTTTCGCAATTCCAGCTCTATTAATTTCGGAGATTTAATAGTCAGAAAATTCCCCACATCCATACACTCACGTACACACATATACTGGCTAATTGCCAAGAACGACTTTTTTTGGACTCATGAGACCTTAAAAATATAAATCAGGGGAAAACTCGATATCGAATTTTTGGACCGAAAACAGTACTTTCATTACCTACGGTAGTAGGGTAATGGAAGTAAAAATATTTCAAGGATGTTATTAATTTGCCAATCTTTATCAAATTTTTCAAATTGAAACCTAATACGAGTTTTAAAATACAATTGTAAATTTTCTGCATTTGTTTGTTTTTAAGTTATTCGGATAATAAATATGCATGTAAATCAATCGCTAAAAACTAAAAAAAAATTGTTTTTTTTTTTTTTGTATTCAGGGAACCTCAAAACGTGACTTTATTTAAAAACCTGAGTTGAAAATAGAACTTCAAAAAAATACTTTGTTTACATTATAGGTTCGAAAAATTAATTTTCCTTCTTCAACAGTATTCGTCGACATAAAAAAAAGTGTAGCAAAGCACTTCCGTCAGTTACATTCTACAGAAAAGAACGTTTAGCTTAATTTTGGGTAGCCCTGTATGTTTTCAATAAACTATGTGCATATCAGATTGTGCATTTAAATTTAGTCTTATATGAAAAACACCTAACAAAAAATGAAATACACTTTCAGCATTTTCCAAGTATATCCGAGATAGATAAACCGGCGCGCACAGACCAACCGCTAAAAACATTATTTTTCGTTTTAGGAGACCTCAAAACATGTAAATATAACACAACTTTATTTCGAAAATGTCTATCAGTTTCGAAAGCATACCCTCTCGGAACTGGTGGAGCTAATAAAACCTTGAATAATAAAAAAAAAAAAAAAAAAAAAAAACTTGGTGCGAGAGGAAACTTATACTCAAGAAATCCTTAATTTTAAAAATTTAAATCTTAATGGTTATTTATTTATTTATTTATTTATTGACGGACTAGACAACAGATTGTTTTCTTCTCCAATTTTTATTACTGAATGCTAACTTATCTCATTAATGTGCTGGTCTATTTTTCTTATAAATAATATAAAATTCTCGATTTAAGAAAAATAATTCACACCTAATAAGGTAAAAATGTAACGTAAAGGACATGACCAAGAAAAAGAAAAAAAAGACATGATTTTAATAATTTATCATTATAAATTATTCATTCTAAACTGACACTCATTTAAAGTTCAGAGATTTTAATTTATATAAACAAAACTTTCATCTGATATCTAAATAAAAAAAAAAAAAATTGAAATTTTTATTGAATAAATATATAAAAAAATAATTTAATCGCGTGATAGACATGCCATGTTTTTGCTTATTTAATTTTAAATTTCGTTTTGTAATTAATAATGTATATATATAAAAAAAGGTGTTATTTATTTGATACGTTGTAATTCAATTAGTTGAAAAGCTAAAATCGGTCTTGTCCACTTTCGAAGAAAATTAAACCCTATACTTTTTTAAATATAAAGATTTGAATATTTTATTGAAAATATTTACGATAAAGCACTTTCACATCATTTTTTCAAATTAAAAGAAAAAAAAAATACAATTTTGGACTTTAAATTGAAATTAATAGCTAGATTTTTAGATGAAAAATATAACTTATCTATAAAACAGAAGGAATTTGTTGCTCTGCGTAGGTGCTGTCACCTAGCGTTAGTTCTGCTTTTTAAATGTTGCCTAATTTAACATTGAGATTCGCCGCGCGTGGAAGGCATCTACTTAAGGAGGCTCTGAATTCACCCATAGTTAAACCCTAAACGGACGCATGTTTTTGAAAGACACGCCCCTGTGATCAACATTTTTGTTTAATTAAAGAAAATAAATAAAAAATAAATATATGAATGATATGTATATTTATACAGAACATATTTCTAAATAAGGTATAGTCATACATAATTTGGTGGTCCCTGATACTTTCTTGTACTGTAAAATATTAAAAGAAAAATACACAGGGGGCGTGGTTACTGCTTGAATTCACTCGAGCGTGTAAGTTAAGTGATTAAAGGATTAAAGCAAAGTACTGTTTATTAGGAATGCTAAAAAGCAGGTTTCAGTTTCCAATTTTTTTTTTTTTTTTTTTTTAAGTCCTTTTTAAAGAAATAAATTAATCTAAGTATTGTATCTTTACTTTCTATGTCCCACATATAGCAATAATAGGATGACGTCGCAGGAGTTTTATAACAATAATTAAAAAAAAAAATTGTACATAAACGTCCTAGCAAAACACTATTTGAAATAAATTTATTTCAAAAAAAACTTTTAAAGTATGTTTGAAAAATTATTTTAGAAGAATTTCAAAATAATTCTTATTTAAAGAGTTCTGACTTAAAAGTTCTCAAAATAAACGAATAAAAATAAATAAATAAAAATAAATAATATAATTAAAGATCTTACATAAAAATTCCTAAATAAAAGTTTAATAAATGTTCCTAAAAAAAATAGAAGTTAGAACAGGAACTTTTTCAAAATAAAAGTGCACAGTTATTTTGGAACCCTGTTTTTACGGAGTAGTATAAGCAATTTATTGTCGAACAATTGCCTGTATTTTTATTAATCCGAAATAAGAAAAATATGTTTTAGAAAAAACTTAAAAGTTATACCATAGCCTCCTAAACAAGTTTTGGAGGCTATGGTTATACATGAAGACAAGAACAATGTCTACTATTTGATAAGACTCTAACATAGTTACCAGCTAATAATAACAGGATACTTGGCGTTGGAATATTAAAACCCGAATAAACTACTACGTCAATTTTTCTTTGGCGTTTCTGACGTAGTAGTTTATTCGGGTTTTAATAGTTACCAGCATTTTAATTTATCCCGAAACATTTTTGGCTCTGCCTTTATTAAAATTATTCCACAAATAAAGTGGTGTAAAATAAAGGCAGGCTAAAAATGCTCTGGAATAAATTAAAATGTTGGCAATTCTGTATTTTGTTATTCAGAACAGTAAGTCCCCTCTTTTAGCGTTTATCACGAAACAACGCTTGCTACATGCAGGGGTCGTAGTCTCCGCCTTTTTTTTTTTTTTTTTCAAAGTCACTTTCAAGGATGCGAAATCATCGTCTCTTTTGTCACCACTTTTTTCTTAGAGAAATCTTTATTGTGTTTTAAAAGTAATATGTTGTGATTAAAGAGCATAGAAATCATTGAATAAAAATAGTCTATAGTCGTAGCAAAAATGTCATAAATTTCCTATTTCTCAAAGTGTCCTGAAAAAAAGGCGGAGACTACGACCCCTGTACATGCGTAAGTACAGTCACCCAAAAAAAAAACGCCACCCCCCCACCTAATTTTGCCGTAAATTATCGTAGAAACATGCGACTGGTACCAATCAGTTTGTAATAACGTCTAGTTTATAATGTTATAGTTAGATTTTACTTAGGGGGGCGTCTACATATTAAAACTGACATCAACTTCATTTTTTTCAATGGTAACCCCCATTTTTTATAATTTATTTGAATTCTTTGGATCAAATCATCACGGAAAATGGTATAGTTTATATATTTCGCTCAATTTTTCATAGAGTTATAAGCTGTCAAAATTTGGGGGTGCTAATGTTAAATGAATGTGACAAACATTAAATCATATCTTCCAAAATATTTATGGTATTTAAATTCTGTTTTTTTTATTCGTTAGAATGAAGTAACCCAAACATATTCCATGCAAATTTTTGCTAAAAATAAATTTTTTGAATTATGAAAATTATTAATAAATTCATATTTGAAAAAATTATGAATTATGACCTATGTTAATTTTTGCACGAATAGAACGGGCATCATCAAAAACATAGGTTTCCAAATTTACAGCTCGTTCCTAACATTATTTTTTGAGTTACAGTGATATTTCACTTTTTATTCCTGTTAGGGGGCCGTCACTTGTTATAATCTGTATCTTCTATAAGTAAATGTTTGTATATAATTTGACGGAAAACTATTTTAATTTACCTTTATGTTATTTTTATTGTTTCCTAAGCAATATTTCGATGTTTATTATACAAATTGGCATATTTTTGTAAAGTTATCACAATGTAGGCGAGGGATTGTGAAAGAATTTCAAAAGAAAAGAAGCCCCGCCTCTGATTCGCTGAAACACTATTTAAAAAAAAAAGACAAATTTGCATATTCCTATTTGACTCTATATGTGACGCTGGTATGCATAAATCACAATGGTATTTACTACATCGATTATTGAAGACAAAACTTAAATGATTTAATTACAAATATGCAAAATATTTTGCTTTATATTATAAAGTTTTAGAAAATTTGTGAAAAGGCGTGGCTATTTACATTAAGCCTTGATATGGAAGCTATGTTGCTGTTTTTCGATGCTGCGAAATTTACAAAATATATTTGTGTTAATATACTATACAGATAGAAGAAGAATTATATAATATCAACAAATCTTCTTTAATCAATATGTTTATATACATTACTGTATGGAAATGTTTATATATGAATATTGTATTTATTTTTAATGAGAGATATAAACACAAAATACTAAAAAAAAAGAAGAAAATGTGTTATAAATTTTTATAAATCAAGCAAAATATATATGCATACTTGCCAACCTAACCCGTAACATTGTTAGTTCCCGCCCCTGTGTGTACACAATTTAATTTTTAGAGTAATTAACTTCAAATACATTTAAGATTAACTCATTGAACGCCACGCGAATTCTTATGGAAAACCCATTCAGGCCACACGTGCTGCTTAGAAGCGTGTTATGTTTATCGAGTTTCAATAAACCCCATTAGGCCTTAACGATATAATCCTATAAAAATCCTATTAAAAAAAAAAAAAAAAAAAAAAAAAAACATGAAGTAAATTTTAAATAAATTGTCAGTAATTACTTAAAACTATGTAAGTTCTGTAGTTTTATAACATATTTTACACTGCCGGCTGACTTAGCCTAAATGGAAAGATCAGTGTCAGCCACCGATGGCTGACACGGCTCTAAAAAGACTGATGTGAAAAAAATGTACGGAAAGGGGCGGGACCAGTAATCTTCCGGGACAGGTTGACAAGAATGTATACATAGAGCAATGCCAGAAAATGTTCTTTATTTTTCATAAACCAGATGAATGGTATTTTTTTTCTGAATAGTCTATGTATTAAATATAATGCTGCTTTAAATACCCTTTAAATGAAAAGTTTTATTACATAAAGTAATTTTCTGGCACTCTACAGCTCCCAAATGACACACAATACAAAACCCCGCCTTTTTCCAGTGTTTAAAGGGTATTAACGTTTAATATGCTTTATATTGGTTTTGATCTTTCTTTCTCCTCCTTTTCTTCTTCTTTTTTTCTTAAAAAAAAAAAAAAAAAAAGAGTTATGTAACATTTTGACCTTTTCAAGTGAAGATTTAGATTAAGGGTAGTCAGCCTTTCTACACCCACCGTCCACTTCGGTATCTGTTTAAAGTGTAGAATTTTAGAACATCCCATTAAGTAGTAGGATTTATTATTTTACATATTAATTTGTTACACATTATAAAATATAAAAGCAAAAGAATATCGTGGAGATTTATGTAAAAGTTTTTAATAATGACATGAAAAAAAAAAAATAATAATAATAATAATTAATTAAAAAAATAAATAAATAAATAAATAAAAAATCTGTTTTAATATTTTAAAAAAGTCAATTAAAGAAAATGAAAGTACTGCAGTATCAGAACAAACTCCCATTGTCACTGTGAAACGGCCGTGGGAACCAGGTTAAGTGCCGCCTTTTCAGACAATTATACGGCAGCTTGAGTTAAAATAATTTTGAATTTTCAAACAAATTTAAAACCATTCATCTTTTTTTTTTTTTTTTTTCTTTTGATAGATATTTTAATATCTATTCAAGCTATTTAATTTTCTTCGTATGAAGTGAACTATCTGAAGTTTAATCAATAGAAACCAATAAAAATCTTTCAATTCATAAACTAACTCAGAAAATTCTGTGAATTAGTCATTTTTTTTATTTTATAATTAACATTTCTGAAATTTTTTTCCGGAGTGAAACTTAATAAATAATGTATACTGGGTGGTAGATCGTGATTTATATTTTCTAAATGTATAGACGGACCCCTTATACATTTTCACGTGTAACTCTATTTAAAATTGATTTAAGGTATATAAATAGGTATGTTTTCCAAACCGCCTTGATCTCAGAAATCTGAATTTGAAGTCAAAAATGGGGGTTGCTATTGAAGAAAATGAAGTTAATGCCAGTTTTAATATGTAGACGACCCCTTAGGCAAAATTTAACTATACCGTTATAAACTAGACGTTATTACAAATCGATCGGTACCAGTCAAATGTTTCTACGATAATTTACGGCGAAATTAGGTGGGGGGGGGTGGCGTTTTTTTTTGGGGTGACTGTACATAGACAAAAATACCAGAATTGCCAACTTTTATAATTTATGCCGGAGCATTTTCAGCCCCTCCTTTATTTCACATTACATCCAGCAGAGACTCCAACCAGAGCCTCCTTAAGTAGATGCCTTCCACGCGCAGCGAATCCCAATGTTAAATTAGGCAACATTTAAAAAACAAAACTAACGCTAGGTGACAGCACCTACGCAGAGCAACAATTTTCTTCTCTTTCATAGATAAGTTATATTTTTCATATAAAAATCTAGCTATTAATTTCAATTTAAAGTCCAAAATTGTATTTTTTTTTTTTCTTTTAATTTGAAAAAATGATGTGAAAGTGCTTTATCGTAAATATTTTCAAAAAAATGTTCAAATATTTATATTTAAAAAAGTATAGGGTTTAATTTTCTTCGGAAGTGGACAAGACCTATTTTAGCTTTTCAACTAATTGAATCTAATAAATAACACCTTTTTTTAAAATATATTATTAATTAAAAAACGAAATTTAAAATTAAATAAGCAAAAACATGGCATGTCTATCACGCGATTAAATTATTTTTTATATATTTATTCAATAAAAATTTCAATTTTTTTTTTTAATTTAGATATCAGATGAAAGTTTTGTTTATATAAATTAAAATCTCTGAACTTTAAATGAGTGTCAGTTTAGAATGAATAATTTATAATGATAAATTATTAAAATCATGTCTTTTTTTTCTTTTTCTTGGTCATGTCCTTTACGTTACATTTTTACCTTATTAGGTGTGAATTATTTTTCTTAAATCGAGAATTTTATATTATTTATAAGAAAAATAGACCAGCACATTAATGAGATAAGTTAGCATTCAGTAATAAAAATTGGAGAAGAAAACAATCTGTTGTCTAGTCCGTCACAAAAAATAAATAAATAACCATTAAGATTTAAATTTTTAAAATTAAGGATTTCTTGAGTATAAGTTTTCTCTCGCACGAAGTTTTTTTTTTTTTTTTCAAGATTTTATTAGCTTTACCAGTTCCGAGAGTGTATGCTTTCGAAACTGATAGACAGTTTCGAAATAAAGTTGTGTTATGTTTACATGTTTTGAGGTCTCCTGAAACGAAAAATAATGTTTTTAGCGGTTGGTCTGTGCGCGTCGGTTTGTCTATCTCGGATATACTTGGAAAATGCTGAAAGTGTATTTCATTTTGTGTTAGGTGTTTTTCATATAAGATTAAATTTAAATGCACAATCTGATGTGCACATAGTTTATTGAAAACATACAGGGCTATTCAAAATTAAGCTAAACGTTCTTTTCTGTAGAATGTAATTGACGAAAGTGCTTTGCTACACTTTTTTTTATGTCGACGAATACTGTTGAAGAAGGAAAATTAATTTTTCGAACCTATAATGTAAACAAAGTATTTTTTTGAAGTTCTATTTTCAACTCAGGTTTTTGAATAAAGTCACGTTTTGGGGTTCTCTGAATACAAAAAGCATTTTTTTTTCTGTTTTTAGTGATTGATTTATATGCATATTTATTATCAGAATAACTTAAAAACAAACAAATGCAGAAAATTCACAATTGTATTTTAAAACTCGTATTAGGTTTCAATTTGAAAAAATTGATAAAGATTGGCAAATTTAAGGATAAATTAATAACATCCTTGAAATATTTTTACTTCCATTACCCTACTACCGTAGGTAATGAAAGTATTGTGTTCGGTCCAAAAATTCGATATCGAGTTTTCCCCTGATTTATATTTTTAAGGTCTCATGAGTCCAAAAAAAGTAGTTTTTGGCAATTAGCCAGTATATGTGTGTGTGTGTGTGTATGTGAGAGTATGGATGTGGAGAATTTCTATTTCAAAAAATCAAGTCATCTTTCTGTTATACCTGATAATTTTTCAAATCAGTAATCATGATATTTAATTTTTACATGAATTTTTAATTCCATATTCCATTTGTGTGGTAAAAGGTTAATAAAAGTAATGTTATGAATCTTAAAACTTAATATTTTTAAAAAGAACAAAAGTAGAAATAAAAATGTTCTATTTTTTCTTTTCAATATTCCCAACACTTTTGTATCGATTTAACTGAAATAATCAAATTTTTATACGCATTTACACAAGTCTTTAAAAAACAGTGGTATTAAAAAAATATAAATCAATCTTGTTCCTATATTGGAGTATTTTATAGTTTTATTCATAAGTTACTAATGTAATTTATGAATAAAACTATAAAATACTACAATATAGAGTTGCTTCAAAGTAACTAAGAACAAGTTATTTTTCTGTATTCCTACATCAATAAATAAAAATTTCATTTCATTTTGTAATAAGCATAACTATTTTATTTGTTAAATCTAACTTACTAACAGAGGTGTCAACCCTTCGAATTTTTATATCATAATTTCTTTTAAATTTATCTTCGTCTTAATCCCAGAATTTACGATAATAAATAAAAATAATGTTTTTTGTGAAAAATATTATTGATATTAAAAAATCCGGAGGGTTGGTAATTTTGCATTTATTACTTATGCAGTTTACATACCTTGTCTTGAAATATGAAACCGTGAAAACTTATATTTTCACGGCGACTCCGATTTACAAAATGGAACGACGCAATACACCATATTATATTAAAAACAAAACAAAACAAAACAAAAAAAAAAAAACCTCCCACATTTGTTAAATTAATAAAACGTAAACCATGAAGAACTCAATTGAAACTCAATTGAATCGCGGGAAATAAACAGAACTTTACGACTCGGTATCAAGCGCCATCTACTGGCTATGTTCTTCTTGTACTGTTGCCAAGTTTTCGAGCGACTCGCTGGGCATCTACTTAAGGAGGCTCTGCTCCAACATACTAATTAATATTCCGTAGTATTGTTAGTCCCGCCTTTTTTTCCACACCAGTATCATTTTAGAGTATTTTTCTTCATATTTAATCGCAATTGATTTTGGACACTGTTACTCTAAAACTTTACTGGTGTGTAAAAAAGGGCGTGTCTAACAACACTACGGAATATTAATTAGAATGTTGGAGTCTCTGCATCCAGTGCTGCCAGATTGATGGCATTTTTTATTCAAGGTCCACCACTAAATTTTTATTGTAACGGCTGTTTAAGGATTTCGAAGATATTTTACAAAACATCGTAGAAGTGATTATGTAACCGTTATAGTTAAAATTTAATAGTGGATATTGAATAAAAAATTGCCTCAATCTGGCAGCACTGATTACCTCATCTGTACAATATTTTTCTCTAATAAATATCTACAATAAAGTAAAAAAATAAAATAAAAATCACACTAAAAAAAAAGAGGTGCTATAAGAAAAGGACGAGACTACCAATGCTCCAGAATAAATTACAAAAGTTGGAAACTTTGAAATTACCATCACCGTCTCCTATTCGTAGAAAAGGAAAAAACGATAATGAATACAGGGTGATTCAAAAGTCAACGTAGAAACTTTCAGGGGTGGTAGGGCGCATCATAAGGATTGAAAATTGCACAGAATCCACGACTGCAAACATCATTTTAACCTTTAAGAACCCGATGATTTTGCATAGATATGGGCGTGGCTCTTGAATGTTACTTTTTTTTTTTTTTTTTTTTTTTTTTTTTAACATACAATCTATACCAGGTGGCGCTGTCTACCGCTTCAACTGTTGCCAAGTTTCCGAGCCACGCGACAGGCATCTAGTTTAGGAGGCTATGTTAATAGTTATGTTTTTTCTTAAAAGAGAATATACTTTAACCTATATCTACATGTACTGTTTAACAAATGGGATTAGGAACAGGTGTCTTTACGGAGTTTTTACTCGATGGGAGTCTGCTTTCTTCTTATCGTCTTCTCCCCACTATTATAATTCATTGTAGGCAATAACATAGCTACCAACTTGTACGGATTTTTAACACCACTATTTATTTGTATTAAAAAATTCACCAAGTGTAATCGCTGAAAACTAGTGAAAAATATATTAAAAAGTTTTATTAAAAATTTCTGGTAGAAAAAAAAAAAAAAAAAAAAAAAGTGGAAGTTGGTAGCTATGCAATAATTATGTACATTTATGTATAAGTTATTTTTTCGATAAATCGTAATTTTATATTTATTTGTATCAAGTATCATAATACTACTTTATGCATTCATTTGCATCGTAATTATAATATACATGTCGAAACAGTTATTTAAAATGGGCACATTAATGTACAGTCGGGGAAAAAAAAACCGCAACACTCAACGTAACTTCGTTGCTAATCAATGTAAAAAAAATGTAATAGGTATCATTCGACGGGGAATTGTGAGTAGTTTCAGAAAATGAACTGGAATTTTGAATTGGGGGTCGTCTTCATATTAAAATGCGCACCAATTTTGATTTTTTCAATGGTAACACCCTATATTTATTTTATATTTGAATTCCTAGGATCGCGACAAAACGAAAAAGTATATTGGTTGTATATTTTACTCATTTTTTCACAGAGTTATAGGCCTTCAAAGTTTGAAGGTGCTAATGTTAAATTCATATTTCAAACTTTTATTAATATCTTCATAAAAAATAACTTGATCGATATATTTTTTTTTTTTTTTTTTTTTTTTACGAGATACAGTGAAGAAACCCAAACATAATCCATCATTACTTTTGATTCTGAAAAATATTTTTAATTCTGAAAAATATTAATAAATTCATATTCATAAAAATTATGAATTATGACCTATATTAATTTTTACATAAAATGAATCCTAATGCTGAAAAATATGGATGTGCAAATTTGCAGCTCATTCCAATTATTAGTTTTCGAGATATAAATAAATCTTTATTTTAGAGTGGTTTAGGGGGCCGTCTCTTATATAGTTTTGCATGAGATAACGAAACAAATCTTAAAAAATAACAAAGAAAATTAAAAAAAATACTTTTATTTTTTATTTACGGGTCAAATTGTATAGCAACAACGTCAAACGTAAAGAAATGAAACAAAAATGATGATTTTTAGACATTAGTGTTAGCATCAAGAATTTCTTTTTTCTAAAGAAGACAAGCTCCGCCTTCATCGTTCTTCAAAACAAAACAATACAGTAAAGAAAAGTAAATGTGATATTGAGTATTCGTGTTAAACCCCTTATTTTATGTTGACAAAAATATGCACAAGTGGTATTTACTTCATCGATTAATTGGTGATTAATTTTCAATCTTTTAAACAAACACTAGAAGAAAAAAAATTAACTAAATAGGCGGGGTTTACTGTTTTAAATAGAAAAATAGGTTTAATGTGAAATTGTCAAATATAAAAAACTAATGGAATTGGAATGCAAGACAGACCTGTAAAATCGTTTCTTAAATACCGTCATAGTTAAAAAAGGCTTATTCATTTGCTTCATATAATGTTTCATTTTATTTTATTTATTTACTTATTTATTTATTTTGTAGGGGGACGATTATTATTTCAAGGACACTTTATTCTTTAAAATTTTATTAATATATTTTAATTTTATACATTTTTAAAAACATACTTGAACTTTTATAAATATATTTTAACACTTTTTGCGACTGCAGGATTTTCTCTTTTTGACAGTAAGACCCGCCTACGGGCATTATACTCTCAAAATAAAACATTCCAGAACAAATTTTCTGTATTCACAATTATATTACAAATAGATATACATTATAGTTATATTCTTTCTAATCAATATATTTCTATCCATAGTATATTTTATTGCAAAAATATGAACACTGGGTACACACTTAAAAAATATGTAACACATAAATTACGAAAAAAACGCCCACTGACAGAGTTACAGATTTTCAAATAGCGTGAATCTACGTAAGCGGTCGCGAAAGGGTTAATTAGGAAAATATATTTTCATAGAAATTATAAAACGAATCGTACAGTTCCAAAGATTTCAACTGATCCAAAACTGGTAAGTGCGATTAAAATTGTTTAATATTTACTTCATGAACACTTACAATAATTTAATCGAAAAGATTTAGTTTATGCGTTGTTGTATATATATATATAGAGAGAGAGAGAGACTATTTCATTTCGTATATTATGTTACACCTACGAAAGAAAATTTAAGCTTTATTGGTGATCAGTACAGCCATAATAGACACTTTTACTTGAAAAATATTGCGCTTTTTTTCACAGAGTACTGTATGGAGTAATCGCAAGTGTAATGTATCTAAAATTATCTAAAACAGTACTGAATTATATATAAATCTAAAAAATTGAATTCAGGTTAATAAAGGAAATCAAAACGAAGCAACGTTTTATTAATTGCTATAAATATTTTTTCTCCTGAAAGATTTCCGGTGTGAAACATTAAAATTTTTTCTATTTCTTATAGGATCTTAATTTTATTTTTCTACATTTATAAATAACCCCCTAACACATTTTTGATTATAACTCTATAAATACTAAAGATAAAGTATACAAACAGTATACTTTTCCGCACTGCCAGACTCTCTGAAATTCGAAAATGAAGTCAAAATTGGGTGTTGCTATTGAAAAAATCAAATTTGGTGCTCACTTCAATATGTTGATGACCCCCTAATTCAAAATTTGACGACATATTCAGAAAGTGCTTTGAATTTCCTGTTGAATGATGTGTATTAGATGTTCTTGCGTCTATTAATAACGAAATTACAGCGGGTGTAGCGTTTTTTTTTTTCCCCGACTGTACAGTCACCCAAAAAAAAAACGCCACCCCCCACCTAATTTTGCCGTAAATTATCGTAGAAACATGCGACTGGTACCAATCAGTTTGTAATAACGTCTAGTTTATAATGTTATAGTTAGATTTTACTTAGGGGGTCGTCTACATATTAAAACTGACATCAACTTCATTTTTTTCAATAGTAACCTCCCTTTTTTATAATTTATTTGAATTCTTTGGATCAAATCATCACGGAAAATGGTATAGTTTATATATTTTGCTCAATTTTTCATAGAGTTATAAGCTGTCAAAGTTTGGGGGTGCTAATGTTCAATGAATGTGACAAACATTAAATCATATCTTCCGAAATAATTATGATATTTAAATTCTGTTTTTTTTATTCGTTAGAATGAAGTGACCCAAACATATTCCATGCAAATTTTTGCTAAAAAAACATTTTTTGAATTATGAAAATTATTAATAAATTCATATTTGAAAAAATTATGAATTATGACCTATGTTAATTTTTGCACGAATAGAACGGGCATCATCAAAAACATGGGTTTCCAAATTTACAGCTCGTTCCTAACATTATTTTTTGAGTTACAGTGATATTTCACTTTTTATTCCTGTTAGGGGGCCGTCACTTGTTATAATCTGTATCCTCTATAAGTAAATGTTTGTATATAATTTGACGGAAAACTATTTTAATTTACCTTTACGTTATTTTGATTGTTTGTTAAGCAATATTTCGATGTTTATTATACAAATTGGCATATTTTTGTAAAGTTATCACAATGTAGGCGAGGGATTGTGAAAGAATTTCAAAAGAAAATAAGCCCCGCCTCTGATTCGCTGAAACACTATTTAAAAAAAAAGACAAATTTGCATATCCCTATTTGACTGTATATGTGACGCTGGTATGCATAAATCACAATGGTATTTACTACATCGATTATTGAAGAGAAAACTTAAATGATTTAATTACAAATATGCAAAATTATTTTGCTTTATATTATAAAGTTTTAGAAAATTTGTGAAAAGGCGTGGCTTACGGTACAAGAGAAGAATATATCCGATCGTAATATGTTAAGTCTTTCTTCATAAGTGTTAAATATCTTTTTCTAGTTTTTCGCTGCTAAAATTCTATTTTAACCCTGTTACACTTTTTTTCGCATTTCAATATACAAGAGTACGTACACCTCTAATTAAATATCATGTTTTAGAAAACACGGTACAGCGAATCTGATTGCATGAAACAGCAATTATGCATTCGACAATCGTTTTATTATTATTATTATGAATATTTAATAATTTTAAAAAGACTTTTTACCATAAATTTTCTGTTTAAATTTTGTTGTGACGTATTTGCATTTGGTTACTGTACCGTTTGTAAGCTTTGTGTTATTTAAAATTTATCCCATAATGTAACATAATAAAATATCAAATTTCTATTAAAAGTTTTTTAATACAGAATCAAATAGTGAAAAATTGCTTTATTATTATTATTTTTTTTTTTTTAAGTTTATAAGATCTATTATTGGAACATAGCTCAATAGTATTTATTTTCAATTTCCTAATCACGAAATCAAAGTCACAGTTATTATGGAATAAAAATTTAAAACAAAGGAGTTGCCTTATTACTTTAAAATATATAGATATTGATCTTACAGAATCCTGAAATTACATTTAAAACACTTTAAACGTCTAAATTTAAAAATTCAAAATAAAATAAATTAATCTAAATGCTTTTAAAGTTGAAACGGGAAGATTTCAAAATATATGAAAATTGGCATTTGTGTTTTGAACATTTTGGTGCGGCAGATATTAAAAACAATATTTTTATGATGAGCTGAACCTGAGCTCAAGAGAGGGCGGATCCAGCTATTTAGCACGAGTGATATCACCTGACTAAAACCGAATAAACAACATTTAAATTTATTCCGGCGTATTTTTAGCCCACTGTTATTCTTTTTTTTTTTTTCTTTTTTTTTCAAATTTCAACACTAGCTACAGTACGCTTACGTCCTATTTACATTAAGCCTTGATATGGAAGCTATGTTGCTGTTTTTCGATGCTGTGAAATTTACAAAATATATTTGTGTTAATATACTATACAGATACAAGAATAATTATATAATATCAACAAATCTTCTTTAATCAATATGTTTATATACATTACTGTATGGAAATGTTTATATATGAATATTGTATTTATTTTTAATGAGAGATATAAACACAAAATACTAAAAAAAAAAAAGAAGAAAATGTGTTATAAATTTTTATAAATCAAGCAAAATATATATGCATACTTGCCAACCTAACCCGTAACATTGTTAGTTCCCGCCCCTGAGTGTACACAATTTAATTTTTAGAGTAATTAACTTCAAATACATTTACGATTAACTCATTGAGCGCCACGTGAATTCTTATGGAAATCCCATTCAGGCCACACGTGCTGCTTAGAAGCGTGTTATGTTTATCGAGTTTCAATAAACCCCATTAGGCCTTAACGATATAATCCTATAAAAATCCTATTAAAAAAAAAAAAAAAAAAAAAAAACATGAAGTAAATTTTAAATAAATTGTCAGTAATTACTTAAAACTATGAAAGTTCTGTAGTTTTATATCACATTTTACACTGCCGGCTGACTTAGCCTAAATGGAAAGATCAGTGTCAGCCACCGATGGCTGACACGGCTCTAAAAAGACTGATGTGAAAAAAATGTACGGAAAGGGGCGGGACCAGTAACCTTCCGGGATAGGTTGACAAGAATGTATATACATAGAGCAATGCCAGAAAATGTTCTTTATTTTTCATGAACCAGATGAATGGTACTTTTTTTCTGAATAGTCTATGTATTAAATATAATGCTGCTTTAAATACCCTTTAAATGAAAAGTTTTATTACATAAAGTAATTATCTGGCACTCTACAGCTTCCAAATGACACACAATACAAAACCCCGCCTTTTTCCAGTGTTTAAAGGGTATTAACGTTTAATATGCTTTATATTCGTTTTGATCTTTCCTTCTCCTCCTTATCTTCTTCTTTTTTCCTTAAAAAAAAAAGAGTTATGTAACATTTTGACCTTTTCAAGTGAAGATTTAGATTAAGGGTAGTCAGCCTTTCTACACCCACCGTCCACTTCGGTATCTGTGTTAAAGTGTAGAATTTTAGAACATCCCATTAAGTAGTAGGATTTATTATTTTGCATATTAATTTGTTACACATTATAAAATATAAAAGCAAAAGAATATCGTGGAGATTTATGTAAAAGTTTTTAATAATGTCATGAAAATAATAATAATAATAATTAATAAAAAAATAAATAAATAAAAATAAAAAAATCTGTTTTAATATTTTAAAAAAGTCAATTAAAGAAAATGAAAGTACTGCAGTATCAGAACAAACTCTCATTGTCACTGTGAAACGGCCGTGGGAACCAGGTTGAGTGCCGCCGTTTCAGACAATTATACGGCAGCTTGAGTTAAAATAATTTTGAATTTTCAAATAAATTTAAAACCATTCATCTTTTTTTTTTTTTTTTTTTGATAGATATTTTAATATCTATTCAAGCTATTTAATTTTCTTCGTATGAAGTGAAATAACTGATGTTTAATCAATAGAAACCAATAAAAAACTTTTAATTCATAAACTAACCCAGAAAGTTCTGTGAATTAGTAATTTTTTTTATTTTATAATTAACATTTCTGAAATTTTTTTCCGGTGTGAAACTTAATAAATAATATATACTGGAAGGTAGATCGTGATTTATATTTTCTAAATGTATAGACGGACCCCTAATACATTTTCACGTGTGACTCTATTTAAAATTGATTTAAGGTATATAAATAGGTATGTTTTTCGAACCGCCTTGATCTCAGAAATCTCAATATGAAGTCAAAAATAGGGGTTGCCATTGAAGAAAATGAAGTTAATGCCAGTTTTAATATGTAGACGACCCCTTAGGCAAAATTTAACTATACCGTTATAAACTAGACGTTATTACAAATCGATCGGTACCAGTCAAATGATTCTACGATAATTTACGGCGAAATTAGGTGGGGGGGTGGCGTTTTTTTTTTTTGGGTGACTGTACATCGGATCATTAATGTAATTTAAAATGGACGGAGCTTCCCCTTGAAATCGCGTAAACACCAACGTGGAATGTGTTAATTTCCTGGTCGTTCGTATGTACTCAACTTCTTTTTGCTTCTGTTAATAATAAAAAAAGTTTCTAAAGCCACTATTTTAATAATAACATGTATGCTTTAAAGAGTCTCATACCCTTTAAAATTTCACGTACGCGCAGTGTTACAAAATTTTGCGAGCTTTTTATTCAAAATCCACCACTAAATTTTAAATGAAACGATTAATCGTTATACCAATATATATAAAACAACGCATCTCAAAATTATTGGTGACTACTGAATAAAAAAGTTTAAAAATCTGGCAACACTGCGTGCGCGAAAAGAAAGTTAGTTTCTTTTCTGTTGCCCACAAGCTTTTTTTAATTTTTACTACAATTGCCCAAAAATTTATTTGAATTTAAGAAATCTTTCAGCTTTTGAAAAATCATAAAATTAAAAATCTTAATTAATTACGATAAAAAATGTAGCAAATTATATAAATATATATGAAACTTTTTTCAGTATTTTTCACGTTTCGTAAAATAATTCAATTTATAATTTGCTTAATAAGATATAAATTGCATTAAAAAGTTCTCAAAAACTGCATCCTATAAAATGAATTAAGATCTTTAAGATAATTTAATAATTTCTTTATCATAAAAATCGTAAATTTTTACTTTTTTTTTTTTTTTTTTAATTTGCATGTTATTTTAAAATGTTTTATCCTAAGAGATTTCCGTGTGTAATTAATTCGTTCAAAGCAATTTTGGGATCATTTTAAAGCATGTTACATGTTAATTTGCAAATTCTAAATTAATTTATCACACAGTTCGTAAAAAATTTGCTACATAGATAATTTCCTTGACTTTTTAAGAGGTATGATACTCCGAAAGGCATAAACAGGTTATCACACTTAACTGTTGACTTTAAAATTTAGCTGTAATGATTGATCTAAAATTTATCTTTGGAATTGATTGTAGGAGAAGCATTAAGATCACATTGGTCCCAAAATTATCCTAATCCATGTTTTTAACGCTATAAATAAAGTAAAAAAAAAAATATTTATTTCATTCTGATTTCCTTAAATTTTGTAAACATTCCTAAATGATGTTCATTCTTTTTCCCGTACGTTACTAACTTGATCTTTCTCTTTTCTGGGCAATAATAACGGCTAAGCAGAACGAATTGTACAGGCAAAAAACTTTCCAATCTGTCAAATTGTGAATGCTTTTAATAGGGCTGCGTGTTAAATTTAATGAAAATTATTTGAAAACTCTATATGTTGTTGAATCCCCCCTCCCGACCTTCTCCGAAAAATCCAAATGAGCAAAAACCTTTTTAAATATTTGTTAGTGTAATGATATGACTAAAATTCTATTAATCTATATATATAAAATCATTCTTCCTGACTGAGTGAGTGAGTGAGGGGATGATTCATCATCGCCCAGACCAAACCCCTAGACCTAGAAGCATGAAATTTTGTGACAATGTTCTTTCTATGGCGTAGGCATCCACTAAGAAGCGATTTTACAAAATTCGCCGCCAAGGGGGGGAGGGAGGGGCAAAACGTGATTTTACAAAATCCTTCATATCTCAAACAAAAAAACTGATATCTGTAAAATTTTTGCTTTAAAATATAGCTAATACAAACGTCTAAAAACCAATTTCTGGAATTTTCGAAATTCGGTCCCCAAGGGGGTCGGGGGGCAAAACGTGATTTCACATGCGTAAAACGTGATTTCGCATAATCCTGTATATCTCAAACAAAAAAATAGACATACGTGAAATTTTTGCTCTAAAATATAGCTAATACAAATATCTAAAAAACAATTACTGGAATTTTAGAAATTCAGCCTCCAGGTGGGGCATTAAGGGGGGGGGGGCTACGGTGCAAAAACAAATAGAAATACAGTTAGGCCGTTCAAAATTGGTACAGATAGGTTTTACAGTCCTGCAAGTCGAATGGGGATATTTTCGAAAGTGTAAAGTTATTAGGAGGGGAGGAAGGGGGAGGGGAGGGGGGGCAAAAATAAAAATAGAGTTAGATCGTTCAAAATTGTTATATAGAGGTTTTCGATACTTACAAATCGATTGCGGATATTTTCGAATTTGTAAAATTATTAGGAGGGGCGGGAAGCTCTGGCTATGGGCAAAAACAAATAGAAATACAGTAAGGCCGTTCAAAATTGGTGCAGATTGGTTTTAGAGGCCTGCAAGTCGAATGGGGATATTTTCGAAAGTGTAAAGTTATTAGGAGGGCCGGGAAGGGGGAGAGGCGGAGGGGCAAAAAAAAAAAATAGAGTTAGATCATTCAAAATTGGTACACAGAGGTTTTCGATACCTACAAATCGATTGCGGATATTTTCGAATTTTTAAAATTATTGGGAGGGCGGGAAGGGGGGGGGGAGCGGAGGGGCAAAAAAATAAAAATAGAGATAGATCGTTCGAAACTGGTGCATAGAGGTTTTTGATACTTACAAATCGATTGAGGATATTTTCGAATTTGTAAAATTATTAGGATAGACGGGAGGGGGGAACAAAGGGGGAAAATATTAGAAATAAGAGTTAGAGCATTTTGGAAATTTTTTCCGAAGGCAGTGAGAACCCGGTGCGACATTTTTCCTAATCAGATTTTGTTTCTCTTTTTTTTTTTTTTTTTTTTTTTTTTTTCACGTGATAAAAATTAATGCAATTTTGAGAATTCAGTAATTATAATGATTCATTTAAAAATAGGGACCAGCGAAGCGGGCGTTGCCTTCTAGTAATTGTATAAATATATGCAATTAGTGTGCATAATTTTTACAATAATTTTATTACAAACTATTAGAATCATTGGGTTCTGAAAATATTTTTATTTATTTATTAAAGGTAACTAAAATTAGCCTTTGCAAAAAGTTAATGATAAATTTTATTAGTAAGTAATATTAAAAAAAAAATTAAATTATTAATACATTTTAAAAAACATTTCTTATCTATGAATTATAAGGAATTAATTGTTGCACTTAATGTAAATTAACTAGAAGTCTTGGCCCGCTGTGCTAGTCTCTACCGTGTTGCTATATTTTATTTATTTATTTATTTATTTATTTTGTGTGTGTGTGTGTGTAATTGAAACGTTTAAACAAATATATTTCGATTGGCGACTATTTTCACCAAATCAAAACCATGGCCAAGTACCGTGATATACAACCATTAATGAAATTTAAATGACATTTAATTATTTGAATTATATTATGTTGATTAAAGAAGCATAGCTGATTTAAAATAAATTAAATGTGCATTCATATTAGCGAAAAACTATAGTATAGGATACAATTGGCGAAATTTGGAATTTCGCACCGAAGTAGCCTGGACGATTTTCGCAAAGGTTTTCACTTACGCAATTGCGTATTGTGTTAGCCATTTTAATTCTTCCCCAAAATGGCAAAAAATAATAAAAGTCGCTAAGAATATTCTATACTAAAGCTCTGCCTATATTACAACTTCGTAAACGATAAAAATTGAGAAAAAAATTTTTTTACTCTTCTTTTTTCACGTATAAAGAAAATTTTCTTTTTAAGTTAAAAAACAAAAAATGAAATAAAAAGTTGTAAGCATTTAATTTTATGAAATGAATGCGTATTTATTATTATTATTTATTTATTTATTTTATTCATTTTATTTATTTATTTTACATCAGCTATTTCCCCTTTTTAAAAAATTTAAAGCCATGGGGTTTTTTAATTTAATACTTTTTGTACGATTGGCTGATTGAACTAAAAAATACGGTATTAGCTAGATTTTGTCTTGATTAATAAGCACATCAATTCTCGTAGCGATCGGTTGCGTACTTTGTATAGCAAATTAAAACCTAATAATAACAAGACAATTATTTTGTCAATATAAAATGGCAATCTAGATTATTATTATTTTTTTTTAAGCGATCGTATCTGACGCTGTTCAGGGGACATTTTGCTTAATATTATATAGGATTAATAATATAAAATTAATAATAATAAAATCAAATAGAAATACTTTACATTCTGGATACATAAACTATTTATAAATGGAATTATAATTTACAAATTAACATTTTAAATCATTATTATAAACTGATTTTAATAAAAATGTATTATTAATAAATAATTGTAAATAATTTTAGCTATAATGAATAATTAATTAATGAAACTAGATATTCTATCAACCAGGTTATTGTGCCCCCCCCCACCCCCACCCCCTGAAAATTCGAAGAAATTGGGAACCGTGCTCTTATGTTGAATGTAATACAGCATCAAGTCCATAATCAATTTTATTTTATTATCTATATTACGATTTTTAAATAAAAATTTCTATACTTGTCAGACTCTACGCAAATAAAGTAGAGTTGTCAAAGTAGGTTTTCTGCTTGTATAGAACAGGGGTGGCCAACCCGCGGCCCGCGAGGCGACTAACGATATTTAATGTTTGACAACTTTGGTTAACACATTAAAAATTAATAAATCCATTCTGAGTTTTCGAAGTGAAAATACCTTTCAACGTTTATGGTTGCTAAAGAATCACACTGTTGTAGTGAAATATTATTAGACCCAATAATCATTATTTATTTATTCATTTATTTATTTGTTTTTTTTTAATTATAGTTATTAATGTATAAGTCAGAAAATTTTTATGGTTCTATTGTTAATTTATAAATGAAAGTAATTTAAATTAATGTATTCTGCTTCGAATATTCACTCTGCCCTCCCCTGAAAAAAAGTATATCTACACATGATTCATACACTCACAAACATATATACACATACACATATATACATACGGTGCGGCCCGCCTGAATAAAGGAGATTTCCAATGCGGCTCACCAAGTGTTTTGGGTTGGACAGGCCTGGGATAGAATATCTAAAATAAACAATTTGTCGTAAAACTGCACTGCATTAGTTTAACCATCTATGCATTAGTATTACAGGAAGTTGCCGTTTATTATTATAGAAATCCTGACGTCGGCATCGTTTTAACATAAAAGCTTTTGAATATGATCGCTTGTTAGGGGGTAGTTGTGCCGCTCGTCAAACCTACACGAACACCCACATAGTTTTGAACAAAACACAGCTGCAATAGATTTCTGTTGGATTTACAGGTAGTCATAAAGCAATATGACAAGTGCCTGTCAAAAGCAGCTTTCTATTTCGAAATCTCATGTTTTGTGCAATTGCTTTTTATTTATTTTGCCTTTAACCGAAAGAAAAATATTCTTGAAATAATTTAAATAAATTCATTCTCAAAATATTCGTTAATTATAAGTATTTTAGCCGTTATTGCATAGGTGTTAAAGATAGATAACAGGAATATTATAGAATGCACAGCAGAGTATCTATTATCTATTTTTAAAGTATAGGCCATTGAATAAATCATAAATAATATTTGTTTCTATTTTTATTACTAACAATACTGAAATTTTAAGTTAAAAATTAAAATATAATGAAAAGAAATTATTAAATTAAAAATTTTTGACTAGCATTTTTATTTACTTGTGTAATTTAAGTTTCGTGGAAAACACCGGACGACGGAAGTTGTCATAATATTTTATATGATATTGTTCCTACATTATTTCCCACCAAAAATCAGTAGAGAAAGAATGGTAATTATAAAACACTTTCTAATAAGAAACTACCTTTGTAGGTATCGATTTTTTGAAATTTCAGGGGGCATAATCGACCCTGGAATTCTCAGACGTGATCGCAAAAGTGAAAGGAATAATGTTGCGAAAGGAATGAAGGAATAATCCGTTGATTCTGTCCGTCGATATTGTATTTCACATTGCTACATTGGTCTCTCACTGTGGATTGGAAACCGTGTGATTATAGGGATTTTAGTTACCACAGGAAAAAAAGCCTATCCACGATCCTGCTAAACTATGCCCGAGACAGGTCCAGACTGGAACACAGCTAAAATTGTCCATACATAGTCCCATAAGAAGAAATCGAGAAAAGTTAAAGTGGCTATATTAAAACTATAGTGTAATCACATTTCTTGCATCTAGCATTGAGGACGTTTCCAAAGACTTGAGGTGCTAAATTGACCAACAGGTTGCGATTTGATAAACATGCAGTCATTCGGCGTTCTCTTTAATCTTTTTTTTCAACTACAAGGGTTTTCACACTTATTTTAGCACTGGACTCATTAAATCAGCACTTGCGTATAGAAGCTCTCATGGTAGCAAGAATGTGTTTGAAGACTACAAGGAACTGCATATAAACAAAACATAACATAAGTTGGACATTGGACAAAGATGGCGGACGCTGTTTCAATGACCACTCCTTCACCGTAGAACATAAAATACTTTTACCAGAGTCTGACCAGCACCTCCTGTAATAATGCCTCCGAGCTGAGTTCTACGTCATGGAAGATCGGCCGTTTTTATCCAATCAACAGTTCCTATGATACATGTTGGATCGTGTTGATTGGATGAAATCGGCCGATCTTCCGTAACGTAGAGCTCAGCTCGGTGGCATTATTACAGGTGGTTTTGGTCTGACGCTTTTCTTTAAATTGAAATCACGGGAAATAGTTTGGTTTATCTTTAGAGAACCATGAACAGAATCATTCAAAATATTTTCATGACGTAATGGTGTCATATATAATAGCCTGAACAAACATGGCGCATCAACCGGCAGGTCAGTGTCCAGTCTCTTATCATATAGGTTCTCTAAACATAAGGACATGTTATCGCCATCTGAGGGGGAAAATTAGAACTATTTTTTTTTTACAATTTTTTTTATCATAAGGAATATTGTAGTGCAAACCGAAATTTCGTACGTCACTTATACTTTATTTTATATTGAAGTTTCAAATGTACCAATGACTTTTGACGCACTCTGTGTTTGAATAATATAAAATATTATATTATGTTTCTTCCTTTTCCGATCCTACGATGACATTCATGTTAAAAACAATAATAATAACAATAATAACGATGCTTCTCAAAAGTCAAAGTTCATACATTAACCTTAAGTAATGCCTTATCAACATTTTATTTTTATTTTTTACTTTTCATTCATCTTTCCTTTTTTTTTTTTCTCTCTTTGCAGTTAAAGCCAGTAATACCCCCATTAGTCATATTTATCACGTTGCATGAGAAATCTAAGCTCCCGGCATTCTGTTTCAATTTTTCCACGCGTTGTCGAGAATTTTTCTTTTCTCGGCTGTGAGCGTTCACTTCGCTTTATATCCTGTTACTAACTGAAAGAAGCGGTGTAAAATAGATTTCGACGCCTTTCCCGAAATGTGATGCCTCCTTATTCCGTGATGTTTTATTGTAAATAAAGCTATTCCTTTCATAATTGCAAGATTGAGAAACTGGTTCTTTCAGCGTGACTGAAATCTTTATTTATTTTTATTTTATTTCATTTATTTATTTATTTTTCAAGTACACTGTGTTGAGGGTACCTATAAACTGTATTCTGTGTGCGTGTCATGCATTTTGAATCGGAAAAAACAAATTACGCGTTCTGTTTTTTTTTTTTTTTTTTTTTTACCGTTATATAATAGTCACACCAGTTAATTACTTATTTATTTAGAAATATTTAAATATATCTTAATTGTTAATAATTCTCATAAAAGAATTTTTCAGTACTCTTTGTGTCTAAATGGATCCCCCCCCCCCCCTTCTCTAATCGTATGTCACAAGAGACAGGAATATATTCAAATTGCAAAAATATTTTTGATTTAAAAATCTTAATCTTCGCATCAGTTCATGTCAATCAATGCATTCATAAATAAATAATGAGATTTCAAAATTGTTCACAGTATTTTGGTCTTGTAAATTATGTTGAGGAAAACTCTCATATAATTTCATCAAAAGGGAAGCTATGTTTAATCATCTGTACAGCTTTATTTTCTAACGTCAAAGGTCGAGCGTATTTTCTTAGATACGCATATTAAATGTAAAATTTTAAAGTTTTATAAAATTCTGTTATAATTATTTAAGTGTTATAAAGTTACAGTTTAGTTGAACATTTTTAACGTATGTAATTTATATTAAGTTTTAACCTTAAATATCCAGATTTCATTTTTTAGATTTCTTATAAAATTCTATATTCATTTTCCTTAGAATTAAACATGGACCATTAACCCTTATACATTCATTGGTTTCGCATCAAAACCAAACATTTAATATTTTTTATGCAACAATTTTTGAACATTTTTTTTTTTTTTTTCTTGTTTAACCCTTTGAAGGGCGATGGGATATATTATTACCATCTAATTTTAATTCTCAAATGCAAGAACTCATCTAAGAATTTCTTTTTAACGAAATTTAACTTTAATAACTCGGTAAGGAAAACTCACTAATTTTGTAAAGCTGGAATAATGTTTAATAAATTTGTAATGTTATGATTAATGTTGTATTTTCATATTGCGTAACTTTTTATAAATAAATATATGCAGTAAAAAAAAAAAAAAAAAAAAACTTTTTAAACACACCAGTATTAACTACTGCCAGTACTGACCCTAAGCCTGGATAAAGTGTAATAAAACAGGAAAGTTTAATATATTTTTAATAAATTTTTAATTATAAATATTGACAACAAATACGATTATTTACGATTTTTATTTTGGGATGAATATCTACGGGGTAAATTGTAACGACTACCTGCTAGTACCCGCCTCTTTTTCACACCACTTTGCTTGTTGAAAGATTTTCTGCAATATGTAATTACGATGAAATAAGATAAAAAATGCTCTTTAAAAATAGTGGTGCGGAAAAGGTCGGGTACCAGCGTTACTCCGGAATTAATTATAAATTATAAGTATCACCTGGTACGAATATGAAAAAAAAAAAACATTTAAGTACTCATTATTATTTATTTATTTTCTAAAAATGTAAATATAAAGAAAATGCTATTCTAAATCGAATAATAGATTTCGTCTATTTCCTGAAAAAGTTTGATGATTGAAAAACTATTGGGTTTTTTGACCGATTGTGCCTCTGCAAACTTTCTGCTTTACGGATTTTGCTGTTCTCACATCGTAAAAAGAATTATTCATCATACAACCGCCTGAGGAAATTTCTACTTCTGACAATCATTTGTCTGGCCTATTCTGACACATTCACGTATTGGCATGCATTCTGCACATCGAAAATGCATGGGATTGGCGAAAAGTATTCTGGTGGGAAGAAAATATCTTAAAATAATAATAATAATAATAAAATAAATAAATAAATAAAAAATCTGTGAGTGATTGAAACTTATTTTGAAATATTAGATATATAATTTTTCACTTATTTTTTAACGAAATGATTGCTGCAGTATTTTTTTAGCCACCTGTAAAATATGTATTCAAAGCTCAGTAATTCAGAACTATTGCTCGACTGGAAACTGTTCTAAAACTTCGTCAATATCTCTTGATTGCAGATTTTTTATTTATTTATTTATTTTCTGGTGCCTTTTTTGCTTATATGTTTGAATATTTCTGATATTGTTATTCAAGGGTACAAAAATAAACAAGGAATGATGAACAACGTCTCCATTGTAATAATACGAAACAACTTCTTAGTATTCTTACAATTGAGACATTACAAAAAAGCCTGGTTATCAAATGGACACAGGGGCTTTGGGCACGAAAATTTTAGGGGGCCGAAAAATGTATTTAAAATGATTTTTTTTTTTAATGATAATAATAATAAAAAATAATAATAATAATAATAAAAGATAATATAAAAAACTCTCTCAATTTCCATTTTTATTGATATAAATTTTTGCAGCTGATCTTTTGTCACTGAATGTGGGTAAACAGTGTATAATATAAGTAACGTGTGTATAATATATATATGTGTGTGTATATATATGTAAGTGTATAATATAAGTGTAAAGTATATTGAAAATAGTTTTATTATTATTATTATTCGATTTAAAAAAATTAATTCTGATAAATATGATTATTATTTTGTAATTAATATGAATCATCCTGGATTTTTATATGAATTAAAAAATTATTTAACATTAATTGTTATTCTAAAAGGTTTTGGTTCTAATTAGTATAATAATAAATACATCTTTTTTGTACTGAAAAATATTTAATTTTAAAACAATTATTAAGTTCTATGAATGTAAAAAATCGGTTTTCTCATCCATTTTTAACTTTTTTCTACTATTCTAATTATTCTATTATAAATTTTAATAGCATATAACTACAGCCCTCATTATAAATTTCTATGGGGTGGGAACAAGGACGCGTAAATTGGATTGTGCCCTGAACACATGAGTATCTTAGGTTAGGCTGACCATATGTCCTCGAATCTCGAGGACAGTCCCCAAATCTCGAGGACAAAACTCTTCGTCCCCAAAAAAATTACAAAACATTTGGGAACGCCGGTTATAAAGTTATTAATGTTTTATTATAGTAATTTATTATATGCAGAATAAATAAGCTGAAAGAAGTCCTTTTAGGTGCTTTACACATAAAAATTACTAAAATTTTTCAATTTAAGGTGATTTAATTTTTTTTTTTTTTTTTTAACCTTTGAAATTCGAGGATGCCGCCAACTTTGTCCCCAAATTCAATGAAAAAAATATGGTCACTCTATCTTAGGAAGGCCCTGACAACGGTAGAATGAACGATATTATGAATTGTGAAATGTTGGATGTAATGCAAATTCCAGTATGTTTTCTAGCCTTGTGACTATTAAATATGGTGAAGATTGATAAAAGTGCTCAGATTTTTAGTTTGCTATATCTATGTCTATACAATGTTTATAAAAATGTAAATCCAAGCATCAATTTAATAGTTATAGTTTATTTATGTTGAATTACTATTTTTTATGCATTTCTACATGATTTAAAAAATATTTAATTAATGTAAGTTTTTAAACGTTGTCCTTTTATACTATCTTATTTCACGCATGTTTCTAGAACTTATTAATAAAATTGTAAGATTTTTTTCATTTTTATATAACTGCGCTCCATGTTTTTTTTTTTTTTTTTTTGTTTAAACATTATTAAGTTTCCAATAAGTTTAATTAAATACTAAGTTAATCACCTAAAATAAATTATAATAAAAAAATATAAATATGTAATACTTATTTTTGATGAGAAGAAATTTTTTTTTTTTTTTTTTTTTTTTTTTTTTTTTGCTTTATAAACGTTCATTTTAAACTCGGAGCATATTTATGAGCATATTTATGTATTTGAAAAAAAAAAAAAAAAAATCACAATTTTATTAATAAATTCTAGAGAGAGCATAGGGTAGGTGCTCCAGTGATTGGCATGCTCCAGTAATTGACATCTGTCCCGAAATAATTAATAAATAAGAAAAATAATAAAATAATATAGTATTTTACATATAAGAATTTTAACATTTTATGTCAAACACTGGAGCATAGGGTGCTAATAACTGGTAAAATGAATAACTAGCAGTGTCAAACACTGGAAAATAGGGTGACAATTACTGATAAAATGAAAAACTGGCAGTGTCAATTACCGGAACATTGAGTGGGTGTCAAATAAAAATCAATAAAAAATAATAATTGTTATTAAATGTATATATTTTAACATTTATGTGGTTCTGAATGTCTTTTATACCATATGTACTAACTTAAGATTTCTAAAAATATTTTCTGATGACTAGAACATTAAAATCATCAGAGATTACTCTAAAAGTGTCAATCACTGGTGCACTCACCCTATACACAATGAAATAATATGGGAAAAAAAAAAAAAAAAAAAAAAAAAAAAAAAGAATGTTAAATTTTTTATATATTAGCAAAATATTTTCTAAATAACATCAAATATTTTTTTTTAAGTACTAACTGAAAGAGAATAAACAATTAAGTTGATTTCTAAATTTTGAAGTTTTAATATATAAATTATTTATGTAGCTATAGTAAGCTTAAATGTAAGCAATTTTATCAATTTTTATCATTTTTAAAAGGTTCAAGATCCTGTAATATATAGACTATGCGAAATGATTCAAGTTTTTAAAGAATTTAAATGCAGGCCTATCCAACCCAAAATACTTGGTGGGCTGTATTGGAAATCTATTTTATTCAGTCGGACCGCACCGTATGTATATATGTCTATGTGTATTATGTTTGTGAGTATATAAATCACGTGTGCATATACTTTTTTCGAGGGGGAGCAAGGTGAAGAATCGGAGCAGAAGACATTAAATTAAATAATTTTGATTCATAAATTAATAATAGTATCATAAAAAATGTATAACATTAATAACTATAATAAAAAGAATGATTAATGGATTTTATAATATTTCATTACAACAGTGGGATTCTTTAGCTACCATAAATGTTGAAAGATATTTTCGCTTCGAAAAGTCAGATCGGATTCATTAATTTCCTTTGGCAAGTTTCCTTTGGCAGAGTGGCAACATTACAAACCTAGCAACCAGTTCCTCCATTAGGTGTCGTTCATTTTCAACCTGCAGCTTTTCAACCCTCAAGTGAAATCGTAGTTTTTCAACCCAAGAATCCTACCTCGATTCAGCACGTGATGTACTGGTCTTAATCGAACACATGGCGTTCCTGTGTTGACCACCAGGTGGACCAGTCTGCCACGTGATAAGACCACATGGTACAACATATTGACGACGCGTGGATTGCAATACAAGAAACTTTTCCTTCCAACGATAATATACAAAAATTTTATGATTATTTTGTTGAACAATGGTTAGAAAACAACGTAATAACACCAAACATGTGGAACTGTAATGAAAGTCGCCGTCGAAGGATGGAACTTTAGACTTAACGATATAGTAAAAAAATCTGGAGTGACTCCACTCGACTTTCCGAACATTAAGTAATTAACGGTTCTATACATAAAGAAAGAGATGTCATTAAATAAACAAAAGAGAATATTATAATAAGGCATATAAGTATTTTTCTCTGTCTCTGTAGTGTGTTCTTTATATTATCGCTATTGCCCTTCAAATATTTTGAACATAGATCATGATGATAAAAAAATGTTTGTTGTGTCTCTGTAAAAATCTATAAATGCTAACACTCACTAAAATCTATACAGTTCGTGCGACGGTCACCTATAACAATTAAATAAATTTTCAGCTTAATCGAATGAGGCGTTCAGACGCTATCGCACTTTAAATAATTTGAGCCCATAAGCCACAATTATAAAGAATTTTCATTTGTGTCACTGTAAAAAGACTATAAGTGCTATATTCTACAAAATTGATACAGGTCGTTTGAAGGTGATATGACATGCATATAAATTTTCAGCTCAATCGGATATAGCGTTTAGACACTATCGAACTTTAACGAATTTGAGCCTATGGGGCATAATGATAAATAAATAACATTATCTATTGTTATATTTAATCTAACTAAAAGATTTTTAAAAAGATTTGCATTTTTTTTTTTTTTTTTTTTTTTTTTAACATGTAACTAGGAATTGGGGTACAATGGACCATGGTCCATTTTACCTAGATTCTGTGCTTTATATGCTTTTTTAAGTTGAACATTATATGTGGAATGAGGAATTAATAAAATTTATACAATCTACAGTTTTGAAGTGTTATCCATATATTTGCTCAAAAATTCCAAAGTTGACCTTAATAAGATCTATTATGTCTGTTATGTCTTCAAAGTTCGAAAGTTTCTGAAAATATGTCTGTTTATATTTAGGGAAGAGTGGGGTTGAATGGGATGTAGGATGAATGGGACAATAGCAAAATTTTATGTTTTGCAAGCGCCGGAAACTTGACAATTTTTCTGATGTATGGCAGCACTGAGATCATTCATCAAGTGTAGTTTCAGAATTGTGCTATTCATAGAAGGGCGGAAAAAAATTAAAGTGTCTTTTTCAGCTTCCAAAGTAAGTTTTTACTGATTCAGTTAGGTAGTAGTTAAGAAATTAACTATTTGCTTAACGTTAACATAACTCTTATATGGTGAAAAGGCATAATCTTTTATTGTGTTTATGACATTCGAGAAGAATATTGACAATTGTGCATTAAGCCTATTTCTTGTTTTATATGATCATGTGATGGTTGGGATGAATGGGACATTCCCCACTATGTACTAATTTAAACTTTTACACAAGAATTAAATTAAAACGTAAATTAGCCATATTGATTATCAGGATTCTTAATTTTGTGAACCAAAAAAAAAAAAATAATAATTAATTGTTCTGATTTTTGCTTATAATAATTATGATTAAAAAAATTATAAGTTAGAATATTCAATGCAAATTAAATCAATAATTAAAATAAATAAATAAATAAACTAATAATAATTTGATTAAAATCACAATTTCAATCAAGCTAATTAAATAAATTCTGGTGATTATTAATGTAATACAGAATAGAAGGTTGATTTTCCCGATTTGTCGGAAACAAAAATTTAGAATAATTTGTACTCTATTATCATGATTTATCTCTTTCTAGTGTCTTATTTATTTATTTATTTTTAATTAGGTATTATTAGATTAAATTACCAAAGCCTAGAGCACTAGGAACTGCACGAACCAAAGGTCTTTTGCCTTTTGATGTTAATTTGAGTCAATACATCAGTTTATGTTAATTTCAGTGAATTCATAGTGTGTAATAAAATCACATAAGCCAATTTAAATTAAAAAAATTATTTGCTTTCCATTTTGTTTTCTTTTCTTTGTTAACTCCAGTCGTGTCCCATTCATCCCCATTCATGTCCCATTCACCCCCATAAGTGGGGATGAATGGGACAATGCACATGTATGTAAAAAAATTATTATTAATTAAAAATGATAACTTTTTATTAAAGTTAGTATGTTTATATGTAACTGATAACTGAAGTGTACTTATGAGCAATGTTGCAAAATTCTGAATGGCCGACGTTATCAATAAAAACATGAAAAATCTCCCATTCATCCCCACTCTCCCCTATACAGAATTGAGTGATGAGGATATAATTTCACATCAATACGCTAATGTTAATACTAATGAAATAAAGGCTTGTAAATAAATTTTGGGCAAATTTTTGATGGAAAAAAAAAAAAAAAACAGTTGTACATTTTGTTGGCTTAATCACAGTAATAAATGATAAAAAATCTGTTTTTCTGAGATTCATGGAAAGAAAACTTAATCAAGATATCACCATTTTTTCTGGGTGTTTATAAATCTTGCAAATTTTCAAATTCTTGTAATGATGAGTCTTTCAGACCCTACAACTTAAAAAAAAAAACAGCGGACTTTCAGTGATACAAAAATCTTTTGATGTATCATTTGCTAATTTTAATATTCATTATATTGCATTATATGTATGAATTGAAGCTATAAGTAAACAAATGTAATACATTCCACATTTTATACTTTTAAAAAACACACTGCATTAATATACTTTTTAAATTTTACCTGCAGTCCCCCATGTAGGTACCCCATGCCATGGACCATTTTACCCCCAGGCAGTCAGTTGCTATTTAAAAATATATATATTTAAAAAAGTAGGGGAGAGTAGGGAGGAATGGGACAATTTTGACAAAAATATTTTTTACAAATTTACTTTTACTGGTACAAAACTGTAAGTTTCAGAGAAACAAATTGAAACATTTTAACATCTTTTAAAAATATAAATTTGATGGTAATTATTAAAATATTAATTTTATAAGCCAATTAACATAGTCATAAAAATGCCCCATCCCTCCCTTATATGAGGGTCGGATGGGACATGTTTATAAAGTTAAAATACATACATAATATACAGACATAATATGAAAAACGATAAAAACAGTGGGACACGATATGTGTAAGGTTAATTAATTACTAATAACGTCTATTTTATCCAACATTGGAGTATAATGTACCACTTAAATAAAAAATTTCAAATGTTCAATCAGTTCATCATTTTTTTTTTTTTTTCTCTCTAGCAGAGAAAGTACTGTTTTTTAGTTCAAATATCCAAAATTAAGTTTTTGTTATATTTACATGTTTTGTGATTCCGTGAATATTAATAAGGTTTTTAGTGGCTAGTCTGTGTGTGTTATCAGCATATCTCAAGAACAAATATTACCAAGAAATCCTAACTGTAATTGGTGAATTTAATTTATTTTCTATATTTTACCATGTCCAGTAAAACTGCTCAGGAAGGAAAATTAATTCCTCATACATATATGGTAAAAAAAAAAAAAAAAGTATTTTTAAAAGTTAAAAGGGTAAACAAAAGTCGTGTGAGTGCCACACCAATTATTTTCCATGATTTTGAATTTGTTTCGTGCATTTTTTCTTACATCTATTCATTCATTTGCCTGTTGGTATTTTCTGTCTAAGGAGTGTCATAATCTTCATTCTTCTTCCTTTTCTTACATGTCCCATCCCTCCCTGAACTGCTCTGTCCCATCCCTCCCTTTTCATTTTTTTACAAAAAATAATTTATTGTTAGATACATGCTACTTTTAGGCTTAATTTAGCTACTAATTCATAAAAGTTATATTATTAGGTATATAAAATATGAAAAGTAATTATGCTAACCTCAGTGAGTGACGTTGAAAACTTGCCTTGAAAATTAAGCAATTGTTTGCTTTTGGTGTTATAAAATAGTTTTTTTGTTACATAAACTTACAAAGTTCTCCAACTAAAATGATGCATAGCAACAAATATGGGGCTGTAGTTACTTCACCTGGTAGAAGTGTCAAAAATTAAAAACAATGTTTATTTTACCAAAAGCTAAATGCAAAACTGGTGTACACACGATAAATAGACAATAAGACTTCTTCACACACCAGTGGCACCAACTTTTGAAAAGGATTGGGTGGGCTGAAATATTTTTGGGGTAAAAAAGGAACAATGGTATAAAGATTTTTACTTTCCGAACATGCTATGCAAGGAAAGTATTGTAATCATGACAAAAATTTGAATTTGAGATTTTGGTGTAGCTGTATGTTTTGAGGTCTCCCGAGTTCACTTTTGCTATTTTTACGATGATATATGAATTTGTGTATATGTGTGCTGTGTGAGTGAACACGATAGCGTCTAAACGCTTTGTGCCAATGAGCTGGAAGTTGGTATATATGTTGTAGGCTTGTAGATCACCGCTGCATGATCCCTATTCATTTTGGTGAATCTAGCCCTTATAGTATTTTTACAGGGACACAACAAAAAATTCTTTATAATTACAGTCTATGGGCTCAAATTACTTAAAATGCAATAATGCCTAAACATCTTATTGAAATAAACTAAAAATTTATATAAATGTTATAGGTCACTTTCACACGAGCTGAATATAGATTTTGGTGAATCTAGCACTTATAGATTTTTTTTAGGCACACAACAAAAAAATTCTTTATCATTATGGTCTAAGGGCTGAAATTATAGAGTGATATCATTTAAATGCTTTATCCAATTGAGCTGAAAATTTATATAGATGTTATAGGTCGTCATCGAATAAACTGTATAAATTTTGGGGACTCTCTACCACTTATAAATTTGTACAGGAATACAAGGAAAAATTCTTTATCATAATGGTCTATCCTATGGGTTTAAATTATTCAAAATGCGGCAGCGTCTAAACGCAATATTCAAATGAACAGGAAATTTACATGTTATGGATCCCCGTTACACGAACTGTAGGAATTTTAAAGAATATAGCACTTGTAGTTTTTTACAGGTACACAACGAAAATTTATCTATCATTAGGCTTATGGGCTCTTTTTTTTTTTTTTTTTTTTTTTTAAGAATCATTAGACTACGAATCATTAACACATTGAGCGCCATGTCAGCCATTCTAGATTCTAGACATTAATCATATGTCTTTAAATACTGAAGGAATCGTCTTGAAACTTTAGGAGTGTGCAGTACATGTTATACTTCAAACATTTCAGTGAAAGTTTTACCCCGAAAGTAAAAGCAGTGCCAATAAAAAATTAAAATGTTACGCGTCTTGTCAGCCATTGGTGGCTGACAGTGTCACATATGATATAAAGCCGCGTCAACCATCGGTGGCGGATATAAAACTAAAAATATTACATTTAATGATTGGAAATTTATTAAAAATTTGCTTAATTTTTATTTATTACAGGAGGAATCATTATGGAATTTTAATGGATTTTAAAAATTTGCGTGGTGCTGAACGTGTTAAGAATTTTTTTTAATGGGCTTAAATTTTTTCTAAGTGCGACAGCATCTTTGACGATAGTGTTTTGTCCGATTCAGCTGAAAGTTTATATGCATGTCACAGGTCACTGGCATATGAAATGTATAAATTTCATTGAATATAGGATTTGTAGATTTTTACAGGGACAGACCTAAATATTCTTTATCATTATAATCTATGGGCTCAATTTTTTTAAAAGTACAACAGCGTTACAATACACAATATGCTATATAGAGAAAAATACTGAAACATTCTATTATAATCTTCTCTTTTGTTTATTTAACGACTCCTCTTACTTTACTTTATCTACACAAACTTTATTTATGCTCGGAAAGTCGAGTAAAGTCACTCCAGATTTATTTTCCATTGGAAAGAGATGAAGGCGGATAAGGATACATTAATTCAATAATATTTAAAGTTATGATGGAATTAAGAATGGACCTCTGTCGGGTCAAGTTTCACTGGAAAGTAAAGGACGGTGTGCAGTATATTTTCCAGGAAACGTCTGGTCTCTGTTGCTATCACCAAAAATTTCTTCTTTCGAAACCTAATACATATAATAAGAATTTACACTGATCAGAATTCATTTGTAAAATATGAAGTTTTAATTTGATATATATTTAACTGAGTCTGCCTCGGGCTTGTGTTCCTAACTTTTTTTCAAAGTAAATGCTTTTTTTAAGTTTCAAAAATATAAATAAATAATAAACCAGAATAATGAAAATTGGGTGGGCTCGTGCCCCACGGGCCCATATAAGTTGGCGCCACTGTCACACACCATAAATTTTAAGCCAGCACAACCGGTTTCGAAAGGACGTAGCCTTCCTTCATCAGGTGCAAAAAACACGTGCTACTGCCTTGGAGGCAAAAGCAAGACTCAGTCTTGCTTTTGCACCTGATGAAGGAAAGCTACGTCCTTTCGAAACCGGTTGTGCTAGCTTAAAATTTATGGTGTGTGAATTAGTCTTATTGTCTATTTAATGTTTATTTTAAGAATAATTATAGGTGCCCCATCCCTCCCGACTCTTCCCTAAGCGTAATTATTACTTTTGACTCAGTGCAATATAAATCCCAATATATAGGTAATAAGCACACATATTTTCAATAGCCAAAAATCATTACTGTGTGAGTAAGAACTTAAAATTTACAAAAGCGGTTTATTTTACCCCGGTCTATTTTCAGTGTCATTTGTAAGTTTTTATTGTAATTTGTAATAAATAAAGCACAAGAAAAAAAAAAAAACTTTTAAACACGCCAGCAACAATTGCTGGATAACTAAGTCTGGATAAAGTGTGAAGGGAAGTTCACTTTTCAAAGTATAAGCACAAAAAACATAAAATCCATTATTATTCGGGGTAGATTTTACTTCCGGGTTGAAAAGCTACGACTTTTCTTCAGTGTTGAAAACCGACGGCTTCCTTCATTATAATCTTTAAGTGAAAATTATACGAATATTTGACTTCTCTGAACATATGTTGACATCACAATAGAGAATTGCGAATGATAGGCAACAGCGAATAATTAAAGAGAGAAAATACAATATTATTATTATTATTATTATTATTATTAAATTGCGAGACAGTGTCTTCCATTTAGTCTTTACAATAATTTTCAAATCCCCATCTTTTGCGTAAACAAGAGTCTGTTAAGAGTCTCCTAATTGCGAACCCCCACCTGAATCTTCATTTTATCCAGTCCACGTCGAAATTCCGAGCCGCATCAAAATATTTTCATTCTCGTGTTTTGCTTCTCTCAGCTGAAGTTCTCCAGGGACTCCGGAGGCACAAGATAGTTTTGCTGACGTAATCGTTCGCTTTTATCGATTGCTCCATTGAAAAGAAGCGCTTTTCATTTTAGTGCGCCTTCCCACGTGCGCGGAACACCCCTCCTGCATGCGGGCGAAACGTAAAAGGAATGGTCCAAAGAGGATTTGTGTTTGTTGACATGCTTCGCATCATTAGCTCACCCTCTCCGATCATCAAAAAGAACCTGGCATAAGAAAGCTTCCCTGCAATGCACGGCTGCATCGCACTGTAAATAAAGTTTTTTTTTTTTTTTTCTAATGCTTTCCTGTGTGGTTTCAATATTCGCGTTACTATACCGTAAAATATCGTAAAAGCGCTTCCCCCTTCTCCCCCCGTGCTTTTCGCCAGAATTTCGTTTGTTCTGAAAATACTGAATGAACGCCCCCTTCAGCGGAAGAGTCTATCCGAATAGGAGACAGTTTTTTTTTTTTTTTTTTTTACGTTATTTATTCCTTTTTTTAAGACTCGCTTCATAATTTTAACATTGATTTGTTTTATTAGAAATCGGATACTCTGATTATTTGAAAATAGAAAACATAAGTTTCCTAAAATAGCAGCAAATTTTTAATAACAATTTATTAAAGTGGTAAAAATTGGTTTCCCGAATTTTTCCAGTTACTTGAATGCTGGTGACCAAGAGTTACTGTATTTAATAATTTTTTTTAATCACTGTGTGAGGTTGAGACGTTAGCGAAACGTAAAAGGAATGGTCCAAAGAGGATTTGTGTTTGTTGACATGCTTCGCATCATTAGCTCACCCTCTCCGATCATCAAAAAGAACCTGGCATAAGAAAGCTTCCCTGCAATGCACGGCTGCATCGCACTGTAAATAAAGTTTTTTTTTTTTTTTTTCTAATGCTTTCCTGTGAGGTTTGATTGAGGCTTTCCTGTGTGGTTGTGGTTGAGGTCGAGCTAGTTTTGTGTAGGCAGGGTGCTGCATTAAAAGACTTAGATTTTGAATATTAGTTAAATTAAAAGTGATTTTTAAAAGTACGGATTGAAATGTAGTGAAAGGAGGGTGTAGGAAAAAGTATAAAAATAGAGATGGTTTTAGTAGATAGTGAGGATGTTGGAGGATCGTATAGTGGTTGTTGGAGGATATTATAGCGAGTGTGCTGATTCTTATTTTGGTGAATATCGAAAGTCGAGTAGAGGAGATTTAGTTGTGTGAAGTTAAGTAGTGTTGAGTGTTGGTGAGTGTCTACTAGTTTTCGGAAGTTCAAGCTGGGATAGAAGGGAATCCTCTGTCCCATAGTGAAGCCGTAGTTGGAGTACGAGTGTGACCGTCTCTACACCTTTCGACTATCTGCTGGGGTGAGATATTTAAAGTTATCTACTTAATTTGTTGATTCATATATTTTGATTAAGTAAAACGCTGGCTGAGCTATATAAATTTACCAGGCCGCCCTCCCATTAATCTGCTCAAATAAACTTTAGTTATTGTTATTTAAAGTCTTGTGTCCTCTTAGTAATCTAAGTATTTAAGTTAAGATGGAGTTTGCAGAAAGGCAAACTCCACAACTGGAACTAAATATATATATGGTTTGTTTTATATATTTATAAAAAAAAATTTCATATATATTTATAAATTTGTTTTATATATTTAAAATATATATGGTTTGTTTTATTTTTATTTATTTATTCATTTTTTTTTTTTTTTTTATGCTACTTAATTTTAGCAGGAAAATACATGTCGATTTCTATATTTTTGCCGATTTTCACCGTTAATCCGCTTCCCCCCCCCCCCCCAATATATGTATGTATATATATATATATATATCCCGGTTTTCCTTCAAGATTAAGGGGCGCTTGAACGGTTTAAATTAACGGTTCGAATTATTTTACGGTAGTTACTACCCGTGCTTTTAAAATAATGTGGAAATTAATTTTAATTAAAATTTCGTTTCTTCTAATTATTATTATTATTATTATTTTAATTATCATACTGTTTAAATCCGATTGTGCATATGTCCGGTTATCTCTTCTCGAACCGTTGAACAAAGAAAGACACGGAAGATTCTAAAACATGCGAATTACTCAAAGATCCCGATTTAACTATTTAAATTAAATTATTTTAATTAGTTAAAAAGATATGAGCCTAAAGCTCGTTTAACCCTTTAAATTTCGTTGGTTTAGCACTATAATCAGACATAAGAAAAAAAAATTAAGTAACAATTTAACATGTTTCATTTATTTTAATCATTTTTTTTTTTTTTTTTTTCCCTCTTTGTTCTCTAGATAGGAACACCACACCGAAATAATGTTTCAGACGAAGCAATATGCGGAAATCGTTTTAAATTTCTTAATTGTATCGAGGGCACCTTCCTACTTTGATGATGCACTGATGCCTGATTTTCTTTTTACCTGGTGAAGGGCTGTGCCATTATTTTGATCAGAAACATCTGTTGCGAGTTTTATCAATTTATAATATTTACGTGAAGTTATTTATTTATTAAATTAATTATTTTTCTAATTTAATCAGGTTAACTTAAATGTTACGAACCAAAAATTTTCCGAAAATTAAAAATACTATCTTTTTTATTTTTACACATATATGATGAGCTATATGTCTAATAGCTATTTTTGAAATTAGTTTAGCAAGTTTCAAAAGAAATTAAATAGTGAACGTCAAAGGGTTAAGATAAGAGGCACAACGTGCTGGTAAAAAAATGTCCGCCTACAGTATTGCCAACTGCCTGTAGCAGTTGGGAGGCAAAATGCAACCAGCGGCAGCAAGATAGATTAGAGAAGCTAAGCTTTAAAGTCGAAAATTGTATGAAATCGCACGAAACGAGATATTGAGCGATTTGAATGGATTTTTTAGTACGACAAGAGTACAGGACTGTTGTTTTCAGATAACGGTTTTATCGTTGTAGAAATAGTAGCCCCCCTTGAATAAAGCATGTATACTATATAATATGATTTATTTGTAGCATAGATATTAAAACCAATGTGTAACTTTAGTACAACTAATTTAAAACATCTTTATTAAAAATATCCAATTAGTTGAAAAATTACTTCTGAGCTTTCAACTCATATTTGTAGAGTCTTCTTCAGAGTTTAAAATACTATAAAAATATTTTCGTCAAATATATATATATAAGATAAAAAATGTAATCGAAATATAAGTCCATAAATATAAAGTTCATTTAAAAAGTTGACCAGTTCATTTAAAAGGTAGTAACTATTAAATAGTTAGTAAGGTAGTAACTATTACTACCTTAACAACTATTTTCCGGCAACAGCGATGTCGGAGATTTCATGCTTTACTGTATTCCTGATATTCACGGTACACTCGTAAAACGGTCGTACTCAAAAATCCAAATTTCATAGCTACCTTGGAAATGATATAACCCCTCTTTTGCGCAAAAATTGTAACGCCATGTTCACAGTCGCTTAAATCTTGATAACCTGCCATTGTAGCAGCAATAATCGATCTAACAGCTTTGATGGACACCTGTTACCTTATAGTATAAGCACTGCCGATTACTTCGCGTAACTTTGATTGGTTCCATACCTCTGTTATTTTGCATATGGACGCCTGTACCAGTTTTTTTTTTATCTTCAGTGTAAAAAATCCATTTTAACTTTAAAATTATTTAATGGGAAAATCAAGTTGGTGCCAAAATAATAATATAATACGGATTCTTTTTTTTTTTTTAGGACTGAGGACTATTAGTCTCAATCTGGGATTTTTACGGTGTCATTTTTCGATAGTTAGACATTTATCGAAATCTAAAATTTATCGAAAATATAATTGCATAATTTGAAAGCGATGTTATAATTTGAAAAAAAAAAAAAAAAAAAAACTAATAGTCCTCCGTCTAAACTAAATTCTGCTTTTGCCAAAATTTCATCAAAATCATTTTTTTTTTTTTTGGATTTTTGAAAAGGAAAGAAAAGAAAATTAATAATAATCAGTATCGAAACAAACACTGTCGAAAAAGTTTTTTTTTTTTTTTTTTTTTTTTTTTTTAAAGACAACACAATACATGCATGCAGATTAAATAACAGGTGATACTCACTAACGATATATTATGTAGCTATTATTAGAAGAATTTATTTATAATACAATACCTATAAATAATGACAGTTAGAGAGTTTTTAATGTCTTAAATAAGACAAATTAAATACAGTAAAAACTCTTGATTATCCACAAATACAAAAAATTTGCGGAAATAAAAAGAAAGGGTTTTCTGAATAAAAAACAAAAACAAGGTTTTTTTTTTTTCTCTCTCTCTCTTTCCGGCATAAAACGAAATATATTTATTTTTATGTCTAGGGAAAAATGAACGTGTAACGATTTTCTTTCATTAAATTGAGGGGCAAAACAATTATATTTTTAAACGCTTTATTTAAACTAATTAAAAAACATTTTCCCTTTTTTTTACTTCCTTATACAAAGTATAAGGAAGTATAGTAATCCCGATTTGTGAAATGGATTTTGTGTTTCACATTGCTCGAAAACGAATGATCGCTGAATGTTGCCGATTTATAGATGTGACTGTCATGATGTCTAGTTGTACACCTGCAAGTGTCGTCTTAACACGAGCTCTCGTTTTAGAGATATAAGCGACTTTACACGATTTTTCGTGACGTCTGTATGTATGTGTATCTGTGCAGTAGCGCAGCCAGAAAATTTCCGTAGGGGGGGTCCAAAGAGGAAAAAAAAAAAGTAAGAGGCATGAAGGGACATTTGAAACCTGTTTTATATGTATGGCCTGACTAACTCCAAGGCAAGTGGGCAGTTGCCCTGGGCCCCTCTTCCTTAAGGGGCACACTTAGAATCGTATGCAGTGCAGGTATTCTGCATCCTAAAGAGCTTTTATGCCACTGCAAGCGTGGCTACCAATAAAAGGTTACCCTAGGGCCTTAGGTTGTCTAAATCGGGCCCTATATGTGCATTTTTCATAGCTGCCATCATTTAAATTATTAAAATTATTAAAATTACAATTATTTTTTATAGAAATCATTGATCGGTTTTTTGTATGATTTTATTTAATAAGGCTCATTAATATAAAAATCTGGTACGAAGTTTATTCGGAAATTGGATATATTTGACAGCTTTTTGTATTTTTAGTCTATGAGACTGATACAGGCAACAATTTTTTCACTTCATTTATAAAAATTTTTTGGTTCAATTCCCTTTTATACTTTCTTGTATATTCAATAGAAGAAAGTATTGGATTCGTAAAAATGTTCGACTTCCGGTTTTCGACGGAGTTACATGTTTTAAGAGATCTAGAACATGATTTTACCATTTTTAGAAAATATCTGTCTGTCCGTCTGTCTGTGTGTGTGACAAAACTATTGTGGCAACTGTATCTCCAGAACTACTGCTCAGAATTGCATATAAATTTATATGTAGATGTACCTTGACCTAAGTTAGTGTCTATCAACTTTTGGTGTTAACCCTTTACGGCGCAGGGTGATTCGGATTATTTAAATTACACTGCCACCGGAATTCACGAACAAAATTAAAATAATAGAAATTTTAAAATTTCAGGTTAAAAAATAAGGATTTTTTCTGCTATGATATAAATGTAAATTTTTCCTAAAAAATTTCCGGGATGAGTTTTTGCACTTGAGAATTAAAATTAGGTGTTCCATCAGCGGGAACACTGCGCCTGAAAGGGTTAACCGCTCAACAGCTGGCGCTGCTATACAGCGATTTCTGCAATTTAAGGGGAGGTTATATCTCAGGTTCTATTGCGTATACACAAATAAAACGTGATATGTAAGAAAGTCATTATGAGACATGCTGATTCAATTTGAATGCTTATCGGCCGACAAGTGGTGGTGCTATGCAGCGATTTCTGCAATTTAAAGGAAGGCTATATCTCCGGAAGTACTGGATAGAATTGCATATAAATTTATATGTAGATGTACTTTAACATAAGTTAGCACCTATCAACTTTTGGTGTCAACTGCTCAACAGGTGGTGTTGCTATACTGCGATTTCTGTAATTTAATAAACGGCTATATCTCAGGTTCTGTTGCGTATCAAACAAAACTTGATATGTGAGACGGCCATTATGATACATTATGTTGATTCAAGTTGTATTCTTATAGGCCAATAGAGGCGCTGCTGTACTGGAAATTCCCTCGAAAACGAAAAGGCTATATCTCAACTTGTATAGGATACAACTGTACGAAACTTGATATGTGAGATAACCATTATGAAAAGGTATATTCAATAGAAGAAAGTATTAGATTCGTAAAAACTTCGACTTCCGGTGGATTTACACGTTTTAAGAGGTCTAGAACACGATTTTACCATTTTTAGAAAATGTTTGTCTGCCCGTATGTCTTTCTGTGTGTGTATGTTTGAGAGGTAAAACTTTTGTGGCTGTATCTCCGGAACTTCTGCTCAGAATTGCATATACATTTAGATGTACCTGACCTAAATTAGTGCCTATCAACTTTTGGTGTCAACCGCTCAACAGGTGGCACTGCTAAACAACGATTTCCGGAATTTAAGGGGGGGGCTATATCTCAGGTTCTGTTGCGCATACGCAAACAAAACTTGATATGTAAGAATATCATTATGTGACATTGTGCTGATTTTATTTGAATGCTTATCGGCCAACAGGTGGCGCTGCTATACAGTAATTTCTGCAATTTAAAAGAAGGCTTTATCTCAGGAACTACTGAACAGAACTGCATATAAGTTTATATGTAGATGCACCTTGACATAAGTTAGTAACTATCAACTTTTGATGTCAACCGCTCAATAGGTGGCGTTGCTACACAGCGATTTCTGCAATTTAATGAACAACTATATCTCAGGATCTGTTGCGTATCATCAAACAAGACTTGATATGTGAAAAGGCCATTATGAGGCATTATGTTGATTCAAGTTGGATGCTTATAGGCTAATAGATGGCGCTGATATACTGGAAATTTCCTCGAAACCGGAAGGCTATATCTCAACTTGTATGGCATACAACTGTACGAAACTGGATATGTGAGATAACCATTATAAAAACGTATTTTTAAGATGTTATTTATACACAATAAAACTGACTTATCTGGATATTTAGTGTTTGTTTTCTATAAGATGAAAATCATTTGCATTCATCATGTTAAATAATTTTAATAAATAATAGTTTTAATAAATTATTTCTCCTTAGTGAATTTGTATAGGAAAATATAGAAGAAAGTCTTGTGGTTTCCCCAGCACACTAGTTTCAGGTTGCCATGTGCAACCCCATCTAAAAAACCTACCATACCTAATATAATTATAATAATTAAATTAAATAATAAGGAAAAAAATACTTTTCGAGTTACTTTTAGATTTTTGCATATCGCATTTTTTCTTATTAAAAAGGGATTACTCTAACAACACGATTCAAAGTTATATCCTCAAATTTCGAAATAAAATTAACATATTGATTCAAATGCAAAATGTAGAAGAAATCTCTGCAAATGGACCAAAAATATTTTTAAAAATCGTCTCATTGTTTTATTTTTACTTTCTTCGATATGTAATAGAAGAAAATATTAGATTCGGGAAAAATTTTGACAGTGTTCGCGTTTTCGATGGATTTGCACGTTTTGAGAAGTCTAGAGCACGATTTGAGCATTTTTGGAAAATGTCTGTGTGTGACAGAATTTTGTGGCAAATGTTTTTCAGGAACTACAGTACAGAATTTCAGAAAGTTTGACATATAGTTGCAATTTGACATAAATTAGTGCCTATCAAATTTTGGGGGAAATTGTCTAACATGTGACGTTATCATCCCACTTTTTCTAAATTTTTAACATGGTGGTATAGGACAAAATTACGTATAAATGTACGTAAAGAGATTTATTATTTATTAATCATTATGAAATAAGAAGAAAAAAGCAACACTGATAGTCAGTTGGTGAAAAAATTGTATATGTAGGAGCAACGTTTCCTCCCTCCCCCCTGGTGGGAATGCCCCCTACCCTCTTTAAGTTAGTGTATCTTTCAAAAAAAATGGAATAGATAAGATTATGAAATAATAGTTGGCGATTCTATGCCGTTTTTTACCATACTTTATGAAAGCTCTACCCCAGAACCTATCACATGGAATTTGCTGAATTTTATATCAGTGATAATTACGATATAATAATAATGATAACAATGATATCAACTGTTGGTCTAACTTTGGTGTATATAGCTTAACAAGAGTTGTTGTTACGCCATAAATATTGAAAATTATATCTTAGAATCCATTAGGTGTAATTGAACAAAAATAACTATGTCAGTAATTTCAAAAAGTAACTGTGCATATTTTTTTCTTTTCTGGCGAAGAATGTGCCAAAAATTACTTTATTCTTTATGTTAGAAAGATATAAATAAAAAATTTGTAATGACCCCCTTCATATCATAATAGTTTAATATTCAGTTCAAACCCCAAACGGAAAAACTGTAAACCTATATCTACATCTCATTTTTCTCAAGGATAATTTTTAAATCTCGTGCAACACTACAGTAAGTTTCAGTTTTCCTCACAATGGAAAGGGAAAAAAAAAAGTAATTAAGTCACTTTAAAGACATTTACTTTCATCCATAAATTTTGGCTCAAATCAAAAATTTATCCAAAACAGTAAGAGGTTTTTTTTTTTTTTTTTTTTTTTTTAAATTAAATGTTTCACTACCTATACCCCTTTCAGGATTTTGAAAGTCTTATATTTGCAAATAAATTTATCTTCTTTAAATTAATGATTAATTTACTAAAATTAGAGATGGATTTTGTTTGAGTTTTTACACTTTCTGTTGATTTAAATCTATATATTTAAGTATTGACTTAAGACATTTAAAACTAGACTTATCGTCCTTTTGAATGAACCCAGGTCGCGCTCATTTGTCTAGCCGCACAGTGTTTGCGTTGTTTTCTCCGAAACTCACATTAATACGAACTAACTAGAATCCTTCAGAAAGACCAGAGGGAATCCCACTCAGACTTTGATTCCTATAGAAGATAATCGAACTTAACCCTACTCCGATACAATTTTTTTTTAATATTTCTAATTTGAATTTATAAACCATTTAAAACATGAACAGAAAAATGCTTACCCTTTTTGTCTGTCACATCTTTAGTGGTTGGATTTTTGCGATTCTTCTTCTTCGGTTGAAAAAAAAAATTCCAGTCTTCGGTAATTTTCACACAATTTGCGTGTTTAATTTTTTTTTTTTTTCTGGGTGACTCATAGTTTATAAATAGTAATTAATTCATTATTAATTAATAAAAAATAACTTGAATGAAATTTCTAATTGAAAATTGTGAGACGGAAAAACCAAAGTGAAACGAAAAATGAGAAGGAAAAAAAAAAAAAAAAAAAAAAAAAAAAAAAAAACCTGTAACTAGCTGAGAAACTTTTAAAATGTTTTCATTGATTCTGAACTTCTCCCAAACTGACCCTCGTCTATAATCCCCTTTTTCTTAGAAATTCTAGGTGTATGCAAACAAAGAAAAAATTTCAGGAATACTTATCAACGGCGACCTGTGTGGGGTCTCGTCTTGTCTGAAGAATAACAGCGCACACGCACCGCACAACACATGTTACCGCAAAGAGATCGAAAACAGGCATTTCAACTCCAATTTGAAGTCTGCTAATATAAAGGTTCCCATGTTTCCAGTTTCAAAATAATTTGTCACCTTCCTTGAAAAGGTAATTTAGTACTTTGACGGAGGTTTTCCGAAAACTGTTACACCCGAACTTGCCGAAAAACATTCTTTCAAAAAAGAATAATATAATCCGCTCGTGGATACTTTCTCCAGTCGTCAAATAAAAAAGTCGTTAAATAAATAAAAATGAAAATTATAATACAATGTTTGAGTATTTTTCTCCTTATAGTATACTGTTTAATTTTACACTATTGCACTTCAAATAATTTGAGCCCATAGATCATAATGATAAAGAATTTTTTGTTTTGTCCCTGTAAAAATATATAAGGGCTAAATTCACCGAAATGTATACAGTTTGTGCGACGGTGACCTATAATATGTTTCAAATTTTCAGCTCAATCGAAAAAGGCCATCACACTTGAAATAAATTGAGCTCATAAGCCATACACTGATAAAGAAATTTTCGCTGTGGTGTCTCTGTTAAAAAAAAAAAAAAAAAAAAAAAAAAAAACTAGAAGTGCTAGATTATACAAAATTCGTACTCTTCGTGTGATGGTGATCTATAATGTGTATATAAATTTTCAGTTCAGTCGAATAAGGCATTTAGACACAATCGTACTTCAAATGGTTTCAGCCCAAAGGCTATAATTAAAATTTTTCTTTGTCCCCGCAAAAAAAAAAAAAAAAAATGCAAGTGCTAAATTTACTAAAATCTTTAAAGTTCGTTCTATGGTGACCTATAATGTACGTATCAACTTTCAGGTCATTCGTACTATGCGTTTAAGCCTTATAATGTTCACTCACATTACAAAGACGCTATCGCACTTAAAAAATTTGAGCCCATGGGCCATAATGATAAAGAATTTTTCTTTGCGTCATTTTAGTAAAACTGTAAATGCTAAATTCACCAAAATCTGCACTGTTTGTGCGACGATGACCCATAACTTGTGTATAAATTTTCACCTTTACTGAATAAGGCATTTAGACACTATACGTTCTATATTTTATTTCACTAAAGATTTTCTCTAAATTTTATTATAATTATTTAAATTTATGCACCCCTTCTTTTTTTTTACTAATTGTGGGACTCCAAACGAAGGGTTTCCCGTGTTTTTTGGGACACCCTGTTCAGCCCCCGCTTCCTTTCCGCCGTTCGGACTTGTCTCGTCAGCGCATGCAATAGCGTTTTCTGTTGCACTTAGGATTTCGCAAAGAGTTAAAATTTTCATTTCATTTTATTTGTTTATTTATTTATTTTTGCTCCTGGTGCTTCACTCTGAAAAAACTCTGCTCAAGCGAGGAATATTTTTAGAGTCTAAATTCTAAATTAAAAAACCCTTTTGGCTTTTTTTTTTTTTTCTGAAAAAGTCATCTTAAAAATTTTTATACTTTCGATGGAGCATTTTTTGCAACCAATTTCAGGTACTCCGAAGCACTCACGTTGACGTTGACTTAAAAAAAATTTGGGCCCATAGGCCATAATGATAAGGAATTTTTCTTTGTGTCTCTGTAAAAAAACTAACAGGACTAAATTCACCAAAGTCAATAGGGTTGTTGCTAAAATGATTTATAACATACGTACAAACTTTCAGCTTATTGGAAAATAGCTTTTAGACGCTATCGTGTTCACTCACAGGCACACACACACATACATAAATACATACATCCTCGTAAATATGGCAAAAATGAACTTAGGAAACCTTAAATCATATAGAAACTTCAAATTCTTTGCAGTCGGATTTTTTGGCATAATTACAACCAGGGCCCGATTAACCGTACAATTGAGGGGAAGCACAAATCCATTTGGGGGCCCCCACTGACTTCTTGGTCTATACTCATGCAAACATCTTGAAAAATTTATAAATTTTTCATTAAATTTTGTAGTTACCTAGAATTCAGGACAAGTAAATTCGCTTAAAATATAGACAAGCAAATTCACTTGATTTTTGTACCAAGATATAAACTGGTGAAAGCCTATATTCACCACAATATATGAAATTATTCCATTATAAATGAATGTGCAAAAGCTTTATTAGCATATATCCTATATAATCTAGAAATGATAGTTGTGCAGTCAGGTAGGACTGTGACGTTTTATAATCAGACAATGCTTTTAGACCACAAGCTTACAATTCGGGGCCCATTTTTTTGCTTAATTTGGGGCCTTTTCAAAATTTTCCAGGGGAAGCACATGCTTCTGGTGCCTATTGGGTAATCAGGGCCTGATTACAACAATTTCCTCACGTATGTATGTTTGGAAAGTAAAAATATGTCGATTTTTGTACAAATTTCTAGTCAATTTTTATACGTAATGCCAGGGACTGATTAATTTCACATGAGGCCTGGGACAAACATGCTTTCTTAGACTCCCGCCAGTACTTGACGATGTGAAAATAGTTGAAAAAATGATCAACATTTTTTAACACCGAACAAATAGTGGTCAAATAATCACCAAAGAAATTAGTTTTAGGGCCCCCTGCTACTCAGGGCCCGGGCCCAGGCCCCACCTGCTACTACAATAATCAGGCCCTGCATAACGTATAAATTTTCGGAAAAAAAATATCAGCTCATAGGGGGGGGGGTCCGGACCCGCTGGACCCCCCCCCGTCGCTGCGCCACTGTATCTGTGTGTGTGTGAGAGAGAGAGAGAGAGAGTATGTCGCATAACTCAAAAACGGTTGGACGTAGAATGTTGCGAATTGGTACATAGGTTTGTTATAACATCTAGTTGCGCATCTCCCTTTTTGGACTTTGTATGATTTTCCGTTTTGGAGATATTTAGGAAAATTAGGTTCATAATGACCAAAAATACATAGGTTTTGGCCATAATGTATCAAAAGACGGTAATAACTCAAAAACGGTTTAGACAAATCTTGCAATTTAACTGACTTCCCGACTAGCGAGACATTTGAAACTTTCAGAAAAGCTCAGAACACATTGGCAATGCATTTTTTAAAATATTTTTAGCCAACTGTTTCCGATACCTGCTGCCTTCAGTAGCGTTTATGTGATTCAACAGAAAATTTATTTAACTAACTGGCCGACTAGCTAGACGTTTTAAACTTTCAGAATAGATCAGAACACGGTGAAAATGCATTTTTTTTTTTTTTTTTTTTTAATACTTTTAGTCAACTATTTAGGGTCCCTGCTGCCTTCGGCAGCGTTACCAGTACAAATCGTGCAATCGATTTTTAACTAACTCCCCGACTAGCTAGACATTTAAAACTTCCGGAAAAGCCCAGAACACGGTGACAATGCATTTTTAAAATATTTTTAGCCAATTGTTTCGGGTCACTGCTGCCTTCGGCAACGTTTATATGGTTAAACAGAAAATTTATTTGACTAACTTCCCGACTAGCTAGGCATTTGAAACTTTCAGAATAGTTCAGAACACGGTGAAAATGCGTTTTTTAATACTTTTAGCTAACTGTTTCAGGTCCCTGCTGCATTCGTCAGCGTTTATGTGGCTCAACAAAAAATTTATTTAACTAACTTCCCGACTAGCTAGACATTTGAAACTTTCAGAATAGTTCAGAACACGGTAAAAATTCCTTTTTTTAATACTTTTAGCCAATTTTTTCGGGTCCCTGCTGCCTTCGTCAGCGTTACCAGTACAAATCTTGCAATCGGTTTTTAACTAACTTTCAGAAAAGCTCAGAACACGGTGATTATTCATTTTTTAAAATATTTTTAGCTAACTGTTTCGGGTCCAATGTCAATGTTTTTTAACATTATGTATATTTCTAAAAGTGTATAAGGAAGTCTTGTGGTGCCCACATCAGATTTTTTTACCTCTCGCATCAAGTTAAAAAACATTTTAAATAAAATTGAGACAAATCTTGTTAAAGAAATGGAACAGCTTTAGTAAACGGCGAATTGTTTGAAATTCGGTCCCGAAGTAACTCAGTCAGACGTTTCTCACAATTGTGATAACCATTTTAATTAATCACCAAAATGACGGCGAAAATTTAAAAGCGGGAGTCCTATACTAAAGCTGTACCAAACAAATTTTAAGAAATGAATATAGTAACTGTTGCTAAGGAATGAAATACAGTTGCCACATGCTTTTATATGAAATAATAGATTTTAAAAAGAAGGTCCTGTCGTACTTATAGATATAGTAATTCCTATAGATCTATCATTCCCATGTTAACGAACAAGATTTTTGATGCCGAAAAAGTTTTTTGGCATCAGCCATTAGAGAGTATAAAACTCGGAAATAGTAATAGAATAGAATGTTGAGAAATTTTCAAAATGTCGAAATATTGGCTTTTAATTGTTCTAATAAATATCTGAAAAAGAACAACAACAAAAAAAAGGAATAAGTTTTCAATAAGTAAATTATATTTGACTAAATTATGAAAAATATAATTTTTATAATCAGTTGCTTTGTTATTATTATGGTTTAAATACTGTTTTGATGTTTAATGGAATGCTTTTTTTTTTTTTTTTTTTTTTTTTTTTTTTTTAAGTTTGATATTTTTAAAGATTTTATATTAGTAAGTAATATAGAATATTCAAAATTCTTTTAAATATAGTTAGCAGCGGCGTAGGTATGGATAAAGAACGTTAGTTTTAGTATATAAAAAGAGTTTAACTTTAAATCTTAATTAAATTAATAGATACAATAAAAAAGGGAAAAAATGAATTTGGAACTAACTATATCTGGAGTTTTTCATTCGCCTTTTGTGCATAAATTATTTATAAATTTTATATGCTAAATTATCCGTGTATTATCTCGGGGAAAGGCAGCCATTAGTGAGTCTTACCAACCAGTGAAGTGGGCAATGTCTGTTATAGTTATTACTATTATTCGGTTGTCTCTATAATATTTTTAAGCAGTAATCAGTTTTTGACGTTCAGGGATACAGAAGAAACGCCTGGTTAATTTTTACCGCAAATAATAATAAAAAAAAGTAGCAACGAATGGATGGACTGAAAATGTTTTTTTACGTCTAATGTAATTTAAGGGCCTATTTCTATATATAACTTAGTCAAACCATTAAACATTTTGTGTAGTCATTATCCAGTGTGACCCAATGAAAAAATCTGCATCTGTCAATTAATTTTTAGATAATGAATGGAGTAACCTAAATGCTAATTTTTGTGGTGTTTCTATAAGTTTCAGAGTTATTGCAAAATTTTTAATGAGGTAATTTAAAAATCTGCAATGAAAACTAGTAGGTTGTGGCCACCACAAGACTTTCTTCTATATTTTCCTGTACAAATTAACTCAGTAACAATATTAAAAAAAAAAAAAAAAAAAAAAATCGTTAAAAATAAAACAAATCGATAACTTTGTTTTAAATTATCACAGATTTATAGTTCAACCATTCCTTTTAAAGGTATTGACGAGACCTTTCGAAAGATACCCATCTTGAAACGTTACCCCTCCTGGGGGGTACTCCCCCCCCCCCAGGGGGGGGGGGAACCGATGTTCCCACATGCACAATTTTTTTTTCCTAGTTAACTACTACTATTATCAATAATTCATATTAATTTTACAATCACGAGTTTAAAATAACTCTCATTATACACATTTATACGAAATTTTGTCCTATACTGCCATGTTAAAAGTTTACAAAAAAGGAGATTACAGCGCCACCTGTTGAGCGATTGATCCCCAAATCTAATCAGCACCAGTTTATGTCAGGGTGCAACTAAATACCAAGTTTGGTTAAATTTCATTCATTGGTTTGTGAGCTACAGTGCCCACAAAAACCGTGATACACACAGACAGACAGACATTTTCTAAAAACTATCAGTTCGTGTTCAGGATATCCCAAAATGTGTAAATCCATCAAAAACTGGAGGTCGAAAATTTTCGCGAATCCAATACTTTCTCTATATTACATATAGAAGAAAGTAAAAATCCTTGTAGATTGATTGGTAAGAAAAAAAAAAAAAAAACTTCGCTGTGTCGTATACAGAGTGATTCAGAACTGTTGTTCAAAAATCTTCATGTATGTCAGGAACACACACACACAAAAAAGCAAGAATCATATATAATTATATAATGACAAACGCAATCCAGTTGCACTACATACCTTCAAAGCTAGAAACTGAAAGATGTGAGACAGCTGACAGACGATGATAATTTGTTACACGTTATACGAAGACGTGTTTACGCAACTTTTTTGCTTAAAAGAAACTTTTTAAACAGGTGTTTAATGTTGCGACCTGCAGTTGTAATACACACCTCGCAACAACGATGCTTCAGTCGATGAACGTTCGCAAAAACGCCTAGTGCATTGTCAATAATTAAACTTGCAGCATGATTCGTGCCATCAAATTCATTTCCGACTCCACATTAAGTTTCTCATCTAACGCCAAAGAAAATAATCGATAGAGACAGATCTGGTAAACGAGGTGGCCATGGCTGTTCACTGCAATTAGCTGCTCCATAAACGAAATGCATGCCTACCATTTCTCTATTCTTGTAGTGATTCAGCCTTCCTTACGCTTATACAACTCAAAATACGCTTTTCGCTCCATCCTGGCCAGCTTTCCTGACTCTTGCGTATCTGGATTGCACAGGCGATAATATGTTCCTGAATGATTCTTGCTTGTTATCGTATTTCTGAGCGCCATGTAGATTATTGAACAATAGTTCTGAATCACTCTGCATTTATCGAAATGTCACAGACATTTTGTTGAGATTCATAATGTTTTTAATGTCTGTATGTCTGTATCGCGATAGCGGTCTCACACGTCCTTCGATTAACTTAGATCAATTCTTCTGTGTACGTCAGATGTAACTTTTATTTAACCAATCAACTTTAAAACGCAGTTTTCTGAGTTATAAGTTTTATTCAGCATTCCTTATACTATAAAATTTCTTTAATATTGCAGTAATTGCTTGCAAAGCAGAATTTTTACGGTTTCCTTTGAATAATTATAATCATCAAATTTTTCTCTCAAGTATATTGCCTGACAACATCAGATCTCTTTTTTTTTTTTTTTTTTAATCTATTCTTTATTGACGTAAATATATGGCAATCATTCCATAACAAAAGATCTAAATTTTCCTGATGCTTTCTATGCAAAGATTGGAGCACGACGAATTCGTGCACTTAGCAACAGTGACCGAAACAAGGGGAAAAAATGGTTGTGATAGACAATAAAAGCTGAATGACTCGAAAATTTGAAGGGCTTAGATTCTTGTGTGACTTATCACTGTGAACGAGATCACTTAAGTTCCGAAAACCTTTTGTCGTAAAAGATTCTCCCTTAGGAAAAACGCCGGATTTAGAACTGCAGCGCTTTGCAAATAAAAATAACTTTTTTGTTCTCTAATGCAAATTCAGTCTTTTATCGGAGGTTTGACGATAGAGACATCAGAAAATTGGGTTAACTACTAAGTGACCGTTTTAGATAGGTAATGGTGTGGTCAGTCTGTTACTGTGGAGATTTTTTAAACTGATAGTGTCTGAATAAAAAGCCGATTTCTTTAATGATAATTTTAACTTATTGTTAAGAAGATTTGATGCTGTTATAGAGAACTTTTGATAATTTTAACTGATCACATAGTGGGTTATCGACAAGTCTTACTGTAGTAGGTCTTATCTGAACGTTTCATATATAAGTTATCGATATATTTTTAAAGAAAATTGCTTAATACATACTTCTTCTTTTCCCATCATTTTGTGTTTAGTAATTATTATTATTATTTTATTATATACTGAAATGTTTTTATTTATTTGTACCCACCCCTTTTTCCACACCATTTTATTTTTAAAGTAATTCTCTCCAAATGCAATTAGGCTTAAATAAGAAGAAAAATACCGTCATTTTTTTTTTTTTTTTTTTTTTTTTAATGGCGGGTTTTAACAATACAACGCAATATTAATTGGGATGGCGAATGTGGTTTTTATTGTTGTAATTTATTATTATTATAATTAATTATTTGTTTATTTTGAAATATATATATTGATACAAGTTAAAGTCACTCCGAGCAACAGTGTAAATGTGAATGCCTGAACGCAATTCTTAAAAAGTGGTTTAATTTATTTTTTCTAAACAGAGTTGCCAACTTTTATAATTTATTCCGGGGCAATTTTAGCCCCGCCTTCTTTTCACACCAGAAATTTTGTAGAATATTTTTCTTTAATATGTGACAACAAATAAATGAGAATAAAGTCATTCTTCGAAATTTCCAATACGAAAAAAAGGCGGGGCTAATAATGCTCCTGAATAAATTATAATAGTTGGCAACTCTGGTTCTAAATTTAAGTGATAGATTATGTAATGTAGTATTATAAGGAGGTTGACTTTATACCAAAGTTTGAAAGCGCTTGTATATCATAGCTGCGAACTTTCTTAGTTTATTCTGGAGCATTTTTAACTCCGCCTTTATTTCACACCACTTTATAGTATAATTCTCCAATATATAATTGCGATAAAATAAGAAATTACTTAAAAAAAAAAAAAAAAAAAAAAAAAAAAAAAGTGGTTTAAAAAAATGTAGGGCTAACAGTGATCGGGAATAAATTAACCCTTTGGGTACACATTTATTTAATAATAGAGTAGAAACTGTGGGCGTGGTGAATTATCTTGCCACGCCTTTTCCATTGAAAATATGATAAAAATCGACATTTTTGCATTTGGCATTCTACTTGTGTATAGTTTTCCCCGTAGTTAAAGAAAAAAAAATTAGGAAGGACTTTATTTCCTACCTGGAGACAGTATTGCCAGATTGCGCGACTTTTTTATTTAATAGTCTCCGATAATTTTGAGAAGTGATGTTTCATATACATTATAGACGATTAATGACTACGAGGGAGATGCTGAGTGCTGAGTACCCGGGGTCAAATTAACACGACCCCACACCTCAGCGAACCAGAGAAATGGCAACAGATAGAATTTAAAATTTTCCTGACGAAAAAGGAAAAAAAAGAAAAACTGTTTGTAGACGCCAGTCAGAGATGAATGAATGAAAAATAACTGTATGAAAGGCAGGTATAGACGATTAATCGTTGATTATGTACGTTAAATATCACATCACTTCTCAAAATTATTGGTGGCTGTTAAGTAAAAAAGTCGCGCAATCGAATAAAAAAGTGGCAACACTGCCTGGAAATACAAAAAATGTAAAGTACCACTACATTTACCCACCTGTTTCCAAGAATATCATGCTCTTCAAATTTATTAATAATTTGCTTTTTTTTTTTAAATTATAAATTAGACTTATTTGTTTTGATTATTATTATTATTTTTAGAACTAATTCATAGCTCCCAACATTTTAATTTATTCCGGAGTATTTCTAGCCCCGGCTTTATTTCGCACCACTTAATTTATAGAATAATTCTGTCCAATATATAACTACGATAAAATAAGAAAAAAAAAAAAAAACTCTTTAAAGTAGTGGTACGAAATAAAGGGGTGGCTAAAAATATTCTGGAATAAATTAAAATTCTGGCAACTGTACTAATTGCTTGCAGTTATCTCAATAACTTACATATATCATTAACCCTTTAACTACGGGTAAAACTATGCAGAACTAGAACGCCAAACATAAAAAAGTCGACCTTTATGAATTATTGAATTTGAAAGGCGTGGTAAGATAATTTACCACACTTACAGTTTTTAATGCATGTACGTCAAAACGGTCGAGGGGTTAAGAAAATTAGCAACTCTGGCATACACACACACACACACACACATATATACAGATAGGAAAATCCTTTTAACCTGAAAATACTTGCGAACGGAGAGTGCTACAGCCACGCAAGTGAGGTAACGGTATAGTAAAGTGACTATGCCCGACCCATGGATACTCGTGGACCGACCTAATGCAAACGACAGCAGTGCCCCTAGTGGCGAAATTTGGAAGTTAGCAATTGCAAAGCGAAAACGAAAAGAGATTGAGCAAAATTTCCAATTAGAAAGTTTTAGAGCATCAATTAATTAGTACGAAACGATATTTGGTTTACACGGATAAGATAAATTGGCGCCTGTATACCCAAAAAATATCCAAAATCGATGCACTTCATTTTGTGTAAATATTTGAAAGGAATAGCCAGAGGAAAGAAGAAATATGCACAATTTAATGAATAAATACTATGTACTTACATCAATACATTTTGATAACATCCCACACAAAAACAAAATAGGTAAACTAAACTCTAAGTCTCATAGTGATAAAAAGTTAATGTTGAGAATGTTCGAAAAGTTCGCCATTGCTCACAATAGACGTTTGTATTCGTGTGAGTAATTCTGCATGCACATTTCTCAGCATGGAAGGTGCTACACTATTGAAAGCATCTGTAATACGATGACGTAGATCCAGCAGACTTGTATGTGGAGTTGCATAAACCTGATCTTTTATGTAACCCCACTGGAAGAAATCCATCGGAGTCAAGTCCGGCGATCGTGGAGGCCATTCAATACTACTACCATACCCAATAATTTGTTGTCCAAAGCAATCTTTTAGATAGCTTCGCACTCCAGCTGGCTGTTGTGGAGGAGCACCGTCATGTTGTAACCACGTGTCCTGTAATGCGGACAGGGGAATATCATCCAAAAAGTCGGGTATGATATCCTGTAATAGTTGGAGATACCTCTGTCCGTTTAATGTGCCTTCGTAGAACACAGGTCCCAGTAAGCGATCCTTCCAGATACCGCCCCACACATTAATGGACCAGCGCACTTGGTGTTTTGTGGATAGTCCCCACGAGGGATTTTCCAGCACCCAGTAGTGGGCATTATGTCGGTTTAGTATTCCGGTACGCTGAAACAGTGCCTCGTCCGACCAAACAATGTTGGACAAAAAATCTGATTTATCTTCAACATCATTTAATGCCCAGTTGCACCAATCAAATCGACGCTCATTATCCCGTGGCAACATTTCTTGCTGCAGAGTGACATGATAGGGATGTTCATGTTGACTATACAGTATTTGCCATACTCGGGCCCGTGTTAAGCCACAAGCCATGCTGATTTCTCTTGTACTGCTGTGTGGATGGGCTAGTGCATATGCCAAAATACTCTCTGGCGGTATACGCATACCTGCACTCACTGGTCTGCCAGAACGCGGACGACTTTTAGTGCTTCCTGTCTCTATGAGCCGTCGCACTACATTTGCGATGGTAACTGCACTTGGATGTGGCCCACCTGGAAAACGAACGGCATACTCCCTGCAGCATGCGTTGCGTTTCGTTGACATTCGCCATAAATAAGCACCATCTCGCAATATTGAAAGTTAGTGAAGCTTGACATTCTCACACAGCTCCAAAATTCTAAATCCAAACGTTTATTTTTAAGAAATATATCTTTTGTAGGATCTCATTCATTTAGGATCATTCAAAATTCCATTTGTTTTGTCACTTTAAAAAAAGAACACATACTTTCTACCCGTCGCTAGGCAACGATTGAAATTGCCACAACACAGAAAATAAAATTTTTAAAATGAAAGCGCTCGCACATTAGGAATAAAATTATCGTCTGCCGTCAATAATTTTATGCTATGAGATTATGTTGTTTGTATCAAGCGAGCGCCAACACCTTTTAAACTAAAATTTTAAATGTATTGGAAATTAAAGTTTTCAGACATTACAGTACAGTACAAAGTCACAAACTGCATTTTCACTCTGCTACATTTCCGAAATGTGAATATGTAGAGTAGAACAGTCGCGCATAGATTACGGACATTTTTGGGTATACAGGCGTCAATTTATCTTATCCGTGTAAACCAAATATCGTTTCGTACTAATTAATTGATGCTCTAAAACTTTTTAATTGGAAATTTTGCTCTATCTCTTTTCGTTTTCGATTTGCAATGGCTAACTTCCAAATTTTGCCACTAGGGGCGCTGCTGTCGTTTGCATTAGGTCGGGCATAGTCACTTTACTATACCGTTACCTCACTTGCGTGGCTGTAGCACTCTCCGTTTGCAAGTATTTTCAGGTTAAAGGGACTTTCCTATGCACCCTGTATATATTATATATATATATATAGAGAGAGAGAGAGAGAGAGATAATGAAAGCATATTTGCACATATTGAGAATTATCAGTTAAATCGTCAAATATGGAGTGTTAGCATGAAGTTAATTCATAATTAAATTAGAACTCTTAACCTCTAAATCACTGTAGAGCATCAATGAAATCTATCAATAAAGCGATAGCCCTGCTTTTTGCAAAAGATTATTTCTTTTGAATAATTGATAATTAATAATTTAGAATTGTACTTTAATTATTATTATTGTTATTGTTATTATTATTACTGTGATTGTTATTATTATTTTAGGATTAAAAAAAATCAGTATTATGTGCTAATTATTCATACAATTAAAACAGGAAATATCGTAACTAAAGATTTTTGAATTATTGAAACAATGCGAAAACTAGTTAGCATAGGTGAACTCTGCTCAATTTCCTACTATGATATATTTGTTGTTTAAAATCTCTACTTCAGGTGGTACTCAGTATTGCCAGATCTGGCGGATTTTTTATTCAAAAATCACCAATAATTTTCATAAGTGATATTTGATATGCATAATAGACTATCAGTCTTCGAAGTGAGTTCCGTTCCGTCCCTGCTACGGTGGAGATAAGACGTCTGTTTGAGTAGCTCCGAAGGCCGTCATCTGGCAACAGCAAGTTACAAAGCTATCAGTGATCCACTGGTTCCTATAGAGGCCCTTTTCAGGGCCAATTTTCGAAGGCTAACGAGGATCAGCAGATAGTTAATTGCACTATGGAATCCATCGATAATAACTGTAGAATTCCATACGGAACTTCCACCGTGGTCAAGGGGAAAATTATTCGTAATACTGAATTGCTGATTACAGCTATCAAAAACAACGAGGCTCCCTTCATCCAATATGAAATGATCGATGATCTCTCTGACAACGACTACGAGATCCTCCTTAATGCTGAAATAACCATCAAAGATCCCATCACTCATCCATCCAAATATGGTAAAATCAAAGATTTCACAGCTACGGTAATTCGTACAGTTATCCCAGATTTCCGTGACTTCCGAATAGGATTCGGAAAGATCGAAACTTCTGATTGGACGAGAAATGATGACGTCACCGAGTTGATGGAATCTTCTACTCAGGTATCAGATGTACCTAAATATTATACTAACAATTATATTCCTACGACTAATAATACTAAAGCTATTGAACGTAAATTAGATAGCCCAAAAACTAAAAATAGTAAACTTGAAACGCTATTTAACGTACCTATCCAAAATAAATTCAATGGTCTTGAAGAAAATTTACCATCAGACCAATCGGTGCCACTAGATGGCGCCACAAAAAATGCTGGAAAAAACTCAATCTATCAGGAAAAATACTAAAATATCTTTGCCGAAAGGCAACTATATCACCGTAAAATGCAGTAATAAAAATCAACTCCTCAGAAATCGTGAGAAAGGAATTGGTCATTGCAATTGTATTGACGCACCAGCTGGAAATTTCTTAAAAATCTATCCTGAAACTTATGCTCACGATATCGTCACCTCGAAACTGGACGAACTGGAACTGGAACTGGATTTGTCATTGATGGCCTGCCTAGTAAAGAGTTACTTTACTGCCAGAATATGCATAATTGTTGTGCTATTTATATTGAGTCCAGTTAATAAAGTGTAACTGCAGAAAGTAAAAAATACTGCTTGAGCAGTTTAACTGCAAAGATAAAAAGCTAACAAAAAGTTTAAAATAGTTAAAATTTAAATTTAATTGAACTGGACAAAATGAGTGTCCAGTACTATTTGGAGAATGATAGGGCTTCCGCGCCCCTCAAGGCTGTTATCCGGGGACTCCCCATTGAAACCACCGAGTTAGATATCGAGAATGATTTCCGATATTCCGAGGATGATCCGATTTCCGATGGACCGAGCTTAATTTTGAAATTTTGAAATTGAATCGTCTTGTAAGCTTCAAAACCAAACAGCCCCTGCCACTTGTTCAAATCCAGCTCACTAATACCGAATTTAATAGATCCGTATTTCAAATTCAAAAACTTCTTTACTACAGAACAATTGTCGAAAATTATCGCAATCCTTCTAGAATCCTCCAATGCTATAAATGTCAATTTTATTTTCATTCTACCAAAAGCTGCCATATAAAGGTTAGATGCGTAAGATGCTCAGGTGAACATCTTACCAAAGGTTGTAACTTAAGTCCGGAAAAACTTAAAAAACCGAAATGTTGTAATTACGGAAGGATTCATCTTGCAAATTTTCGAGGATGCCCAAAATTTCTGGAAAATAAAAATCGCATGAAAATTATTAAGTCCAATTTTGTGAGCTCCCTTCTAAGACTCCGCCTTCTGACCAATTCGAAATTTCCTTTGCCAGGATTGTACTCCCTCCTCATTGAGACATCAGCAAAATAGCACTAGCCAGTTATTCGAGTTCAGTAACGTCTTAAATAGTATTGCCAATGAACTGAACGCCCAAAACTTTTCTGAATTTATCATTAAACTTAAATCTGTACTTAATAAATCTGTACTTAATAACCTCATGACCAAAATTGAAATCCTATGGGAAGTTTTCGGAAAACAGGCCTTTCCTTAAGTGGAAGTCCGTTTTCTACCCCTAATAAAATTGCAATGACTTTTTAACCTCTTTTAACATCTGGGGTAGCCTTTCCTAGCCCTTGCTCCTTTTTTACAGCATCTGGTACTTGAATCCTGCCTGCTGTTTATGTCTGTTTTCCGAAGGTGCGGGACATCTGGTCCCAGGTACTTCGGATGTATTCTCCTCGAACTCCCTCTTCGAAGTGATTAGGCAAACGTTACGATTAAAAATTATTGGTGATTATTGAATAGAAAATCCGCTAAATCTGGCAACACTGGTCGTACAATATTCATAATTAGAGCAATGAATTCGGCTGATGGCCAAGCCAAGTGGGAAACTGAAATACTCTGTCCTGATCCTCTCTGACACCCTAACTCATCACATTTACTTTAATTTGCTACGTAATTTTATTTATGTCATTTCAGCAAAATATTAGGCTAATCTGGTGTGGAGCTGTTTAAAGTGCTCAAAGTTTTGTAAAACACTAAATGAAAAAAAAAAAAAAAAAAATCTACAATAAGGATAATACAAAACTATATATGGTTTTGAAATGGTAATTAAAAACAATGGCAAAATGAAATATATCTTAGTCAGAGCGGAACTGACCGTACCGTTATTTGGAGAAAAAGGAAATAAATTTTAGGATTTAAGTAGTTCAAATCTTTGTCTTTTTAGAATAATACAAATCGAATTTTCATGGAAAGAGGGAGGAGGGGAGATAAACCCTTTGCAGATGGAACTGCCCCTCCGTAAAGATATCATCATCATTATCATGGAGACTTTTGAAGTAATTTTTAAAAGCTATATAATACTTACAGGTAGGACTCGACTAACAAATTGCTGTGCCCAGGACATTTTAAATTTTTTATACCTCCTTAGAATGAATGAAACTTTCAAAATTACCAGACAGGGACATAGTGAACAAGGTGGCAGACGGCTCTCACCCAGCCAAAATTGAAGAAAAATATTTTATTTGAGTAACGAGCAATAATAATAATAATTTGTTTTAGCCTGCTTCTATGCTAACGCAATTTTCGATAGACAAACAGGCTGACTAAAAAAGCATTTGGCCGAAAGATGAATCTCTTTATTCGTTTGGCCCCCCAAAGATAAATAAAATTACTCCAGTCAGCCTAAGCACAGACTTGTTTTTAAATATTATTCATGTAATTCAAACTTGGCTGAGTTAGGGGAGGAAATAAAATTAACCAGATATTTTTAACTATTAGTTAAATTTTGTGCCCCCTTAAAATTTCGTGCCTAGAGCATGGACCCCCCCCCCCCCCCCAAAGCACATATGATACTCTGGCCCTGCTTACAGGCCTACCAAAATACTTTCTCTCTCTCTCTCTTTCTCAGAATATAAATCAGTTTATATATATATATATATATATATAACTTTTATGTACTGTTTTGCACAAACGGTACTCTAAATTAGGAATGAGATGCCTGAAAGAAACACGCTCTGCAATCGACTGGACTGTATCGGTACCGCTTTTCGAGAATTAACTACTTAAATCTTCAGGCAAATGTACTGTACTTATGTATTGATTCTTCGTACTTTAACTTTTAGTTTCGCCGATCAATATGTCGCTTACCTTGTCTAACCTAAACTAAAATCCTTTACAAAAGAAGCAAAGAAAAAAAAAAGTATCCTTGTTTTGACGGTGGTTAACGGAACCACGCCCGCGGCCTTGTTTTACTCCAATAGATAATGACTAGTTTTTTAAGACAAATACGCAACGCATGCGCCCCACGCGAAATTGCATGAATGACCAATTCTGTTAGATTAGCTTTTGGGGTTATTTATAAAAATGTTGTGGGCATTAGAAATAGGCAAAAACTAAAACGTTTTTGCGCTAAAAATAATAATAATAATAATAATAATACAAATTAATTAATTGATGCAAATTTATTAATGCAGTGTGTAAAACTAGCAAAAACTAGTACAGTAAAGCACCGTTTATACGTCCTTCAAGGGACTGACGTAAAAGGACGTATAAACGAAAGAACGTATAACCGAAATTTAAAAAATAAAGGTTTGATTAATACAAATTTTATGACACTGAAGCAAAATTTATGTGAAAACACTAATTAATAAAGTTGTGCGAAAAATCAAGCATGCATGACTTCAGTATTAATTATATCTCTCATACCTTGATTGAGTATTGTATTACATATCTTGAATACTCCATGTACAAATCTTAAGTATTAATTATATATATTGGGTGCCTTTTTTTTTTTTTTTGTTAAACACACAGACTTGTCAATCTTTTAAAATTTCAATTTTATTTTTCAATAAAAGTCCTTCGAGCTTTCGAGACATTTTAAAATTTTAAATAACAAACGAAACAGAACAACAGTTCAGAAAAACATTGTTTACCCCAAGACTAAAAATTCAAGAATGTCCTACTTATCAATCTGGTTAACTGCCTGAACTGACCTTTCCCTTACCATTCCCTCTAGTTGTGATTATAATCATCGATTTCGATACTCTCTAAGAACAGCCCCGCTTACGTAGAACGAAAAATGACCGGTAAAGAAATTTTACGAATTTTAAAAAAGAGGAACAGACGTATAACCGATATTGACGGCGTATAAACGAAATATTTTTGCATTAAAATGAATAGGAATTAATCGGAACTTCAGTAAAAGGATGTATAATTGTAAAAGACGTATAAACGAGAGACGTATAAAAGGTGCCTTACTGTTTGTTGTGGCTGCCACAAAACATCTGTGTTTTCCTATACAAATTCACACAGAACAAATTATTTATTGAAATTACTTTCCATGATAAATGTAGATTATTTTCATCACAAAGAAGTAAATGTCCAAAGGAAATCTATTTTATGTAAATCAAAAAATATCTCAAGGTTTTTTTTTTTTTTTTTTCCCATTAAAAATGAAAAAAAAAAACCAATAACTTTGTTTAAATTATCACATATGTATGGTTCAACCATTTATTTTAAAGGTATTGACGAATTCTGTCGATAGGTACCCTTACTGAAAATTTACACTCGCGGGGAGAGGTGGTGGGGGGGGGGGGATGTGCTCCTACGTGCACACATTTTTTTTTTTCTAGTTTATTATATTATCAAAAATTCATATTAATTCAACAATCATTTATTAAAAATAACTCTCATTATGTACATGTATACGAAATTTTGTCCTATACTACCACGTTAAAAAAAAAAAAAAGAAAAAAAAAATGGATGACAGCGCCACCTGTTGAGCGGTTGATCTCAAAATGTAATCCCCACCAGTTTAGGCCAAGGTTTAACTAAATACCAAGTTTGGTTAAATTTCGTTCATTGGTTCGTGAGATACACAGCGTCTTTAAAAATTATGATAAACACACACTATAAAACACATAGACAGACTGATAGATTTTTTTAAAATGGTCAAATTGTACTCAGAATGGCATTCAGAACATTTCAAAATGCGTAAAATCATCGAAAATCAGATGCCAAAAATTTTCATGAATCCAATATTTTCTTTTTATACATATAGAAGAAAGTAAAATACTAGTATATTGTGGCTACCATAAGACTTTTTACTATACTTTCCTATATAAAATCACACGGTACAAGTTAGTTATTAAAATTTTTATTTATTAAAATTACTTTTCATGATTAACGCAGACGATCTTCATTTCAAATAAACATAACACTAAATGTATAAAAGAAGTCAATTTTGTACCGTCCTCTGAAGAAATGCATTTTTTGTCCACCAGGAAAGTTTGCATGAAGGACCCAACAGAAAAGTTTTTTTGTTTCGTTAAAAAAAAAAGGGGGGGGGGAGAAAACTTTGTTTTAAATTGTTATAAATTTATAGTTCAACCATTCGTTTTAAAAGTATTGGCGAGTTCTTTTGAAAGATACCAATATTGAAAATTTACACATTCGAGAAGGGTCCACCAGGGAAGGGGGAGAACGATATTCCTACATCCACACAATTTTTTTCCTAGTTTATTAATACTATTAGAAATTATTTCTAATAATTAAACATTGATTCGTTAAAAATAACTCTCATTACGTACATTTATAAGAAATTTTGTCCTGTACTGCCATATTAAAAATTATGGGGGGGGGGGGATGGTATGGCATTTCCACCTGTCGAACTATTGACCCCAAAATGTAATCAACACCAGTTTAGGTCAAGGTGCAACTAAACACCAAGTTTAGTCATATTTCGTTCATTGGTTCGTGAGATACAGTGCCCACAAAATTTATGATATACACACACAGGTAGACTAAAAAGGCTCAAATCGTGTTCGGGATTTCTCAAAACGTGTAAATGCATCAAAAACTGGAGGTCGAAAATTTTCATGAATCCAGTACTTTCTTCTTATACATGTGGAAGAAAGTAAAAACAGGAATAAGTGGAGAATAAGAGAAAAATTGATAATAGAGAAAAGTAATAATAATATTTTCGTATTTTAAATGTAGTGGTGTGGGCGATAAGGCCACTCCACTAAGCGAGGGTCCTAAACTTGGATGGGTAGCCCTCCGTCGGGGATTTTTCTGAAGGACACTAACCCGAGTCCATATTCATGCGTGTTTCGGATAAAAGAACGGAAAACTCTGAATGACTAGACCAACGAAGGTAACCTACCTGAGTTCGAATCCGACACCTCCCGTCTACCAGCTTTGATAAACAGAACCTCTCGCACTCACTTGTAGGGTCATATTTTTAATATAAAATGCTACTTACTATGAAGGTCATGATTTGACTAATTTTAGAAAGTATCTTTCTGTGTGTATCAAGAATTTTTCGGACGTTGCATCTCACGAACCAATGAATGAAATATAATAACCAACCCAAGCTCGGTATTTAGTTGGACTTTGACCTAAACTGGTGCTGATTACATTTGAGAATCAATAGCTTAACATGTGGTGCTGTAAAAATTGACTTTTTTAATTTTTAATATTTCATTTTAAATTTATAAAATGGGAAAAATACAATTAGTTCAGATTTAGTTTTTAAAACTTCAAAGAAATATTTAAAAAAAAAAAAAATTAAAGTTAGTTTTTGGAAAATAAAAGCAAATTTAACGGTTGCGAGTTTTTTAACTGAAGAAACGGAGTTAAATATATATAGAGAGAGAGTGGTTAATTTTAGTACAAAATTTCTCTGTCGAATTAATTACATGAAGTTAAGCTGACAGCGACGCGACGACTGGTGAAAATAAAACTTTCCTCATTTTCTCCAGAGATGGCGCTAATGCTAACTTTGTAAAATGTTTGATAATAAATAGGTCTGTTCTGTTGTCTGTTTTTGTGCATTTACGCTGCTTTTAGAAAATAATTATATATCCCTTTAATAAAATTTTTATTTTTGTAATGTTCAAATTTTTTAAAGCAGATTTTTTTTTTTTTTTTTTAAGGTAACTTCCGCAAATAAACACGAAAATATATTTTTGGTTTTAATTGAAAAGAGAAAACAAACAAATATAATTTGCGAAGTGCAAAATATATAGCAATATATGTGGATAGACATTTACAGATTAGAGTATTTATTTCTTAAATCTTATCGAGTCTTAATTTATGTTTAGTACAAAAATTATGAAGCAATTAAAAAGGGAGGGAATTTTAATTAAATAGGAATCAATAACTGTTGACATCTTGCAAATTTATACAGCAGAATAAATTAATTTTAACGAATAAAGGGTTTTTATGCAAGCAAATTGAAAGAATTATAATTTACGAAAATAATAATAATTTAATTCTAATAATTTAACTTAACTACTAATAATTTATTTTAAAGTACATAATAATATTAATGTTTTTTTTTTTTTTTTTAAATACAAGCATGAATATTGTTTGATTTAAAAATTGTGGGCATATGATATGCAGACATGTCAACATTTTAATTTATTCCGGAGCTTTGTTAGTACCCGCCTCTTTTTCACACAACTAATCTTGGAGGGTATTTTCTTCTTATTTAATTGTAATATTTTACTACAAATAAAGTGGTAAGAGAAAAGGGCGGGTATTAACAGTGCTCCGAAAAAAAAAAAAAAAAATTAAAATTTTAGTATGTCTATTTATTGAATTGGTCTGCTATGTGCATCTCGGATTTTTTTTTAAACCGATATATAAAAATTATTATATTATTTTATGAGGAGATTTTTATTATTTTTTATATATATTTACTTATTTTGACTGTCGTTTAGAATGTAAGAATAATGGTACAGTTTTGCAGGGTTATCATTATATAATTAATATAGATTAAATAGTAAACATTATCGGCTTTGTTTCGCTTATGTAATACAATGTCATATAGCGCCATCTGTTGTGAAGTAATACATTTAAAAAGTAATTTTAAACACAGACTAAAGAATCATTTCCTTAGTCTATCCTTAGTCATAGAATCTTTCCTTATTCTGATTCCTGATTCCTTAGTCTGTGTTTTTAAACTACCATAGAATAGATAGTTGTCAACAGTGTTGCCAGATCTGGCTCATGTTTTATTCAATAACCACCACCAATAATTTTTAATCGTAACGTTTGCCTAATCACTTGGAAGATTAATCGCCTCAAAATTATTGGTGATTATTGAATAAAAAATCCTCCGGATCATGGAAACACTGGTTGTCAATTACATTGAAAAAAAAAAAAAAAGGTGCATAAGAATTTATTATTTTATTTATTTATTTATTTGTTTTTAACGAATGAATGAATCATTTTGCTACATTGCCACCACTATTTTAAGAGAACACTTATTAACTTAATGTTTTAACATTAAAACCTTCAAGAAAAAAAGTTTTTAATGATAGTGGTGTCAGTATAATAAAACACGAGTAAAATTTTAGGAATGCTGCGAGGCTTGATGAATGATAAATAACCGTTCATAAATATAACCATAAATAATATAACCGTTTTGCAATAGGCTAGATACCTTTATTTCTTTAGTGCGGTATTTTATATTTTTACATGTGCATGCCTACCTGCCTTGATATTCCGTAAAACAGTTAATTACCCGCCCCTATTCCACACCACTTTTTTTGCATTTTTTATTTTGTTTTGAATGATTTTCTCCAAAGGTAATTACAATTAAACAAAGGGGGGGGGGGGAATATATATACTCTATAAAAAGACTGGTGTGAAGAAAAAAAAGAAAAAAAAAGGCGGATCTAACAATTTTACGGAATATCGACACTTTCGCATCCGCAGTGCCCGCAGCAGCAGTATATTTTTACGTGCATTTTATTATTTTCCCACCACTTTAATCAATCAGTATACTTTTACCTATAGCTTTAGCTTTAAAATCTTGACAGAAAATGTGTAAAAAAATAGTGGTATTAAAATAATAAAACAGATGTGAAAATATAGGACCGCTGCGGGCACTGCGTCCGCGGGTCCGCATGCTTTTGTCTCTTTGACAGTAAGACCCGCCTATGGGCGTTGTTCTCCAAAGTTACAACATTTCAGGACAAAATTTTCTGTATTCACATTTATATTACAAATGGATGTACCATATACATAATAATTATACTCTTTCTAATCAAAGTATTTGTATCCATAGTATGTTGATTGTACAAATATGAATATTGGGTATATTCTTAAGAAATAAATAACATACAAATCTCGAAAGAAACGCCCACTGGTGGAGTTATACGTTTTCAAATGACGTGAATTTACGTCAGCGCTCGCGAAAGTGTTAATTAGAATTCGGCAGGCATGCATGTGCAAAGAAATATTTGAGAAAAAAACAGCAATATCATTTTTTTTTTTATTCAACTCTTTTCGCTAAAATTCATAGCTCTTTTAGACCATTACTTTAATAAATTTAATGTCAAGAAGTTCAGCATTTTTATTTTATTTTATTTTTATTTTATTATTTTTATTTATTTTATTTTATATGTATTTATTTATTAGCAAAATGCCTGTTGGAGGAGCCTTATGGGAACTCTACTCTCTTCCTATTGTCGCCAGAAATCAAAGCCTGTGTTATTTATTCGGTGACCTATGTAACATACATACCAATTTTCAGTTTATTTGAACAAAGCGTTTAGACGCTATCGTGTACACTCACACACATACACACATCACCGTAAAAATAGCGAAAATGAAGGCAGTGTTGAAACACATATAGAGCATAATTTATGTGTAATTCAGAACGACAAAAAAGTAAAAAAAAAAAAAAAAACGAAAAAAGGCAAAACGCATACTCTCACGTAGACCTACGCATGCGCGAAGAAATGCACTTGCACACAATAAAATCATGCATCTCATATAAATTATTGGAAACTTTTCAATATTTTTAGGGAAAGAAAAAAACCTTTGTTATAGGCGAAATTTCTGTTTTTATTTAATTTTTCTTTTCCTTTCCTTTCCTTTTCCTTTTCTTTTTCGCATTTACTTTGCTATTTTACTTTAACGTTAAAAAACAAAATTCGACTTATAACGTAAAGAACTTACAATAAATAAATAAAAAAAAAACGACACACATTCTGCTGTCAACCTATTGTCGTATTTCTATTCAATATATTTTTCCCTTTTAACGTTTATTTATTAGCAAGGTTGCTTTATATAATTTCCTTGACCACACCTTTATCTAACCGATCGTTTTTTCTCTCTTCACATTAAAACACAATCCTTATAAAGAATAAACAAAAAGCCCTTTCGCAAACTTTATGATACGATCTAAAAGCCAAGATACAATACAATCGCCTTTTTAGAGAAAGCCTGTAATTAGCCGTAAAAGGTAATTCTTTTGAAAGAAAAATTCAACATTGATGAATTGCTGTGGGATCCCATATATCTGATTGCTTGTTGTGAGTCAAGTGATCTTACAGAATATCTGATTAGTAAAAAAAGTAAGTAAAAAACTACAAATGAAAAAAAAAAAAAAAAACAGAAGAAAGCATACTTTGATAAATAGATACAATATTTCAATTGAACTGTTTAGAATTTAATCAGTTTGCAGTTTTTATCTTTTATCACGTTTTAGTGAACTTGTAATTAGTGTAAAGTTTTGTTTTTATTTTAATCTTTGTAAAGGGGGGGGGGGGAAACTCACATGCTATGGCCACCTAAAACAACGTGTATCTATATCATTCTGTATAGCAGCGGCGCCTACTACCTCACTCACGCAAAAATTTAATCATAATTCCTCACAATTAAGAATTTACATATTCAATTTGGTGTGATTTTAACTAATAAGTACTAAGATGCAGCCATATGTAAAATCACAGGGCCATCTGCCAGCTGATATACACCCAAATTAAGTCAACATTTGTTGTTATAATAACCATCTTACATATCGAGTTTAGGGCATATATACGCTATATTAGCTGAGATATAATCTTCCCGTACACAAGGAAAATTGCAGCATAGTAATTATATACAGGGAAAAATGCAAATAGTACACGTGAAAAATTGCAGCATCAACCTGCCGTCCGATATGCACACAAGTTAAACAAGTGCTGTTTTTGATAATGATCCATCATGTCTTGTGTAATTCTACACAATTGGGAAATCACATCATAGCAGCGCTGCCTGTGGAGCGATATGCACCAAAAATTGATGTACTCGAATTTATACCAAGACCCAACAAAATATAAATTTTGACGAAATTCTGTTCATTGATTCTTATTCTGAAACTTTCACAAAATTTAGGTTGCACATACACACAGACAGGTGGACATTTTCAAAAAATGATGAAATCCTATTCAAGACATCTCAAAACGTGTAAACTCATCGAAACCGGAAAAATTCAAAACGTCAAAAATGTTTACGAATCTAATACTTCAATAAATCAATATCCAATAGTTCAATAAATTATAATTAATATGAAAACACTTGGTATTGTGTAATGCCGTAATAATGTGTAACAAAAATAAACAATGTAAAACTTGAAAGGATTACGAGATTGAACAAAAGATGTTTAATGTCTTTATGAAAGCTTTTTGATTTTATGTAATGCATTTATCTGTTTTTAATTATTGGGTAAATTGAGAGCTTATATAACTTTAAAAATGTATAAAAGCTGCTGAAATAAAAAAAGATCGCTGATAGATACAAATGTCTTTTTTGAAATAAAAATTGATGCACAATGGTAAATATTTTTCGCAGAACCCCTGAATATTGACAGAATTCGCATTTGAGTACTTACAGAAGATTTATTAGTAATAGCGTCATCTATGGGTGATTTTTTTCAACCTTTCTTTTTGTTTTTTCTAATAAAATTCCCATTCTGTTTGCAAGTCTCATTCTGTCTGTCAAGATTCTGTGAATTTTCATAGTTCATACAGATATTATGTCAGTTGTTGAAAGATGATGATTTAACCACCAGATATATGTTGTTATGTAAAAATTTAAATTGCATTGACATTGCTGAGTTAGCGGGGGGGGGGGGAATTCTGTACGCTCATGTACAATTAACCAGACCCAGACAAATCACCCGGTTATACCACCAATGGTTCAGCCAACAAAGGGAGGATTCTTTTACAGACGCCTGTTTTAATGAAACCAACTTGGAATAGTTGTACGCAATGCATTCTCGTACCACATTAGCATAATACCGGGATGTTACAAAATATTTACATAAAAAGCGGTTATAATTTTTCCTTTTCTTGTCTTCCATGATATGAGTAGCCAGTATGACATTCGTCTTTTGCAGCTGTTCGTCTGCTTGTTCTTACTGTAACAAGTTACTTAATTCACAGTCCGTGGTTTTTTAACCCATAAGTGTTCTCTCTCTTCTATCGAGTTTACACAATCGAGTTTCTTTCTTTCTTTCTTTTTTTTTTTTTTTTTTTTTGCGTAAACAGACAGGCGACTCCTTTGTTCGTGCTCCTCAGTAAATGAGGTGTTTGATTAAAGGCGCGTGTTGACCTGGACAGTGCGTCCTTGAAAGTTCATTATCATCCGAGTATTTACTCTGCTACAATACAGCACGAACAACTCATGTGTATTGTACACATAATGTGAATTAAGCATTTGAGGGGGAAGGTAATTTTGCTCCTTTAAAATAAAAAGTCACCAAAATTTACGAACAATGTTAGAAGAGAAGAAATAAATGAAGCTTTTCATCTAACAAGGAGAAGTCAGGACATGGAAAATTCAGATCGAGACGAAATTGCGCAAAATTGTAGTATACTATGAAGGGAACAACGTATTAATGCAGTAGCGAGCGCGCTCTAACCACACAATCTCGAGAAAAAAGCATTTAAATTTTCAGTAATTCTTAAGTACAAGTTAACGCTCCAGTGGCATGATCGGTGGAGTAAGCAGTTGCAAACACGGCCGGCCCGGGGTCGATAGGTCTCTCTCTCACTTTTTTTTTTTTTTTTAATTATTCATTTATCTAAATATTTTGTTTTATTTTTACTTTCTTTTATAATTAAATTCAAAATTTGAATATTTGAATAAATGATAATACTTATTTAATTTTTGTGAATAGAAAAAAAGAAAAAAAAAAAATTAAGTTTTATATTTTTTTATTTGTAATATTTATAATTTTCAATAACAATACAGTTTAATTTTGTTTTATCCATAAAATAAAGTGAAAATAAAGATTTATTATTATTATTATTATTATTACTTATTTATTTAAGCATTTTATTTTACTTTTAATTGATTTTAGATACATTTAAAATAATGCTAAACTTTGTTCCTAAAATTATAGAATGCAAAAATATTACACATAAATAAGGATATTAATTGTACATATAATTCCTATCCAAACAAATTAAATAATTACTTTTCTCATCGATACAGCTTCTTGAGAAATTGTAGTACGGGATTCCGATGCTATTAAATTATTACAAGCAAGCAAATGTTCGAAATATACGTCTTTAAATCTAGATTTCAAATATTAATCAACTAACATTTTTTTTTTCTACAATTACTTGTTTTTTATTTTTCTGTGCACGAAATAAAAATTCAGGTGTTCTCTAATATTAACAAGCTAAAATCCGTTCCGTAAAACATACATAGTAAACTGTAACAGGGGGTTCAAACCAATATTTTACGCTTCGGTCTATTTTTTAATTATTTTATTTATTTATTTATTTATTTATTTTTATTTTATTTTTTATTTATTTATTTATTTTTTTGTCTGTTTTTTCTTTATTTCTATATTTGTTATTCAGGGTTTTATTTATTTATTCATTTTATTTATTTTTATTTGATTATTTGATTTATTTATTTATTTACTCGTTTTGCCGTTAAAGCTGCGGTTGAACGATTGTAAAGATGGAAGTTTGTAAAATTTAATCTTTTAAATAATTAAAATCAAAATTTGATAATTTAATAAACAATAATTATTGAATTTTTGTGAATTAAAAACAGGTGTATAGTTTATATAGTTATATTTTTCTGTTTGTAATATTTATAATTTTCTAGAACTTAAAAAATAAATTTTAGCTTTGTTTTAATTATAAAATAAAGTAAAAATAAAATATTTATATAAATAAATGATTTAAAAAAAGGTTTCTTTTATTTTTACTTTATTTTATTACTAGCAGGCAACGCCCGCTTCGCTGGTCACTATATTTAAATGAATTTTCGAAAGAATTGAATTAATATTTATTTTTCTACACCACATTATAGAAAAAAACTTAAAAAAAAATATTGTAATTAAAAAAGAAAGAAAGAAACTGAAACTGCTCCAAACCTCGCTTCGGGTACCCGCTGTCTACGGCAGCTCTTTTCCCGCCCGCACTGCATCAGGTCTAGGTTTCCCATGCCTGCAGAAAGATATTTTCCGGGCACTTCAATCTGGATATTTATCGACGACAGGGGGTGTCGAGAATTTCTGAATCTAATTAATTCTCAAAATTTTCATATTACTTTTAAGGCTCTCTTTATCTATATTTTTAATTCAATTCAATCAAAACCTTTTATTGTTAAGGAATATGTGTAAAGAGGCCTACCTGGGTTCTTCATCTGGGACGGATGAGCTTCGATGTTCGACTTCTCTTTCTATTATATCCTATGTCTGATCTGCAGTGAAAATGGAGGGACACTACACATAGAAATAATTCTTAACCATGGGATGTCTTTTCTAATTTTAATTAAAAACTTAAATCACAATTCAAAATTATATTTCGGAGCGGACGCTATAACAGCCGTCCACACCGTCTCAAATCAAGTTTCGTTCTCACAGTACTTAGCAACAGAAGTATCTACAAAAAAATAAAAAGAAAGTTATTAGTCATCTAAAAAGCAAAAGTTCACACAAGTCTCTATGAATCAGATGTCTGGTTTATATCAGAGAGGAGCATCTGTTCACGACACTCCCACCTTGAGTTCAGAGGGAACCAGAACTCAACTCAAGGCACTACACCACCCCGAGTCGGTCTGGCTGTTTGACGATTCTTCCTCGTCTGGTGGTGACAGCGTCACGTAAAATGTCAGATTCCTCGCACCAATAAAATTAGTTCCTTGATCACAATACACTACTGAGGGACGACCTCTTCTCGATACGAATCGTGTAAAACCGAGTATAAAATTGTCCGTTGAAGGAGAAGTTAGTAATTCAAGGTGTACAGCTCTAAAAACTGCACAAGTAACAATTAGGATTCATGTTTTCGTTTCATTTTTAAGATAGAGAGGGCCGGCTAGATCTAAGCCGACGATCTCAAAAATCGACGCATCTCTTACCCTATCAACAGGTAATACACTTTCCGCAACTTCTGGCGGTTTTGAAGTAAATTTTCTGCATACTACACATTTGTTTATGACCCTTTTTACAGTTTTCCGACATTTCAAAATCCAGTAGTTCTCTCGGAGTTCTGACATTAAAAGTTGTACACCACAATGACCCAATTCACGATGTTTCGAAATTATCAGTTGTTCTACTACATGATGGTTTGACGGTAAGACCACTGGTAAGCGAAAATTATGAGTGTCGTCTCTCATAAAGATCTTAGTTTTTATCCGTAGTAGACCGTTCGAGTCTGTGATAGTGCGTAGATGTCGTAATTTATAATCTGAAGAATTCGTAAAATGTTCTTGTTGTACTAATTTTATAAGCACAATTTCTGCTTTTCTTAATTCTTCACTGTTTAGCAGACCGCTTGTTCGATCGGTTCTAACAATTTTTGAATTGTTACTGAAGCGAAAAATCCACCCTATTATACGTACAATTTTTGTGTAAGAAGAGTACCGGAGGTAAAATTTATCTTCATTATTTTCTAAATTCGTAGCAGTAACGATAGTTTTTCTCCTCTCTTTATTGATTATATCTATATTCGGAACTATATTATTCTTAGGCCACTTTTCTTCTGCAGTTAATAACCAGGATGGACCCAGCCACCACTCAGATTTAGCTAGTGTTTTCACTGAACACCCACGAGAGGGCAAATCGGCCGGATTCAAATGACCAGGGACAAAATTCCAGGAATCAGGAGAAGAAAGTTTACGTATTTCTTTTACTCTGTTTTCTACAAATGTTCCCCAAGGGCCTTCTCCTTTTATCCAGTATAATACATCCATCGAGTCAGACCAATAAACTATGTCAACGTTTAATTTTAGATCTTGGATAACCGTATCCGCTAATATGGCACCTATACAGCAAGCTAGTAATTCGAGACGGGGGGTGGATATTTCTCTCAACGGCGCAACTCTGGATCGTGCCTGTAATAGTTGACAACTAACTTGATCGTGAAATTCGTTTCTTAAAAAAACACAAGCAGCATAAGAAACTTTACTGGCATCACAAAAAACGTGTAAAGACAATCTTCCTGTAAATAGATTTAACTCGAAAATTCTTCTGGGTATGGAGATATTTTTTAACTCCAAAATTTGATTTTTCCATTTTTCAATTTCCTTAACTATCTCATCGGGCAATTTGGAGTCCCAAGAAGCCCTAATTTGCCAACATTTTTGCAATAGTAATTTTGGAATCAAGGTCACTGGACACGTAAAACCTATCGGATCGAATATCTTATGCGTTAGAGACAGAATATTTCTCTTCGTTATGGAACCCTCTTCTAATTTAAAATTCCTATAATCACACGCTAAAGTATCTTTCTCCATATCCCACATTAACCCGAGCACCGGCGTCTTTTTATCAATTTCCAAATCAATCATTTCTCCGTCCGCGCGATAATTATAACACCAGCCGCGAAGGTCGAATTTAGCTGAAGCTAAGATTTTTTGCGCTTCAGTACGAAAATAATCTAATTCATCTAAGGAATCCACACTAGTCACGCAATTATCTACATACAATGATTCCTTAAGTTTTAACGCTACGTCTTTTACGTCGTCTGGTGCCTGATCAAGGTGATGCGCAAGTGTTGCTGCGAGGAGAAACGGACTACTGCAAAGTCCGAAAACTACCCTACAATGTTTATAAGTGATCAGATTTTCGGGATTCCCATCCCCCCACCAAAGAAAACGTAAATAATCTCTATCCCCTTCGTTCAAAGATATCTGTAAAAAAGCTCTCCGGATGTCCGCTACGACGCCTATTTTTCCCCATCTGAAACGATTCAAAACTGAAGGAATTAATTCAATCAAATTAGGCCCCTTCTCTATACATTCATTTATAGAAACGGAACCCCTAACATGGGCCGAACCATCGAAAACAGGTCTGATTTTCGTAGTCGAGTTCGGTTTTATTACCGCCCTGTGAGGTAAATAGTGAACATTAGTAATCTGAGGTAAATCTTCCTTAGTTTTCACTTCCTCTATAACTCCCTCGGATTCCCATTCATTAAAAACTTGTTCATATTCTCCTACTAATCCGGCTGCTTTAAGAGAATTTACATTATTTTTTAATCTCTTTTCCGCTAATTCTCTATTATCCAAAATCTCTGGATGTCCATCTATCCATGGAAGACACACTTTATATCTCCCATCATTTTCCCGACATACCGTTTCTTTAAAATGTTTCAAAACTAATTCCTGAATTTCTTGCTTGGATTGTTTTTCTGCCGGATCAGTTATACCCAAGGAATCCAAATTCCATAAGTCCGTGATTTTAGCCTCATTTACATACAATGAAAGAGCCGTTAGGGAGCTATCTTTATCCCTACTTTCAATTTTTCCCATTACCGTCAATCCGAGAATCGTTTGCATAGCTACCAACCCACAGGACAGATTCTTTATTTTCCCAGTAAACAATTTCCCCACGACATCTGCCCCTAGCAAAACATGTATTTCATTTTCATCGTTTTCATACAAACAGTTTCTACTTCTCGGACAAATGTCGCTCAAAAAAATATTTTTCTCTTTTAATTCTCTAATGCAATTAATACTGCTAATCCTGGGAACTGTTGTACAAATCTTTTCTTGTTCCATGACCTCGATTACAATATTTCTGTTGTCCTTTAACCCCTTTAATTTAATCGAATATCGATCATGTAATACCGTCTCCTCGGTACCTCCAAACAGCCCATGAGTAATTTTCACTCTTCCTATACTTGCTAAGTTTAATTTATTTGCTACAAAACTAGATATGTATGACTTTGACGATGCTGTATCAAAAATTATTCTCACTAGATGCTTGTTTTCTTTATTTTCTATACGAGCAACCAACGTTTGCAGGTACACTCTATTTTCCGAGTGTTCATTAATCAAAAGTGTGCTGTCTTCTTCATCTTCAGCAAGCGATTTCTCTTTTTCCTGTTGGTAGTGTTTAAAACACATTAACGAAGCGTGTTTTCCCTGGCAATATTGACAACTAATATTTTTTTTGCAAAATTTAGCGATATGACCTTTCACTTCTAAGCACTTAAAACAACCGCCTTTTTTAACCAGTAACGATTTCCTTTCTTCAAGTGATAATCTCTTAAATTTGTCGCAGTTCACACCCCTATGTGTCAATGACCCACAAAAGGGGCATTTTTCCCTGATCTCCTGACTTTCGTTCAATAAATCCTTTGCTGCGTAGAAACTCGTTGTTTTATCTCTATTTTGCGGTCTATTTTGGGGTGTGCTTTTCCTAACTGTACTTCCGTTTGAAAAACTGGCTACCAACATCGCCTTTTCCCTGGATTTCAGAGATATAGATAAGAAATCCAATAAACATGTGACGTCATAATAACCCTTTTGGTATTCTGGTTTATTCAAATCGACTAATAGATCCTGTGGTAGGGCTTTCAAAATTGTTGTACAGAGAATCGCTGATAAATTATTATTATCTGAGCCTAAGGCTTCAATGCTTCTTAAATCAGTTAAAATTCTGTCATAAAATTTTCTGAATTCTGCTACATCGTTTGAATTTCTAAGTGGTTTGATGTTGAGGATATTACAAGTATGATTATGTATTAATAAATTGCGGTCGCCGAATCTTTCTTTTAATAAATTTACAGCCGAATCATAAGCACTTTCAGACATAGGAAGCCCATCTATTGTACATAAAGCGCTACCTCCCAAGTACGCTTTCAGATAGTTAAATTTATCTATTTTCGTTAATTCGTTATTATTATGTATAGCGGATTCGAAAGTATTCCAAAAGGTGAGCCAGTTATTTATATCTCCAAAAAATCTTTCGATTCGAATCCGCGGCAAATTTACATTTGTACTAGGTACTTTATAGACTTCTACTTTTTGACTAAGTGGTTCGCGGTTCGAATTCGGGATATCGGTTAATTTTCCCTTTAATTCCCCAAGTTTTTTATTACATCTGAATTTACATAATTGAATTTTTTCAGCGTACTCTTCGGATTTTAGGAATTCATTTTCAAATTCCTCCACTTTGATGTGAGGTTCTAATTCCCTGTCTGTATTTTTTAACGTTTCGAATTTAATTAGTAAAATTTCCAATATTTCTTCCAGTTCTGTGATATTTATACTTTCATCTTGTTTTTGTAACTCCTTCTCTATTTTATTGATGCAATTTGTTATACCTGTGCGTAACACGGTTCTTTTTTTCCTTAAAATTTCAGGCTCTGCCATTTTTTTTTTCTTACAAAATCAAATACTACAAAGTAATAATTTATCCAGTTTTTTTTTTTTTTTTCTAGACCAGTTAGTTATACTCATCCATCCCGTGACAGGGATGCCATGTCGAGAATTTCTGAATCTAATTAATTCTCAAAATTTTCATATTACTTTTAAGGCTCTCTTTATCTATATTTTTAATTCAATTCAATCAAAACCTTTTATTGTTAAGGAATATGTGTAAAGAGGCCTACCTGGGTTCTTCATCTGGGACGGATGAGCTTCGATGTTCGACTTCTCTTTCTATTATATCCTATGTCTGATCTGCAGTGAAAATGGAGGGACACTACACATAGAAATAATTCTTAACCATGGGATGTCTTTTCTAATTTTAATTAAAAACTTAAATCACAATTCAAAATTATATTTCGGAGCGGACGCTATAACAGCCGTCCACACCGTCTCAAATCAAGTTTCGTTCTCACAGTACTTAGCAACAGAAGTATCTACAAAAAAATAAAAAGAAAGTTATTAGTCATCTAAAAAGCAAAAGTTCACACAAGTCTCTACGAATCAGATGTCTGGTTTATATCAGAGAGGAGCATCTGTTCACGACAGGGGGGATCTGCTACAATTTAAGAACTACGATTTTAAAGATGACTGTATCTCAGCATCTATTAAATATTTTAGTTTTTAACCATGTATTTTATAGTCCATGCTATTTACACTATATTACGATTTGATTCCGACCAATGTAATAAAATAAAACAAAATAAAAAGTAGATTAATATATATATATATATATATATAAACAAATAAATTTTAATCAATTTAATCCCTTTTACTACGTATGTACTACCATTTTTCCCGATACATACTGTAAATAAAAAAATTAATAAATAAAAGTTTTTCTTTTAAAGGAATTAATTAAAAATGAAAAATAAGAAGTTGTTCTACTATAAAAAATTAAACATAACTGTTATAAATACGTTTTTCAATTTAAAACTAATTATACTTAATTTTTTCTTCTGCTTTACGATTTTATTTTCAATAAATATAACAAAAAAAAAAAAAAAAAGCCTTCAAATGAATGTATTAAATAAAAATAAGTTGCGTAATAGCCGTTGCTAAGATACGCAGACGATTGAAGCAAAAGAATAAATCTATGAAAATGAAGCATTAAAGCGAATATTTAAAATCGAAAAAACATTAATTTAATAAATTCAAATTCGAAATTCGAAAAAATCTCGATGAGGTGCACACCTGCAGGCTCCCAGGTACCTATATGCCAAATCTGGAAGCTCTGCGATCAGTAGTGTGAGCGCCAGAGCGCAGATACACACAGATACACAGACACTTCTCTTTATTTATATAGATTAAAACAAAGCTAAACTTATTACTTTCCGAACACTATAGTGAGGAAAGTATTGTAATCATGTCAAAAATCCGAATTCGAGATTTTGATGTTTCTATACGTTTTGAGGTCCCCTGAGTCCGTTTTCACTATTTTTACGATGATGTATGTATGTGTGTGTGTATGTGTGTATGTATGTGTGTATGTGTGTATGTCTGTGAGTGAACACGCTAGCGTCTAAACGCTTCGTTCGATTAACCTGAAAGTTGGTACGCATATTGTAAGTCACCATAGTACGAACCCTATAGATTTTAGTGAATCTAGCGCTTATAGTTTTTTTACAGGGACACAAAGAAAAATTCTTTATCATTATGGCCTATGGGAGCAAAGTCTTAAAAGTGCGATAGCATCTAAACGCCTTGTTCAATTGAGCAAAAAATTTATACACATATTATAGGTCACAAATACTCAATTTGTATAGATTTTGGAGAATCTAGCACTTATAGTTTTTTTTACAAGGACACAAAGAAAAATTCTTTATCATTATGCCTATGGGGCCAAATTTTTAAAAGTGTGATAGCGGCTAAACGCCTTATTAATCTGAGCAAAAAATTTGTACACATGTTATAGATCACAATTGAACTAACTGTATAGACTTTGGTGAATCTAGCACTTACAGTTTTTTTACAGGGACACAAAGAAAAATTCTTTATCATTATGGCCTATGGGACTAAATTTTTAAAAGTACGATAGCATCTAAACGCCTTATTGAATTGAGCTGAAAATTTATATGAGTATTATAAATCACTGTTGCACTAACTATAAGCATTTTGGTGAATTTAGCATTTATAGATTTTTACAGGGACACAACGAAAAATTCTTTATCATTATGATCTATGGGCAGTGTTGCCAGATTTGGGGACTTTTTTATTCAACATCCACCATTAAATTTTTATTGCAACAGGTGCCTAGTCACATCGACGATTAATCGTCTATTATGTATGTCAAATTTTACTCCTCAAAATTATTGGTGGTAGTTGAATAAAAAAGTCCCCAAGTCTGGCAACACTGTCTATGGGCTCAAAGTTCAGTAGCGTTAAATAAAACATCGTGTAATAGATGGAGAAAAATACTCAAACACTCTATTATGGTTTTCTCTCTTTTGTTTGTTTAACAACTCCTCTTTTTTTACTTTATCTACAAAACTGTTAATTACTCAATGTTCGGAAAGTCGAGTGGAGTCACTCCAGATTTTTTTTAAGTAATTGAAAATTATAAATATTACAAATAAAATAATATAAAACATACATTTTTTTTTTCTACTCACAAAAATTAAATTATTATTATTATTTAAAATATTCAAAATTTGAATTTAATTATAAAAGAAAGTAAAAAGTAAAATAAAATGTTTAGATAAATGAATAATTAAAAAACTAATAATAATAACAACTCTCTTAGGTAACACTGTACCCGGGCCATCCTCGTTTGCAACTGCTGACCCTACCAATCATGTCACTGGAGCTTTGAGTCTTCGTCGAAATAATTTGTACTTAAGAATTACTGAAACTTTAAAGGCTTTTTTTTTCTCGAGATTGTGTGGCTAGTTTGCGCTACTGCTTTAATATGTTGTTAACTTCATAGTATACTACAATTTTGCGCAATTTCGTCCCGGTCTTAATTTTCCATGTCGTGACCTCCTTGTAAGTTATAAAAATAAAATTTTATAAAAAAAAAAAAAAAAAAATTCGGAGGGAAATTTTTGTAGTTGGGGATTAAAATTAGGGGGCCTTTAATGGTTTAATTTCATTATTCCATTGGTTCTCAAACTTTTGGATGTGTTTCAGATGCCTTAAGAATGCTTCATTCATTGTAAAATGTGTAAGGAATATGAATGCAGTCGAACCTCGTTAACGTGAACATGCATAACGTGAATTACTTTTAACGTGAACTGTTTCCACAGTCCCCGTCAAAATGAAGATTAGTTTCTGAGTTACTGATAGCATGAACTACTGAAACATGAACATATTTTTTATTCCCCTTGAGATTCATGTTAACAAGGTTCGACTGTACTTTCTTTTTATACATCTATGTGTATTAACGTAAGTGCTGTACTAGAGGAAATGAAGTATTTGATCGCAGCTTAAAAGATATTGTGATCGATGCCCTAGCACCAAGTATAATCTTTAACCACCATGGAAGTCTCTGCGCATGTGCTGACCGAACGAGTCCACTGTTAAAATAGGGGAGATAATTTTTTCGTTGAGAGAAAATTAGCGATAAGGGAACACCGCGAACCGAATGATTGGATGTTTATTAAATTCCAACCTGTCGGTCAACTTTTCACCCCTCAAAGATTTTGGACTCGTCCTATCTGTTAGGCGTAGGAAACGTGGTTGCACTGTACTAAAGTTTTCACATATCCGCTTGATCGGTATTTTTACCACTGTGCAACGACGATTGGTAGACAAAATAAGAGAGGTTGCTTCACCTAATTCGAACGGCAGTCTAACCCCATGTTATAATATGGAGAAATTTGTTTTTTAAATAACTCATTACCTAATGAGTTTTTTAAAATTCTGTTTTCACATTTAGAAAATTTATAACCAGTAAAATATTTCTCGTTTTTCAAAAATTAATTTTTTTAAATTTATACATTTTATTTTAAAGCTGTAAAATGCGAAAAATTAACTAAGAGAATTCTGCACTTTGTAACTTCAAAAAAAAAATATATATATATATATAAATTAAAAATGAATAAAATAAATAAATAAACAAGAAACATTTTAATGGTTGTGAATTTTCCAAATGTGAAAGCGGAATTGTAAAAAAATACATTAGATAATGAGTAATTTATAAAATTAATTTATCCATAGAATAACATGGTGTTACATTGCCGGTCGAATTAGGTGAAGTATTCCCGTAAATAGAGATTTTGAAGTACTACAACTTGATTATATTTCTCTAAAGTACAGTTTCATATTTATTTTGACCAGGAATGACGACGTGAAATGGACTTAAGATGAATAAAGTCCTTAACCCTTTAAGGTTCACTACTTAATTTATTTTAAAAATTACTAAACTAATTTTAAAAATGGCTTTTAGACACATGGCTGATCATAAATATTTAAAAAGTAAAAAAATAGCATTGTTCCTTTTCGAGAAATTTTCGGTTTGAAACATCTGTAAGTAAACCTTATTAAATTCAAATAATATTTAATTAAATAAATAAATCACTTTATAAGTAAACATTATCGACAACAAAAACTCGTAAAAGTTACATAGATCCCAACATTTCAATTTATTCCGGAGTATTTTAACTCTTTGCGGCGCAAGGTAATTCGGATCATTTAAATTATACTGCCACCGGAATTTATGAACATAATTGAAATAGAAGAAATTTTAAATTTTCAAGTTTAAAAAAGGGCATTTTCTGCTATGTTATAAATGTAAATTTTTGCTAAAAAATTTCCGGGATGAGTTTTTGCACTTGAGAATTAAAATTAGGTATTCCATCAGCGGGAACACTGCGATTGAAAGTCTTAAACTAAATGTTTTTCAATACTCCTATTATATTAGGCACATATAGAAGTCAGATATCTGCGTCATCGACATTACATGTGTTGCAGTATGTGGTAATATCGATAAGGACAAAAACTGTTTCGCCTTTTAAATTTTAAATAGAGATTCTGAATCGGCACTTCTTGATTACATTCGTCTTTACAAGTTGACTTTATTCAATAAGGGCTGAAGGACTGAATTGAAGGCAAAGGAAGCCTTAACTTAACATTTTTTACAAATTCCTTTTTGAATAAATGTTAATGCATAAGTTAATATTATTAAAATTCAAGATGATAATTCAGTTACAAGGCTTATAAGTAAATCTGGTTCCATGGGCAAGGAGCTACGAGCAGTGCCTATGTTGTCGATTTTATTACTGGTACGTGAATGAAAAATTTGTTTTTGGCACACCTAAATTTCTACACTAATGAAGTGGATGTAATGATGTAATTAAAACATTAATATGTAACTTCTAATGGAAAAAAAGGCTTTAAAATCTCAATTTGCCCCCACGTCCTGGCAGGTATAGCAAATTTCACCTAACTAGCATCTTTTCTTCTTCTTCTTATTATTATTATAGTGATATACAGGGTGTCGCCGTGTACGCTAATGGCGACTGGTGCACGTTAAATTCCGTCGTGGTCGGAAAGTCCTCCAAGTTCCCATCAAAAATTATACCACGGGGGGTACCGGAACATGGGTTTAACTCGCTCTGATCCGGATCAAAATTCGAGTTCCTATTGTTTGGCTGGTGCTGCCATCTTTCACCAGCTTCTGGAGCTAAAGTCGCACTTCCTCCCTATGAGGCGCTCCTAAATAACGGAAGACGCACCCCTCATGCCTGAAAAAAATCCGGTTAGTTCCACTACCGGGGCTCGGAATTTCCGAGCGGCACACGACAACAACAACAGCATACAGGGTGTCCCAAAAAGGTTGAAACATGCTTTATTTCTTTACCCGTTACAGATAAATGGACAATGTAAGCTGAAAAAAAAACATCCAAATTAAGGTAGGTAAGACGACCACATTAAGAAAAAAACCCTCCCATTAATTTTTTAAAAGTTACATTTTTTAAATTTTTATACAGTCCTTCTCTGCAAATTTTGTCAATTACAAAGTTTTTATTTTTCATTCGACAAGACTATTAGAAAAAGCAGCATTACTATATCTTTAAAACCAACCGAATTATGATACAGAAAAAAAAAATGACTTATGCCATTTTTCCGTATCATTTAAAAGGCTGGCTTTTCGGGGAAAACAGGGATCATTTACAAATTGATAATGGAAATGTTTAGATCAAAAACATAATGTGTCGATAAATTCTCAAATGCATTTAAATTAATCCTTAGAATTTTAAAATGTGTTTCGAATTTAGCATCTTGTTTAATAACGACTTTTTATAATGTGTCACAAATTTACATTTCTATTTTGATATAGGGTCCCTATAATCAGAGTTCAGTTTTCAATTAAGTATAATTCATTCAGTTTTAAAGATACAAGAATGCGGTTTTTTGCAATGATGTTGTTGCATTGAAAATAAAAACTTTCTAATTGACCAAATTTGTCTAGAGGGACCGTATAAAAATTTTTAAAAAATGTAATTTTTTTTTTAATTAACAGGAAGATATTTTTATTAGAGTAGTTTTATTTCCTATCTTATTTTGTACACTTTTGCAATTTACATTACCCTCTCATCTCTAACAGGTAAAGAATTAAACCGCGTTTCAATCTTTTTGGGACACCCTGTGTGTGTATATATATATATAGGCGGTATGTTGTGTGGATTAAGGCACTCGGTCACATTCCTTTCTCTCAAAGAAATACTGGGCAGTTGTATACCTGTCAATCAGCCCTGCTCCACCCCTTATGTACTCCCCTCAAATTTCTTAGGATACCGATTCAGATTACAGATTACATTAAGTATTATACTCCTAAGAAAAAGTAATGAGTAGAGGTAAGGAAAAAACATAGGCAGGGCATTCTTTAAACTCTGGAATGAATTTGAAACTGGGTGTTTTTAAATGAAATTAAGAATTTATTCATGTCGTATAAACGAAAGATTTCAATATTAGAGTACAATGGAATGATTTGGGACAAAAGTTAAAAAATGAGAAACGTATGAAAGGTGCTCTACTCATACAATGAAATATAATATTGTTTTTAAAGATAGCGAAATAACTCATCCGAATTCATTTGTCGTTGAGAATATCTACAATCTTTGATTATCAGACCATGGTCGTGATAAGACCTATTTACTGTTAGTGTAATGACAAATAATGATCTCAGTTGAACTTTCTCTACCCTGCACCATATTGTTCTCGACAGGTGGTTAGCGGAAATCGAAGGTATGAGCCAAAAAAGAAGAAAAAATATCCCAGGGTGCATGTTTTAGATAAAAAGAAAAGTGGGTCACAGTGGAGAAAAAGAAAAATATATTTATATATATTATATATATATATAATTGTTCATTCTTTGAAGTACTTAATATTATGTATTCAAAATTTTATAAAATCTACCCGCTTGATGGTGGTTTGAAAGAAATAAACGCTTTTGATTTGGATGGATAGAAATGCTTGTGTAATATCCGCCATCAAAAGATAAACGTACATTAAAGCTAGTATGTTGTAACCATCACAAAACTTTTATCTGCATTTTCCTATACAAACTCACGTAATTTAGACTGAAACACAGTCCCCCAGTGAGAAAATTGCCATATCATGCATTTTTTCAAAATTTGAGTGCAGACATTTTCATCTTTGAAAAGTACGATCTTAAATGTCAAAAGAAAGCCAATTTTGTGCCTTACATACGACATCTTAAGGAAAGCAATTTCTTTTAAAAATTTCTTTTTGTTAAAAATAGAAAAATTATTAACTTTGTATCACAGATATCTGGTTCAACAACCCGCTTTAAAAATTGATAAAATATTAATATTGAAAATTGACATCCTCAAAATGCGTTGGAGAAAAGTGATGCTCCTACATAAAAAAAAAAAAAAAAATCCTATTTAACATTATAAATAAAATTTCTAAATTTTACAATAATTGTTAAAAAATTTTGAAAAAAGTCCAACAGCGCCACGTGTTGAGAGATATGCACCAAAAATTGATAGAACACTTATTTATGCAAAACGAATCCAATACTGTCTTTCTTAAGAAAATAGAATATAAAAAATACATATAAGATTTACGAATGTTTCTATAGCTAAAAGTTAAAAAAAAAATAATTCTTACAGTTTAATTTACATTTTAAAAGATACACTAAGCGACAAAAAAAAAAAAAAAAAAAAAAAAAAACCCGCACTGCTGAAAAAATGACTTGTACCTTTTTTATTTATAATAGCTTTAATATTAAGGGTTGAAACAAGTAAATTTGTCTTGTTTGCATAATACCAAAGAGATGAAATTATACCTATGTACATTTTCGATATAATAATTCGCTTTATTACACTCTACGAAGTACTTTATAAGAATCTGCATAAAACTTTCGTTTTAAATATAATGCAATAACCATACACTTTGTATTCTATTATGATTTTATATGAAATAAACAAGTTATATGAAATAAAACTATTTATTTGTTTGATCGAAACAATTTTTTATTAAAAATATGTATTCTGTATTGAGATAATTCCTCCTGTATATGGAATTACTGCTTTAATGCACAATGACATAGTATTATACACTGTTTTAATATAAATCTCAGACATTTCAATGTGCCAAATATCAGAAATAATTTTTTCTAGTTCTGGCAGAGTTGTAGGCTGCAAATTTCGAATCCTCTCCCCTCTCCCCCGCCTTTTTATAGACGAAACATTTTCGAGCGGATCTCGATTAGGACTATTTCCATGTCTGGTAAAGAAGAAATTCTACTATATCTTTTGTGGGATTTAACTTAAAGTGAAAAAAGATATGATTACGTACAGAATTATAGGTTCTCATGGGAATGGATAGAAAATTTTAACAATTTGAAGTGAATAAATTTACCACAGACGCCGTGTGGTGAGGTGCATTATCATCTTCAAATGCTGTTTGCGGAAATGTCCAAGATACTTCCAAAATAGGCGGTCAGGCACCACTTTTATAAAGACTGTGTTTTATTTCGAGTTAATTGATCCCTTGAGCATAAAAATTTGCCCGACTGTTTGAAAAGTTATGCACCTGCGTACCAAAATGTACGGAGAATGTGTTACTGTTTTAAAAGTGCGATTTTCATTAAGTCGGTCATATTTTCGTTGTCACATCTGCTTGTTTTCTTTAGCTCGAAATAAGTTAAACTTGACTTATCAGAGAGAACCAGTTCAGCCCAATAATTAACTAATCATTTTTTAATTTTTTTAGCCATCTGAGGTCTTGCTTTCCTAATTCTCTTCACTAAGAATGGAATTTTTTCAAATTTTCTTTTATTTAAACCTGCTTTGTTTAATAGTTGCTTCACTGTAGTTAAATAAATTATGCTACTAAACACTTTTTCTGAATCTTTTTTATGTTCTAAATGTAATACAAACCGATTTTATAAGCAATGGCTTTTTAACTTACGGTCATCTCGCTTGGATGAGCCACATGGCCACCTAAAGCCAAATTTCCAGTTTAAACGGCCAAAAAACTTTATGTCTTGCTAAAAACCATTTTACCAATATTTCGTTAAAATTTAATTATTTTGCCATCTCACGTATTAAAATATTTTTTGATTTTTATTTAAAAATTAATCCTTTTTGTGGTATCGTTAACTGCCTTATTCTTAACAATTTTGAAATAATTACTAAAATTACAATTTTCCTGACAATTGCGTTATGTTTTTAACACTGGACTCAATGCTAAAGTGTATGTGGAGGACAACATAATAAAATCTGTTCGAAAATTTGCTTTTTAAACAATAAAATTGGCGGTTGCAGAAGGTGAAAAGGAAAATATCCAAGTGCGGCTTTTTTTTTTTTTTTTTTTTTGTCGCTTAGTGTATTTAAATTTTCACATTTCTTAGCTTTACGTATCTTTATTCTTAGCTTTATGTTAGCTTTTATCAATAAATCTAGATGTATATCACTATACGTTTACATCTTTCTGTAGTCTGCATAGAAGTGTAGATATACACCTGCATTTATATACTATATGCTTTCAAGGACTAATTACATGTAAACACCAATTATATACATATATAGATATATAAGGTGTTTGCGTTGGTATAGGGAATAAGGATGATTGTTTGCATTAGGGGCCGTGGCCTAGACTTTGGGGGAATGCTCTCCGTCTTTTTTAAGGAGTCCTAGCCTGTATTCATGTGAGTTTCCTGGAAAATCACGGAAGACTCTGAACGGCTAGGCTGGCGAGTACGACCGGGTGTTGAACCCGACGCCTCCTATATCAGCTTCAAGAGCGGAATCTCTCGGTTACTGATGGGGCGCATCTAACTAAAAATGAAATTCAATTAGTATGAAGATCAAGCTTTATTATTGTTATATATATATATATAATTCCAATACTATAATTTCTCAGTTCAATGTGTCAAAAAAAAAAAAAAAAAAAAAAAAAAAAATCTTTGATGTATATTAAAAAAAGAAAAAAATCAAAAACTGAAAATATATACAATTAAAATAAATTTCTGTTTCGATATTAATAATAATATTATATCTCATCATCAATTGAAACATACTTTCAGTAGCAAAAAAAAAGTTTAACAATGCGTAATAGTATGTACATATTGTCTGTAAAAAAGAATTATTAACCAGAGACGTAGAAATACTACAATGCTTACGTCGTCCCAGCACAACGCTACATTCAATTTCGTTTTATTAGTGTTGATGAATGATAAATAAACGAACAAAATTTCCTTAAACAAAAGTCGATAGCAAAGCAAATTCACAGTGGGTTGAAAATTTTTATTGGAGGTGTGGGGGGATATATATAGACTGATGGTTTAAAATAAACAAAAATATACTTTCTCACTAATATATATACACACACACACACATATATATATATATATATATATATATATATATATACTTTTTTTTTTCATTTAAAAATTATTTAAATAACTTCAAATTTCTTTTAATTAGTTTATCAAATTTTAGAAGTTCATGCAGATTACTCCCTTCTACTGCTGTATCTGCCACTCCTCCCCTTCCCCCTTTTTTATTTTCTTTAAGTGTAGCGATAAAGTAATTTTCAGCTTTAAAAATACCAAATGAGCCCTAAATTGAATTCCCCCACGCACACACCTTGATTACGATCCGTGAATAATGCCTCGCCATCGTCACTTAATATTCCATTCTTGGAATACTGGTTTATTCGTTTCACTTGGATAATTGCATTAAAATTGATATTTCTCGACCTGTATGTATGTCAGTCGAACCACTTAATCGAAATGCCCATTCATTGCGAATAAATTTCGCGCACACCCTCCAACCCCCTCTTTCTTCCCTTCTGCTGATGTTGGGAAGAATGGAAAGAATATAATAATAATAATATAAAAAATCCCCCAATTTTTTTTTATATTATTTTATTTCCCCCCCCCCCCCTTGAAAGCACGTGCTAAAGGTCGTCGTAGAGGGAACACGTAGAAATACCTCAGTCCCCTCACTCTAGTGCGTTGCCAACTTTTTTACGAGTAGAATAAATAAATAAATGAAAAAGTTCCCATTTACTCATTGTGTGAGAAAGGAATGTTTCAAGGGAAGAGGGGGGGGGGAGGCAGAATCGTTTTACCTGAGGAATGAACAGTTCGTGACTCATCGGGCGCAGGGGTTTAACAAGGGGGGGGGGGGGGGAGCATGCTAGTGCTGCAGTCATCTGGGTTGGTCTGTACTCACCTCTGTTAGGATAGTATGGAAGTTTTTAAAGGGACCGTGGAATGTTAAATGAAAAAAAAAAATCTCAGCAGCGCACCTTTACGAACTTTGCTCTCCTATTTGCACGCGAAAATTTCTGATTTAGTTTTCGCTGCTCGTATTCAGGGCCACACCAACATCACTTTATTTGTTGCCATATCTACATAACTTATTTAGAAATTGTTTGACCTTTAAGTCAAGGATTGTTAAATGTGAATATAATACATAAATTTTGGATGTGTAGAGTTTTTATTTCTTTTTGAGAGTAATTGCTTTTATAAGATACAACTTTTGCTTTTATATATTAAAGTAAAAAATTTAGGCTGTTAAATTTTTACTGCTCGTGGTTTATTAAGCCTTTTATACAGTCAGTACGGTTAAAATGTGGTGATATCCATAACGAAATCTAAAATTGGCATTTTAAAGGCTATAATTTTGCTTTATTTGATACATATTTTTTCTATATACATATAGAATTTCTTAATGTTATTGCTGTTTGGTTTGTATCAGATTTACACATTTTATAATATCTTAGACACATTTTGGTTATTTTTAGAAAGTACTGTGGTATTGATGTTTGATGGATCGGCGGCCAATCCCTCAAACGTCTATACTACAAATGGTTGAAGTTATTACTCTAATTATTGTAACATGTCGGTGTGTTACACAAATTTTTACGCATTATAACACAAGAATTAATAGCCGGAATTACTCGGTTTATTTATTTATTTATTTATTTTTTTTTTTTTAATATATATAAAGTTAGACTTTGGCGTAAATAGATGGTGAATAGGTTTTGCAGGATATCAGACCATTCAAAAATATGCAGTCCGGCAGAGTTTATGTCATAGAAAAATGTGTATGAAGTGTCCCGACGTACAAGGAAAACGTCACATCTGTATCTCGAAAATTATCTTCCTAAGAAGCGTTGTGCCAATTTTACTCTGGGCTAGTCAATGCTTTATCATTAATTTTTCTTAAATGTTGTCTTTTTGAGCAGTATGCCTTTTCTTGCTGGGGTATGAATGAAGTGATTGCAACTATTTCCTATTTTTCCATCCATCAATAATTATCACCTAGTTATGGCCTTTTTCCTCAAGAGAGGTGGTTTAAAGTCATCCAGTAATTATCCCTTTCTCCTATTCCCCCTCTAGGTTGCTTGGTTACAAGAGATACAAAACTTTCCTTTCTTTTTTTGCACATTACTTCCACCTGTTTTTGAAAAACTAATCCTATACTCCACCTCGAATATTTCCTTCCTAAGTACAGTGTTATAAAAAAAGGGGGGAAATTGGACAATCCCTGATTCTCCGCTCTGTAAAGGGAGACCTTGACCCGTCTATTCTAAGGAAACAGAGTATACTGATGGTCATAATATACTAGTTTAAAAAAGCTTTTAGACCACAATAATGTAATCCAGTTTTTTAATAATTAATGTAATTTTAATAATTAATGTTTTGTAATAATTAATGTTTAAAGTCCCTTCTAGAAGGATAAAATTTCTATTCGTGGTGATACCGTTCTAAAAATAGTTTAAGTTGAGTGGTTTCAACGTCGCACTAGAGTTACACAGTGGTCAATTAGTGATCTATTAGGATTTAGCACTAGGGGTGCCGGAGACATGCCATCACAATTTTGATCCTCTGTGGAGGAGACGGCTTCCCCGCTTCAATAACCCCCACAAAGTAAGAAAAGAGGGGGACTAGATTGGATTGGATTTGGGAGTAAGGCTGATTGACTACTCTAGGGTCCTAGGCCTGAGGAGGGAGTGCCCTCCGTTGAGGTCTTTCTAAGGGGTCCTAACTCGTACTTATGCAAGTTTCGGAGAAAACCACGGGAAACACGGAACGGCTGGGCCGATGAGCGCAACCTAGCATCGAACCCGGCACCTCACGTCTATCAGCTTTGAGCACTGAACCGTTCGGCCGCTGGTGGACCAGCAAAAAGGGGAGAATGGAATGCAACAACATTTGGTCGAAATTTTTAGATTTGTAAAGAAGTCTGGATTCATAAACACAATTTATGAATAATTTTAAATTTTTATATGCTACATTATTATTATTATTATTATTATTATTATTATTTTTTTTTTTTTTTTTTTTTATGTAATACAATAATTATACTAATGTTAGATTCTATTATACTAATGTATGATTCTTGAATTGACGAATTGAACTATGAATTGGTGTAAATTTTAAAAATCTAATGTCTTTCTTTTTTTATTGTCTTTTAGGAAATGTGATCATATTAATTGAAGCTTTACAACTGGTTTCGTTACTGGCGAGGTAATATTTATGCGCTGTAATCCCCTGTCTCTTTGTTTAAGGGAACAACAAAAATGATGAAGGTAAGTGTAATGTTTTGAATTCGATTTTACAAGCAATACAGATTACGCAATTGTTACAATTTTGAGTAAAGTTCTTATTGTTGTCGATTTCTACAATGAAATGCATAAAAACTGAAAATAATAATAATGATAGTAATTTAATAAGTTCAGTATATAACTTGAAAGTTTCTGCTGAGTTAAATTACTATTTTTCCCTCTCTAAGTTTACCCATTATAAATTATAAATTCTTTTTTCTTTCTTTTTTTTTTTTTTTTGTGTGTGTGTGTGTGTGTGGGATATTGCTTGATAGTATCAAATTGCATATTTAAAAATAAATTAATTAATTAATTAATTAAATCTTTCATTTTGTCTTGAAAATACAGAGTAACTAAATAGTCTAAAATAGACAACAATTTTCGTTCTATTGTTTTATATTTTATTATACATATTTTCTATTTTTCACACACTGGCTTAAACATATTCCATTTAGATTTGTGAAATATGCAGACATCTGAAATGAGAGAGAGATTTTGTCTTTCTTTCTTTAAATTTCATAATTTAACTTCTACCCCTTGAAAGATATTTCCATCGATTTTTAAGGCTTATTCATACCTTTATTTTTAGGCAGCACGAGTTCGGTTCGTCTTAATCATAAATGTAATAATTACAAGATAAAAAGAACTTTTTATATACCACGTTTTTAAATTTTCTGTTGAATCATATAAACTTGACAAGTCTATGCATTAATAAATACTTTTTTAAAACTTTTTTGGATGAATTATTCCATCAACTTGAAAGAAAATGATCAAATGCGTAATAAAGAGATCAATTATAAGAAATTTTCAAACATTTATTAATTGAATAAAAGTATTAAAAGAATGCATTGTCATCGTGTTCTGAGCTATTCTAAAAGTTTCAAATGTCTAGCTAGTCGGAAAGTTAGTTAAAAATCGATTGCAAGATTTGTACTGGACAAACAAGGAAACGAATTAATAAAAACGTGGTAATAAGGGAGATTATTTAATGATATATAAAAAGTGAATTGACAAAAATTAAAAATTTATCAAAAATTTTTAATACGTCACATAATTTTATTTATTCTCTCTCGTTAAACTCAAATTTTCAAAATTTATTAGTAAATGAACAATTTGTATTTAGCTTTATTAATTTTGACCTCCTGTTTTCAATGGATTTGCATGTTTTGATATGTACAGAATACGATTTGGTCATTTTTAAGAAAATTCTATCTCTCTGTGTGTATATATCAAGAATTTTGTGGACGCTGTTACCTCACGAACCAACTAACGGATTTTAACCAAACTTGATATTTAGTTAAATCTTGACTTAATTTGCTGCTGATTACATTTTAGGATATATCGGTCAACAGGTGGCGCTGCTTTACGTTTTTTTTTTTTTTTTTTTTTTTTTTTTTTTTCCCTTCATAATTTTTATTATGGCACTACGGGATAATATTTCATATAAACGTACACAATGAAAATTATTTCGATTTTTTTTTTTTAAACCAATAATTATGAAATTTGTACATATATATATAATCAACCAGGAAAAAAAATAATGTATATGTTGGAGCGTTTTTCTCCCCCCGGGGTGTGTAAATTTTCAATATGAGAAATTTTCAAAAGAACTCGCCAATATCTTTAAAAATTAAAACGAAGGGTAAAAACATCGATTTTTTTCATTTTTAACAAATAAATAATTAATCCTGGGAAAAAAAAAAAAAAAAAAAAAAAAAAAAAAAAATTCTTCAGATTTTATCTATGGTGTACAAAATTGACTTTCTTTTAACATTTAGTGTTACACTCCTCTGAGATAAAAATCATTTGCATTCATCGGGGAAAATAATTTCAGTGAATAATAATTTTAATGAATAATTTGTACTGCTTGAATTCGTATAGGAAAGCATAGAAGAATGTTTTGTGAGGGACACCACATACTTGTTTTGCAATTAATATGGGGATAATTTTATTTTAAGTGAAGGGAAAAAAGAAGGTTCCTTTCCGCTAAAATATCCATTTTAATTCGTAGATTTTTCTCTGTGATAATTCAAAGAAAATGTAGTTATTCTTTTAATTTGATTTTAGAATTTCGTTTTCTAAAATTTCGTATTTGAGTACCTGACGTCAAATGTAATGGGCTCTTCCCACCTGACGTCAGAGGTCACATGATAGAGGAAAAACAAATAGCAGACAAAGTCTTGTTTATCTATGGCGATTGCTGAAATTACATATTTTCTATTCTTATTTTTGATCAATCGTATTTAATCTGTGTTATTTTTTTTTTTACACATCATCATTTTTAATCCCTTTTATATCATTATTCATCATCTTTTATTTGCTGTATACATTTGCAATCATCATTTAGTTTATGTTTGTTATTGATGTTCATGAAGAACATGTTTAATATTCTGATTTTTAGTACTTAAATCAGTGACAGTGCAATATCGAACTGCGTAAATCCATTTAGACCAGTAACTAAGTTAATTAACTTGTTGTAACACCTTTATGCAATTAAATTATATGAAAACATTTTAAAATTTCAAATTATAATCCATAAACATTCCACAAGAAGCTATTATTTATTGCTAGATCAGTTAATGTTACAGTTACACTACAATATACAAAAATCGATTCTTATAGGTAAAAATAAATAAACACATAAAATGTTTTTTAAAATTATTAAATTTACAAATACAACTATTCTACTGTTTACAAATGCACAATATTACTTTTATTTTATTTTATATTAAACATTAAAATTTTTGTTCTTAAGAACAATATTTAATTGAATTCGATTCTCAGAATTCGATTATTCGTTTTCCTCTATCACGTGATTGAGCAGATGACGGTGGGAAGAGTCCATTAAAGTTGAACTAGTCACTCCAAAAATCAATTTGTATATTTCATGAATTATTTACAAATACTAATAATGTTGGTTAATGTTACCACGAAGGGCGATTTGAATATTTCCCGAATTATTTACAAATATCTGTAAAACAGTTTTTACAACAACAACAGTCCCCCAGTAGGGAAATCATCTTTGATGCATTTGCTTCACTATTTCTGAAAGTTAGCGTTTTCTTTCGTCAAATAAATCTTAATCTTTCTCATGACTGAGGTGAAACTATGCGTCATTATAAGGACAAACATAAAATGGCCGGAAATTCATGTTTGAAGCTGAATGCCTCTGAATTTTTGTAGAAAGTAAACTTGCACCTGATGCAGAGGTTGTTTAGTATTTTGATGAAATTGATTTGCTTTATGTATTTATTAGGACTGAGGGCCTATTAGTCTCAATCTGGGATTTTTGCGTTGTCGTTTTTGATAGTTGAACATTTGTCGAAATCATTTTTCAATAGTTGGACATTTGTCGAAATCTAAAATTTATCCAAAATATAATTGAATAATTTGAAAGCGATGTTATAATTGGGAAGAAAAAAAAAAAAAAAAACTAATAGTCCTCCGTCCTAAACTAAATTCTGCTTTTGCCCAAATTTCATCAAAATCTTTTTTTTTTTTTTTTTTGAAAGAAAAAGAAAAGAAAATTAATAATAATCAGTATCGTTACAAGCGATATCGAAAAAGTTTTTTTTTAAATAATTTTGAATTAGGAAATAAAAAGTGCGCGTGAAATAATATGAAATAAAAATAAGTAAAAAAATGAATTTAATGATTTAATGTTTTTGTTTTTCGGGGGCTGCTCATGCGTATAAAAAATGCGTATTAAAACGAGTCGAAGAAGGAAGCGAAATAAGTATTGAGTTATATTACGATAAATACGATAGATAATATGATACGATATATTAGACCTATCATCCAGGGTTAGTAGGCATTTTCGTTGAAAGAAATAGTTTGTTCGTTCGGTGCAACTTGCACATTAGTCCCGTGAGGTGCAACTTTCACATTACTCTCTTGAGGTACAACATTCACTTTAGTTCCGTCAGGTACAACTTGCACGTTAGTCCCCTTTAATTTCCTTTTTTAGCATTTAATTTTAAAAGAAAAACTGAAAGCTATTCGCAGTATATGACAGGACTCTGGAAGAAATGCTTGTTACCTAACAAACACTAGGTGCTCTTATAATTATTTATCTAAAGCCTCGTGTACAGGCGATTTTAGAATATGGGTGTTTTAAACATGTAATTTTGAAAACAGATGATTAAAAAATCGGATCCTTGGTCTTACCAGTGGTTGAGAGGTTCTTCTCTTTCTGTTGATAAACGAGAAGTGCTGGGTTCGAATCAGGGTCAAGATAAGTTGGCTTTGCCTTTCAGAGTTTTCTAAAAAAAAAAAAAAACAAAAAAAAAAACCGTGTAAATACTGACTGGAATTCTTCAGGCCAAAAAAAAAAAAAAAAAAAAGTCTGTTTGTAAAAATGTTCGCCCCCAATCCTTCTCCGGATTTTTTTTTTTTTTTTTCTTTTTTTTATTTGTTGGAATTATTCGAAAGTGTAATGGTGTCGTTATTTTTATTTGCGTCTATTTCGTGTAGAACATTACCAAAAATGGGAAATACAGGTTGAAGGCTGTGCGGCTACTGGAATATATTTTCAAAAACTCATTTTGAGTGTTTTACGATTTTCGATTTTTGGGGAGTGTTACGAAGGGATAAATACGACAGCCTCTTTTTACGTTAAATTTATCTTGGGAAATCTATGGGAGCTGTGGACACGAAATTTGGTGTGCGAGTCTGTTATGTGCATGCATCACCAACTGTGATGGGATTTTCGAAATCCCCCCCGTCCTTTCACATCTTTGGAACAGGGGGGGGGGAGAGCAAAAACACACTTCCAAGTGTAACTCTGCTCCAGATTATCTCAGGAAGGGAATTTTCGGTGTGTCGTTTGGTTATGTATACCCAACAAGTAAAATAAAGGGTTTTTATGACATTCCCTTTTACCCCGTTTAGAGGTATGAGAAGAGTAAAAAACACGTTTCAAAGCGTAACTCCACTCCAAGTTACCTCAGAAAGGCGTTTTTTAAAGTATTGGTTGGTTTTCAGGTCCGGGAATTGATTGCATCTTTCGTGCCTCTATAATTAAATTGTGTATATATGGAAAGGCGCGAGCAGTGCGCATATGTATAGAGCCGTAAACCTCAACATCGAGGGTTACGATGGAGCTATACTGCATGCAGTACTGAAACCCGACATAGCACAGACGGGAAAGATGTTGCCGCAGGAATTAGTGACCTAATCGAATTTGAAAACTTTTGTTACGAAATTTAACCATATTTGATATTTATTTTGACCTTAATCTAGTTTGGTGGTGACTGCAAAAGGAGGTCAATCGCTTAGTTCGTAGCGCTGCCATCTCATTTTTTCATAATTTTTAATATGCCAGTACAGGCGAAAAATTTCGTATAAATGTAGATAATGAGAATTATTTTTAGCGAATGATTTTGAAATTAATAAGAATTATCAATAATAGTAAAAGTGAACTAGAAAAAAGAGAAAATATATATGTGTGTGTAAGGAGAATTGTTACCCTGGGGTGGGGGTAGACACTCACAAGAAGTATAAATTTTCAATATGAGTACTTTTCCTAAAGAGCTCGTCGAATTGTTGAACCTGAGATAGATTTAAACAAATTTTCACTTTTGACAAAAAAAAAAAAAAAAAGCATCCTGAGGTATTTGCACAAAATTGACTTTTTTTTTTTTTTTTTTTTTTTTTGTCTCTTCTCTGAGAAGAAAATCGTCTACATTCATCGTGGAAAATAATTTTAATGAATAATCTGCATTGTGTGAAATTGTATAGAAAAAAGCCTTGTGATAACTACAACATGCTAGTTTTTTTTTTTTTTTTTTTTCCTTTTTTGTGAAATTTTCAATAATTCTAGTATTTTGCACATCCGTCAACTGATTAGTTAGTAAATGAGAAAATGAGGAAAGAAAGAAAGAAAAAAATCACGCACAATCAAGTCCAACCCGTTCCCCGTCCAATAAAAGGAAGAGGCGAAAGAAAATATGTGGCATTACGACCTCGGCCTCATATGTACATTTGTATGCACGCATTTGCATCCCAGTGCATCCAAAACGCCTACCCGTCGCAACACAACATAACCTTGCAAGGACGAAGCGTGCCCCGCATTTTGTATTCGCAAGTCAAATAAAAGTCAACATTGCCTTCGAATTTGGAAACAGGGCACCTAAAGCTGCATGAGTGACCATTATTGGTATCAGGATTATTTAAGGACCCTTGAGGGCTCTTGGGCCTTGCATGATTTTCGAAAACCTTTTACGTAACCTATATTTATTTATTATGTTACAAATGTTCAATTGAGACGATATATATTATATAGTTAATACGAAATCACTATTTTAGCTTTTATTACATTTTGCTAAAAAAAATTCCATTGAGGCAATTTATACTAAGTGGTTATATAAAGTCAATTTATACTAAGTCACCATATCTTTCGAATACAGAATGAAGGTGTCTGGATTAATTTAGCCGTCACGAGTAATGATAATTGATATCAGGACCATGTTAATACACTGCAGCCACCATCACTCTGGGCTCTAGGCCTAGCTTGATTGCAGGGTATCTTTATCTTTCACACGCTGACTTTTTATTCATTTTGCTAAGTATTCGAGTGTGGTAAAGTATATTTTGTGGTTATATAAAATAATATTATCTTTCGAATTTTGAATCAAAGCACCTAAAGTAACTTATCAAGCTTGAGCTACAATTATTTACACATATCAGGACTATTTTAATGCACTCGGGACTCTGGGCATTGCTGGATATTAAGAAACCTTTTGATCACGGAACTATAAGTGTTAATTTTGTTAAAAGTATTGAATTGTAGCCAGGTATATAATAATGTTATAAAAAGTGACATTTCTTTCGATCACAGAAAAATTTTTCTTGGCTTAGAATGATAATAATAATAAATTTAAATCGAAAACCCCAAGAATAAATTTGTTTCCGAAATTCGCTACATCAAACATTACTGGCGTCATACGCTTACTGCTACCAAAATCAATCGTATCTTTACATACCTTTTTGTTACTCTTAATGTACATATTACTGTAGATTCAGCGCCAAAATTGTCTTACATTCTCCTGTAGAATCTGCATATTCCTCTACACTTACATTTTTTATTTATTTTGCTTAAAAAAAAAAAAAAAAAAATCAGTAGTCTGCTAACTGATTTGCAGCGAAAAAAATTCCGAGCAAACCCGGGCCGTATCAAATTAACTTGGAGAAACTCGATCGGATGCAAGGAACTCTAATCTAAGGGTTAATCTATTTTTTGGTAGCTGCTCGTCTTCTCCTGTATGCCTATACCTACTACACAATAATAAATGACGGAATATATATTACACATTACATGCAATTTAATAAAAAAACGTTTAAATACTTCGAAGGAAAAGTCTTATATATGAATAATTGACTGATTTATTTTTGTTGCAAAAAAGCTGCATTGGGCTTCCACAAATTAAATTCATCTGACTGATGGGTAAAAAAATAATGGATGAAAAAAACAGTAATAATAATTTAATCTGTCTGGTAGAGGTTTTAAATTAGCACCAGAGGACTGCTGTATTATATTAGAATGAGAGGTTTTGTCACTTTTGCAAAAAGTCAATTTCATTCAAGCATTTGATCGAAATTGTCAAAGCAATTTGCTTTCTATTATGATATTTTTTCCTGTTAGAAAAGGGGATTACCACAAAAAAAAATTTTTCCCAGAAATTACAACCCGTCTGATCGATTTCAAATTCCTTATTTTTTAAAAAAAATTGTTAAAGGAGTTTTCTTTTTCAACGCATTTCAAGTTGTGAACAACAATTTATCAGCGAAAATTAGTTTTCTTAACGATGACAACCTATCAGATTGATGCATGCATACATGCTCGCACGCATGCATACATAAACAACAACAAAAAGAAAATAAAGGTAATCGCTGAATTTAGCTGAAACTTTTGGCCCCACCAGTGGCCGAGAGGTTTTGTTGTCAGAGCTCACAAAGTAACTGGGTTCGAACCCGAGTTGTACTCGTTGGTCTAGCGGTTCGAAGTTTTCTGTGATTTTCTCCGAAACAGAAGTAAAGGATTTTTAGAAAGATATCAACGAAAAAGATTTCCCTCCAGGCCTAGGACCCTAACATAGACAATCGGCCTAAAACCGTTCACCAACACAGCCATCGAAACGTTAAAAACCGTTAGCTTTATGTACCTTTTTTTTTTTTGCCCCGTAGGTTTACAAATCTTTAACAAACGTTTTTATTGCAGATTGACTGATAAAAGCTTCTTGCATTAATGAAACTATAATAACAGTTGTTTTCAGTAGAGGAAAAAGCACAGAATCTTTTTTGCAACTAAAATAGTATTCTACCGTTATCTAAACAATATAATTTCTATTTTAGATAATTCTTTTAAATGATTGTATGCTATCTATCATGTCTTAATAATCTTCCAACTGTTTTTAAAGACAACTAAATATTTTGGCAAACTGTAAACCCATAAATATACCGAACACTTTCACTGAGAAAAAATTCTGCAACTGACATCTTAAATTCTATTTCCCTTTGAAAGTGAGTTCTAGAAACCCTTATTAAAATTCTAGAGAGTTTGTCTATATTATCGAGGGCAAATTTATTTAAAAATCTCTGCAAATAAATGGGAATACAAGAAGCGGGTTTCAGCAACGATAATCTTGGTATATTACCCAATTCTAGAAAATCAAGCGAGAATGTCTCGCAAAAAGAAAGGTTCAGAATATCCAGAATATTGTTTCACCATCTAGAAATGTGTAGACTAGAAATTCTCGATCATTTCGTCTATTCAATTTATTGACGTGTCTTATGCGCATAGCTTGGAAATCTATACTTCTAGTTTAGGGATTTAGAAAATGATCATTTATTCATTGTAGATGAATGTGGTATATTTTTTTTCTCAGTGTTGTGATTGATTACAGCAATTCTTTAATCGGAACTAGTATGTTGTGGCCGTGGTCATCACAAAACTTTCTTCGATATTTTTCTGTTCAAATTCACGCATTGCAATTTATTTCTTAGAATTATCACTTATCAAAATTATTTTTTACGGTGTGTACAGACGATTGTCATTGGCTTTGCAGCCAACATAGAATTTCGACTAAATCAATTTATGCATTTCGAATTAGGGTTGATTAAATTTAGTATCTCGGATTAAGGATTGCTAACTCATTTATTTAAAAATTCAAATTTTTCAACTTTTACTTAAAGACAAATCAGCATATAATTAAATGAGAATAAGTTTAAATCTACTTACCCCTCTGCCAGAATTCCGAAGATTAACGACAAACCACATCACACAATTAGAAGACTATATTCCATATTTTGAAGAATCGTTTATTGGACTTGAATAATTAATTACGAATTTTATTATATTTAAGAATAATGACTGGAACTATAATGTGTACGATTAGAATATTTAATAGTTCTGAGTTTATTTAATGTTGAGATACCTCGTACCTCGTCCGGATTCGAAAAGCGACTGAAACAAAACTGCTCAGCGCCGTTCTTAATCAGTTACGATGTGCGCACCTTCTCCTTCTCTTCCTCCCCGACATCCTCCGGGGGGGGGGGGCTGAGCATGGCAGACTGGCGACTCTATTCACCGGTCGTTTGATGACTCCAGATGGTGTCTTCAGACTCACAACTCGAATGATGCCATCCTCACCAGGATGGACTTCCAGAATTCGGGCAAGGGTCCAGTGTGCTGGCTGAATTGAGGGTTCTAAGACCAGGACTAGCTGACCAGGTTGCAGATGTGTATTGCCGCTCGTCCACTTTTCTCTTGATTGGAGTGACGTCAAATAAGACTTGGCCCATGTACTCCAAAATTGCTTCTTGATCTGCTGGACGAGTTTCCACCTGGAAGAAAAACTGGTACACAATGGATTAGTTTGGTTAAAAGAGTGTTCAGGAAGCTGGAGAAGCGGAGCCCCAATTAAGAAATGTCCTGGTGTAAGCACTAAGAAATTATGGGGCTCGGTGGAAAGTGGGACTAAGGGTCGTGAATTTAAGCAGGCTTCAATGTTAGTTAGAATAGTGTCACTCTCCTCAAAGGTCAGGCAATTGCCTTTACACGCTTTGAGTAAATGGCGTTTGGCCAATTTAACCGAAGATTCCCATAGGCCGCCAAAGTTAGGCCCGTAAGGTGGCATAAAATGCCAATGAATTTGTCTAGTTGTGGCAAAGTCTTGGATAGTATTGGTTTTTGAAAGCTTTACTAGCCCTTTTAAATGGGCATTGGCACCCACAAAATTGCGTCCGTTGTCAGAATAAATGTCAGTAGGATAGCCTCGACGCGCTATGAATCTTTGTAGGGCATATAAAAAATGTTCAGTTGATAAGTTCATGACTAATTCGAGATGAATTGCCTTGGTGCTCATGCAGATGAATAGACAAATATAGGACTTAAATTTTGTTTTTGTTCGTTTATGTTCACACTTTGTTTGAATAGGGCCTGCATAATCAAGGCCAACATGTTGAAATGGTCTACAAGGGTTGACTCTTGCACTGGGAAGGTCACCCATCATTTGTTGAATTGGGGTCGGTTGGACTTTGGCACATGTGACACATTTACGAAGCTCTTTTTTCACAGTGGATCTACCATCAGGAATCCAGTAAGACTGGCGAATGAGATTTAATACTAGGTCGACACCTCCATGAAGACTATACGTGTGAAAATGTCTTATTAATGTCGATGTAAAAGGGTGATTCTTAGGTATGAGTATTGGATGTTTAGTATCATAGGGCAGAGTGATGTTTCTATCAATTCTACCTCCCACTCTCAATAGATTTTCTGAATCAAGAAACACATTGAGATTTTTTAGTTTACTGCTGTTTGCCACGGGTTGGCCGCGCTGCAAAAGGGCGATTTCTGAAGCAAAGGACCTTTGTTGGACGAATTTAATAACAATTTTTCTAGCTTCTGAAATTTCTTGTACTGAGACTGGTCCTTTCAATTTTGTAGCATTTCTAATATTATTTATAAATCGCTTCATAAATGCAATTACACGAAAAAGTTTATTACTTGATGAAAATTTTGAAACCAAATCCTCTATAACGGATTCTTGCTTTGGAATTGACTCTATTAGTCCAGGAATTCCCACAATTGTACATGGGACTGAGGTAGCAATCTTGGACTCATGATCTGAGACCGGAATCTTTGACCAATCAGGTCCAGACCACCACAAGTTAAAGTGGTGTAATTTGTCGGGTAACAGCCCACGGGTTGCACAGTCTGCTGGGTTAAGTTTGCTTGGTAAGTGATGCCATGATGTGGGGTCTGTGAGAGCCCTAATTTTGGTTACTCGGTGTAGGACATATGTGTTGCCCTTTAAGGGTGGATTTAAGATCCAACTACGGGCGATTGTTGAGTCTGTCCATATGGAGAATGTCCTCAACCTGATAATCCAGCGAGCTCTGGACGACTGCCAAAAGTTCCGAGAGTAATACAGCCGCGCATAGCTCCAACCTAGGCAAGGTAATGGGTTTTAAAGGAGCTACACGGGTTTTAGCTGCAATCAATTTTAAAGATGAGTTCTGACTTGGGCGTATATAAATTACGGCAGCATATGCCTTTGTTGACGCATCACAATATCCCAGAATCTGGAAAATAGGTTCAGACTTCAGGTCTAAAAATCTGGGTACTGACATGGCCTTAAAGGAAGCAATTTTTTCATAAAATTCGTTCCACCTGGTTTGAATGTCTGGTGGTAAAGGATCATCCCAACCAAGTTTTAGCTTCCAAACATCTTGTAGAAGCAATTTTAAAAGAATAGTGGCAGGGGATAACAGACCCAAAGGGTCGAAGATGCGTGCAATTACGGACAATAATTGTCGTTTAGTTTTAACGTTTTCTTCTGTGTTGACGCCAACCTGCAGTGTATCCGATGTTAAATTCCAGTTTAGTCCTAAAATACGTTGGGATTGATCGGGGTTTAAGGATAATTCCTGATTTGTTGATTTTAAAGGTTCTGGGACCTGAACTAGAGTTTCCACATAATTTGAAGCCCATTTTCGCAGTTTGAAGCCCCCAGCATTAAATAATGCCTGAAGGTCTGTGACCAATGATTGAGCGGCTTCGATTGTTTCAGCACCTCCAAGGAAATCGTCCATATACAGGTTGTTGCGGGCAGCCTGCACAGCTACGGGAAAATTGGGTTCTTCATCGTTTAATAGCTGTAATATGGTACGCAGGGCTAAAAATGGAGCACAGGCTGTGCCATAAGTAACAGTGTTCAATTTATACACTCTGAGTGGATGTGAAACATTGGCCCTCCAAAATATTCTTTGAAAGTCTGTATCAGGCTCTGCGACTAGAACTTGCCTAAACATTTTCTCGATATCACTCGAGAGGGCGACTTTATTTAAACGAAATCTAATTAGATTGCTAAAAATACTGGATTGGAGTTTTGGCCCTTTGTGCAAATTGGAGTTCAGGGATTTGCCATTTGTAGTTAAGGCCGACGCATTGAACACTACCCGTAGTTTTGTAGTGCTACTATTTTCATTTATAACTCCATGATGGGGCATATAATAATTGGGTTGGCGATTAAGCTCTTCAGCCCTTAGTAAAGTCATATGACCTAGATCGGAGTACTCACACATAAACTGAGCATACTCCTTTTTTAGGTTGGGATTCTGCGCAAATCGATTTTCCAGTTTCTTAAACATTTTTAGTGCACAGTTGGCACTTTCCCCCAAATCTATCTCATCATGGAGGGGTAATTTTACAACATAGCGACCTTCGGGGTTGCGCTTGGTGGAAGATTTATATAGTTCCTCTGCCGGATCGGCTTCGGTGTCACTCTTAGAAGATATTATGGGCTGATTGTCAAAAAAATCGTTCAAGTTAAGGCAGTGTAACGATGAGCTATATGTTGATTCTGGTTCCATTCCATCCCTTGAGAGGGGGCCACTGAGTAAATACCCAAGTGAACTGGGAATGGCAGATGGTTCTCCTGGCCTTCCCGATATCGGTGTGCCACAAATGAGTGACGCAAAAATATCTGCACCTAATAAAACTTCGATGGGTTGTTGCTTGAAGAAATTCATATCCGCTAATTGAAGATTGTTGGTATGTGGCCAAGACGTCGTTTGCACCCGGAAATTCGGCAGAGGGGCAGTAACCCTATTTACTACTAGCGCTTTTAAGTTCCTATACTCGTTAGCGAAATATGGCGAGAATGAGAATTCCGTAAAATTTAAAACAGTTTCTGCGGAAAGACCGTTTATGCCTATAAGTCGATGAGAAGTGCCAAACAAAGGCAAATTTAGCTTCTCAACGCAGTCCTTTGTTATGAGACTATTTTGTGAGGCACTATCAACTAACGCCCGACATTGAATAATTTTGCCGTTAGGTGACCTAACCTTTATAAGGGCAGTAGCCAATAACACCTTTAGGTTACTAAAATTTGCATTAGATTGTGAACTATTGGCCACCGACGTAGTAACAAGGCCGCCTCCCTGATCTGCAGAATTCTGTGTATAAATGTGCAGAAGAGTGTGATGTGAACCTGCACATACTTTACATTTAATATTAATTCTACATTGACGCACTTGATGATTAGTTCGCAAACAATTTTCACACAGTGATTTTGATTTAACTAAGTCCCATCGCTCTTGAACACTAATTCGATTGAATTTGGGACATTTAAACAATTGATGTACTTGAGAACAGGCGACGCATTTATTTTCTTTGACTAGTATTGAATTATTGACACAAGATTTTTTTACACTACTACCTTCTACTGGCTTCTTAAACATTCCTGGTTTATTTTCAAGCTTTGTTTGACTCGACGCCTCCCTTTCAATGAATGTACGAAACGAATTTAAATCGGGAATAGTTTGCGTATTCTCTAGACTGAGCTCCCACCTATGCCTAACGGATGAATCCAATTTTGAAATCATGAAATTTATAAGAATAAGATCGCTAAGAGGATTAGATTCCAATCCGAGGGTCGATAAATTTCACACCGCTTCGTTACAAGTATCTATTAAATTGAAAAACGATTTAGGATCATCCGCTTTGTTTACTTTTACTGAAAAGATTTTATTTATTTGAGTTATAGCTAATTGACGTTTATTTTCGTAGCGCTGAGTAAGAATTTCCCAACAGTGTTTAAGATTTTCCGATTGTAACGAAAATCCACGAATAAGTTTTGATGCACTACCTCTTACACACGATTGGAGGTATTGTAGCTTTTCCACCTCACTAAGGCTGTCATTATCCAGAATAGATGATTTAAATAAATTTTTAAATGACAACCAAGATTCATTATCCCCGTAAAAATAAGGAATTTCAAGTTTGGGAAGACTAATATGCGAATTAACAGAAGTCCCGGGTTTGGTACGTGCATCATTATTTACATTTGGAGTATTTGATTGCGATTTACCCTCTAATACAACGGATAATTCTAACAGAGTGTCCCTATTCTTTAACACCACTTCAGAGTTTTCATCGTTTTCCTCTTCGGAAAAATTTGTAACTATATCCTCGAATTTAACCTCCAGTGCATTTACCTTATCTTTTAAGATTTTTAATCTGGCTTGATCGCCTTTATCACAATCATTGACCTTCGATTTTATAAATTCTATTTCTCTAATTACATTTTCAAATTTTATCACTTCATTAGATTTTGGGAACAACGCACTCTGTTCATCGTCATTCGCCCTTGTTTTTCCCTTTCTACCCATCTTATGAGCAAACTAATTACACACAATTAAATTTAAATATGAATTAATCGATTGAATTAAATTATTATTCTGCAGATCAGGAAGTAAAACAAAACAAAAATATAAGAACAAATGAAAAGAAACAACTCATAATAGAATACATTTTTTTTTTTTTTTTCCTCTGAAATAAATAAACTAATAAAATATTAAATGCACCCTTTTCATTCTCATACACTCATTTATTCAACAATTACTTAACATGAAAGTTTATTTCTGAAATTCCAAACCAAAACTTTCGGTTTGAAACCCAAACTATTTTGAATTACGTTTTCTCTCAAAACAAAACTTTTAAGTATGCATGAAAACGAAACTACTTTGAATTACGTTTTATATCAAAACAATTTAACTTTGTATTAATGATTTATTTCCACAAATTAATTTTAATTTACTTTAAAGTTCTTATACAGATAATTTAATCCTACGTAAACAAAAGAATTTTTTTCAATTTTCAATTTTTTTTTTTTTTTTTTTTTTTTAATTTAACGAATTAAGATTAATTATCTAATTAATAGGTAATTAAGCCTCCGTGAATCGACGGACCACTATGGCTTTGCAGCCAACATAGAATTTCGACTAAATCAATTTATGCATTTCGAATTAGGGTTGATTAAATTTAGTATCTCGGATTAAGGATTGCTAACTCATTTATTTAAAAATTCAAATTTTTCAACTTTTACTTAAAGACAAATCAGCATATAATTAAATGAGAATAAGTTTAAATCTACTTACCCCTCTGCCAGAATTCCGAAGATTAACGACAAACCACATCACACAATTAGAAGACTATATTCCATATTTTGAAGAATCGTTTATTGGACTTGAATAATTAATTACGAATTTTATTATATTTAAGAATAATGACTGGAACTATAATGTGTACGATTAGAATATTTAATAGTTCTGAGTTTATTTAATGTTGAGATACCTCGTACCTCGTCCGGATTCGAAAAGCGACTGAAACAAAACTGCTCAGCGCCGTTCTTAATCAGTTACGATGTGCGCACCTTCTCCTTCTCCTCCTCCCCGACAGTCATCTCAAAAAGGTATAATCCTAAATACCGAAAGAAAGCCAAGTTTGTGTCCTATAGACAACATCTTGAAAAATGCATTGTTTTATGACATTATTTATTTTTATTTTGTTTTGCTTTGTTTGTCCCCCCCCCCTCTCCCCCCCCACCCCACCCCCCCAAAAAAAAAAAAATCGATAGCTTTCTTTAAAATTATCACAGATTCTTGGTTCAATCATTTTTTTTTTAAGCTACTGGGGAATTCTTTTAAAAATGACTCATAAATTTCAATATGATTGGTTAAAAATAATCCCCCTTGAGTAGATTTACGTGAAATTTTGTCCTATACTGCCATATTAAAATTTATGAATAAAATAGGTTCATAGCGAAGCGATATGTATTAAAAGTTGAAGGGCACCAATTTATGTCAAGGTGCAATCAAATATAAAATTCTATGAAATTCCGTGTATTAATTCTTGATTTACAGCTGCCATAAAACATAAAACTTTTGTTTCACGCAGATAGGCCGACATTTTTCTAAAACTGGTCACTCGTGTTCTGTACTTCTCAAAACCTGTGAAGAGTCAAAATTTTTTTTACAAATCCAACCTCTTCTTTTGAATATAGAAGTAAGTTAAAAACAACGACAACAACAACAAACAATCTTGCATCACTTTTAAAAGCCCATAATGGCACTTTGATTAAAGCTAAAATTACGCAATGTATTTTGCATTGCAAATGCTTTGTAATTTGTAATCTGGAGAGATAAAACCTCATTGCTCATGTTATTTGATTAAGCGCTTGGATTGTCCGGACGTGTTTTCAATCACTTATCATTCTGTGGTTTAAATTATTTATTTATTTTACTGTTTTTTTCGTAACGTTAAGTCCTGAACTGAAAAGTTATTGTTTTATAAATAACTCCAAGCATTCCTAAGATAACCCGAGAAAGACCTGGGAACAAGATGTAATTAATATATGAAGCTGAAAATGTAAAAAACATCATGGAAATCCAATCATTCTCTCTCTCTCTTTTTTATATTTTAATGTTTATGAATTTGCAAAATTAATGAAATTTTGAATAGTATATTGTTTGGTAACCTCCTGAAGTATTAATTTTTTTTTCTTTTTATCTGTTTAATCCAACTACAATACAATATCCTATGTGTAAAAAGCAAGGTAATTCGATAACTGTCGGAGAGACACTAGGATCGCATTGCGGACTTCTCTCAAAAGATGATAGCCAGGCATTGAAGACACTGGCAAATTACTACAAAGGAATCATCAAAAACGTAATTGATAGGATCAATTAAAAAACAAGAAGAAGAAGAAACTTTTTCCTTGCAACAAAAAACAATCTAGAAATTGAATTAAAGGACCTCTCTCAGAACAAAGACCATTGATTAACTGGACGACCATGTGACTCCCTAATCAAGAGTATTTAACACAACGCCTACATACAATGATCAACTTGTTTTTCTTCGGGAACCTCAAAGTGCGTGGAAAAAATAAAGACAGCAACACAGTCTCGTAGTAGTAAGTCCCGGGCCGAGATGTTTCTCTCGCGCTCTCCCCTCCACTCCTCCCTCTCGTAACGTAGAGCGTGCAGTGCATGCCGTTCCCGTTCGTGCATGCGTTCCCTCTCTCCACTCCAAAGGTGTGTTAGGAGGAGAGAGATGGCTGAAAAGAAGAATTTATCGCTTTTTCTGGCACCTCAGGGAATATCGTCTGCTATAAAGTGGGCTTAGCGATAAAATAAGTAATTCTGAAAACAAAAATAAAACCTGTGGGATGCGACTCGTGTGCAGGTCGGTTTAGGACTCGGTATTATAGGCGTCTGGTTTAGCCAAGGTACCCGGGGTAAAGTTTTTCTTCACCGCCCTTATCAATGGGAGATTACAAAGAAACTATAAAGAATTAACCGATTATTTTGCACCTTTCTTGTTGCGCTCGGGTGATCGTCCGACCTCGCCACTCTTAAAAGCCGGTCCTCAAGAGACAATTGATGTGACGATGATTTTGGGCACTTTTTGCACCTCTAAAAATTCAGTTGTGCAACATACGAGAACGAGGGTTAACTATTTATTTGCAACTGATACAAACTGCATGCATGTTTTAAAGTTTTACTTGTTGTCCTACCAGCGATGTAGAGACATATGATACATTTATCAGCGTCTGTTTTGTTGATAGTTCGCACTCGAATGGAGCGGTGTCAGTTTATTATCTGAAAAATCTCTAGAGTAGTCCTGAAGAGAATCGATGGAGTTGGAAAGTTCTGAGTCCGAAATCTGGATGGGATACTTACTCTCCATGGGAGTCTTTCTAAGGGAACTTAGCCCGTTTTTACGCAAGTTTCGGGAGAAAACTCAGAACGTTCAGGCTAACGAGCATGCCCTAGGATCAAACCCGACACATCTTGCCTTCTAGCTTGAAGAGCAGGAACGCGCGGCCACAGGTGTCTTAAACCTCTGGGACTTCGAATCGATTCCTACACTGTAAAAAATATGTCCTATTTGCTGCCAGAAATTCTCTGTAATTTGAGAAAATGCATTCTGAAAACATAATTTTTTAAAGTTTTTTTAATTAAAATTACGCGTATTTTCTCAACTTACAGAGAATTTCTGACAGCAAATAAAATAGGACATATTATTTACAGCGATAAGATGAAGAAATCGTTATTGGCGTCAGAAAACTTTTAATTCAAGAATATGTTAAACGAATTAATAAACTTTGTCATGGACTGAAAATTATTTAATAACAGATGCCTACAGTTTTTATATTTAAGATAAGCATTTTTGTTGACTCTTGGGCCAAACCTTTCATTGAAATAGTTCTAGTTTGTCGCTGTACAGTTATTAGTATTATTACACAGATTTTAACAGTGTTAATTATTATCATTAATAACAATAATGATAATGATTATTATTATTGCATTACGGACAATTAGATCAAGACTTACGGCTTAACGGCCCTCTTCATTTACCGTCGCCGGAAGCCCGAGCCAATATTATTCTATGGGGAAATTTTCTTTACAAATAACTTATTAACTAATACGTATTTTTAAATTCTGTTTTCACATTCTGAAAATTCCCAGCTGTTAAATTGACGGACCTTTTTTTAAAAAAAATATTTTTTTATATTTTATTTCGAAGCTGCAAAATACGAATTTTCAATGTGCGAAATTTTTTCATTTTGCAATTTCAAAATAAAATATTAATAATTAAAAAAAAAATACATAAAAAAATAAAAAAAATCCCGTCAATTTAACAGTTGGGAATTTTCTGAATTTAAAAACAGAATTTAAAACTATGCATTAGTTAATAAGTTATTTGTAAAGAAAATTTCCCCATAGAATAACATTGGCTCGGGCTTCCGGCGACGGTAAGTGAAGAGGGCCGTTAATGGCGAATTCGAGCGACAACGAACAACAACCGTAAAACCGGGATCCGAACCCTCATCGAAATGAACCAAGTAGTTTATTTTCTCTAATATATATATATATTTTCCACCGTTCAAAAAGCGAGTTGTCACATTACCAGTAAAAATTTATTTCCCCGTAAGAAATAACTTATCGGATCGATTTCTGATTCTTCAAAACTTATCATTTTAGTTCTCATCATAATAGTTAAAAAGCGTGTAATAGCCTGTATTGTGAAATTCAACTTCTAAAACGCGGAAAGTCTGGCACATCTCAATTATTCACTGCAGACATATTTCATTTGTCTGGAAAGATGTAGAAGTGTTTGCACAATCATACCTCTATAACGTCTTGATGCCTTGAGAAATAATATATATATATTCACCAGTTACGAAATTTATATTTCATTTGTGCATTTTCGAAGAAATATAATAACTATAGTTAAGTTGAGTTTATACAAATCACCTTATGAGCGTACAATACTTAATTTCGCCAACAGCTCAAGCTAATATTAATCTACAGGGAAATTTACATCTATCATGACTTATTACCTAATGCACTTTTTTTTTTCCTTTTTTTTTAAATTCTGTTTTCACATATTCAGAAAATTCACAATCGTTAAACTAGTTCTCGTTTTCGAAAAAATGATATTTTTCAGACTTTTAATATTTTATTTTATAGCTCAAAAATGCGAAAAATGCTCTCGGTTTTTTCGTAAATCAAAAATAAAATATTTTATATGTATAGTGAGAAGGGGGGGGGGGTTATAGATCGTTTTCTGCAAATTACTGTCTTAGATTTATAAAGTTTTGCATATATATGCGATGAAATGTATCAATATTAAGTAAATTAAAATTTCTCGAAAACTATTGGAATTAACTTTTATTGGTTTCGAGCTGAAACCAAACGTTTAATATTTTTTATGAAACAATTTTTCAATACTTTTTCCTTGTTTAAGTTTATTTTTAAACTTTTGTTCCGTCTATGTTTGCTAGATAGCAGCACTACTCCGAAATTTGACAAATAATGTTGCAGAGGAAGCCATACACAGAAATCGCATTAAATTTCTTAGTAGATACTTGTGCACTTTGCTACTTTGATGATGTACTCTTACCTACCTAGTTTTTCGATCTGTGGACAGTCGTACTGTTATTTTGATCTGAAACTACTGTTGGCATTTTTTTTTTTTCAATTTATAGTGTTTAGTTACAAAATTATTAATTATTTAAATTAATTATTATTTGAATTTAAGCAGGTTAACATGGAGGTGTTTCAAACAAAAAAATTATAGAAAACTATAAATGCTATTTTTTTCTTTTCACATATTTATGATCAACTAATATGTGTGTAATAAACATTTTCGGAATTTGTTTATCGATTTTCAATAGAAAATATGTAGTGAACGTTAAAGGATTAAAATAGATAAAATTTTAAATTTAAACTTTTTAAAATTCTCCTACCAACTTAGATTTTAATTTTTCGCCTCGATTTTATAATCATCATAATAGCTTAACAACATATTTTAAACGCACTTGGGTACTTTTTTGTGGATTTAGTGGTAAGTTTTTTTTTTTTTTTTTTTTTAATACAGGGTGAAGACAAATGTTTACTTTGATTTTACAACTTTCTAACTCTTTCAAGACTGCACTTATTTTGATGCTACTGTTACAATAAAAGTTTCAAAGACGCTATGGCAAACATAACGATGTTAAATTCACAAAATTTTGCATGCAAAAATATTTAGTCTCAAAAACGCAAAAATTTTAGGATTTATGCAAAGATTCAAATAATTTTAGAACTTCACTTTTGGCGGATGTTTTCCATTGTGTGTTCAAAACTTCCGCTATTCCGTTTTAGGCAATTTCGTGAAAATCTTAAAGTAAAAAACTGGTTTGTTGTGGCCATCACAAAACTTTCTTCTATATGGCTCTGTATAGGGGGCCTAAAGTAGTAAAAGGTCCATTCTAGGCACCCTAGCTCTGTATAAGAGCGTAGCTTCCAAAATAAAAATTTTACAGATGGATGCAGTTTTAATGAACAATTGCTGAGATGTAACCATGAGAAAAATCGCAGAAGGTGAGTAATAATAGAGCCACCTGTCGGCTGATATATACCCAAATTAAGTTCACAATGGTTATCTCATATATGCAGTTTGGTGCATTTATATGCAATAAAAGTTAAAACTTAACCTTCCTATTAACAGCGTAATTTGCAATACAACAGCGCCACCTGTTGGTCGACATGAATCCAAATTAAATCATGATAATATTTCATATTGGCCCTCTAATATACCAAGTTTTGTCTGATTGTACACAATCGAACATGAGAAACAGCCTTTCCTTAAATGGGAGAAATAACAGTATAACAGCTCCACTTATTAAGAGATTTGCCCAAGACATTAATTAATGTCAAGCAAAGTGCAACTGCATATAAATTTATATGTATTTCTGTGCAGTAGTTTCTGAGACACAGTTGCCACAAAAACTTTGTCACACAGCACAGACAGGTAGACAGACATTTTATAAAAGTGGTCAAATCGTGTTCTGGAGCTCTCAAAACGAGTAAATCCTTCGATAACACTGCACTGAAAAAAAAAAAAAAAAAAAAAATCGAGCTCTGATATAATTCTTGCTGATTCTTATGTAAAATGACCTCCTGAATCCGAATATAACTTCCATTTTGCTCAGTCACCTACCGTTTTCTAGATACACCACCCCCTCCCTCAATTTTTATCACTGTTCAGTAATTTTATGACCATGAATTTGATTTGGAGAATGAAAAAGAATTAATTTAACACCTAAAAACAAAAATATATAATGTTTATTTAATAATATTAATAATAGGTAAAAAAATATAAGAAATGTATAATGCATAATTTCAGTGGCAAATCCCCCCACCCCCCAAATTTTCCCCTTACCGCAAATGTTCATGTTTTAGAATTTTCCAACTTTGTAGCCCTTCAGAATATATTTAACAGTTAAAATAATCCCCCCCCCCCTAAAAAACAAATTTATAGCCACAAAACTACCGAAAAGTCTTAAAAATAGGGAACCGTCCCTAAAAAACGGTGGATGATAGGGCAAAATGGATGTCATATTCGGAATCAGGAGGCTATTTTACATAAGAATTTGCCAAAATGGTGTTGGGGGCAATTTTCATGCCGAGCAGTGTAATGGGAAGTCAAAAACTTTTACGAATCCAACTCTTTCTTTTATTGAATATAGAAGAAAGCAGTGGTACACACACACACACACACACACACACACACACACACACACACACACACACATATATATATATATATACATGCTTATTAATTTCTGACGTCAAGAAAATTTTTACTTTCCGAACACTATAGTGAGGAAAGTATTGTAATCATGTCAAAAATCCGAATTCGAGATTTTGATGATTCTATACGTTTCGAGGTCCAACGAGTCCGTTTTCACTATTTTTACGATGATGTATGTATGTGTGTGTGTATGTGTGTGTGTATGTATGTGTGTATGTATGTGTGTATGTATGTGTGTATGTCTGTGAGTGAACACGCTAGCGTCTAAACGCTTTGTTCGAATAAGCTGAAAGTTGGTACGTATATTGTAAGTCACCATTGTACGAACCCTATAGATTTTGGTGAATCTAGCACTTATAGTTTTTTTACAGGGACACAAAGAAAAATTCTTTATCATTATGGCCAAGGGACCAAAATCTTAAAAGTGCGATAGCATCTAAACGCCTTATTCAATTGAGCATAAACTTTATACACATATTATAGGTCACAGATACTCAATCTGTATAGATTTTGGAGAATCTAGCACTTATAGTTTTTTTACAGGGACACAAAAAAAAAATTCTTTGCCAAATTTTTAAAAGTGTGATAGCGTCTAAACGCCTTATTAATCTCAGCAAAGAATTTGCACACATGTTATAGGTCACATTTGAACCAACTGTATAGATTTTGGTGAATCTAGCACTTACAGTTTTTTTACAGGGACACAAAGAAAAATTCTTTATCTTTATGGCCTATGAGACCAGCGATAGCATCTAAACGCCTTATTCAATTGAGCTGAAAATTTGTATGAATATTATAAATCACTGTTGCACTAACTATAAGCATTTTGGTGAATCTAGCATTTATAGGTTTTTACAGGGACACAACGAAAATTTCTTTATCATTATGATCTATGGGCTCAAAGTTCAGTAGCGTTAAATAAAACAACGTGTAATAGATGGAGAAAAATACTCAAACACTCTATTATGGTTTTCTCTCTTTTGTTTGTTTAACAACTACTCTTTCTTTACTTTATCTACAAAACTGTTAATTACTCAATGTTCGGAAAGTCGAGTGGAGTCACTCCAGATTTTTATGATTGGCCCAAGGGGCACAAGAAAATGAAAACCAATGCAGTCACAAAAAATTAAGAATGTTGTTTATAATCAGCATAATCAGTTGTGCGCACTCTGTATATTTTTATATTTTAATGGTAAAAACTTGTGTTAAAATCTCAGCATCCAAACATAAAAAAATATTGTTGAAAAATTAAATTATATATGAATCCATAAAGTAATACCCAGATGTGCTTCGAATATATTGTTATACTGTAGCAATATAAAAATTATGAGGAAGAGTTAAAAATTAGTTAATTAGAAGCTTTCGGGAAAAAAAAAAAAAAAAAAAAAAAAAAATTCAAAGAATTAAAAATTTTGAATTATATGTTTATTAGAATTTAAATAGTTTTCGAAAATTTTCAATAAACTTAATATTGTCGTATTTCAATGGCAAATTTTCATTGTAAGACAGTAATTTATAAAAAAGAATATATAACATCCACACTATTCCTTTAATATTTAGAATTCCATGCTTAATGCATTATCTCCACGATTACAGGCAAATATTCGAAATGTGTTTAGATAAAAGATATTAACCCCTATCCCTTTTTCTTCAAAAATAAAAATTATAATAAAGAATGGAGAATATTAAAAGATTAATCGATGTGTCATATATATGTATATATATATATACTTATGATAACAATTTTTCTAGCAATTGAAATCAATGAGCAACTCTGGCACTAAATAAAATTACAGTTAGGTTTTTATATTGTTATTTTTACATTATATATAATTGATTTTTAATTAAATCTTTTTAAAATATTTTTCTTCTCTCTCTCTCTCTAACGGGATTTTAATTTAAAAAAAATTGAATTTTATATTCTAAAATGTGTAAATTTATCAAAAACTCAAAATCGATTTTTTTTTTTTTTAACTTATTGTTATTATTTTTTATTTATTTTTTCTTATGTTTATAGAATAATGTATGTATAACGGATAATTGAAACTTCAAGCGTGTATATGTGTCCAGGCTTGGGAATATGGATTTTTTAAAATCCACATTCACAAAATATGGATATAAGAAATATATAGATATAGAAAGATAGATATAAGAAAAACTTCAAAATAGGCTTATTAGATAAGGAGGTGAATAGTAACATTTAATCACTATGAAACATTTTTGCACGTAACAATAATCGTATAGATTATTTTATTTTCCTATTTTTATATTTTAATAATTAATTTTTTCTGATATTTTTGTATTAAATAAACCTATTTAAACCATAAATGTTTTAAGATGTTACCTAGAAAAAATAAAATAAATAAATAATGATAATAATAATTATTATTTTAATGATGTTAGGATTAAGGTCAGTTGACTGCACCAGGGTCCTAGGCGTAAGGGCAAGTGCCCTCCGTGAAGGGTCTTTCTAAGGGCTCCTAGCCCGTATTTACGCAAGTTTCAGAGAAAACTACTTATTTTAATAGGATAATACGCTTACAAAACTCGAATGTATAATAACAAAAGAAGAAATCGAAGTCTACTTTTTTTTTTTTTTTTCTAAGTAATATATATATATATATAAATTTGTACGACGGAACTTATTTATTTATTTATTATTATTTAGTCTATCTTTCCATAGAAAATACATACAACTGTGTTACGTTCTTTAGCAATGGCCATTATATTCATATATTTATATTTCATTTGCACATTTTCTCTCAATTTTATTTATTTATTTATTTATTATTGTTATTATTATTATTTTTTAACTAGATTCATGAGGGAAAAAAATTTGTCTAAATACACAAAAAGCGATTAAGAAAAAAAAAAAACCTTAAATGAAGTTGCGTTTCTTAGCAACGATTCCCGTATTCATTTTGTAATTATTATTATTATTATTATTTTTGCAGGTTTTCTCTCAATTTTATTTTTATTATAATTTGTTTTGTTTTTTTTAACTTTTTTAAAAAACAGTTTAAACTCGTTATTATAAGGAAAAGAATAAAATAAATAAAAAGAAAAGAAAAAGAAAAAAAAAAGTTTTCAAGTGTTTTTTTTTTTTTTTTTTTTTTTTTTTTTGGGGGGGGGGGGGGTACTGAATTGTGAAATAAATCGTAGAAACATATAAACTGTTAATTATTAATTTAACCTAAAGTTTTATTTTGGTAATTTGTCATCTCTTTCAACTTTTAACAAACTATAACTTTATTTATTTCCCCAAAATTCGTTTGTCTGTTTCTTTAAATATAATTTATACAAAGTAGGTATTGTGCATTTCCTTTAAAAAAAAAAAAAAAAAAAAAAAAACCTCATATAAATACTGCACAATTATTGTAGTCACCCCCCCCCCTTCCTAGCTTCTGCATAGTATTCAAGTAATCTAAAACAAGCAAAGGGTGTTTACGTAATTATTAAATAATTAAAGCTGTTGGCAATATGCAAGCGTTATTTCTGTTGATTTTTATGTTATATGTAGCATTTATAAACTTTTTTTTTCCGCATGTGAATAGCTTTTTAAAAAATGTACATACAAACAAGAAGATTGGATAAGACGTTCATTATAAAATTACTTATCGACATTTTTCTTATTCTGGTGATGTTCATAGTTTACAAACTAGAAATTACATTTTTTCAAAAATTCCGTTATAAAAGTAAAAAAAAGTGAACATAGAAAAAAAAAAAAAAAAAAAGATTTAGTTTAACCCTTAAATGCATAGCGATGTAGATTTGCATCGTAGTTTAACGTTTCTGAACGCGACTAGAATCTTTGAAAGTTTATTTCTTTTATCTGTGACAATTTATGACTAGGTACTAATTACATATATCATATATTGAGTATTATATTACATTTCTTAAGAACTATAATGAACACATTTTGAATATTAATTATAAATATTGCGTATCTTTAATAATAAGCATACGATTTATGTCCATGCAGATAGTTATTTAACAACATTCAAAATCTTTAATATTCGTCTGATTTGCTGCTTGTCTATGAGTATTAAAAATTGTAATGTGAATTCAATTGATTCTTCGGTCAGTTTAAGATGCTTTCTAGGAAAAATCCGTCTTATTTAGAATGGAAAATAATGACAGGTACAGAAATTTTACGAATTTTAGTAAAATGGGAAAGACGTATAACTGATATGAGCGGCGTATAAACGAAGAAATTTTGTACTAAAAACAATAGGAATAAATCGGGACTTCAATAAAAGGGCGTATAAATGTAAAAGACGTATAAACGAGAGTCGTATAAACGCTGCTTTACTGTAATAATATTCATATTTTTGCATGTATTGATACATTTATGCAAGAAAAATGTACGTTTTTTTTTTGTGATGTAAAAATACATCAGTATGTAAAATCGGTTCTACATAAGTTCACCAATTGTAAAGTAAATCCTGTATAGTTTATTTTATTTTATTTGTATTTTTCCCATTAACTACATCCATTTCCCTGTTGATTTCAAATTTTATTTATTAAAAATAAAAATTCATGCATTTATAGGTTAACATTTGAAAACGCACCTATAACGCATCCTCAACACGCTTTTCATTAAGTTTTTAACCGACTTCAAAAAAAGAAGGAAGGTTCTCAATTCAAACCGTATGTTTTTTTTATGTTTGTTAGCTCATAACTTCTGAACGGATGCTCCGATTTTGATACTTTTTGTTTTGTTGAAAAGGTCTTGGTCTACAATAGGTCCCATTGTAATATCTTTACGATCTAAAGAAAATACAGGGTGCCCCAAAAAATCAGTCCCAACTCTTTTAACTGCTAAACGGCTGCAGCTATAGTGATAAAAATGGTATGTAAGTATAGCAAAGTGGCCATGCTGTACAAGGTTAAACCGCTTGCAGCGCCACCTGGTGGAAAATAGCGGAGTTAGTGTTCCTATCTCGAAAACAGTGCTAAAGAAAAAAGTGAATTAGAAAGTTGAAGAGTATCATCGATAGTAGAAAAAGATAGTTTAGACATTCATGCTAGCGTTCCTATCTCGGAAACGGTTCAAGACAGGGGGAAAAAGTGAATTATAAAATTGCAGAGCATCATCGATTTAGTACGAAAAGATAGTTTAGACACTGATGCTAAAAATACAAGGCTAAAAACGTGCATTTTTTTGTTCGCAATTTCTTACACTATACATACTTCAGCTACATTGCTCACGTTGTAGCGTAGCTGGGGAGACATATGCTATATAGTTCAAAATACGGTTACTTGATACTTTTTGTTTTGTTGTAGAGATCTTGGTCTGAAGTAGGTCCCATTATAACTTCCTTACAATCTAAAGAAAATAAAGCGCCATCTAGTGAAAAACAGCGAAATTAGCGCTCCTATCTCAAAAACGGTTCAAGATGGGAGAAAAGTTAATTACGAAGTTGCAGAGCATCTTCGATTTACTACGAAAAGACAGTTTTTAGACATTATTGCTAAAAATAGAACGCTTAAAACGAGCAGTTGTTTGTTCGTTATTTCCTACATTATGCACACTTGAACTACGTTGCACACTTTGCAGCGTAGCGGATGACACGTATACTCTGTCGTTCAAAGTACTGTTACTGTAAGCGGTCACATCGATTAGCGCAAAGTCGTTTTCAGCCAACTTCAGAAAGGAGGGTGTTCTTAATTCAAGATATGTGTTGTTGTTGGTGTTTGTAAGCTTATAACTTCGTAAGAGATGCTCTAATTAACCGACTTCAAAAAGGAGGAGGTTCTCAATTCAAAGCATATGTTTTTTGTTTTTGTTTTTGTTTGTTAGCTCATAACTTCTGAACAGATGATCCGATTTTGATACTTTTTGTTTTATTGTAAAGGTCTTGGTCTGAAATAAATTCCATTGTAAGATCTTTGCGATCACAAAAAAATACAGGGTGCCCAAAAAAGTCAGTTAAGTGGACATGTGCTACGCGATTCAACCGCCTAAAGTGCAACCTGGTGGAATAGAGTGGAGTTAGCGATCCTATCTCGGAAACGTTTCAAGACAGGGGAAAAAAGTAGATTATAAAATTGCAGAGCATCATCGATGTAGTACGCAAAGATAGTTTAGACATAATTGCTAATAACAGAATGCTTAAAACGTGCATTTGTTTGTTCACAATTTCCTATTTTGTGCACACTTGAACGACATTGCATATGTTGTAGCGTAGCGGGTGACATTTATGCAATGTAAAATTCAATGTATGGTTATTGTAAGCGGTCACATCGATTAACACATATACGTTTTAAACCGATTTCATAAAGGAAGAGGTTCTCAATGCAAACCATGTTTCTCGTTGTTGCTGTTGAAATTTGTTAGCTTATAACTTCGTAAGAGATGATTTAATTTTAATACTTTTTTGTTGTCGTAATGATATTGGCCTGAAATAGGTTTCATTATGATTTCATTAAGATATAAACAAATTACAGGATACTCACAAAAGTCTGTTCTCACTCTAACTGCTGAACGCATGCAGCTACACTGGTAAAAGCAGTATGTAAGTATCGATGTTGAAAATTCTATCCGTCAGCTGCAATGCATATTTTGCTCTTTGTTTGAACTTTACGCTGCGCAATTTCCAGCGCAGCGGGTGACACGTATTCACTGTAAAGTTCAATATATATGCCTAACAGAATTTTCGGTTACGAATACAGCGTATCCGTCCTTTACATTTCTAAAGACTTTTTAATTTAACGTATGTTCGTTCAACAAATAGTTTTTCGCTCATATCCGATAAAGGCAAGAAAAGTAACACAACTTAAAAATGCAGCATTTGAGAAAAATCAACTTAAAAATAACTTTACTATAAAACAACTGGCACAACTGTCTCTCGAGTGGATAACTTTCTAGATGGAGATGCAACTTTTATGTTCACATTGGGTGCATTTCATGTATTTTTCAGTGACATAAACCATTTTTTGAGTAATGTCACTTTTCTTGGAACTTGTGATTTGTGAAACTTACGTCGAACGTCTTCTGATGCTCTGCTATATAAATAAGTTTTCACTGAAAAGAGTAAAATAAAATCTTTTTGTAAAAAAATAGAACCGACTCCAAAAAGGAACTACTATTCAAACAACTAAAAATGAAAGAAAATTGGTAGAAAATGGAACTGTAAATTGCGCCTAAAAGTATAAAATAATTTCCTTCTCCAAACAACCTATAACACTACAATTAATCATAACTTTTGAAGTCGGCGCAAAATTAAATAAAAATTGATACCTTTATTCAATACAAAAATCAAATCCTATTCAAAATATACATCTCACATTGTTACCTGCAAAATGCAACCGAGAACTAATTTGATTCAAGAAAACAAATAAGATTTCGTAAGCAGCAAAAGTTGGCGAAGATGCTGGTATCTGACGTCCTTGGTGAAAGAAAAATCGCAAAATTATCTGGCAAACATATTTAATTTCTTTGGGATATCATGATTATTTTGATAAGGTATATCAAGAGAGAAATCTAGAATATGAAACAACACATCGTATAATATATATTATGAAAATATACATCTTGCGTGTATATTTTTGCCTTACGTTTTGATCACCAAATCCAAAAGCCATCAAGGATGACAGTTATCAAAGTTATACCAAATTTGCAAAGAAAACTCTAACTTCGTAGAAACATAAATACCGCATTGTGAAGAATGTTCACTGTTCCATGTAGATGCTACTAATGGACCAATTGTATACAGTGATAAAATAATGAAGGAAACATGAAAATGGATCATTCGAAACAACAGCATTTGTTGCTACCGATCTAAAGACAAACCTTTAAAAACTAATTAAATTTTATTTAATTTTGCGCCGACTTCAAAAGTTATGATTAATTGTAGTGTTATAGGTTGTTTGGAGAAGGAAATTATTTTATACTTTTAGGCGCAATTTACAGTTCCATTTTCTACCAATTTTCTTTCATTTTTAGTTGTTTGAATAGTAGTTCCTTTTTGGAGTCGGTTCTATTTTTTTACAAAAAGATTTTATTTTATCTTTCTTAAAATTGTTGAAATTTTTTTAATTTACCAAAGCTTACTTTTGAGAAAAAAAAATCTGGTGTGAAACAACCACACGACTTCCATTACCCACTATTACACGACTTATTTAATTATATATTATGCGAACTATTATGCTTTTTTTTTTTAAGATAATGTGATCAAAAGACATAAAAATGACCTAACGAAGTAGACACCTAAAAATTTTCCAGTAAGAGAAACTTGATGCACGTGTAAAAAGACATAGAAAATATAGTTTACGTAGCGAGTTAAAAAATAAGGGGGAAAAAATTGTAGAGTTATTTTTTGGTACATCAATTTCCGAATTCTAAAACTGACCTACCTAATCAGGGTGACTTAATTTTCCTGTAATAACCACATAATACATGAAAAAGGATATCTAAAAGGGATTTATGTAACAATTTTTAAGAAAATCGTTAGAGCCGTTTTTGAGATACCAACTTTTACCAAAACTTGGCATATTCAATTATTGGCCAGAAAACAATAATTACATACAAGAGGATATTTAAAAGGGAGTTAATATGGCGAGTTTGAAAATAATCCTTACAGCCGTTTTTAAAGGAACGCACTTGCGAGACCTGAAATTCAGCTATTTATACAGGACGCCTATCAATTTTCCTGAACTAACCAACTATATCATTCGAAAGAACATCTAAAGGATTGTTTATTTAGCAAATTTGAAGAAAATCGTTAGAGTCGTTTTTGAGATACGGACTTACGGTCTCACTTTCGGTTTCCGATGTCCCACTACCGGTTTTCCAATTTTCACCAAAATTTGGAAAATTCATCTGTACACTAGGCGTGTACCAATTCTGAAGTTTCATAGTTCTATCTTTATTACCTAGTTTGGGATATATGATAGCCAAAAGATTCCGCACATACATTCACACACACTGACCAATTGCCAAAAACTACTTTTTTGGACAGAATACAATACTTCCATAATCTACGGCAGTCGGGTAATGGCGGTAAAAATTAATAATTATTATATTAAAAATGGTTACTTAAGCTAAAGTTATGCAGAATTAAATTAATGATATGATAATGAACATGCTATTCAAATTATGTTTATTTGTTTAAAAATTTTGCGCAAAAGAAGAAAACAAGAAAATAGTCAGTTGCTTTAATTTTGAACGCCATTGTATTTCAAAACGCGCAAGTTATTTTTTGGTAGTATTGTATATTGCCATATGTTTATTTGTTTAAAAGTTTTGCGCAAAAGAAGAAAACAAGAAAAGAGTCAGTTGCTTTAATTTTGAACGCCATTGTATTTTAAAACGCGCAAGTTATTTTTTGGTAGTATTGAGAAAGGGCACGTGATGTCACTCGCAGTCAAATTATGGGTAAAGTGGCAAAACACTGGTATTTCTACCAATCATGGTCAATCTTTTGCCACTCAAGAGTGGCAAAGATTGATTGACGGAGCGTTTGTTTGTACCTTATTGTATATTGCCAAATGTTTATTTGTTTAAAAGTTTTGCGCAAAAGAAGAAAACAAGAAAATAGTTGGTTGTTTTAATTTTGTACGCCATTGTTTTCTAAAATGGACAAGTCATTTTTTGTTAGTATTCTACAAAACATGCTTAGATATAAATTACGAAAATCATAAAATTTACTAATAAATAATCATTTAAAAATTAACAAAGTAAGTAAAAATGTGAACATTGCAATGAATTGATATAAATAAAATTTATTCTTGACTGTAAACAGTAAGCATTAATAAAACTAACAGAAATAATCGTTTGCGGCAATGTAATAAGAAATGTAAAAGTTAAAAGTGCTGTTTAAATAATTTAATTTTACGCTGTTCCGTGAAAAATAGATTACATCGGCATTCAAAAAATAATTCGCTCAAAATTCATTTTACATAAAATCCAGCTGTTCAAGAACAGTTATTTTCATTGTTATGTAATTAAAGGTTTACAAGCAAGTGTATAATAACCCTTTGTTAGAATGACAGAATTGCGGAAACTAACTTTCACAAAAAGAAAACATTCACTTGCTAAGAGAGAGAAAAAAACTATGTACAACTTTTCTATCCTGCCGTCAATGAATAAGCGCAACAGTTTTCCAGCGCCAAACTTTCCGGATGTGATTGATAACATCTCGCCAATTGGCGATCTCCATCTCTCCCGACAATGTTACTTTCTTAGGGCAACCCTTGTGCCGTAAGAGTTTTCGAAACAGAAGTTCTCTGGCGATAGGGCCCAGCTTTTCGAAGTGTAAAAATACGGAGGATACTAAAAGGACGGATGTAAAGGTCCCAGGCTCTTGTTTGCGCATACCCAAGGGTCAGTGCTGCAAGTCTGGCGTGCAAAAAATCATGTCGTTATCATGTTGCAGTATTTGGATGAATATTGCTAAGATAGCATGCGGTACATGGACGCTCCGAACGTTATGGTTCCTGTTGCAGCTTGCTCAGGTCTTGCAACCAATGACGGTAAATTATCATCTTTTTGTCAGTTTATATTTATAGCAATTAATTATTATGTTGGAAGTAATTTATGTTCTATTTTGCATTATAAACTGTTTGGCGGAAAAATAAAACGCAATTTTTGTGTTGTTACAGGCAACGATAAATGATATTGGTAATTGATTTATGCATAGAAGAAATAATAGCTTTTTGATAGCAGGAGCTTTAAAAAACTTTTCTGTAATTTTCAAAAGAGAAATGCGTGCCTTGTTTGTCTTGTAAATCAATAACTTCTTATCATTTTATTATTTTAAATTTTCATGTTGCAAAAAAAAAAAAAAAAAAAATGTAATTTTTTATTTATTGTTTTGCATTCTCTTGATATACTTAAAAGATTTTTCTGGTGTAATATTAGCATTATTTTTGCAAAAATCTTTTATTTTTCCCCTAAGAAATAATATATATGTGATAATGTATAATGAAATTGAAATTATATATTATTATATCACAAAAAAATTAATATTATCTTTTATTACATAAAAGAAAAATCTCTTATTTTATAATTATGATGAATGACATGTCTCACGTAGGCAAAAAAAGAGACACAACTCAAAAACTGCAATTTTGAGTTTGTGTGATTGAAAAATCTGTATAACCTGCCTCAACGTTCACATAATATTATTTCGAAAATTATCCACCTGAGAGACACTCGTTTTAGTTTTATATCAATGCAAGTAAATAGTATTTTATCGTTAATTTTTCTGAAATATTGCTTTTTTCTTAGTTTTGTTACTTTTCTTGCCGGACGTGCGTGATCAAGATCTTAGCCAGCAAAAAATTTCAGGGGAGGTCCTAACTTTATTATTACATAATGTTCAGTGGTAAAAATGACGTAAAACTGAAAAATTTTCAATAAATTTACGTAAATTCGGAGGATGTTTGAACCCCTAACCCTCACCCCCCTGTCTACGGCGTGTGGTGTGATATGTGAATTAAAAGTTATTATTTTTTGTTATTGAATTCTTAAATGTTATTACGATTTTCTAATATTTCAGGAGAAAATTATTAATTGATTTTTTATTTCTTTATTTTATTTTATTTCTTTACTTTTATTTCAACCTTTTCATGTAATCGGTGCCGTTGTTTTGATATGAAACCAGTTATTCAATTTAAGTTAGCAAACATTTTAATTATATATTCATTCATTTTATAACCAACCCACATTAAGTTTGCGTGAATATATATTTTTTTTTTTTTTTTTGTAATTAATTATATGTAAAATGATTATTTAAATTCTTATTTTCTTGTAAAGTTGTTTTTTTCATACCTACACTGAATGTGCTGTTAATTATAGTGGTATTTTCCTGCTTTATCGGGTGCTATGTTCATATCATATCAAGCAGAAATCAGTTTCTCAATTATGTCTAAATTATAAATGAATTAAATTTATTTAAATAATGTATTATTTTACTTTATTATAATAATAATTATTATTTTTTTATGGATTTCCTCCTCGTTTAATATTCGTTTAATATCATCTTGTTTAATTACTATCACAAAACTTTCTTCTATGCCTATTTTATATAACAGCGCTAACTTATGATTTAACATGCACAAAAATTTAATGAACATTTTACAATAAAAATGTTATGAACATTTTACAATAAAAATTTCTTACAATAAAAATTTTACGTATGCTCTTTGGCATGAATTTAATCAATAGATGGTCAGATATAACCGCGTGGATATTCGTAGAAAGTGAATAAATTGCAGTGCCACCTGTTGGCTAATATACACTCAAATTAAATCAGCGTAGTTTTTCATAATGACCATTTCACAGATTGAGTTTGATGCGCTAATACGTTGTAAAAGCTGAGACATAGCTTTACCTAGCCCTTCCAATACACGGGAAAAACTGCAGCATAGTACGCCATCTGTCGACCGATATGCACTCATATTGAATCACCATAGTTTTTAACAATGATTATTTTACATATCACGTTTTGTGCATTTATACGCAACAGAAGCTGAGATATTATAATCCCCCCCCCCCCCCTTTAAATTAGGAAATTTGCAGTATAGCGGCTACATCCGTTAGGCGATGTATACCGAAATCTAATCAGCACTAATTTAAATCAAAAGTCAAACAAGTAGTATAAAGTTTTGGTAAAATACCGTTTGTTATACCTTGAGATTCACGCCCACAAAATTTTGACAACATACACAAATACACACAGAGAGGTATTTTCTAAAAAATATCATAGACGGCAGTAGTCAAGTGACACTCAAATTTAAAATTTAAAAAAATAAATTTTTAGAAAACGAGTTACTACCAGTTTAACATTTGTGAATAATCAGAATTTGAAAACGGAATTTATCATTTAGGTGATGTGTAACTCTATAAAGAAACAATTTTCCCCGTAGAATATCATGGGCTTTGGCTAACCTTGACAATATGTGATTCCTTAACTCGTTCACCAATACTGTAATTATATTTTATGAATCTTTTATTTGAATCGATTCAGATGATCCAGAAACATGAGAAAATAATAATGATAATAATATTACAGTGAAGCATCGCTCATACGTCTTTCAGCGGACGAGGGGAAAGGACTAAAATGAAAACGGACGTATAAACTGACGTAAAAGGACGTATAAATGAAAAGACGTACAATCGAAATTTTAAAAATAATACTTTATCACGCATTTAATGACACTTAAGGTAAATTAATGTGAAAATACTAATTTATAAAGTTTCGTAGGGTAGTAAATAGTATATTATACTTTATAGCAGTTTTTTTACTTTCTTCTCTTTATGTATATATAGAGAAAGTATTGGATTCGTGAAAATTTTCGAACTCCAGTTTTCGATGGATTTTACACGTTTTGGGATGTCCTGAACACGATTTGACTGTTTTTAGAAAATGTCTGTGTGTATCACAAATTTTGTGGACGCTGTATCTCACGAATCAATGAACGAAATTTAACCAAACTTGGTATTTAGTTGGACCCTGACATAAACTGGTGCTGATTACATTTGTAAAACAATTGCTCAACAGGTGGCGTTGTGATCGCATTTTTTTTTCAAAATTTTTAGCATGGCAGTATAGGACAAAAATTCGTTTAAATGTACAAAATGAGAGTTATTTTAGTGGTGTGATTGTAAAATTAATATGAATTATTGATAATAGCAGTAGTTAACGAGGAAAAAAAAAAATTGCATATGGGGAGCATCGCTTCCCTCTCTGGGGGGGAGGGGGAGTAAATTTTCAATATGGGTATATTTCGAAAGATCTCGTCAATACCTTTAAAACGAATGGTCGAACTATAGATCTGTGATAATTTAAAACAAAGTTATCAATTTTTTTTCTTTTTTTAATCATTTAACGAAAAAAAAAAAAAAAAAAAAAAAACTGAAAAAAAATCTTACTTTTTCTGATTTGCAAAAAAATTGATATTTTTCGGCATTTAGTGATAACATAATACTGTCAGATAAAAATCGTCTGCATTTATAATGAAAAATAATTTGATAATTTAATAAATAATTTATATTGAATAAATTTTGTGTAAAATTATATAGAAGAAAGTCATGATGTGGCAGGGTTTTAAAAAACCCGTTTTTCTTTTTTTTTTTTTTTTAAGCCCAGCCCGGGTGGGTTTTTTATATTAAACGTAAAATAACACTATTGGGGTTGAATTTTAAGTTTATTTCAAAAGAGAACAGTTTTAGTCTAAAAGAAAACTTATTACAAAATAACTATAATTAATTAAAAATTAAATGTCCATCATATTCTTAATACTATTTGGTATGATCTGAACTGTAAAACGAATTCTTATTCCATTATATTCAGTATTTTGTCACAATTTTAAATTTTATGTTTTATTATATTAAGTTATTTTGTGTAAAACTAAAACTAGTAACAAAAGAAAAATATTTTAACCCTCCCATGTACGATTTTCATATTACAAAAAATTATGCATTTTTATATGGTTAAAGTAAAAAAAAAGTATGCAAAATTTTTTTAAATTCTTGTTAGTATTGATACTGACATATTTTATTCATATTTGAGACCTTTTTTAATAAAGGAATTCAAAAAAAAGTTATCACTGCCTGCATTTTACACTTATTACGTGTCAGGAATCAATCCAGGTTTTAATTTTTGGAGCCCATTTTTGTGAAATTTTTATTTATTTTTGTGAATATGTATATATATGCACATATCATGTAACACCTTCCATTTTATCAGTCGTTCCATATAAATGTTTATTATCAAATTAATAGTATTTCATTGAACCAAGTTATAGGTAATCATTAAAAATAATTCTAGGAACACGGAATTTTTTTTTTAAAAAGGTCATTTTTATAAAACTAAATCTTTTTAAAAAGGCTGTTTTAATGAATTTGAAGTTTGTGAGGGGCAACAAAAGAATCGCATTTTTTACCTGTATTGAACCTTACAAGGTCAATATAGTATATTTGTTAGTAAGTTTAACATTTGTTGTTAAATACTTAGCATTTTAGACAAAGTGTTGCTTTTGTATTTTTTACATCATGTACAAGGTCAATATAGTACTGTTTTTGTACTCTCATCTTTCTTTTTTCAAAACTTTTCTGTTCAAAAGAGATATTGCAGATGAAATGAAAGGAATTTTTCTAACGTAGTTGAAAAATAATTACATAATTTCAAACTGGCATATATATCACTAATATGATACACTATGTTATGTAGATATATACATATAATTGTATATATATAATAATTATTATATATATAATTATATTACATATGACATATTTATTACATTTATAATAATATCAAGTAAAAAAATATATGTGAAAAAGTAATAAATTATTTTAAAAAAAGGGAAAAATTTTATTATATTTAAAAAACCCAATAAAACCCGCTTGAAAGTGGGTTTTATTGAGTTTTTTTTTACGTGGGTAAACCCAAAAAATCCCAGTGAGAAAAATCTTTAATAATAAGCATTATACGATTTATGTCCATACAGGTAGCTATTTAATTACATTAAAAAATCTTTAATACTCGTCTGGCGTGCTATTTTTTTTTTTTTTTTTAGTGCTAGAGGCCTATTTCAGTCAGTACAGTTGTCGAATTTTTATACGTCACTCTTAATTAGTGCTAAGGGCCTATTTCAGTCGGTTTATTGAATGAAGTCCCCCCAAGGCACAACTTTGACATGAGTCCCCCCCAAGGTACCCCTATTTCAGTCGGTACAGCGTTGTCGAATTTTTATAATACACTCTTAATAGTGCTAAGGGCCTATTTCAGTCGGTTTATTGAATGGGGATTTATTGAATGAAGTCCCCCCAAGGCACAACTTTGACATGAGTCCCCCCCCAGGCACAACTTTGACATGAGTCCCCCCCAAGGTACAACTTTGACATGAGTTCCCCCCCCCCCAGGCCCAACTTTGACATGAGTCCCCCCCCAAGGCCCAACTTTGACAGAGTCCCCCCCCAAAGCACACCTTTGACATGAGTCCCCCCAAGGCCCAACTTTGACATGAGTCCCCCCCAAGGTACAACTTTGACATGAGTCCCCCCCCCAAGGCACACCTTTGACATGAGTCCCCCCAAGGCACACCTCCCCCTCATTGGGAAAAAGAGTAAAAAAGGCTATAAGACAGTTTGGACTTCCAACGTTATTTGTTACAGTATCTGCAGCTGAAACACATTGGTTTGATTTAATGAAAACTTTATCATGGAATTTAGATCGTCACGAATTAACTAAAGAAGAATTTGTCGATATTAACAAGTTTAGCAGTAGGCCTCTGGCACTAAATTAAAATCTGTCAATGTCAGATTTTCATGTTTTAAATAATGAAATAATGTCGTGTCTGTATATATATATATATATTTATCAGTATTTGATCTTTCCTGTGTTCCTCCATTTCAGATGCTTTCTAAGAAGAATCCCTCTTATTTAGAATAGAAAATAGTGACCGGTCGAGAAATTTTTTGATTTTTAAAGTGGAAATGACGTATAACTGATATTGAGCGGCGTATAATATTTTTTATAAAATAAATAGGAATGAATCGGGGCTTCATTAAAAGGACATGCAATAGACATATAAACAGTATTTTACTGAAAAAAAAAATAATTCATTAGTTTTCTCAAACAGTTTTCCAGATTTTTTTTTCTTTTTTTTAATTTGAATTTTGCCGTCACCATGGTAACGATTACATCTTTAAAACCTCATTTCTGATGTAATTACTGCATTACGTGATTTTCGCCTGTATAAATTTTAAAATTTTTAATCGTAATAGTTAAACTCATTATTGATAATTTCAAGTTGAACGAAGCGTGTTTTTCCATAAGATAATTTTAAAAGAAAATACTATTAATTAATTTTTATTGCCTCAAGAGGGTTATTTTCGTCAACCAGCAGATAGTTGAACTATTTTTGCCATACATTTAGCTAGATTACTTGAATGGGAAGATGTACGTGTGCTAGTGAATCATTTTCTGACGTCATTAGTGAAAGATTAATATTTTATGAGAAAAAATGCGCCACGAAACGATATCAATGGAAACTCTCTGTTCTTTTTTTTTTTTTTTTTAGTCTGTGTTTTCGTGCATTTTGAGTGTTGTTTGCTTAATTATGAATGAAAAGAAGTGGCTCCTTTTTATTAGAATTAATTGTGCGTTTATTTTAAAATATTTCGTTCGTGACAGTTATTTTGTGTTAAGTTTATTAATGTGAAAATCTTTGCCAGATATATATATACTTATATACAGATAAAGAACAAGGTTGGAAAAAACTCGTGATTTTAGGGTTTTATCAGGGTTTTATAGGGTTTTGGGATTTATCAGGGTTTTCCAGATTATTTTCGGGTTTTATCAAAGTTTTCAGGAATATTTTCGTTCTTCCTTTTTTATAAACATAAAGTATATCATTGATAATAACATAATTTACAAAATTAACTATTAATTATTTAGTAAAATTAAATTTTTGTAAATTAAAAGAATTCTAAAGTCTCTATATATAATTAATTTAAAAAGAAATTTTTAAATATTAAACTAGTATGTTGTGGCCACCACGAGACTTTCTTCTATATTCTCCTATACAAATTCACTCAGTAACAATAATTAAAAAAAAAAAAAAAAAAAAAAAAAAGTGGGACTTTGACAAAATTAGGGGAAAAATGCGAAAATTAGTTTAAGTTTGTCAAAACATGGAAACCGTGGGAGTTTGATAAAATTAAGGGGAGAGAAAAAAAAAAAGATTTTTTTTCTAAGTTTTTTTTCGTAAAAAGTAAAAAAAAATCGATAACTTTGTTTTAAATTATCACAGATTTATAGTTCAACCATTCGTTTTAAAGGTACTGACGAGACCTTTCGATAGATACCCATCTTGAAAATTTTTGCCCTATATCACCCTGTTAAAAATTTAGAAAAAGCGGGATGGCAACGCAACCTGTAAGACGATTTTTACCAAAAGTTGATAGGCACTAATTTATGTCAAGGTGCAACTACATACCAATTTGTATGAAATTCTGTGCCAGAGATACAGTTATATTCCAGAGATACAGTTGCCACAAAATTTTGTCACACACACACAGACAGACAGACATTTTCTAACTAGTATGTTGTGGCCACCACAAGACTTTCTTCTATATTTACCTATACATATTCAATCAGTAACAATATTTAAAAAAAAAAAAAAAAAAAAAAAAAGTACGATTTTTTTTTTCTAAGTTTTTTTTTACTTTCTTCTATATGTAATATAGAGAAAGTATTGGATTCGCGAAAATTTTCGAAGTCCACTTTTTGATGGATTTACATGTTTTGGGATATGGAGAACACGAATTAATAGTTTTTAGAAAATGTCTGTCTGTCTGTCTGTCTGTCTGTATCATTTTTTTGTGGACGCTGTATCTCACGAACCAATGAATGAAATTTAACCAAACTTGGTATTTAGTTGCACCCTGACATAAACTGGTGCTGATTAGATTTTGGGATCAATCGCTCAATAGGTGGCGTTGTGATCGCATTTTATGCAAATTTTTAGCATGGCAGCATAGGACAAAATTCCGTATAAATGGGCATAAAGAGAGTTATTTTACACTTGTGATTGTAAAATTAATGTGAATTATTGATAATAGTAGTAGTTAGCTAGGAAAAAAATTTTGTGCATGGGGGGGCATCGGTTACCCCCCCGGGGGGGGAAAATCCTCCCCCGGGGAAGTAAATTTTCAAGATGGGTATCTTTCGAAAGGTCTCGTTGATAATAGTAATAGTTAACTTGGAAAAAATTTCTGTGCATGTGGGGGCATCGGTTGCCCCCCCACCGGGGGGGGGGGAAGTTCCCACCCGGGGGGGGGCAAAGTTTCAAGATGGGTATCTTTCGAAAGATCTCGTCAATACCTTTAAAACGAATGGTTGAACGATAAATCTGTGATAATTTAAACCAAAGTTATCGATTTTTTTTACTTTTAACAAAAAAAAAACTTAGAAAAATATCGCATTTTTTTTTTTTTTTTTTTTTTTTAACGAAATTTAACCAAACTTGGTATTTAGTTGGTCCCCGACATAAACTGGTGCTGATTATGTTTGGGGATCAATAGCTCAACAGGTGGCGCTGTGATAGCATTTTATCTAAATTTTTAACATGGCAGCATAGGACAAAAATTCCCCCCCTGGGGGGGAAGTACCCCCCCGGGGGGATAAATTTTCAAGATGGGTATCTTTCGAAAGGTCTCGTCAATACCTTTAAAACGAATGGTTGAACTATAAATCTGTGATAATTTAAAACAAAGTTATCGATTTTTTTCACTTTTAACAAAAAAAAAAAAAAAAAATCGTACTTTTTTTTTTTTTTTTTTTTTAAATATTGTTACTGATTGAATATGTATAGGTAAATATAGAAGAAAGTCTTGTGGTGGCCACAACATACTAGTTTTTTGTTGTTGTTAAAAGTGAAAAAAATCGATAACTTTGTTTTAAATTATCACAGATTTATAGTTCAACCATTCGTTTTAAAGGTATTGACGAGACCTTTCGAAAGATACCCATCTTGAAAATTTATCCCCCCCGGGGGGGTACTTCCCCCCCAGGGGGGGAAGCGATGCCCCCCCATGCAGAAATTTTTTTTCCTAGTTACATACTACTATTATCAATAATTCATATTAATTTTACAATCACAAGTTTAAAGCAACTCTTATTATGCACATTTATACGAATTTTTGTCCTATGCTGCCATGTTAAAAATTTAGATAAAATGCTATCACAGCGCCAGCTGTTGAGCTATTGATCCCCAAACATAATCAGCACCAGTTAATGTCGGGGACAAACTAAATACCAAGTTTGGTTAAATTTCGTTAAAAAAAAAAAATGCGATATTTTTCTAAGGTTTTTTTTGTTACAAGTAAAAAAAATCGATAACTTTGGTTTAAATTATCACAGATTTATCGTTCAACCATTCGTTTTAAAGGTATTGACGAGATCTTTCGAAAGATACCCATCTTGAAACTTTGCCCCCCCGGGTGGGAACTTCCCCCCCCGGTGGGGGGGGAACCGATGCCCCCACATGCACAAAATTTTTTTCCAAGTTAACTATTACTATTATCAACGAGACCTTTCGAAAGATACCCATCTTGAAAATTTACTTCCCCGGGGGGGGATTTTCCCCCCCAGGGAGGGAACCGATGCCCCCCCATGCACAAAATTTTTTTCCTAGCTAACTACTACTATTATCAATAATTCATATTAATTTTACAATCAAAAGTGCAAAATAACTCTCTTTATGCCCATTTATACGGAATTTTGTCCTATGCTGCCATGTTAAAAATTTGCATAAATGCGATCACAACGCCACCTATTGAGCGATTGATCCCAAAATCTAATCAGCACCAGTTTATGTCAGGGTGCAACTAAATACCAAGTTTGGTTAAATTTCATTCATTGGTTCGTGAGATACAGCGTCCACAAAAAAATGATACAGACAGACAGACAGGCAGACAGACAGACAGACATTTTCTAAAAAGTATTAATTCGTGTTCTCCATATCCCAAAACATGTAAATCCATCAAAAAGTGGACTTCGAAAATTTTCGCGAATCCAATACTTTCTCTATATTACATATAGAAGAAAGTAAAAATGGTAAAATCGTGTTCTACAGCTCTCAAAACGTGTAAATCCATCAAAAACCCGAAATCGAAAATTTTTACGAATCCAATACTTTCTTCTATTGAATATAGAAGAAAGTAATAATTGTATTTTAAGTATTCTAAAATTCTGTTTATCTTTACAACAAAAAACTGCATTTATTTAGTATTGCTTTGTGAAATTTTTTCTAGTCAATAAATTTCCATAAAATATTTTTTTTTTAATTGCTGTCCCTCTACATTACTTAACAGTGTTGCACTGTTAAAGTTTTCAGAAATTTTTTGAAATTTGATTTTTATTTATTTATATTTTACATTCCTCGAACGCAAAGAACTCTGTTTTTTCGTGCTTTTATATATTTTTACATATACAATTCTTATTTTGTTTTAATAAGATAATTATAAAATTTTCAAGTGGGTTTTATTAAAAAAACCCGGCAAAATCAAGCCAACCCTGATTTTTTTTTGATATTTTTCCGATAAAATCAACATGCGTTCTTTAAATACTAACTTATCTTTTTTCTTCCTTTTTTTTTTTTTTTTTTTTTTTTTTTTTGTGTGTGTGTGTGTTTTAAAATTTTTCAGTGAGTTTAAAACTAGTATGTTATGGTCACCACAAGACTTTCTTCCATGTTTTCCTATACATATACAAATTCACACTGCACAAATTGTTAATTAGAATTATTTTCCATGACGAATACTGATGATTTTCATCTCAGAGAAACATATAAGCATAACATTAAATGTCCAAAGAAAGTCAATTTTGTGCCTACGTTTTAGGAAATGGGCTCCTACCATTTACTTTTAAAAAATGAAAAGAATCGATAACTTTGTTATATGGAAAATTTACACCTTCTGGGGGCGTCTGTCCCCCCCCCCCTCCCTCAGGAAGGGCAGGGGTCGATCCAGGCAAAAATTGGGACCCTTTTGTTGCCCCCTTCACAAAATTCAAATTCATAAAAAACGGACCTTTCACAAGATTTCATTTCACAAAAATGATAATTTTATAAAAAATTTCCATGTTTACAGTATTTTTAATGAGTATCTATACTTGGTAAAACGAAATGCTATTTACTTGATATTTAAACATAACATATAGAGTAACTGCTCAAATGAAAGGTTTCACACAGTAATTCTTCTTTTTTTTTTTTCCCGCAAAAAGAAATTAAATTTCACGAAAATAAATAACAAATTCACAATTTTTTTTTTTCACAAAAATGAACCCCAAAAATTAAAACATAGTCAACCTCTGAAAGGGGAACCATGCCCTATATAAACATTTCTTTTCCCTAATTGCCTATTACTGTCACATATGTATATTATGATAAAAGTAAGAATGAGAACGAAAAATAAACAAATGAACAATTTGCCATAATAACCCACAAAAAACAATTTAACTAGTTATTTTTTTTTATTATTATTATTTATTTTAGCTATGCAAAATAGAATACTCATTTTAAATTAATTCCAGTAAAAACACAAAACATATAGAAACATAAAAAGAAGGAGTTTTTAATGAAAAATTTTCTATTTGAACTGACCATAACAAAAAAAAAAAAAAAAAAAAAAACTCTTTTTAATAGGTCAGGTCACAAATAACTGAATAATAATTAAATTACATCAAATTAAATTGCTCAGAATGTAGAAGCAATTCATCAGGAGTTCCCATCCCAACACTGTGCTAAAAAATGCAAGGCTTCATTTTTTGGCAAGCGATATCACATAAAATACTCAAAAAGTGACCCAACTTTAAAAAAAAAAAAAAAAAAAAAAAAAAAAAAAATGGGTATGAAAGCACCACTCTTGTGTCATTGATCCCCAAATGTTAATCAGCACCAGTTTACGTCAAAGTTCGACCCAATGTCGTTTGATTAAATTTCTATCTATTAGTTCTCAAAATGCAACTTCCACAAAATGTGTGATACACAGACAGACATTATCTGAAAATCGTCAGATCGTGTTTAGGACATCCCAAAGCGTGTAAATTCGTCGAAAATCGTAGATCGAATATTTTCACGAATCCAATACTTTCTTCTTATGCCCATAGAAGGAAAGCGAAAAAATATATAAATCATTCAGAAATTAATAATTACAGAACTTTGGATGAACACCATAAAATGCAATAAACATTTTATGGTGTTTATCCAAAGTTCTGTAATTGTTACTTTAAAACGCCAGTTCTGTGGTACTTTGTTATCATTCAGAAATTAATTGATTAAAAATATTTTAATTTTAATTTTTAAAGATACAAAAATCTTATTCCTACTGCGGGAAAAAAAGAAGAGGAAGAAAAGAATATAATTATGATTTTTTTTTTCTCCCCAGCTATTAATCATGCAACTGAAACAGAAAATAAATCATACATTATGATGATTATTTTTATTTATTGCATAGTAAATACTTCTATGCAGATGTTTATGATATGGAAATTATTTCTAATTCAGAGCTAAATTTTTATTGAGTGTTGAAAACTTTGTGGAATAGTTATTTGTTATTATTTCGTAAAAGTTCAAGTAAATGTAATTCCTATAAAAAAAAAAAAAAATACGTGTGGCACTCGAGGACTGCCGCGGTAAAGCTATTGCATAGCATTTTTTATCAACTTATGCAATTATAATTATTTATTTATTTTATTTATGCAGTATTTTTTTTTTCTTTGATATTAATTCAAGCTTTTTCTTTGATATTAATTCAAGTTACACTTTTTGAGCGTGGTGACCGATAAGAAAACAAATTTTTTTCTTTTATTGAATAAATGAGAATATATCCGCAATGAGAATATATCAAAAATATCCGCAATCGATTTGTAGGTATCGAAAACCTCGATGTACCAAATTTGAATGATCTAACACTATTTTTTGAGAAAAGGTATTTTAATAGGTTTTTAAAGGCCTGCAAGTCGAATGGGGATATTCAAGTTTTTTCTTTGATATAATTTCAAGTTACACTTTTTGAGCGTGGTGACCAATAAGAAAACAAATTTTAATAGAGAAAAGGTATTTAATAGGTTTTAAAGGCCTGCAAGTCGAATGGGGATATTCAAGTTTTTTCTTTGATATTAATGAATAAGATAACAATAATGATATGAAAACAAATTTTAATAGACAAAAGGTATTTTAATGGGTTTTAAAGGCCTGCAAGTCGAATGGGGATATTCAAGTTTTTTCTTTGATATTAATTCAAGTTACACTTTTTGAGCGTGGTGACCGATAAGAAAACAAATTTTAATAGAGAAAAGGTATTTAATAGGTTTTAAAGGCCTGCAAGTCGAATGGGGATATTCGAGTTTTTTCTTTGATATTAATTCAAGTTACACTTTTTGAGCGTGGTGACCGATAAGAAAACAAATTTTAATAGAGAAAAGGTATTTAATAGGTTTTAAAAGCCTGCAAGTCGAATGGGGATATTCAAGTTTTTTCTTTGATATTAATGAATAAGATAACAATAATGATAAGAAAACAAATTTTAATAGAGAAAAGGTATTTTAATAGGTTTTAAAGGCCTGCAAGTCGAATGGGGATATTCAAGTTTTTTCTTTGATATTAATTCAAGTTATACTTTTTGAGCGTGGTGACCGATAAGAAAACAAATTTTAATAGAGAAAAGTTAATTAATAGGTTTTAAATGCCTGCAAGTCGAATGGGGATATTCAAGTTTTTTCTTTGATATTAATTCAAGTTACACTTTTTGAGCGTGGTGACCGATAAGAAAACAAATTTTAATAGAGAAAAGGTATTTAATAGGTTTTAAAGGCCTGCAAGTCGAATGGGGTATTCAAGTTTTTTCTTTGATATTAATGAATAAGATAACAATAATGATAAGAAAACAAATTTTAATAGAGAAAAGGTATTTTAATAGGTTTTAAAGGCCTGCAAGTCGAATGGGGATATTCAAGTTTTTTCTTTGATATTAATTCAAGTTACACTTTTTGAGCGTGGTGACCGATATAAAACAAATTTTAATAGAGAAAAGTTATTTCAATAGGTTTTAAAAGCCTGCACGTCGAATGGGGATATTCAAGTTTTTTTCTTTGATATTAATTAAGTTACCTTTTTTGAGCGTGGTGACCGATAAGAAAACAAATTTTAATTGAGAAAAGGTATTTTAATAGGTTTTAAAGGCCTGCAAGTCGAATGGGGATATTCAAGTTTTATCTGATCTACTTTATACACAGATTTTACGCGTACAGCTATTCACTGTTGTACATAGATGACAGATACCTATACACCTATATACTTTCTCACAAACAGCTGCTTACGTATTCGTCCGATTTCGGAGCAGCTCGTCTCGATCCGTGCGAGCTTCGTACAGCCGAAGTCTACCGAAGTCTGCCGAACTGTGTTAGGTTTTTTTTTCGTTACGGAATTTTTTGATTCGGTCGCCGCGCTCAAAGCCCGCGATAAAAGCTATACAATAGCTTAAAAACTGTTTTATGTTGATTATTGATATGAACTTAAAAATATAAATAAAGGGTTTTTATAATTGTTCAGTATTTTAATAAACAAAATATTATAAAATAAAAATATTATTATTTTTTTAAATACAAAAACGATACTTCAACCTTCAACGAAAGTTAACCGATAATTTGGAGAAAATAAAGTGTTACAATCTATGTATGATATATATATATATATAATAATAATAATAAATAAAAAGGCATTCCCTACAAATTAGTTTATATATGCTACTAGCAGACCCGGCCATGCGTTGCTGTGACTAAGTTATACGTTGAATTATACGGCTGTAAACTATTTAGTACAGTCAAATTATTATTTACGAACAACGTTGTAGCCGATGTAAAAACCCACAGGGTTGAGATTTGAAACTTAGGTCAAAATTTGGAAGCGATTGATAAAAATTTTCGTAGTGTTGATATTAAGCACTAATTAATTTTATTGTAGGGTCCTATAAATTTTAATGGAGAAGTGATATATATTATTTCTAATGCTACTTTGGATAAAATTGCTAAAATGACTAATATATAAATTAAATTCTATTAAAGTTCTATTAAAATAAAAGTATAAAAGAAACAGACGATTTTAAAATCAATTTTTATGGAGGAGTGAAATATAATATATGCTATAATGGATAATTTTACTATAAAATGACCTCATCACATTTTAAATATTTTAAAGAGGGCAACAGCTGTAGCAGTGATGGAACACGGGCACAGAATTCATACCGGAATCTGTGTAAGAAATTTCTCTATCTGTAATATCATTGATTTAAGAAGTAGAAAATTTTCTTACATTGATAGTGGTATGAATTCTGCGCCCGTGTTCCATCCATGCTGTAGTTATAAAAAGGAAAACAATAAGGCTAAACCAGAAAAATAAGTAAATTTGATAAATATTTTAAAACTTTAAAATTGGAAATCTTATGAAATATTGGACATTTAAAGTAAATACATGTAGCATTTTAAATAGAAAAAGATTTTGGTAAAGTTTAGTGTATTTTAACGAAGTGATGAGAAGTTTTTGAGTATGTTAAAATTTTAATAGTAAATTCAAGTTAATAAAGATGGGAAACATTGAGGATTAAGATAAGAATAATTATTATAAGATTAAAAAAAAAAAACTTTTTATATACCATGCTTTTAAATTTTAATATACTAATAATATACTAATTAAAAGAAAAATGATAAATATTCTATCATAGTTTGAAGTCAAATTTGTTTTCAAATGTCTAAATAAAATATCTGATGTAAGATACTAATATTTTGCAGCCGAATAGATTTCATTTCTGTCATCCTTGGCGAAAAAAAAAGAATATCGCCAAATTATCTGGCGAACATAATTTAATTCCTTTCAAAAATCATGGTTATTTTAACAACTTATATTAAAAGAGTAATGAATAATATGAAACAATATTTCGTACAATACATATTACATGTCATACATACGTACAATGAATAATACACATTACATTTCGTACAATGCATACATCTGGCATGTATATTTTCGTGTTACGCTTTTGATCGCCAAATAATAATAATAATAATAAAAAAAGCCAAGGGCGACAGAGTTTTGAAATTTAAAATTAAAATTTTGTCAATTTGACAGCAAAATAATTCAATCTAACACCCGTGATAACTAATACATATCTATACCCAAATATAAGGATTAAAATCGGGAAATAAATTTCCTCGATTTTTAATAATTTCTTACAAAAAATCCAGTGGGCAATTAACATAGGAAATCTTTTTCTTGGCTGCACAGACGGTCAGTGAGTCACACTTCGCTTGCGTATAGAACTCATAGATATAGTATAGCATATATAGAATAGAGTGATCATTGGGGAGAAAAAAGTTATTCCTTTTCATTTGGGAAAAGACGACGTTTTTACCAAAATATGGCCGTCTTTCCCCGAGTGAATACACACGGGAATACATACTAATATTTTAGCAAATAAAATTTATGAATAATTTATTTGCTAAAGGGGAATGGAAGACTCCAGATACAGTTTCAAATTCATATTTCTTTCTTTCTTTTCTTTCTTTTTTTTTTTTTCAATACCACTTAATGGCTGTTTCCAAAGGTTTTATTTATTTATTTTTTTTTTTCGGCGTCAAAAATCTTTGTACGATAACATGGGGATGAGAGATCTATATATATTACTATATCTATGATAGAACTACATTAGCACTTTATCAATGTGTATAAAATCTTTAAATTGATTATGACGTCAATTTTCGTGAGATGCATAATTTCACTTTTTATAATTTTTTAACGTTCACGTTTGATTAAATGTATTTATTATTTTTATGTCGAAAGAAAATGAACTCGTATTTTTTTTTTTTTTTTTTTGGCAACAATTAAATTAATGGAACTCACAGATATTTTGGAGCAACTTTAATAAAGGTCTATAATTAACAAATAATTGCAATAAAACAATATTGTGACAATAAATTGAGATAAAAACTATCCTATCTCTCAAGTTGGACCAAACTGCACACTGCGTGGAAAATTTCATTAAAATCGGTTTCTTAGTTTAGGAGTTTACCCCGGACAAACATCGTGACACGTAATTTATATATATATAATATATACTAGCAGACCCGGCCACGCGTTGCTGTGACTAAGTTATACGTTGAATTATACGGCTGTAAACTATTTAGTACAGTCAAATTATTATTTACGAACAAAGACGAAAACGTTGTAGCCGATGTAAAAACCCACAGGGTTGAGATTTGAAACTTAGGTCAAAATTTGGAAGCGATTGATAAAAATTTTCGTAGTGTTGATATTAAGCACAAATTAATTTTATTGTAGGGTCCTATAAATTTTAATGGAGAAGTGATATATATTATTTCTAATGCTACTTTGGATAAAATTGCTAAAATGACTAATATATAAATTAAATTCTATTAAAATTCTATTAAAATAAAAGTATAAAAGAAACGGACGATTTTAAAATCAATTTTTATGGAGGAGTGAAATATAACATATGCTATAATGGATAATTTTACTATAAAATGACCTCATCATTTTAAATATTTTAAAGAGGGCAACAGCTGTAGTTATAAAAAGGAAAACAATAAGGCTAAACCAGAAAAATAAGTAAATTTGATAAATATTTTAAAACTTGAAAATTGGAAATCTTATGAAATATTGGACATTTAAAGTAAATACATGTATCATTTTAAATAGAAAAAGATTTTGGAAAAGTTTAGTGTATTTTAACGAAGTGATGAGAAGTTTTTGAGTATGTTAAAATTTTAATAGTAAATTCAAGTTAATAAAGATGGGAAACACTAATGATTAAGATAACAATAATTATAAGATTAAAAAAAAAAAAAAAAAACTTTTTATATACCATGCTTTTAAATTTTAATATACTAATAATATACTAATTAAAAGGAAAATGATAAATATTCTATCATAGTTTGAAGTCAAATTTGTTTTCAAATGTCTAAATAAAATATCTGATGTAAGATACTAATATTTTGCAGCGGAATAGATTTCATTTCTGTCATCCTTGGCGAAAAAAAAAAAGAATATCGCCGAATTATCTGGCGAAAATATTTAATTCCTTTCAAAAATCATGGTTATTTTAACAACTTATATTAAAAGAGTAATGAATAATATGAAACAATATTTCGTACAATACATATTACATGTCATACATACGTACAATGAATAATACATATTACATTTCGTACAATACATATATCTGGCATGTATATTTTCGTGTTACGCTTTTGATCGCCAAATAATAATAATAATAATAATAAAAAAAGCCAAGGGCGACAGAGTTTTGAAATTTAAAATTAAAATTTTGTCAATTTGACAGCAAAATAATTCAATCTAACACCCGCGATAACTAATACATATCTATACCCAAATATAAGGATTAAAATCGGGAAATAAATTTCCTCGATTTTTAATAATTTCTTACAAAAAATCCAGTGGGCAATTAACATAGGAAATCTTTTTCTTGGCTGCACAGACGGTCAGTGAGTCACACTTCGCTTGCGTATAGAACTCATAGATATAGTATAGCATATATAGAATAGAGTGATCATTGGGGAGAAAAAAGTTATTCCTTTTCATTTGGGAAAAGACGTTTTTACCAAAATATGGCCGTCTTTCCCCGAGTGAATACACACGGGAATTATTTTAGCAAATAAAATTTATGAATAATTTATTTGCTAAAGGGGAATGGAAGACTCCAGATACAGTTTCAAATTCATATTTCTTTCTTTCTTTTCTTTTCTTTTTTTTTTTTTTTTTTTTTTTTTTTCAATACCACTTAATGGCTGTTTCCAAAGCTTTTATTTTTTTTTTTTTTTTTCGGCATCAAAAATCTTTGTACGATAACATGGGGATGAGAGATCTATATATATTACTATATCTATGATAGAACTACATTAGCACTTTATCAATGTGTATAAAATCTTTAAATTGATTATGACGTCAATTTTCGTGAGATGCATAATTTAACTTTTTATAATTTTTTAACGTTCACGTTTGATTAAATGTATTTATTTTTATGTCGAAAGAAAATGAACTCGTATTTTTTTTTTTTTTTTTTTTTTTTGGCAACAATTAAATTAATGGAACTCACAGATATTTTGGAGCAACTTTAATAAAGGTCTATAATTAACAAATAATTGCAATAAAACAATATTGTGACAATAAATTGAGATAAAAACTATCCTATCTCTCAAGTTGGACCAAACTGCACACAGTGTGCAAAATTTCATTAAAATCGGTTCCTTAGTTTAGGAGTTTACCCCGGACAAACATCGTGACACGTAATTTATATATATATACAGATATATACAGATTGAAACTGCTTTTAAAATGAAAAATTTTAGTTTCTATCCCCTCCCCAATCGGTCCAGATTTCCTTCTGTGGCAGAAGGGTAGTTTTATGTGCCCAGTCGATTTACGCGCAAAAAATAACACTGTGTTTAAAGAAAAAGTGGTTGGTGATTATATATATATATATATATATATTCTACCGCATGCAGAGTTGAAATCTTGCTATTAAATTTTTAATATCACTTTGCATTGGGTAAGGGTTACGTGATCCCATCATCCATTCTACAGATAAAAAGGGTATTGAATGTAAGCGGTGAAAAACAATAAAACTCTTTTAATCTCCAGGTCGGTACATAAAAGGTTTTTTCCGCCGTCTCCCCCCCTCCCCTTCCTTTACATGATAATGTTCAGACCCCCATCAACTTCTGAAGAAAGCCGCTTTACAGCAGCGGTAACCTTATCCGTGTAACGCACGAAAAGATGATTGTGAAAATATGCATAGCGTTGAACGAAAAACAGATGGGAAAATTACTTCTCAATGAATGTTATTGTTGGGGGTCAATAATTAATATTCTTAGTCGATAGTGTTATTTGTTAACTGATTGTAGATTAACTTTTAATTTACACTGTATATTGTATGCTTCTTTTACTTCTTTTGTTCTAGTGTTATTGGCAAATGAATATTTCAGATGTTTACGATAGTCACTGTTTGAAAAATTCTTACTTCATGACGAAAAAAATAGGTGAAATAGCCATTATAATCTAGTTATTTACACCTGGTTTTATTGTGTAATTTAATGATGTAGATGAGTTTATATCTGCCTAGGAACTGATAAGTGCAGTGGTATTTTCATTGGCTTCTCTTTATGTCGTAAATATTTAATAATTTTTCTCGAATATTAATTAACCCTAGAATTTGAATATACGAACTTCAACATTTTAGTAACTAACATGCCTAGTAATATACTAACATTTACTCACTCCATATTAAAAACACATTTAATGAATATTTTAAACAAGGACGAAAATTACGCTGTTCGCGTTAATTGTTAACACTTTTCAACTCCACGCTCCGCGTACACTTTTCCTCATTTAATTTCAATGTACTTTTCCTATGTGATTACACAACAGACAAACAGACAGAATGGCAGAAAGACTGACAGGTAATCTAATTGAATCCATGATCACTTTTAAACATTGTTAGAAAATATTAAAAACGCTTAATAAAATCGAAAATGCAATTCCAGCATTTCCGGTTATTGCCTTTAATGCATGGGAATGCTTTTGTGTGGCCCGCTAAATCTTAATGCTAATCATACTACATTCAAAAGAAAACTTTTTTTTTTTTTTATGTGTGTGTGTCTGTGTAATCAATTTCAATTACGTGTGATTTGTGCAAAATAAAGGTATTAAAATGTGGTTTATAGAAAGACCTCCCATTGAACGCAATGCTTTAGAATTTTTTCAGGTGTCCCTAGACACAAACCACTGTTGGTATTTATTCCAATTTTAATAGGGAACATCCGATAGTGAACTGAATAACATATAACAGTTTCAAGGAATATGTTAGGCAAATTTTGCATAAACGTCTTATGTTATGACGATGACATGGGGACGGGACTCTTCTGAAAAAGTTTTCTTCTCATGGTAACAAACATCTTTCTTCGACAATGAACATTTTTCCAACCTGTCCTTGTACACCTCTGCTTTCGGAGGTACCCTGATGTGAAGGTATCGTCGAAATGAAACCACACTAACATCCTTTTTCCTTTTGTTTTCTCAAATATCTGCCACCCGTTTTAATTTTAGAAATGACAGAAGCGATAACGGGCCCGAGTATCCTGTTAAAGAGACACTCTCAGCAGTGGGTGTGACAAGTTTCATGTTTTGGGCCACGTTTTCTGCATCGTCTCGATAAGCCCATCTGGTTGGAATTGTTATCGGTTCTTGAATCGTTGCCACCTTCCAGTATCTATCTCCCTCCGACGATGGGGTGAGAGATTAGAGGAGAAACTGCTGAAATTTTCGGATTTTGGTAGTAAAAAATCTCCAGTTGAAGGAAGTTCAGGAGATATCGTGTTTCATCGAATAAATATGTTGTTTTGATAGATGTTTGTTTGCTTTCATTGATAATTCTTGTCAGTTGTCGCGTGTGTTGCAGTGAGTTTGTTTCTATTAGTGGAGTATATATATATTTGGAATGTGTTTTTATGCCTTTTATTTCGATTTTTAATTTTTATGTATGCTCGATTATGTTCAATCGTTTACTTTCAGCCGGATTTTTTTTTTTTTTCCCAGGACTGTTTGGCGAATCATTTTAGCAGTGCTTGCGCTATTATTTGAAGGGAAAATGTTTGCAAATGCAAAATGTTGAAGGAGACGTTATTGTAAAAAATATTATAGTTAACATATTGTTGATAAAAAATTTTATAAAAAAAAAAAAAAAAAAACTACTGTCTTTTTTTTACCTGTTATCGATCTCTCCGTCCGGATCAGTCCTAGACCATCGCTAATTGCCTATAGTGCGACGTAAACGTAAAACCCTCTCAAACTCAAGCCCTGGTTTTCGTGGACCTTGTTTTATTGTCAGTGCATTTTAGTCCACAGCTACTGCTTTCTTTCTCACCCTTACCCCTTCTCTAAATTTAATGTTCTTATCTAAAAAATAAACTTTTAAATTAATACACAAAATATTTTGATGCCCCCCAAAAATTTTTTTATGCCTATTAACGTGTAGAGTGTTAATCTCTTGAAAACAATATTTTTATGTATCTCACTCAATAAATAATTTAGTAAATAATCAGTCTGAGAAAAATAAAAGTAAAAATCATGACAAAAATACAGTTTTATTTTATTTTTCGAAAAATTATTTAATAGTACAAATTTTATTGATTCGTGGATGGGAAGAGGAAAAGAATCTCATATAATGCATTTTATATAATTTTCCAACAAAGTTGAAAAGTTTTTTGAGTTCGATTCGTCTGTCTGTCCATGTTCATATTTCTGTACAATTTTTAGGATGCCTTGAAACTAATATATACAGGGTGGCTATAATTAAACTGACGGTGCTTATAGTGTTTTGTAGTACAATCTAATTGCAAGAATGGGACCAAAGTTCATAGGAGGATTAAACACGGGGAGGGACAAAGGATTCCGAGATTTAAAAGTTTAAAAATTTACCGTTAGGGGAATATGTGTAGCTGTTTTTCTGAATAAAGTTTTTGTCGCAATTTATAATTTAAAATTGATGATTGCGACTTTTTGTAAGCGCTGCTTTTGTCCCATTTATTATTTTGAAAGGGGAGACACCGCACTAATTTGTCCGCGACAAAAGCTCTACTTAGAAAAACAACGCCACGTATTACCCTAGCGGTAAATTTTGGCTTATTTTTATTTTATTTTTATTTATTTATTATATTTCGAATTCCTTATCCCCCGACTTATTTGATCTTCCTACAAAGTTTGGGGCTATTCTTGCAATTAGATTGCACTACGGAATACTGTAAGAACTGCCGGCCACCTTGTATATTTCAGATTCTCTAAAGAATGTTTCCCATTGAAAAGAGTATAAATAGCGATATTATGGTTTGAGAAAAGAGACAGACGAAAAATCCGGATGCACTAAGACCTATGAGAGGTATTTCTTTAAAGCTTATTTTAATATCTTTATACTGCAAGAAACACAACAAATTTAACGTACATTATTTAGAGGTTTGAAAACATGATTTTTGTAGAATATGGTATGATTAGCATTAAAAATCAGTTTACAGAGCCACAACAGAAAAATTTAGATACACTATGGTAATAAAAGTGAGATTTGCTCGAAGTGCATATTCAGTTGTTAATAATAACATGTCGCACAATCGGCAAGAAAAGTGACACAACTCAAAAGTGTAATGTGAGAAAAATCAAAGATAACGATAAGGCATTGGTTAGCATTATAAAATCACATCTCATATAGAGGCATCCAGAAACACGTGTCATTGTAGAGAACCACAAATTTGATTAAAAAAAAATACACTTTAAAACACGTATAAAAAGATAAATTTAATTGAAATCATTAAAAATTACATCTTCTCAAAGCTTTTCGCCCTGCTTACCAGGGCATCATCAGGACAATCTCAAGCCATTTTTTAGTTACAAGTGCAGTAACAGTTGAATTAAATATAAAAATAGAAACATATTACAGTTACAGTTAATATAGATGAAACAGTCTGAAAACGTAAATTCTGAATTTTAGCTGAGCTTCATTGGGTCACCATGGAGACACTTATTGTGCAACGGTTGAGGCTTTCTTGGGTTTAAATCTAGTTGAGCTTTACTGTGTTTCTATGGAGCAACTTACAGTCTGTAGTAAAGGAACTTGTTGGTTAGCATTGACATAAAACTGACACAACGTCCTATCGGGTGGATAATTTTCGAGATAGAGATGTGATGCTTTTTCTGTACGTTGAGGCACTCCATACGCATCATTTATCACTGACATAAACCAGGGTTCTCATTAGAATGCGAGACCGCGAGAATCTTGCATAATTTTTCATTTTCTCACTTAAAACTTTTAATAATGCGAGAAATTCGCGCACTTTTTCATTTTTCAGGAATCGATTAAAAAAAGAAAAAAAAAAAAAATTAAAAACTTTTCTTAATCGTTTCTTTTTTAGACCTGTATTTGTTTTATGACAGAAAATACATGTGACTAACAAACTGGGTCCTAATCTGCGCAAGTATATGCGACTCCTTGGTCCTGCCCTCCTTCTCCCCATAAATTCAAAGACCTGTTTCCATGTAAAAGACATATTATTATTCAAAGTTTATTTCGGGTCTTGCTTAATTTTCAAAAATCTCACATAGTTTTAAAAGTCTCACTTTGTTTTTGGGGAAGGGTAAGAAATTCTCACCCAGTTTTTTCCTCTGTTGAGAACCTTGTAAGCTCAAAATTGTCAAATTATTTTTTATACTTGTGTCACTTTTCTTGTTGGGGTGCGGTATGTTTCAAGGCAGGAGTAGTCAACCTTTTTATACCTACCCCACCGACCACTTTTATACGTCTGATAGTAGCAAAATTTTCTAACCGCCCACTGGTTCACCCCAAAATTATGATTTATAAAGTAGGGGTAGGAAGTAACTTTACTTTATAAAATTTACAAAACAGAGTTATAATAGTAAGTTAAAGCATTCAGTAACAAAACATATTTTCATTTCATTGTTTTTAAAAATCAAATTTAATAAAAGTAAAGGGCTTCAGTATCGGACAGAACCTCTACCACCCGCCATAAAAGCTGGGACGCCCTGTAATGGACGGTAGGGACTGAGCAGTTCACTACCACTGTTTCAAGGTGTTATCACGAGAATGCATTGCAAGTTAGACAATGAAAAAAGTAAGTACAGGTGAAAAGTGTTCTAAAACCTATCTACACATATTTCTTCCTTGTTATTAATTATTTGAAAGCTTCATTAGAATACCATCTTTAAATAATATATGAATCGCAGAATAAAATGTTTTTATATTAGATTTGGTAAACATGAATTAATCAATTAATTTTATTTTATAACTTTTATATTTATTAAAACTATTGTAATTGAAACGCTGCATTTAAGCATTACATATTAATAAAATCTTTCGAAGTATTTTGTATTTAGTTTTAACCGCATATTTTCTTACTTAATTATTTTGTTTAAAGACTTTTGTTTGAAAGTGCCGGAGGATTTTTTTTAATTATCTCCGTAATTAAGATCATGACATTCAAAAACATATGCGAAAACAAGCAAAGCGGGGAAAAAAGAAAGAAAGAAAAAATATGCTATCAATTTCCATTTTTCTTATTATGTCTTTGTCTTTTTTTCTAATTAATAAAAAAAAAAAAAAAAGTCTGTCCTTTATTAATAATATTAATTGAATCCTTTTTTTTTTTTTTTTTCATTTTTTCCCTTTAAAAAGAAGTATACCAAAAAAACGTGTTTTTTTTTTTTTTTTTTTTTTAATCAGCCATAGTTCATTTTTAAAACATTCTTGAATTATTTAAAACTAGCAAACCCGTGCGAATTTTGCGCACTTTATTTCTTTTATTTACTTTTAAAATATAAAACTCATAAATATCATACCAATTTCACCACCTAATTAAAATGTTAATCTACCAAAAGCCAAATTATTGTTAGAACCAAATTAATATTGTGCAATAATGAAACCAAAATCATTCAAAGAAAGATTTCAAAATAAAACTCGTGGTTGACGACCCAGTTTTCATATTTCCGTAGGCAGTACAGTTTTAGTGTAGGACCCCCATGACTCCTTTTAAATTTATGACATTTTATTTATTTGTTTTGGTAAAATTTTTTGTTTAAAAAAAAAAAAAAAAAAAAAAAAAATTCCTATTTGGATTAATACTTTTTACTTTTTATGAATGCGTTTTTTTAGTCAGTTTATGATAATAATTCATATTCTGTATATATCTTTATTGCTAGGTTTAAAATGACGCTTGCAAAGATTCTGGAGAAGCAACTTTTAAAAATACATTTTTCCATAAAATAGTCTCATAAGATAAATGCCAATTTTTCTTATTAGATCATTAAGCTCAAACCGCGTACTTAAATATTGTCCATTTATAAATATTATTCTTTTATCCTTGCGTATATTTTATTAATTACATCACTATTGCATATTTGTATCGTTTCGAGAAAATGTAATCGTAATTGGTCCACTTTAGAGAAATATTATATAGATTGTTGTTATAAATGTGTAGTCTATAATTTTACCCTAAGTTCTCTGATAAATCTGATAAAATTCTTCAACACTTCTACTTGAGGGGACTCTCTACCTATCGTCTCCGAAATCCGAATCCAATGTTATTCTATGGGAAATTTTACCTCATTATAAATTCCGTTTTCACTTTCCGAAAATTCACAACTATTAAACAATTTATTGCTTTCTAAAAATTGATTTTATTTTTATTTTTAAGACTTCATTTTTAAGTTCGAAAAATTTCACATTCTGAAAATTCGCATTTTACAATCTCAAAATAAAATATTAAAAACTTAAAAAAAAAAATAAAATAAAATAAAATAAAAAGCGATAAATTGTTTAATAGTTGTGAAGTTTCTGAATGTGAAAACGGAATTTAAAAATATATATTAGTTAATAAGTTATAATGGGGCGAAATTCTCCCTAGAAAATATTGGCTCTGGCTTCTGGGGACGATAAGTGGAGAGGCCTAAGTCAGATTAGATACCTTCCTTTCTCCTGCCCCATGTAATCCAATGGGATTTTTGTTGCTTTGTATTTTTCGGATATCTCTTTCAAAAATAAAGTTTTTCGAATTCTGTTTTTTGAATTCCACTCTTTAAACATACCACTTTTTTTTCTTATGGAGCAATAAAAAATAATATTAATACTAATAATAATAATAATACAATTTAAACATTTCTTTTTGAGATTGAAAATTATACCCTTAAGTTTGCCTAATGAAATAAAATATTTAAAATTTTTATTATTATTATTATTATTATTTTAAATTACTGCCTAAGGAAAAAAAGTGGCATGTTTAAAGAGTGGAATTCAAGAAACAGAATTCTAAAAACTTTATTTTTGAGCGAGATATCCGGGAAATACAAAGCAACAAAAATCCCATTGGATTATATGGGAAAGGAGAAAAGAAGGTATGTGACTACCGGGGACTCTTAAAAGCAAACAATAAGTATTAAAAAAAAATAAAAATAAAAATAAATATTTTATTTTTCATCAGAAATACACCCATTCCCATTAAATGCAAGCATTTACTAAAAAATTCATAACTTTGGTACAAATAGAAATATTTGAATTCAAAAATTCAAATTGCATTAATAAAATTTAAAAATGGTATTTTTACTGAAAAAAATTCCTGGACACAATGGATAGGTATTTCTTCTATATGTGTATTCTGAGGGATGAGACAAAAGAAAAATGGCGCCGGTCTCCAATGACCCATGATAACCTGATCGGGTTAAATGAATTCGTAATCAACCTTAAGCATTGTTAAAAAGTAAAAAAAAAAAAAAAAAAAAAAAAAAAAAAAACATACTCAATCTAAAGGCGACATCTTCAAAGAGTAATATTTAAAATATTAATAATAATAAGTCAAAAAAAAAAAAAAAAAAAAAGCAGAATTTGAAAAACTGGATTTTTGAATGAGATATCCTCAAGATATGAAAGCAACAGAAATCCCATAGGAAGTAACCATTCCACTAGCAGAATTTTCTGTATCTGTCTGCAGCAAAATAAAATTTATTTGCGTTCCGAGAATATCGAACGAAGTCTAGTATCACAAAATGTATTAACTATTCATTAAATATGTAAAATTTGCATCTACCAAGAAAATTAATAAAGAATATACAACAAATACAGTAATCCAGATATATAATGCAAGTTATATTTGTATTTTTTTTTTTTTTTTAACTTGAGATTTATTTTTGAGACGTTAAATGAATCTGCAGCGCTCGCTGCCATGCTGCACTGTTTCTTCTACTGGGCGTAACCATTAATGAATACGAATATTTTAGTGTATACCTGTAAATCTCAACGCTAAACATACCATGATCTATAGAAAACATTTTCTTTAGCATATGAACAATAAATGTTAATTTCACTATGATTTATGTAGTACAAAGTTAACTTAAATATGACTCATAAAAATGCCTCCCATAAAACGCAATGCATTCTCTGTACACAAACCAGTTGTGCTATTTAAACCATTTTAAACATGTGGGGCGTACCGCAGTGAACTGAAATAATATATATTATTTTGAAAAAAATCTGAAAATATGTATGGACGTTAGAGACAGACAGACAGACAAATAGACACACAGGCGGGCAGAAAAACAGACATAGATTAATTCAAGTCATAATAACTCTAACATTTTTAGAAAATGTTAGAAAAGATTAATGCAAACGGAAATGCATTTCCAGTAATTTCCAATAATAGCCCATAATGTATCAGAATATTTTTGTGTGGCTTTGTAAATCTTAATTGTATAATCATAATCTATATTAATAAAATCAGAGTTTTGTCTGTAAATTTGTCGGAATCGAAAAATTTTGCGATATCTTCACGTTTTACACCCCATGAAAGCCGAAAATGACTTCAGAAAATTTTGCCTGTGTGTGTGTGTGTGTGTGTGTGTGTGTGTGTGTGTGTGTGTGTGTGTGTGTCTGTCTGTGTGTGTGTCATCGTGTCCGAATGTCGCTTTTTTTGTCCGGGCATCACTTGAGAACGGCTGGACGGAAATCAACGACGCTTGGCAGGAATTTAGGTCTTCACCCAACTTAAAATTATATCTATCAACTTTTCGGAAATTCCCCCCCGTTCCCCCCTAGGGGGTAAAAGACTAAAACACGTTTGTCCGGGCATCACTCGAGAACGGCTGGACGGAATTCAACGGCGCTTGGCAGAAACTTAGGTCTTCTCCCAACTTGAAATTATACATATAGAAATTTTCAAAATTATAATTAGTGTTTAAATTGTGGGTAAAAAACGCCTGCGCATGGGCCATAAATATATTTTCACTAAAATGCTTTGAATGAAAAAATGAAATATAAAAATAAATTTTTAAGTTAAAGACTTTTGTATTCGCGTGATTTTCACTACAAATTATGAAAAGATTGAAATGAAGTGTTGCCATCTAAGTTTCATACTTTAGTTAATTTTAAAAAATCTAATTGTCGTACCGAAAAACTGTTTACACCCCAGGATTCAGAAAAATCACCTCTTTCATTTGGTACTGAATTTGTAATGATAGGTCTGATATTTCTAATTTATTTTTCCCTTTATCCGTTTTTCCGTTGCCACTTAAATTTCATACTTTAGTTATTTTTTAAAAATCTAATTGTCGCATCGAAAAACTGTTTGAACCCCTGGATTCAGCAAAATCGGCCCTTTCATTCGGTATCAAATTTATAAATATAGGTCTGATATTTCTAATTTATTTTACCCTTTTTCCGTTTTCAACCCAGATTCGATATGGAACAGCTTTAGTATTGGATCCCTTTGGCAAAATTTGAAATTCGGCACCGAAGTAGCTCGGACGTTTCTCGCCAAGATCTTTAATTGCACAACTGAGATAGCCAATTCAGTTCATCGCAAAAATGGCTTAAAATATTTAAAGTCACAAAAGGGTTCCGATGCTTAAGCTGTGCTTTTTGTATTTATTAGTGCTGGAGGCCTATTTCAGTCGGTACAGTTGTCGAATTTTTATTGGTCACTCTTAATTAGTGCTAGAGGCCTATTTCAGTCGGTTTATTGAATGGGGATTTATTGAATGAAGTCCCCCCAAGGCACAACTTTGACATGAGTCCCCCCCCAGGCCCAACTTTGACATGAGTCCCCCCCAAGGTACCCCTATTTCAGTCGGTACAGCGTTGTCGAATTTTTATAATACACTCTTAATAGTGCTAAGGGCCTATTTCAGTCGTTTATTGAATGTGGATTTATTAAATGAAGTCCCCCCAAGGCACAACTTTGACATGAGTCCCCCGCAAGGTACCCCTATTTCAGTCGGTACAGCGTTGTCGAATTTTTATAATACACTCTTAATAGTGCTAAGGGCATATTTCAGTCGGTTTATTGAATGGGGATTTATTGAATGAAGCCCCCCAAGGCACAACTTTGACATGAGCTCCCCCCCCCCAGGCCCAACTTTGACATGAGTCCCCCCAAGGTACCCCTATTTCAGTCGGTACAGCGTTGTCGAATTTTTATAATACACTCTTAATAGTGCTAAGGGCCTATTTCAGTCGGTTTATTAAATGGGGATTTATTGAATGAAGTCACCCCAAGGCACAACTTTGACATGAGTCCCCCCAAGGTACCCCTATTTCAGTCGGTACAGCGTTGTCGAATTTTTATAATCAGGGGTCGATCCAGGTTTTAATTTTTGGGTCCCTTTTTTGTGAAAAACAAAATATTTTTGTGAAATTTTTATTTATTTTTGTGAAATATAAAATATTTTTGTGAAAAAGTAAAACATTGTGTAAAATTTTTCGTTTTTACAATCACTTTATGTAATGTTTAATATCAAGTTAATAGTTTCGTTGAGCCAAATTAAGGCATTAATTAAAAATAATACTGAAAACATTTAATAAAAGGATGGATCATTTAAAAAAAAAAAAAAAAATCTTTTGAAGGGACTCATTTTATGAATTTGAATTTTGTGAAGGGTCCCTTTTCATGGATTTGAATTTTGTGAAGGGTCCCTTTTTATGAATTTGAATTTTGTGAAGGGTCCCTTTTTACTATGGAGAATTTTGTGAAGGGGCCGCAAAAGGGACCCAAATTTTGCCTGGATCGACCCCTGATAATACACTCTTAATAGTGCTAAGGGCCTATTTCAGTCGGTTTATTGAATGGGGATTTATTGAATGAAGTCCCCCCCAGGCCCAACTTTGACATGAGTCCCCCCCAAGGTACAACTTTGACATGAGTCCCCCCAAGGCCCAACTTTGACATGAGTCCCCCCCCCATGCCCAACTTTGACATGAGTCCCCCCAAGGTACACCTTTGACATGAGTCCCCCCCAAGGTACAACTTTGACATGAGTTCCCCCCATCAAGGCACACCTTTGACATGAGTCCCCCCAAGGCACACCTCCCCCTCATTGGGTAAAAGAGAAAAAACGTTGTTTTGCGGCTATAAGACAGTTTGGACTTCCAACGTTATTTGTTACAATATCTGCAGCTGAAACACATTGGTTTGATTTAATGAAAACTTTATCATGGAATTTAGATCGTCACGAATTAACTAAAGAAGAATTTGTCGATATTAACAAGTTTAGCAGTAGGCCTCTGGCACTAAATTAAAATCTGTCAATGTCAGATTTTCATGTTTTAAATAATGAAATAATGTCGTGTCTGTATAATTTTTATTTTTTATTATTATTATTATTATTATTATTATTATTTTATAATACTCTCTATTAAAGACTTCTGTGGTCATGAAATTTGGTGCGTAAATTGTTTGTATGCATCCGGCAGTTATTGTAACTGCATTTCACGGAATTCGAAATCCAGCCCCCCTTCTCGGAGTCGGATGGCAATAAACATGTGTAAAAACATGTTTTTCCGTTTGAATTCGCTTTGAATTATCTTAGAATGGCGAATTTTGGTGTGTGGATATTGATTAAGTGTACGCATTATGTACATTAGTGGGATTTTGCAAAACTTCGAACTCACCCGCTGAGGGTGGGGAAGTAAGAAGTGGGTAAGTTGTGCCGAAGACAGTGGGGACCCAGACTCCTAACATTGGGAGCGAGAAAACCTCTACCAATCACAGCGAGAACTTAGGTTATTAATAAAGATATAGCATTTTGACAAATCATTTAAGTTTAACGTCCAGCGAAGCGGGCAAAGCCTGCTAGTATATTCTATAAAAACATTTTTTTTTCTTTGTGCGTATGAATTACAAATACCAATTTCATTATGATTTGTGCAAAATAAAGTTATTAAAATATGGTTTATAGAAATACCTCTCATAGAACACAATGCTTTGGAATACTTTCTGGTGTCCGTGTACACAAACCAATATATTCACTCCATTTTCAAGATCGAACATCCGATAGTGAATTCGAATAACATATATCAGTTTCAAGAAATTTCATGTATATTTACGGGAATCAGATCGCGGACAGACAGACAGAAACCGAAGCCATAAACAATTTTCAGCTTTGTTATAAAAGTGTTTAAAAAAAAAAAAAACTTTGTTATTATTGTTATTATTTATTTAATCATTTTGCAAGTAATACTTCGATTTTTAAAATATTTTCATGCCTCAAAAAAAAAAAAAAAAAAAAAAAAAAAGGGCAACTAAACATAAATTTTATAAATAATATTTGTATTCATATTGCAATATCTCTCAATATACCTTACGTTTCCGAAAGCCGAAGCCAATGTTATTCTTTGGGAAATTTTGCCCCATTATAATTCATTAACTAAAACATATTTTTAAATTTCGTTTTCACTTTCCGAAAATTCATAACTATTAAACAATTTATCGCTTTCTAAAAATTGATTTTTTTTATTTTTAAAATTTCATTTTTAAGCTCAAAAAGGAAAAATTACGCATTGAGAAAATTCGCATTTTGAAACCTCAAAATAAAATATAAAAAATTAAAAAAAAAATATTTTTTAGAAAGCGATAATTTGTTTAATAGCTGTGAAGTTCCTGAATGTGAAAACGGAATTTAAAAATATGATGGGACGAAAATCTCCATTGAATAACATTGGCTCTGGCTTCTGGGGACGATAAGTGGAGAGGCCTCTTAAGGAAACTTTATGCATATGGAACGAACAATATACCTAAGATTATCTTTAAATAATTAAATATATGAACTGAATCACCCTTCCTAAAAAATCTTAGGCATCGATCTTCTTGTTATGACATCTGAAAATGTAGGGAGGGGGAAAGACGGTAAAATAAAGAAAAAAATTTTAAATGTTGATTAAAAAAATATATATATTTAAAAAAGTAATTAAGAAATAAAATAAAAATTATTTTATTTAAAATTTGAACCAATTGAAAAAAAAAAATAATAATACTTTAAAAAACTACGAAATTAATTTTAACGAGAAAGTAACATTCCATCTCTGGAGAGGCTAGGGATAAACTGTCTCTTTTTTTTTAAAAAATATAAATTTTTATTACGTGTTTTGATTATTTTTATGTACTTTGAATATTGAAAACATTATTATAATTAAATGTATCGATGTATTAAAAACATTATATAAAACCTATGTATTTCATACAGCAAATTTATATGAATTGAACTATATTATAACAATTTTAATATTAATGTAAAATTAATGGGTTTAATAAACTATTTCAGCTTTAAAATAGAGGTTAATGTAATTGATACGTAACATATAGATGTTTAAGATAAGTTAAATTATTTTGTTTAACTTGAAATAAGGTAATAGTTAAGTTATTGTATTTAATTTAAAGAAGATAATAGTTAAAGTAGTATTTAATTGAAAGTGATTTTAATGAGGGTCTTTAAGTAATGTAAAATGTTTCTTAAGGGCCCGCTTCACTCACCGCCGCCGGAAGCCGAAGCTAATGTTATTCTATGGAAATTTTTTCTTTACAAATAACTTATTAACTAATACATATTTTTAAATTCTGTTTTTACATTTTCGGCTGTTAAATTGACAGACCTTTTTTAAAAAATTATTTCTTTAATTTTTTATATTTTATTTGAAGCTGCAAAATACGAATTTTCAATGTGTGAAATTTTTTCATTTTGCAATTTCAAAATAAAAAATAAAAAATTTAAAAAATACATTTTTAAAAAGGTCCGCCAATTTAACAGTTGGAAATTTTCTGAACGTGAAAACAGAATTTAAAAATATGTATTAGTTAATACGTTATTTGTAAAGAAAATTTTCCCCATAGAATAACATTGGCTCGGGCTTACGGCGATGGTAAGTGAAGAGGGCCGTTAACACTATTTTTGAGTTTATTAACCGGCGATACTGATTTTATTAAGCGGCGGCTTTAAAGTATTTTGTATTGATTTGATTCCGGTCCTGGCAATTTGATCATATTAAGTGGCTGATTTTATTACTTAGTGAATTTATTAAGCGGCGGTTACTGTAGTTGGTTTATTTTAAACCAGCACTATCCAGTTTTAAACATTTGTAATACTTATTTTGTAATCTTAGCTCAGTTAGTCTCTTGAATGCACGTGGTTTTGTGGTTTCGCACTCTGGGGTAAAATATATTTTTTTCTATTGTGTACAGTATGTAGTCAGAATCGCAAAAATGACTCGGATTCTAATTTTAGTGTAAATGCACTTGAGAGAGTGATTCGGAAATAAAGGATGTTTATGAAATTTCGGATTCAATGTTTAAAATTTAAAACACATATCTTTTATTTTTTTTTCTAGTTACTGGAAAACCAACATTCAGTCATTATAACCCTGTTTGTTGGTTTTCCTGCAAAATTAAATTTTCTTGATTTCAAGTTAAAAAAAATTTCAAAAATTAAAAAGGAATACATATATCGTCCATACACTTTATTTTATACAATTATCTTGAATAATAATAATAATAATAAAAAAGGCACTTTTTTTCCCACTGTTTTCTTGATAATCACGAAAGATTAAACAAAGGGTGTTATATATATATGTATATTATATCATATCAATGATATTTAAAGCCGGATAACTTTAAGAATTATTCATTAAAAATTTTTAATAATAGTTTAAGATAATTTTCTTTGAAATAAAAATTAAAGCAATTTAAAATCTTTAATGAGGAAATGATTTCTTGTTTCTTCTTTGATTTCTCCTCTTCCTCTATCTCCCTAAGAAGTATAGTTAGAAGGATAATTGAAATTTTAATCATTTCTTTTCCTTCTTTCTTTTTCTTAATGTAATCAATATTTAAGTATTGTTTTTGGCGCTTTCTATCACTCAAAGTCTCAATTTTGACTATTTAAATTCGAAATAATGAAGAAATGGTTTTGATGATGATAATAATAATGCATTAAAAATTGACACAGAATTTTTCTTTTAAAATGCCAATTTTCCCTGCTAGCTTTCCAATAAATAAACAAATAATAATGATAAAAAAGATATCTTCATTTCAAGTTCAAAAGATAATTTATCTCCTTTAATGAGAATTTTCCAACCTTGCCGGGGAACGGTAAATGATGCAATTAGCGAGTCAGCCGGATTTCTCACCAGTGCGACAAAACTAGTTTCGCTTTGATTTCTCTTCTTCGATAACCGAATGATCCATTGTCCGCCAGACTTCATCTTCGACCCCTGCTCTCTCCCTCCCGCCGCTTCTCCCCACTCTCTCTTCTGTATCCAGTTGAATATGTATTTATCTTACATTTTTATTCGATAACGCAGCTGCCGATACGATGTCAGGTTGAGTAACCAGCGTAGTAGAATTCTTGCACCGGCTTTTCGCAGTATCTGGGAAGAAGTCAGCCAACCGTAAGTGGCGTGCAATTATGTTTGTCAGTGGAATTTGTTTTCTATTAGGTACTGTTTATTTTTAGACGCCGAATCCTCTCGTTGCTTTGTAATTATACATGCTGTCCTCTGATGGAGAAAATGGTGTGTGCCAGCAACACACGCCTCTTCATTAAATTTTAATTAATCCGCAATTAATAAAACAAGTTTTTCTGCATTTTGCTTTAAGGAGTTTTTGCATTTAGATTTAAAAGATAGTGAAAAAGCGAATTTCATATCTACTTTCTATTTTGATTTGACTGATTAAATTGGTCAAAAATTCAGCTAGATACCACAGTAAACTAACTCTAATAAACACATAGCGCATTTATTACTTACAAACTTTGAATAAACACCATAAAATACGACCCCTCATCAGGCGAATAAAGTAAGCACGAGTGCTGCAGTCAAAGCGCAATAAAGATACTGTTAATCAACTATAAATTATTATTCTGTAAATTGCTATTATTATTATTATTATACTGAATGATTTATTTTTTTTTATTTTTTTTTTTTTTACAACATTAATATTAATTTACTACCTTTTGCAAATGACTCAATGCTAATAAAGATTAAATCCTAAAAAGCTTAATTTTGTGAAAATCATATTTTGCGTATCTTCTACTTTAAAATTTTTGAATCAAATTGGGAGATTTGCTCTAATTTTTCATGCACTTATTCTGTTAGGCAATACAATTAGCTGCTTTTATTTATTTATTAGGACTATACAGAATTATTGGTTTTAGACAAAATAGACCACTTGAAAACAAAACGGGATTTCCTTTCTTTTTTATTTTTTAGTAACAAGTAATGTATATATATATATATATATATATATATTGAAATCAAATTTAAAAGCTTCATTAAAAAATGAAATATGCTATTATTATGAAAAAATTTTTAAAGTTATAATAACATCAATTTTGTCTGGAGATGCGTGGTGCAAATTTAATTTTTGATGAACTTTTATTATTCGCGTGTAAATAAATATATTTCTTTTTTGTCAAAAAATAAATAAATAAATAAATAAATAAATAAATAAAAATAAATAAATAAAATAAAAATAAATAAATAAATAAAATAAAAACTTTTTTTGGCATCAGTTTCATGTGTTTTATAGCTAAGGTTTTTATTTTAACAATTTGATTAATTAATAATAATAATAAAAACTAACAACGTTAAAAAAAGGGGGGGGGGTTTCGAGGTGCATCTGGAGAGGTCAAAATGGACCTCCATGTAAAATTCTGTAGCTCTGCTGTCAGTCATTTACATACAAAGCGAACAACATACACGCGCATCTTCGCTTATTATACATAGAAAGAAAGCGTGCCAAAGAAATTTTAGAAAATTAATATAGTACCCATTGCTAAGGAACGCAACACTGTTACCACATCTCTTTATACAGAATAATAGATCTTGGGGGAAAAAAAAAAAAAAACTCTTTTAAATGAAAACAATCTATTTAGATGAATGAATTACTTTGTTATATATTCAGCACAGTTTATAATAAATAAATTTTATATTTTAATAATGTGATTATGATTTTTTTTTTTTTTAGCAACTATGAAGCATAATTTCTGTTTTAGATGATTTTGATTGAAGTGGTTAGGTTTACTTGAAATGATTTTTTGATAAAAGTGGCCAGGTTGACTTTAAATTGAATTTTAAAATTTAAATCTGATGTAATGCGGATTGCGCGCTTCCCTTTACTTGAGATTTTCCCCTCGACGAAAATTTTGGCAACTTTAATTTTCCGTTCTCTCCATTCATTAACTGGCAAATTCGTAGCAACTTCATCGATGTTGCCAAACAGGCATGTTTACGAACCCTGAAGAATGTTTAATCTGAGAGTTGCATCTCGTATTGTTTTCACCTTTGTTGCTTGTTCTATTTGGCTGTCTCAGCCAACCGAGGTCATCTGCTGGTAAGAACTTGTCTTCTAGTCTGTGTGTCGCCTATCGAAAAATCTATCTGCCCCAAACAGTGAAGCCATGTAGGAAACACTACGAAGCATATTTATTTCACGCAGATTTTAAGTGGTTTTCGCTCTATTGTTTTTTGGCAATTGCCTTAAAAAATTGCGGATCTGATGAGACAGATAGTAAGAAAAAATACTGCGGGGATGTGTCATCGCTATTATATTCGCCTTTTAAAATTTTTTTTTCTTTGTTGCATGCGTATAATAGAGTGAATGAACGCATTAATAAATAAATATCAGTCATTCATGTATGACTCCCGTTAGAAAAAAATTTAAAGTGTGTTACTATTAATACATTGCAATGATTTCTGCGTAAAGTTTTTTCAAAAAGTTTTTAAAAGTAAAAGCAAATTTGTTTGTCGACTTAGCGATTTGACGCATCTTGCTTCCCTGAGTTAAGTTTTATAGATTTCAAAATGCTCGCGTTCTAACATGAAAATTTTGGCTAATAATGTAAAATTTTCAATCATGTTCATAGTCAGTAAGTGCTTCTCTTGATGCTTCAGGTGGATTATTAGTTGTATTGACAAGTAAGGCTCGATTAGCCTTCCAACAGAGCAGAAACACATACGAAGATCTCCCAGTAGCTGCTCCATAACAGGTATCTAGAAAAATTTAGAAATTGCCATTAAACACAAAACATAATTAGATGGATTTGATAAATATAGACAAAAATAATTTTGCATGATATTGACACATTAACTTGTTAGCGCCCAGTGTTCTCATTTGAGGACAGCTAATAAAATGGCACTTATATTTTTTGTGGTTTCTTGGAATGATTTCTGCTTTTTAGTGACAGTTTATAGCGTCACTCTAAATGATCCCTGAAAGTTTTATGTGCCTACTATTAATAATTATTATTACATAATTTGGATAGTCATTTCATGATTTTTCATTCGTGGCACATATATTTGCTTTTTGCGCAATTAATAATTATATATTGTAATACTTTACTTTCGAGATCTTTGTCAACATATAATAGGAAATTAATCTGTTATCTCAAAGTTTTTCTATCTCGAAGTTTTCTCGTCATTAAATGAGGATAGGCTTTAAATTTAAACTATCAGAAGAATTGTTTAAGTTAATATATTTTACTGTCAGTTGTCTATATTAATTTAGAAGTGAAATAATCAGCTAATAATATTTTGCAAAATTAATTCGGGCGTTAACGGGTTAATGCAAACTGATGTAATTGACAAGACTGAATTCTGTAAGTTGCGTAATGTATGTGCCCACACAGTACGCCTTAACTATATCGTAAAAAATTAATGATTTAAAAAAAATGCATAAGATTTACTGTTCAGGGATGAGATTTCTCAGACTTTTCTAGAATTTTCAGTATTTTCTTAATATTTTAAAAGTAATTTTTATATAAGGTAAAGACATCAGTGCTCGTCACCCTCACAAAAGACATGTTAAAATAACCGTTAATTACCATATGTGGATTTGAATCAGCTCGAGCTAGATTCCCCTGTTCTAGGGAATTTATTGCCGGTGGTTTCAAATTCATAGATGCTATTAAACGCTTATTTTAACATGTCTTTTGTGAGGTGACGAACATTGGTGCAGATTTTAAGGGTGACGAGTACTGGTGTCTTTACCTTATCTATTTCTATTTCTAAGTGTTCGTGTTTTTGTTCAATATTCTCTTTTTTGACATATTTTTGAACAATTTCTTTTCATATGTTTTCATATTTGCTCATAGAAAGTGTGATTTCTTCTATATGTTTCTTCTTTTATCGCCAAAATAAAATTATCTTTGAGTTTTGCGCATATTTTCATATTTTTGTTCAATTCCTATTCATATTCCTGACCATTATACCGAGCATTTCTGAGCTCAGAGCTGGTAGACGTGAGGTGCCAGGTTCGATCCTAGGTTGCGCTCGTCGTCCTAGTCGTTCGGAGTTTGCCGTGGTTTTCTCCGAAACTTGCGTAAATACGGGCTAGGGCTCTTTAGAAAGACCCCCACGGATGGTCTTTAGACCCCCCACGGAGGGCACATTCCCCCAGGCCTACGACCCTAGTGCTGTCAATCGTCTTTAATTCCAACAACCCAACCTGACCATTATATCATGCATTTTATTAATCGGCGTCATACATGGAAGAAGTTTTTATTATTATTACCTAATGGATCAATGTAAGACTGTGACTCTTGATTGTCTGACAGTGTAGTTAGTTAAACAACGAATATTCAATTTGGTCGCTCCTATTTTGTTTAATTTCGGGGCCCTCTCAAATTTTTTCGAAAGGAACATGGTGCGTATACCTAACAGGCATATAATATTATCATCTAATATATAGTGAGGATCAGTGTGTAGGTAAAAAAGTCAGGGTATTTAAGTATTTATTCATCTAAACGCATTGCAATTTAAATACTATTTACTATTCTAGTATAATTTAGGAAAGCATAATTTCATTTCGTTTCAATTTATTGTATAAAACTTATCTAGTTTATCATCCTCTTTAAAAAGTTTTACTTTTTATGCATGTCACTAAAATTTTATTTCTTTTTCGTGATTAGCTGCTAACATTTGTTAGACATTCAGGGCAAAGTGGTGCACTGACACTGAAAAAAAAAAAAAAATAAATAAATAAAAGGGGGTGGATGTACCACTTTCATCTAGAACGAATAAGTAGTCATTTTCTGATTCCCTAAACTAGAAATATAGATTTCTGAGTTATGCGTATAAGATTAACAAATATACTGAATGGACGAAATGATCGAGATTTTCTTGTCTATACTTTTCTAGATGGTGAAACGATACATTATGTTTTGAATCCTTTGTAATGATAGAAATTCTGGCTTTGATTTCTAGATTTTATTCATAAACTAGAAATGTAGTTACGAAAACACACCATTTATGTTCGCACTTATTTGCATAGATTTTTAAATAACTTTGACCGCGATAATATAGTAAAAAACGCTCAAGAATTTTAATAAAAGGTGTCTAGAACTCACTAGCAAAGAGAACTAGAATTTAAAATTTACATGGAACTATTTTTACTACAACCACAATTTATTTTCTAGACGTCAATCGCAGAATTTTTTTTTTCTATGTAAAGTTTCATTTGGTAATAATTTTTCGGTATATCGATTCAAGCTCTGACAGCTGTCGATATGAATTATAAGCACAATAAATTGAAAAAACGCACAGCAACTGTTTCAAATCGAAATAGCTAAGCACAATCCTACATCAAATGAAAAAAAAAAAAAAAAAAAAAAACTGTGTGAGTGCATCGAGAAAGCAGCATCGTACTTCAAACGCGAAAATCCGACTTCCTTTTACTCGAAATCTGATAATTAATAAATAATTCATCTGGAAATCTTGCTTTTTTTTTTTTTTTTTTTGTAAATATGAAATAAAATTGTCAGTCAGTTTTTAAATCATTTTGAAAAGAATTAAAAATGTAATTACTGATATACTAAGTTAGATATTTAAAGGTTGGATTAATAAGTTTTAACTATTTATATATGTTATGTCCGATATGGATGTTTATTTTACTGTAATAATTTCGGTACGCGTATATTTAATCATAGGTATTTATATAATGTGTTTATATCAGTTATACACCTACAATTATAGGAAACAACTTATAGTAATTATAAATTTCTGCTTATTATGGTTTTTTTTTTTTTTTGAAAGATGTCTTTAAATCGACACGACTCTTGTGATAAATTAGACCCAAACACGACCCGCAAGACAAGAAAAAAAAAAAAAAAAAAGTCAACCTGATCTGATGCATTACTCTACAACAAGTATAGACAATTGGCTTAAAGGGGATGCAAATTTATTTTAAAAATTACTCATTACGTAATGCATTTCTTTCATTCTTTCTTTTCTCTCTCTCTCTCTCTCTCTCTCTCTCTCTCTCTCTTTTTTTTTTTTTTTTAAGTCCGTATTCTCATTTAGAAACAACTTCACAATTGTTCCTTTAATTCTAGATTTCCTAAAAAATAATATTTTAAATAGTTAATATTTCGTTTCAAAACTCTTAAAAAAAAAAAAAAAACTAACTAAATGTTTTTAAAGCACATTATAACATCAAAAGGAAATATTAAAAATTTAAAAAAATATTTTTTGGAGAACGAGAATCAAATTAATGGTTGTGAAATTTCTAAATGTGAAAGAAAAAAAAAAAAAAAAAAAAAAAAAAAAAAGAAGAAGAAGAAGAAAAATCATTAGGTTATGTGTATTTTAAAAAAATAATTTTTCCATAGAATGGTATGAGGTTAGTCAAGATTAGTTTAATTTGTCATTTATTTATACCATGCGATTACATTCAGGGCAAAATTTGGGTCCTTTTTGCGGCCCCTTCACAAAATTCCGCATAGTAAAAATGGACCCTTCACAAAATTCAAATTCATAAAAAGGGACCTTTCACAAAAGTCAAATCCATAAAAATTGACCCTTCACAAAAGTCAAATTTATAAAATGAGTCCCTTCACAAGATTTTGTTTTATAAAAATGATCCTTTTATTAAATATTTTCATGTTTTCAGTATTATTTTTAGTTAATGCCTTAATTTGGCTCAACGAAACTCTCTTAACTTGATATTAAACATTACATAAAGTAATTATAAAAGCGGTAGATTTTACACAATATTTTCCTTTTTCTCAAAAATATTTTACATTTCACAAAAATATTCTGTTTTTCACAAAAAAGGGACCCAAAAATTAAAACCTTGATCGACCCCTGACATTAGTATTGTAGTCATAAGGGTGTGTCCCAGTTTCAATTTTATTTTCTTAAGTAAATTCTATATCAGTTAATCAGAATAAGGGAAAACAACACATGCGTAAAGTAAAAGAATTGTGTATAAACTAATTAACAGTTATTTGCCTCCAGCTAGATAGAATGCTGTTTGAAGTTGGGGAAGTTTTGTGGAAAAACTGATTAGATAAGATGATTTCATATCAGTTTATTCTTAACTTAGCACGTGCGAAGCAATTTTACTTTGTTGTTTGATTTTTTTTTTTTTTTTTTTTTTTCCTTTTTAAAATTCCCCAAACATTATAATCCAGTTGTTCAAAATGTTTTAATTTTCTGATTTAGCAAGGCTAATTTTATTTGATTTATTCTCGAAGTCATTTTTGTTTTAGGTAGATTGATTTTAATATTTTATGGCTAAGTTTTGAATCATGTTGACTGGTGACGATATATTCAGTTTTTGTAAAATAAACAATGTCTAATATATATTTTTTTCTGCGTTTGTTTATGTTTTGGGAGTGAAGCCGATTGACTACTCTGGGGGTCCTAGGCCTGAGGGAGAGTGCCCTCCGTGTGTGTGTGTGTGTGGGAGGGGGGGTCTTTGCCCATATTTACGTAAGTTTAGGAGAAAAACACGGAAAACTCCGAACGGCTAGGTCGACGAGCGTGACCTGGGATCGAACCTGGCACCTCACGTCTACCAGCTTTGAGCGCAGAACCGCTCGGCCGTTGGTGGGCATTATTCTGTGTGCGTGTAAAAAAAAGGGGGGGGGAGTATTAATACATCATTTTTTACTTTGTGAAAAGATAAACCTGTTATTTGAAATATGATTGTGTATTACTCCCCTCTTTCTATAACTGCATTTAGAAAATGACAATAAAAGAATATTCAGAGTTCAGTTTAAATATTCATTTCATCTTTATAAATTTTGAAAAATTTTCAAGCTAACGTAATACAATTTTTATTGACATGTCAAATATTCTGCCACAAATTCATATAAAAATCTTTTAGTTGAAACTAAAATATATGTACAAGGAAGCAAAATAAATGCTTACACTTTTAAGAGGTCCTTTTTTTGCAAAGTGGCGCAAACCGGCCTTTTACTCTGATTCTTCCACCAGTATATCTATCTGATAATTTGTTTAATTAATCGTGCAAACTTACTACTAAAAGTTTCGAAAGAAAAATACTGGTGGAAAAATCAGGAAAAAAAACTGACATGTCGCTATTCTCTTATGGCGCACAGTTTATAAAAGTATCATTATATTATTATTATTATTTTAATTGACGACTTTACAAAACATAGGATAGTTGAAAACTGTGTTTGGACGGAACATGCCGGGTTCGAACCCAGGTCGCACTTGTCAGCCTAGACATTCGGAGGTTTCTGTGGTTTTATCTGAAACTCACGTGACTGTGGACTAGGGCCTCTGAGAAAGAACTCCTACGGAGAGCACGTCACCCAGATCTAGGACCTTTGAATAGTATATATCGTCAGGGGCCAATCCAGGATTTCAAAATTAATACCTATTTTTGTGAAAAATCTTAACTATATTTTATTTTTGTGAAAAATTGCAGTGCACTCTTTTTCTGTGTGTGTGTGGGGGGGGGGGGGGGGGGAGTTCAAACTAAGAAAAGTAATAAAAATAACGCTTAACAGTTGGTGTGAGGCTTATAGCAGAACAGAAATCAAAACTCATTTCTCTCTGAAGTAAACAGTTCAGTAGAGAGAATGTAAGTAGGAGTTGTTTTTATTTCTGCTATTATCACTGCACTCACTACACATGAATTGTACAAGGGAGGATAGACATATCACCATACAGTCATCAAAGCATCAAACCACCTGACGAATCAGCAAACAGTACACTATGGCCACAACTCCAAAGCGTGTCTGTACAGATACATGCGAGGATCGTTTTGTTTACTTATGCTACACCATTTCTCGTCCGAAGAAAACAATTGTGTGTAGATTAAAACCAACATTGTGTATGATTCTTGCTTTGTGAATCGCATCAACAGAAATGCACAAATAAGTTACTCTTCTTTGAAAATGTGCTCATTTAAGATGCCAGATTTTGCTGGGATGACTAAGATTTTTGTGAAGGTACCGATTTTAGCTGAATGATTTTTGTGAAGGTACCTATTTAGCCAGATTGATTTTTGTGAAGGTACCTTTTTTGCCAGATTGATTTTTGTGAAGGTACCTTTTTTGCCAGATTGATTTTTGTGAAGGTACCTTTTTTGCCAGGTTGATTTTTGTGAAGGTACCCATAAAAGGTAGTAAACTCGACCTGTATTAACCCCTGATCGTAAACTCGTAGTCAAACAACTACCACGACGTCGTATATCAGTTTTCTATGACTAATTACCAATTAAACAGTTGCGATTAATCAGTAATCTGTGTGTTGATTATCGAATAGAGCTGATGCTGCTGTACAATCCAAGCCCATTTAAAATGAATGCAGGCGTGGATAATCTAGGATATGGATAATGAATTCTGCATCTTGCAGCTCGAAAAATGCAGAAATCCTGTTCTGTGTTAGCACCGCCGTTGTTTAGAGTAAAGTACCTTTTTAAAGAGCCCATTGCTGTAAATAATTGAATGAATGAACGAAAAGCATGCTGCCGGATATTCCGCAGATATGCCGTTCAGGAAAGGGATGTGTCAGCATCATGTGGGTGGGTGTTTCCTTTCTTTGTTTTTTAATCTTTGTTCCTAAGAAAAATCATTTCACTCGCAGTAGTAGATAACGGTCTTTATTATTATTTAAGCATACCCTTAATGAATCCGTACAACTATGTTAAGTGCACCATTTAGATGCCCTCCCCCCCCCCTTAAAAAAAAAAAAAAATGCAACCTTTCTATTTAAAATATATCATCAAATGTTCATTTGGTCTAGGTTTCATTCTTAACTCGTTTTTAATACATTAAAAGTTTCTATAAACCTAAAAATGTCGGACTTGAAATGCAAGTTGATTAACTAAATTATGTTAACTCGATTTGATTTTCTTTTATTTATTCGTCTGATTAAAAAAAAAAAAAAAAAAAAAGGAAAAAAAAAAAAAATCAAGATTTTAATTTTAGTGATTATTTTGATTTATTTTATTATCATGTATACATACGCATAGTATATATATTTCCCATTATAATACTATCCTATAATATGCCTTCTTTTCTAAAGCATCAAAATGCACGGTCCTTTTTTTAAATTTTTCAACAGGTTGCGCAGTCATAAATTAAAGTAAGTAATATTATTATTCTTATGAAATTAAATTAATTTAACTCCTTAACGCGCACTGTCCTCGCTGCGAAGACGCAAAATTTAAGATCCAGCTGAAAAATTCAACCCGGAAATTTTTTAGCAAAAATTTACGTTTTTAACATAGCAGAAAAGGCCGGTTTTTTTTAACCTTAAAATTTAAAATTTCTTTTCGTTTAATTTAGTTCATGAATTCCGGTGGCAGTATAATTTAAATGATCCGAATTGTCTTGCGCCGCAAAGGGTTAAGATAACTAGTTACTTTGTTTGGCCTATGTATGTTTCTGTGGTGATTTATTTGGCTGACTATTCTTCGTTCTCATTCTTTTATTACTTTCTCTTACCCTTACGGTAGAGAAAGTATTGTTTTAGAGTCAAATTTTTGAAAGCGAGTTTTTGTTATATTTACATGTTCTGAATTTGTTATATTTACATACCCTGAATACGAAAATCATGTTTTTAGCAAATGGTCTGTGTGTGTGTCTGTTATCAGCATATCTCAAGAACAAATAGTAGCAGAAACTCCAAACTCGTTATTCTAAATGTGTATCACATAGGGATGCTACACTAAGCTTTTCGTTGAGATGAAGCAAATGGTTCGTGTACAGGGACACTCAAAAAGTATTCAAATACATTACATCTATGGAGGAAATTGCAGGTAAGTAGAGTTTAACATCTATAGACTGCACTAAACCAAATGAAACGAATATATATTTTTTGTAATAGAGATAGGGGAACTGGGAAAAAATTTTTGTGTATGTAGGAGGAGCCTCGCCTCCCCCCTCGAGGGGAGTAAATTTTCATGATGGGTATCATTCGAAAAAGCTCGCCAATACCTTTTTAAAACGAATGGTTGAACTATCGATCTGAGATAATTTAAAATAAAGTTATCAATTTTTTTCATTTTTAACAAAATATTTTTTTTTTTTTTAAATGCAATATTGAGAATAAATTCAACTTTTTTTGGATATGTAGTATTATACTACTTCTCTAATATGGAAATCGTCTGCATTATCATGGAAGATAATTTTTTTAAATAATAATTTTAATAAATTATTTTTACTGAATGCATTTGTATAGGAAAATATAGAAGAAAGTCGTGTGGTGGCCACAACACACTAGTTATTTGTGGATGTGCTTTACTAATAATATTTTACCATTTCCATGAAAGCTGTTCGGGAATTGAAATAAATTCCTTATAGAGATATGGTAAATAATATATGTTTTAAGCTAAATATTCATCGCTTGTTTTTTGTATATTTACACGTTTTGAGGCTTCCTGATTACCGTAGTCAAGTTTTTTAAATTTTGATCGTTTTCTCTGTCTCTTAGAGTAACTTAAAAACGAATAATTTTAGGAGATCCAAATGTTGTATTTTGAAGTTAATATAAGTTTGTTGCTGAAAAAGTTTGATCAAGATTGATAAGTTTGAATGAATGTTGCGTGTGAAAATTGTCTGTATAAATTTAAGTAAACTTTTAATTTTAATAACAGAAATAAATTTTATATAAATGTGGGTGCATTAATGAAACGGGGGCTTGAGGAGGGCGGTAGTCTCCCTCACACAGAACTAATTATCACATAAAACTCTTCCGAAGCCTAATTTGAATTGTTTAAAATAGGTTTGCATAACAGTACTCGTTATCTTACCTCTTAATTTCCAACCTGTATTTATAGTACTAAATTTCAGGGTAAGAGAAAGTCGTGTGGGTGGCACACCAGATTATTATTTTTTTACCAAATTGTAATATATATATATATATATATATGTGTGTGTGTGTGTGTGTGTAAACTGTAGGGGGGGGGGATCAGAAAATTGACCCTTTTTTTTTTACCCTCAAGAAAATAGTATAAACTGTATTTATATTTATTTACTTTTTCTTTCTTCACATCTTTTTTTCTTACTTTTACATCTATGTTTCGCTCTTACATATTTAAGCTTCTATATTTAAAGGTATGCACATGCACACTCAAAAATAAACTGTCTTTGGAAGCATTGCTATTAATCGATTCTTTCACTGATGATTTATTAAAATGTCACTCAACCGTTAATATCATAGATATTAAAAATGGTAAGAAAAAAAATTTTACATATGCATTACATACATTTGACATATTCAACAACATCCAGAAAAATATTCTAAAACAGAAATAAACTATCATTAAATATGATGAATATTTTGTTTAAAATTTAAATTAATTTCGTCTTAGCCAAGAAATTTTTACTAAATTTCAAAATTACTTTATTTAAATTCATCAGTAATGTCAAAAATTTATAAAAACATTTATACAGTCGAACATTGTCAACATGAACACGCTTAACGTGAATTACTTTTAACGTGAACTATTTCCACAGTCCCCGTCAAAATGAAGATAAGTTTCTGAGTTACTTATAACATAAACAAATTTTTCATTCCCCTTGAGATTGATGTTAGTGAGGTTCGACTGCTTAAGAAAATTGTTCACTATAATTCCTGTGTGCGATGCGGTGCAACACAGACCACAGAGTCCAACCAAATCTAATATTCCATTCAAAAACGTAGTATGGGCATTACTTGTGTGATGCATAGTGCGTTCATGTTCACGAAATAGTTGTCAAATATATTTGCATAAATAATATTTTCTAAATAAGTGCCAAATAAGTACTCCGAAGCACCAAATCCTTTCTTGTGGCAACTAATCAATGGCATTTTCATTTGTTTTAAAAATGTGCTGTTGCCAACACTGTTCACATTCAGGGGACGGTGGGCATTATAAATAAATATTTTTAATTTTACAGCAAAAGTTTTAATTTTTTGTTTATATATCCACTGAAGTATTACAATATTAATAACATAAAAATTATTATTATTATTATTATTATTTTTTTAATTATTATTATTTTTTTTAATGTCTCTCGCGTTTATATTTTTCATATTTTTTTTCATATTTTGCTTGATTATTATTCATTTATATATTTTAAATAAATTTGGGTATCTGTGATTTTCTATTCGTTCAGAAGTTTAGTTTTAAGAATAATTTTTGTGAAATATACTGATTTTTTTTTTTATGACAATTTCAATCTCGCGCATAATAAAACAGAGTCTTAAAAATCTAAATGTAGGCGAAGCTTAAAACGGATACCCAGATTTCACTGAAATGTAACATAAAACATCTTGAAGCAATTTTTATTAATTTTAAGCCGAAATTGTGACACGAGAGACATTTGAAAGAAGGGAAAATCGTTGAAAAACACATTAAGAGAAAACAGCATTTGAATTGAATTTCACCAGTTATCATTATTTATTAGTCAAACATTTTAGAAGGCTATATATTTTAAACTGTATGTTTTTTAATATTGTTTTAACAAAATTAAAGTATTTTAAAAGTTAAAAATATATATGATCGATCTCCGCCGACTATACCGCTTGTTTTTTTTTTTTTTTTTTTTTTTTTTTTTTTTATATCTTAAAGGGCATTTAATCAGATCATTATTTTTTTGAAACCCTTGTAATTTTTGAAAATATTAACTTAGAAGCGTGCGGTTTGTTGCATATTGTTCAGAATTTGTTATAAAAAATAAATATAACAAAACGAAAATTTGATGTTTTCCTTTGATTTTTACGATTTTCAAAGCCCACCATCCCCTTAAACTCAATTATTTTAACGAACACGGTTGGGGAAGATTAATAGAAAATTGGTAGGATTTAAATAAAGTAAAACAATTAAAAAAAAAAAAAAAAAATGTATAGGTTTAAATAAAGAGTAAAATTAAATAAAAGTTATTATTATTATTATTATTATTATTATTATTATTATGAAAGAATAACGAGTGATTACAATTATTGTCAAAAATTTAAATAAATTTGGATGCTATTACGGAAGAGAGGGATAGGCGGCAAGCATAGACAGAGATATTTTCGAAGAATTATTAAACTGTGTTTTAAACAGTCAAAACGGGTAAAATCTCTTGAATATTGGAATTAATTCATTTTTAATTAGAAAATTTAAACTATTCATTTTTTTTTTTTCGGGAAGGGGGGGGGGAGGGATTGTTAAATATTTCGACAGAGTAATTTATATCATTATCATTATTTCTTTTATTATTATTATTATTTAATTTTTATGACAGGAATAAATAGACAACTATAGATCATTGTCAATACTTCTCTCCAATCAGTTTTTTCAGTTTTTAAAAATAATTCCTTATTAAATTTTTTATAATTGCTTAAACTAAATAATATTAATTATTTCATAGTCAAATATATATATATATATATATATATTTGCTTATTTTTATTTGGAAGGAGTTGGTTTTTATTATACAATAAATATTTATTTTATTTATTTTTTATCATATTAAGAAATAAAAATAAATCAGTACCCAGTTACTAGGTGCCAACGTATACATTTTTTTATCACCACTATTTCTTTGTAAAAAAATCCCATCATGTTTAATCGCAGAAAACTACTAAAACAATCATTAAAACTTTCTATTACAAATTCCCGGTATGTATTTAAAAAAAAAAAAAAAATGTCGGCAGCTATGCCGGTTAAATGTTTGACATCGAAAAATATTTTTTTTTTTTTTTTTTTCAAAAATGGTGTTTATTTTATTTTATTTTGTCGTTTAATTATTATTGTTCTAAAAGAATAGCAGAAACAAATCAAATGAAATTATCTAACTAAATCCACACTCTTTCTCTTTATTAATTGGGTCAAAGTGCGGTAAATAAGCAGCTTCTATAAACTATTCTTTTCCTGTTGAGAGAATTATCCTCTGCCTCCTCTCCCATATGCACTCAAAATGTAATGAATCACAACTCGTTCATTCTTAATACAAAGCTTTTTTACTTCACTCCTTTTATTTTTGGGCGAAATTGCTTTTGCTGACCGGTTAGACCCGCTCGTTTTTCCCCTTGCCTCAATGTCAATCTCTCTCTGCTGAAAGTATTCATTTAGAATTTTTTTTTTTTTTCCTCAATGAATTATAGTCTCAAATGTGCCTGTTTCATTGATAAATAATCGTTGCTTGCTGGCAGTTATGTGTATGAATCTGGAAGACTGGATTAATTTGTTTTTTTATTCCTTCAATCACCCACGTGTAAAAACATGTACTCGATGATTTTTTATGTGCATTTTTACATGTGTATGTTGTTTATTTGTACCATTTTCAGACATGTCAAGACTCTTGCTTTTTACTTGTTTTTCTATGCTCCTGATTTTCCACTCATTTCTCCTGCTTTTCTGATGTAATTTTTATCTATCCCTCTTAGCATAATTTATGCTTAAAATTTGTGGGATTGGGTAAAAAAATTTTGAAAGAAAATTGAAATTTATCTTGCCTTGCAATTTATCAAGTTCAGTTTGAATGTGAATTACTAACTATACAATGCTTTGAAACTAATTTTTGCTAAGAATAAATTTTTAACTTTCATTTTTGCATAATAAAAAATGTCTTATCAAAAGATTTTTTTTTTTTTTTTTTTTTTTTAAATACCGTAACTATTGAAAACTTAAAGAATTCAAATTTCATTAGAATATAGCTGATGTTTTCATTTCTTTATTACCTTTTCTTTTACAAAGATAATTACGATTCTTATTGTTTTATATTAGGAGCAGAATGATCAAATCTGTCTATTTTGACTAAAATTTTAAACAACTGTATGTCTGAGGTTTTTTTTTTTTTTTGATAGTTTGTTTTACTGCAAAAAACATATATTATTCATTTAATGTTAATACTGATGCTTTGTAAATACCTCCTAAGCTTATAAAGCTTTACTTAAAATTAAATTTGCATTATTTTACTCATTTTTCTTACAAACTTTCTTGTTGGAAAAAGTCGTGATTTCTGTTAAAAAATCTCCTGCTTTTTTGTCATTAGAAGTTGGCATCTCTGCATTTTTTGAATATGGGTTAAGGAAGGGAAGATGGGTGATATCGGAATAAAAAAAATCGTGTCTGTATTTCTTTTGTATTTCATAATATGGGAAAAGAAAGAAAGAAAACTTGGAAATATTTTGTAATTTTTATTTTTTAATGAAACATAAAATAATAATAAATATATATTTCTATGTAAAAATATTCTTTTTGTACAACTCCCCCCACCCCCACCCCAGATTTAAAAAAAAAAAAGAGTATTAAATAAAAGTAACGTTCATCACATTTTGCCCACGTCTATTGTTTCTAAGTTATTTCAAAATAAGGATTAGAAATTGTCTTTTAAAACTTTAGAAAAAAAAAAAAAAAAAAATCACTTGCGAATCAAATGAAATTTTTAACTCTTTACTTTAAACAATATGTTGTTTGAAATTGCCACTGAGACAAGTGATGGGGCGTGTTTAATATGTAACTATGCTATATGAGTAAAATTTTCAACAAAGAGAGATATCAGGAGACTACCGTGTTTTATTTTCATTTTTATAAAAAAAGAAAAATAAAAGAAAGAAAGAAAGAAAAATCAATGCAAAGCAAAAATTTGTTTATCGTGCATAAATGACACTTTTGCTGCTGAAGAGATATTTTTGAATTTATTAACCAGCTATGCTGATTTTATTAAGCGGCGGTTTTAAAATTGCGTATATTGATTTGATTTCGGGCCTGGCAATTTGATCGTATTAAGCGGCTGGTTTTATTAACCAGTGAATTAATTAACACGTTGAGCGCCATGTCAGCCATTCTAGATTCTAGACATTTTGTCCTCTAAGTACTAAAGGAATCATCTTGAAACTTTAGGAGTGTGTAGAACATGTTACACTTCAAACATTTCAGTAAAAGTTTTCCCGGAAGTAAAAGCCACCAATAAAAAATTAAAACGTTGAGCGCCCTGTCAGCCATCGGTGGCTGACAATGTCAAATACGATATAAAGCCGCGTCAACCACCGGTGGATAAAAGAGGATATAAAACTATATAAAAGAGGATATAAAACTAAAAATATAACATATATAATATAATGATTGAAAATTTATTAAAAATTTGCTTAATTTTTATTTATTACAGGAGGAATCATTATGGAATTTTAATGAATTTTAAGAATTTGCATGGCGCTCAACGTGTTAAGCGGCGATTACTGTTTCCTCCAGTTTTACACTTTTAATTCAAATTTCAGTGTTTAAATTTCAAATTAATTTTTATTTTCGCTATTTGGTTGCCGGATATTAAGATATTCGTCTGAACCGAATATGAGATTCAGAATACCTACTTCTGAAACCTATTTCTGAATATTCAGAATACTTCCCGAATATTCAGAATACCTACCTATTCTGAATATTCGGTGCAACTCTGCTACATTACGTACGCGTGCAGATTTTTTTTTTTTTTTTTTTTTTTTTTTTTTTTAATGAAAATATTTGTTTCGTTTTATACGACATTGTTTCACTCGCCTAATCTAAACAAATTAGTCGCAGTATATTTTATCTTAACATTTTTCTAGAAAGCGCTTGTTTTACGTGACGATCCCTTTTTGCTCCTTCTGCAATCAGTTTAGTATCTATTTAAGCGTATATTATGCAATCAGGTGTGTTGAGATAAGCGATAAAAAGCATTTCTTTTACTATGAACTTGTCTAAAATCGTAAACGATCGCGATTATTTCTTTTTCTAATCTTGCGAAAATATTTTTATTTCTAATTTTAGCAGCATCCGATTACTGATATAAATTGACCTTCGGAATTTTTTCTTTCATTTTTTTGGTATTCCCGTCTAAATATAATAGAGGAGACGATTGCTGATAATGTATTGCCCTTTTTGTTACTATCAAAATATGATTTTAAAAAACAAAAAGTCAGTTTCTTGCATGGTGTTTTCCATAGTCATTTAGAATTTCTTTCAGGCAGGAAATTATTTTAATATTTAATTTTCAACATAGCGATAAAGCAAATCCTGATTTAAGGAAAACATTAATTCAATAAAAAGAATATCTTGTTTTCATATTCCACTGGTATTGTTTGGTTTGGGTGTATTGGGCAGTGATATCTGTAATTTTCTTGGCTATAGGCTTACAGTAGAGGTGAGTTCGGGCTCTATTTTGGCATTCCGAGCCCGCCCGGGCCCGAAACATTTTTGAACTGAGCCCGCCCGAGCCCGAAAAATTTTGTGTGATCAGAGCCCGAGCCCGATATTGAAAGTGGTACGCTATGCAACGCATACACAATAGTAAAATTAAATACCGTTTTCATTTTCAAATTAATTTTCTTATTATCAATCCTCAATTTAAATAACTATAAATGTTATTATAACAATTTATAATGTCTGTGTATACATGTATATATTTATATAATAGATATTTATAGTGCAGCCCATTGTTTATAACGCGCCTATCGGGGGGAAAAAAATTATCCGAATGAGTGATATAATGAGGCCTGATATAACGAATTACTGTATAACACTATGACATAATATGCATCCCGTTGAAAAAAGAGTTCTATTTAGAAAAAGGAAAGTCAAAGCTACTAAGGTTTGCAAGATTATTTGGTGATTTATAACCTATCATGACTATTATGACATTACTAAAGGTGCTCTCAAAATGAATAAAATTTCTTCTTTTTTTTTTTTTTTTTTTACATTTTCCAGTTAGTGAAGAATAAAATAAACGGAACTTTTAGCTTGAATCCGAGCCCGCCCGGAGCCCGAAGACTTGCGTAAGATTTGAGCCCGATCGGGCTCGGGCCCGGTCTCGGGCTCGGGCTTACGGGCTCGGGCTGAGCCCGTCTCATCTCTAGCTTACAGATATACAGAAATTCACCTATTATTTGCATACATTATTCAATCACTGCCCCTGAAGTACACTGAGAAAAAAATTCTGTAACTGACATCTAGAATCTAAATTGAGGCTCTAGAAAAAATAGTTCCATGTCATCCTTATAAATTCTAGTCCCCTTTGAAAGCGAGTTCTAGAAACCCTTATTAGAATTCTAGAGCGTTTGCCTATATTATCGAGGACAAAGTTATTTAAAAATCTCTGCAAATAAATGCGAATGCAAGAGGCGAGTTTCAGCAACTATAATCTTGGTTTATGACCCAATTCTAGAAAAGCAAGCGAGAATATCTCGTAATACTGTTTCAGAATATTGTTTCACCATCTAGAAATGTGTAGACTAGAAATTCTCGATCATTTCATCTATTCAGTTTATTGGCGTGCCTTATACGCATAGCTCGGAAATGTATATTTCTACTTAAGGGATTTAGAAAATGACCACTTATTCATTTTAGATGGAGGTATATTTTTTTTTCTCAGTGTAGTATTGTTTTAATGCATGCTTTCATTCTTGGATTTTAAAAATATTGTTTAATCAATTCTTCCATTTCTTCATGTGATATTTCTGCCTGGGAAATGTTTGAACAAATAGATATATGAAAACTTATAGAAAATTACCAAAGTGTGAACGTGTGATAAATTAGTGAACTGATTGAAAAAAAGTAAAAAATGGACGAAATCAAATGAATGTCGCGACGGAATAAGGAGTATTTTACAAATAGGGCATAGAAATTGCGATTTGCTATAAAGTTAAGTGCGAATTGCTAATGATTCTTGTCTTTCAATGCCCAAACCGCCAAACCACAATAAAAAAAAATGTGTTAAAAGTGAAGAAGAAGAAGAAGAAAAAAGAAGAAACGATAGTTACATTCTAATTAAATTCACGGAATAGGTAGATACAATTAAAAACTAATACGGCTTACAGTTAATTTTCTAACCTAGCAATGCATACATACTTATATTTAAATTTTACATATATTTAAATTTTAAAATTTAAAAGTTATTAATATTAAGATTTTTTGAAATTCCCGTTTAATTATGTATATTATTTTTAATTTCTCTTTATCTTCTCTTTTTATTCAAATATTCTCAGAGGAATCAGAATTAATTAAAATGTATTAGCAGGGTAGGGCAAAATCTGCGCGCCCTATGACAGAAATTTTTTATGCTTTCTGCGGCAAGTCTTGTTCGTTCAAACCTTTACTGCAAGACAATATTGACATATTTTCTTATTTACACATAATATGTACATGTAAACTATAAAGACCAATATTATTAATAGACTGTTGAAGAATTCTTAAATACAATACCCGAGTTTCTATTTTCTACTGAAATTTAGAAATAGCTTTCGTTTTTATGAGCAAATCTTTCTGCAAGTGACAATGTTGCTGTGTCGCCTAAATTCTGCCTCAGGGTCTGCGCCTTTGGTCGACTAAAAATATTCTATTAGCGATCAGCTATATCTGACCAAGAAATTTCATACATCTCTAATTTTTTAATAAAGTTCATTCTTATCAAATCTTATTTTTGAATTAACGCTTCTTATTCCTATATTCACGTGAACGAGGTTTCAATACCATCAATACTAACAAAAGTAAACTAGATTTTTCAGCTTTTTTTTACATTTGTATTTTCAAATTTTTATAATTCTTCAGCTTTTTCTATATTTCTGATGTGCATTTATTCTTTCTTTCTTTCTTTTTTTTTTTTTTTGTAGATTGAAGGTTAAAACAAATATTTATTACTCTAATATAATAGATTTTGTCATCAAAATTATTGTATTTCATTTCAACGTCTTGCCTTTGCGTACATTTTCAGCTTTTTTGTATTTTTGCTAATCTCATCCCTTTAAACTGTATTATTTTTGCTTTACATACGATCTGTGAAATATGTCACTTTAAGTATATAGCGTGTTTTAAAGAATAAAAAATAATTTAAATTATTGAAAGGCCTTTTTTATGGTGAAAATAATATAATGCCCAGTTTCACAACGCTCTGTACAAATTCTAAATTATTTTAAATCGCTATATATATATATATATATATATATATATTATTATTATTATGCGTTATTTATAGGAAACTGAACACCTTTGTGCATTAATCTTTTACATCTCAACTAGCTTTATCTGACAAACAAGTTTGTATGAGGGAGGCTACCGCCCCCCTCAACTCCCCGTTTCTGTATTATACCTACTTTTATATAAAATTCAAAGCTTTTAATTAAATTTAAAGTTCTCTTCGAATTATTCACACAGCTTTCTAGCGCAACATTCCTTGAAACTTATCAAACTTAATCAAACTTTTCAAGAAACAACCTTATTGTATTAACTTCAAAGTACAACATTTGAATTGCCTGAAATTATTTGCTTTTAAGTTACTCTGGTAAGAGACACAGACAAAGATCAAACGTTAAAAACTTAACTTTGGTATTCATGGAACATATAAATATATAGAAAACAAGGACTGAATATTTATCTTAAAAGTACTTTATTTACCGTGTTGATATGAGGAATTAATTTTAATTCCTGAGTAATATTCTTCTTCATGGTAAAATATTATAGTTAGCACTTCTCCTAATTACATTCAACAGAAAAGAATGTTTTCGCTTAACTGTTGCCAGCCCTGTATATCTTCCAAAAATTATGTACACCCCACATTGTGTACTTAAATAAAATCCCATAATTATACGGGGATGAGATTTTTCAGCTTTTTAAACATTTTTTCAGCTTTTTTTTTATGTTTCTGGTGTGCATTTGTTCTTTTTTTTTTTTATACATGGAAGATTCAAATAAATATTTATTACTCTAATATAATAGATTTTGTCATCAAAATTCTGGTATTTCCTTTCAACGTCTTGCCTTTGCATACAGTTTTAGCTTTTTTCTATTTTTGCTAATCTCATCCCTGATAATAACACGCATCACAATCTGAAATACACTTCCATCAATCAATTTCAAACTATTATCCCATTATAGTTATTTTGTGTAGCCCTGTAAATGAACGGTGAATAATTTTCGTACGATATTCTACATGAATAATGCTTCTATTCTATGTATGTAACAATATATATATTCATTTCGTTTAGAGCAGCCTATATATGCTAAACTCTACTTACCTGCATTTACGCCCATAGGATTGTATAGTGAAAGTCGATAAAACAGTCCTTGAAACGTCCTAAAATTTCACATCTGTTAACACTCCCTTATTTTCGGACTGTCTTCCACTTGTGGATTGTCACCCTGTCTCCCTTATCCTCAATTTTCCCCTTTATCTGCGCATTTTAAAGTTATACATAAAATTTATAAAAATTTCAACATATTTTCAAATTTTAAGCAATATTTTTTGCTTTTAATAAAAAAAGCACCACAAAACTGGCGTTGTAAACAATATTACTTACAAACTTTGAATAAACACCATAAAATGCAATAAACTCGCAACAATTGTTTCGGGTCGAAAAACACACGACCCTTCATCAGGCGAACAAAGTAAGCACGAGTGCTGCAGTCAAAGCGGCAACGCACAAACACACGTTGCCGCTTTGACTGCAGCACTCGTGCTTACTTTGTTCGCCTGATGAAGGGTCGTGTGTTTTTCGACCCGAAACAATTGTTGCGAGTTTATTGCATTTTATGGTGTTTATTCAAAGTTTGTAAGTAATATTTTTTGCTTTTGCTTAAAGAAGAAAGAAGAAGAAGAAAAAAACCTTGCATCCCAGTAGATAATACAATTTTTAGTTAATAATTTAGTTGATAAGTTTTTTATTTATTAATTAAATTTCACCAATGTATTTATATTTTTCATAATTTAATCCATATATTAAATTATTTAAAACTGACAAGTATGGGGAAACCTGTTAATGTTGTATTGACTTGAAAATGCCGCTTATAGAACTTCTCTTATTTTAATCTTACAATGTTATTTATGGTAGATGGTAGGTATTTATTTAAAGAAAGTTCTAGAATTAAGGGGCTCTCTACTTATTGTCTCCGAAAGCCGAAACCAATGTTATTCTATGGGGAATTTTGCCCTCTCATAACTTATTAACTAATACATACTTTTAAATTCCGTTTTCACATTCAGAAAATTCACAATTGCTAATATTTTTATCGCTCTCTACAATTTTATCTTTTAAATTTTTAAGATTTCATTTTTAAGCTCAAAAATGCAAAATTTTACATTGTGAAAATTCGCATTTTTCAACCTCAAAGTAAAATATTAAAAATTTAAAAGATACAAATTTTAGAAAGCGATAAAATTTTTAGCTATTGTGAATTTTCTGAATAGAAAAACGGAATTTAAAAGTATGTATTAGTTAAGTTATGAGGGGGCAAAATTCCCCATAGAATAACATTGACTTTGGCTTCTGGGAGCGATAAGTAGAGAGTCCTCTTAACAGGAATGTACAAAAACTAAAAATCGCTACAAAACAATATATCGTGTAGCATAATACAACAGAAATTTATAGGAATTCATTGCCAAATGCTTGCTCTAAAACGGCAAGAGGGTTTCTCAAAACTAACTTTAATAAGCTTCCATTTTTACATAGATTGCTTGCCGATGTGACACTGTCAATGAACCACGTAATGTAGGTTCTTAAAATCTCGAAGATTCTAAAAGTTTAGTTTATTATTATTATTTTTTTTTAATGGTAATTTTCTCGCCAAATTCCCAAAAGTTTCGTAAACTTCGTCGCCAAGACCCCCATAATGATTTGTTTTACATTCAACGAAAAGAACTTTACCTGTAAATGTCGTTTCTTGGCAATGAAACTGTTGATGCACGAAAACTAAGAGTTTGTTCGTAACTGTCTGAGTTTGAGGAGGAGAGGATAAAAATATTTACAAATTCGTAATGATATTGGAATTTTTCTAATTAATCGAAAAAAAGATGATTTTTTTATACCCTCACACAAATGAATTTATAACGTTAAACACAGATTTCTTCATACTATTTTTTCTTTCTTTCTTTTCTTTCTCCTCCTTCTTCTTCTTCTTTTTTTTTTTTTTTTTTTTTTTTTTAATTTACATGTTTTTATTATTATTATTATTATTATTATTATTTACCTACTAGATTATCTGTTTTAAATAACATAATTTCTTTTATTTACTTTTTCTACAGAATCAAATGATTATAAATTAAATAAATGGAAATCATTGCTGGAAACAGTATGCTAAGTAATAAGTAGAATATTTAGTAACTTTACATAGAATATTTTTAGTAAAGACTTAATGGAATTTTTCTTTTCCATTCTTTTCTTTATTTCATTTTTTCTTACCTATAAAAACGACTTATTCAAATCATGCTTTCAGTATTTTAAAACGTATAATATAACAATCGCTTCCCAGGCCTATAAAAAATAAAATAGAAACATCAGTATAAACTTGAGCCAAAGCCATTTCTAATCTATGCCAATATAGGTAATAATAATGAGATATTTGTGTAATAAACAACGTATGTTTTTCTCTTCATGCATAAAAGATGAAGATTCTAAAATCAACGACTTTACTAAGTTGGCTAATAATTTAGTGCAGATCTAGCAGCGGTAATGCTCCCTGATGCGCAATTAGTTCGCTTTGCGTAGACTCCCCGCAGTTTAAATGCTCTTAATCCTCAGAAAACACAACAATAATCTGCTTCATTTTCTCGCTTTGTATGAGGCATTACTGAACTTGAAAGGGAACGTGAAATTGTTTCTCTGTACGAGTCTTTAAAACTGTGCCGTATTATTCAAGCGAGCACCGGCTCCGGAATCTCTTCGAAGTTATGGGAATTTGTAATATACGTATAAACTAGTGTTTATGCATGCAAATGAAATGTAAAATATTTACATGTATATTATTGTATTTATACTTTTGATAACATCGCGTATTTAGATATAGATAAATCCCCAGTTCCAAGGTTCGAATTCTGGTGCGAACATGGGTTTTGTGATGTCCTATGTATACAAAGATATTCTGCATCATGACTGTGAATTGTTGTAATGTGGATCAATCGAGAGGAAAGTCATTGTAAACATAGGTCTCAAAGCTTTCAGATAAATACAAATATGTACCAAGTAGATACGTATGAGTGACAAAATACTGTAAACATTAAACGCCTTCAAATTTTGATGTTTTGACGAAAATCTTCTTCTTTTTTTTTTTCTTTTTTTTTTTTTCTTGAATCAACATACACTGTATTTCAGAGTACTTGAAATTCAACTAGCACTATCGCTAATATCTTTCAAAATTTTCACTTTATTTCTCCCCCCCCCTCCAAGAATAACTGCATATACTTGTCAACCTAATCCGGAAGATTGTTAGTCCCGCCCCTTTCCGCCTATTTTTTCACACCAGTCTTTTTTTAGAGTACTTTTCTTCTCATTCAATCGTAAATTTATTTTAAGAGAATTACTCTAAAAATTAAGTGGTGTAAAAGAACCCGGAAGGCAAGTATGTATTTGGCTAATAAATTATTCAAAAGAATTTGTGTTAACGGTTGTGCATGAGAAGTTACAAATTATTTACTAATAATGCTCATATTTCATCACACATTTAATGTTTTTTATATTGCGGTTGCAGTATGTTGTCAAGTTTTCTTGACATTGAAGTTCGCATTGTTTTGAAAATCCCGCAACCCTGCATGTTATAAACAAAAAACGTACGAAACATTTTCAATTTAGTTAAAGAATTTTTATATCTTCATAAACTTACGTGCTATTGCTATGGACATACAAATGATAACACGAGATCATTAAAAGAAGCTCCACAATCACATGCTACAGCATACTTGCCAACATCCTAATTAATATTCCGTAGTATTGTTACTCCCGCCCTTTTTTTCACACCAGTAAATTTTTAGAGTAATAGTCTCCAAATACAATTAGGATTAAATAAGAAGAAAAATACTCTAAAAAGATACAGGTGGGAAAAAGAAGGCGGGGCTAACAATACTACGGAATATTAATTAGGATGTTGGCAAGTATGTACTACAGTTACAATGCATTTCAAGCATTATTTTTTACAGGGTACTTCCAACTATTTTATTTATTTTATTTTATCTATGTATCTGCCTTAGTTATTGGTGCTCTTTTCATTCGGTTCAAAATCTTCGCTGAAATATATTAATTACATATTCTTTACAGTCCTAAAGTTCCATGAAAATCCATTAAGTGTTTCTCTAAGATATTCGATAAAACGTCTAAATTCGTACTTGTTCGTTCACATTATTTTGTATCACCCATTTGTTATAATCCCTCCCTCCAATCAAATCGGATTGAAATAACTTGAAAGAATTCCCTTCTTAGTTTGACTGTAAAACAAGTTTTCCAGCATGGACACTCTTGCTGCTGGGAAAAAACAGATATTCCTAATTAAAGGTTACGTTTTTTCTTCTTCCTTATCACAATGTTTCATAATTTTCTGCGTTCTTTTTCCCTCGGTTTTTAATTTCTTAATGCACCATAATTTTTAACTTGCTTTATCTCCCCCTCCCCCCCCCCCCCCTCCTTTAAAATCGATGTTAAATTTGTTTCCGTACTTCCGACTTCGAAACTGTGATTGCTTCCCAAACATACAAATTTGCGATTAGAATAAAAAATCTGTAATTTCATTTTCTGATATAATTTGAACCTTAAAAAAAAAAAAAAATATATATATATCTAATACATTGTAATGTATGATATAATGGTATTTTTGATAGTGGTATAAGAATATTGTCCAGAACATTCTATTCTTTCCAGTAAACTGATCTTTACTCAGCGTACTAGTGAATCATTATAAACTTGAGTTAGCAAGCCGGTGCGTAGACAGGGAAACCTTTAAAGTTGGAAAAGACGTATATCCATGTATGTTTTCTTATTGTTTTGACTCTACGCTCAATTGTAAGGACTACACGATGAAGACCAATGTGATATCCCCGGTCTTTTTTTTTTTTTTTTTTTTTAACAGGGAAACAAAGTGTCACAAAAATGATGACTAATTGTGCCCTCCTCAAAGCCATGAACGCATGCAAACCTGATGATTCGCTTCGTGAAGAATATGACTCACAGCTTCCTGAACTGATTTTGCAGAATGTACTGACACAGCCATTGCGTCATCTTCAGTAATACTTTCGCTAATGGGAAGACCGCAACTTCACTATTGTTACTTTTTCTTCATTTTCCTGTTTTTAAAACCATTTTCTTCAGTTTCTGTGTTAAAGCATATTTGTGAACAAATGTAGTTGCTTTTCATTTGACCCTTCACCACTCTTTCCCACCCCCCTTCTAACCACACACACACATCCCTGTTAATTTTGGTTGTTTATGTGTTTTAATGAGTAACCAATTGCTCATTACTTAAAGATGTTCATCGATAAGCTTAGGATTTGTATACGATGTTTCTATGGATGAGTGAAAAGAAACCTATCACAAGTATTCATCATTTCTTGAAAGAAAAACATTGATTCTAAGTAGAGACCTGCATCGGGTCGGGTGCAAGTCGAGTTAGCATTAATTTTTGACCCGCGTGTCTACCCGCAAAATGCTTTTTTTCGAAAAAAAAATTATGTTGCTTTTTTATGAATATAATCTTTTGAATGCAGAGATAGAGAATGGATGACTTTCTCCTCCTTCATAGAGTTTAAAGCAACATGGCTCATGGCTCATAACATTGTTTAATTTGTAAAGAAGAAATGTATAAATATTATTTCTCACGTTTAAAGCGTTATACGAGAAAATTACTTGCCTTATAACGTATATTTGCTTCTTCATTTTACCTTTATATACAGTCGAACCTCGTTAACGTGAATTACTTTTAACATGAACTGTTTCTACAATCCCCGTCAATATGAAGATTAGTTACTGATAACATGAACAAATTTTTTAGCCCCTTTGAAATTCACGTTAACGAGGTTCGAATATAATATTTATTTATATTTATTGACTGTAAATATTTAAAACAGTGGATTTTTTTTAATTAAGTGTAATACAGAAGAAATTTTGTTATATTATACACTGAAGTTTTGTCTATAATTAGTCTAGTTATCTTTTGTATAATTTTACTAATACTAGTTTTAATATAATTATATGCTTGTAACATTTATGTAAAAATTAACCCGATCAGGTTATCGCTTTTTTCGGCACCTTGTCAGTTTATCATGGGTCTTCTATTCATAACTTTTGAACAAATTGAGATATTTGAAAAATTAAGATTGCATAATAAAATTTAAAAATGGTATTTATACGGAAAAAATCATGGACACGATGGATAGGTATTTCTTCTATATATGGATTCTTAGGTTTGAGACAAAAGAAAAATGGCTCGGGTCTTCAACGACCCACGATAACTTGATCGGGTTAATTCTCTAAAACATTTGTTCAAGAATAAAACTGTATATTTCGTGAAATAGAATTACTATTCGGTTTCTTATATAATAATGGCAATTGGATTATACTTTTTTGCGGGTCGCGGTTCAGAAGCAGCGGTTTTTGTTGGGTTGTGGACCGAAAGGTCTTCCTGCGGGTCAAGTTTACTCGACCCGTGCGTAAGTGATTGAACGGAGACTTGCAACATAAGATAAGAGAAATGCTTTGGAAAAAAATCACTTACGCATTCAGCTGTTTTGAAAGGGGGAAAAGGGGGGGAGTTACTGCTATAAAATAATGGTTAGAAAGCCTAATGATATTGCCGTTTTACTCGAATTGTTTTGCAATTTGCTTCCTAATAGCGATATTTTCTGGACTTAAAATGAAGAAAATTGACTTAAGATGGCCTTTTTGACAAAATATTTGAAAACTTTTTTACCTTTAAATAAAAATTATAAATAATATTTCTATTTGATTTTAAAGTATTGAGATAAGAACATACGTATGCAAATATTACGTGTTTACCGTAATAATAATAATAATAATAAAAGTGATTAAAAATGTAACAGAAAGTATTAGAAATGTTTGAAAATAAATTGTTGAATGTAACAGAAATGTTTGAAAACTTTTTTTTTTAACCTTTAAATAAAAGTTGTAAAATACTATTCGATTTTAAAGTATTGAAATAAGAACATACGTACTCAAAAGTGATTAAAAATGTTACAGAAAGTAGGCAGTTTGGATAGAATAGAAAAGCAATATAAAGTGTCAACTTTAATGCGGATTTCTGAATTCTTTTTTTAAATTTCGAATACTTTTTAAATGTCGAAATCAGGAAATCGAAAATTTTCTGGCATAGAAAAAAGTCAGAAAATGAATAGTTTAGATTTGTCTTAACTTATTAGATTTCAAAATACAGGCTTTATTATTGTATGTTTTTGTATAATCTTGATGCGAATGCATAAGAAAAGGTGAGCAATTCTTTATAATTAACATTCACTTTTCCTAGAGTAAAAACCTTTTTAGTGTTAAAATTAAATTACTGAAAATTGTCGAATTAGTAATAAAATGTATACAAATAGTTGAAGGCCAATTTACACAACTCTTAATTTGCTTTTTAAATTGATTTAACTGCAAGCAATTAAGTGTCAGATTTTACAGGCAAAAACAGTATCGTAGTCGAGAGATTTAATAACGTTAAATTTTTCCTTCCACTTTTTTAGGTTGATTTCTTTAGAAATCGACTTATTGCAATCACTTCGTTTATCTACATATCTATCTATCTATCCATCTATAATGAAAATTTTGTCATCACGATAACTCCCGAAATAATACTCCAAATCGAACCAAATTTGGGCAGTGAACTGATCTTATAAATATCTTGGATGAGTTCGTTAACCAAGTTGCTCCGACTTTTTTTTTTTTCAAGTGGCAGCCACTTGAAAATTTCAAACCGACATTGTAAAAAGCATATTTAAAGCAAGATTTGCTTGAATTTTGATGTAAATACAGGCCACAAAAGGGTCTCAATGAAGTTTATTAATGAAGTTTATCCGCCATTTTTAATAAAGTGGCAGATATTTTAAGTTTAGCGGACCACTTGAAATCAGGCTACCACTTGAAAATTTAAAATCACTATAACTTCCGAAATAATACTCCAAATCGAACCAAATTTAGATAGTGTCTTAACTTATATTATAAATATCTTAGATGAGTTTGTTAACCAAGTTGCTCCGCCATTTTGTTTTCAAGTGGAGACCACTTGAAAATTTCAAATTTAAATTGTAAAAAGCGCATTCCGAAATTGTTTGAATTTTGATGTAAATACAGACCACATAAGGATCTCAATGAACTGTTAAACTATATCCGCCATTTTTAATAAAGTGGCAGATATCTTAAGTTAAGCGGGGCCACTTGGAATCAGGATCCCACTTGAAAATTTAAAATCACGATAACTTCTGAAATAATACTCCAAATCGAACCAAATTTGGACAGTGATATTATCATATAATTATCTTGAATGTTTTCACTGGGCAACTTGTCCCGACATCTTATTTCCAAGTTCCAGCCACTTAAAATCACACTGCCACTTGAAAATATGGCATCACGTATCACGATAACTTTTAAATTACTAAACTAATTCAAATAAAAGTTGGATAGTGAAGTTATGGTTCAAATATCTAGGATAAGATCGCTTGGTGACTTGATCCGCAATTTTATTTCCAAGTGGCGGCCACTCCACTTAAAAAATTGTCATTATGGTAACTTTAGTAATAGAGAATCAATTCGCATCAAATTTGGGTAGTGGATTTATCATTCAAATATCTCAGATAAGTTCGCTGGGCATCTCACTCCGCTTCTTTTTTCCAAGTGGTGGCACCTGAAAATTTCTTATGACGATAATTTTTGAGTTACTGATTTAATTTAAACTAGAACGTGACAATGAACTTATCATACAAATACACTGGATGATTTCGCTGCGCAAGTTGTTTTGCCATTTTGTTTCCAAGTCGCAGCCACTTAGACTGCCACTTGAAAATTTACCATAATAATAACGTTTGAAACACGGCACTGATTTAAATCAAAGTTGGACAGTGAACCTATGCTTCAAATATCTTGGATGTGTTTGCTGGGCAACTTATTCCACTGTATTGTTTCCAAGTGGCGGCCACTTGAAAATTTGTTATCACGGTAACTGTAGAAATACTTAATCAATTCAAATCAAAGTTGAAAAATGGATTTATCATTCAAACAACAAAAATCTATAAAATTCACGTAACTCGTGAACCAATCACGTTATCGCGTACATCTTTGGTATATCGATAAGTATTTTCTCTCCAAAAGTCACCATAGGGGAAAACTCGCCAAATTTGGTGCCAAATCCATTACCTGCGTTACTGGATCTTTTTAATGCGTTTTTAAGGAAAAATTAGGCTATTTTAATGCCAAAACAAACTAGAAATGCAGAAAACTAACATTTTATCAACTTACTAAGCCTCTTTGAAAAAATTTCTACAAAAAAAATTATTTTCAAATTTGCAACGATATCTTAGATGGGCAACTTTCTCTGCCATTTTGATCAAAGTGGCAGCCACTTTAATTTTCAACACGATGACTTTTGAGATTTTGAATTAATTCGAACTATATGTGTACAGTAGACATATCTCACAAATTCATTTCATATATTTGTCAACTTAACCCACCATTTTTTTTCCCAAGCGCCGGCCACTTGAAAATTTTAAATTCACATAAATGTATTTATGAACCGATTTTCTTAAAACTCCATATGTGCATAGCCTATATCAATATTTCTACCAAGTGCATTAATAATTTGTAGCCGTCATTTTGAAACAAAATGACGGCTACTTGATAAGGAAAAAGAAATCAACCTACCCTTCCGAATAATCCGGAAGGGCTTGCTTTTACTTTTCGAACATAAACGTGTAAAGAAAGTATCGTAATCAAGAGAAGAATTCAACTTTGATGTTTTTGTGCGTCAATACGTTTTGAGATACCTGAGTTTATTTTTGGTACATTTACGGGGATTTATGTATGTGTGTGAGTGAAAACGATAGCGTATAAACGCTTTGTTCGAATGAGCTGAAAGTTGGTACGTATGTTATGGGTCACCGGTTCGCGAATTGTGTAGATCTTGGAAAATCTAGCATTTAGAGTTTTTTTTTTTTACATGGACACAACGAAAATTTCTTTATAATTATGACCTATGGACATTAAATTATTTGAAGTGCAATAACGTTAAATTAAACAACATACTATTTGGGAAGGGGGGGGGGGCACAAACATTATAACTTTCTTTTTTGTTTATTTAACGACTTCTCTTACTTTATTTATACAATCAATAATTACTTAATGTTCGGAAAGTCAAATAGAGTCATTCCATTTTTTTTTTTTTTTTCCCGAAACTAGATAGAACAACTCGGAATTTTAAAGGCGGAAATTACCTTAAACCACTCCCGTAAAAACACCAATGAATAAGATAAAATATTACTTTCATGCATAATTCATAGCATTACACACTCTTGTATTTCAATCATTTATTTCCTTTTTAAAGAGTGAATTAGTTCTTTTACTTTTTAAGTCTTCCACTTTTTTTTTTTTTTCTAAATTAAAGTTATTTAAAAAAAGAACAAAAAGTAATTTGCATAATTATAAAATTCAAAATTAGTCTATGTGGTGATCAGAAAATTGTAAAAGTTGTAGACTCAAGGAGACCAAACTGCTCACCTTGAAATGTGTAAGATGTATTATTGGAGGTTTTATTTAGTTTTTATTATTATTCACTTCAATACTGGTTAAATATGGTTTGTGATATTACATCTGTAATGTGTCGTCGTATTCATGGCTGTGTTTTTTGTCAGTCATAATCTAAATGGTATCAGTTTGCTTTTAAAATCTTTGGATTTTTTGAGGTGAAAAATTCTCTAGGCACACTGCACACATTTCTTCCTTCAGATTGAATTCACTTGATCTTTTTACAAGAGTAATTTTACGTTTAATTTATACAACAAAATTCGTGAATAGTTTTTTTTTTTTTTTTTAAGTTAAAATAAGTAGTATATTTGTTGACAGTAAATAATATAAAATCTTTTTGTAAAAAAATAGAACCGACTCCAAAAAGGAACTACTATTCAAACAACTAAAAATGAAAGAAAATTGGTAGAAATTGGAACTGTAAATTGCGCTAAAAGTATAAAATAATTTCCTTCGCCAAACAACCTATAACACTACAATTAATCATAACTTTTGAAGTCGGCGCAAAATTAAATAAAATTTAATTAGTTTTTAAAGGTTTGTCTTTAGATCGGTAGCAACAAATGCTGTTATCTCGAATGATCCATTTTAACGTTTCCTTTATTTTTTTATCACTGTATACAATTGGTCCATTAGTAGCATCTACATAGAACAGTGAACATTCTTCACAATACGGTATTTATGTTTCTACGAAGTTAGAGTTACCTTTGCAAATTTGGTATAACTTTGATAACTATCATCCTTGATGGCTTTTGGATTTGGCGATCAAAACGTAAGGCAAAAATATACACGCAAGATGTATATTTTCATAATATATATTGTACGATGTGTTATTTCATATTCTAGATTTCTCTCTTGATATACCTTATCAAAATAATCATGATATCCCAAAGAAATTAAATATGTTTGCCAGATAATTTTGCGATTTTTCTTTCACCAAGGACGTCAGATACCAGCATCTTCTCCAACTTTTGCTGCTTACGAAATCTTATTTGTTTTCTTGAATCAAATTAGTTCTCGGTTGCATTTTGCAGGTAACAATGTGAGATGTATATTTTGAATAGGATTTGATTTTTGTATTGAATAAAGCTATCAATTTTTATTTAATTTTGCGCCGACTTCAAAAGTTATGATTAATTGTAGTGTTATAGGTTGTTTGGCGAAGGAAATTATTTTATACTTTTAGGCGCAATTTACAGTTCCAATTTCTACCAATTTTCTTTCATTTTTAGTTGTTTGAATAGTAGTTCCTTTTTGGAGTCGGTTCTATTTTTTTACAAAAAGATTTTATTTTACTCTTTTCAGTGAAAACTTATTTATATAGCAGAGCATCAGAAGACGTTCGACGGAAGTTTCACAAATCACAAGTTCCAAGAAAAGTGACATTACTCAAAAAATGGTTTATGTCACTGAAAAATACATGAAATGCACCCAATGTGAACAAAAAAGTTACATCTCCATCTAGAAAGTTATCCACTCGAGAGACAGTTGTGCCAGTTGTTTTATAGTAAAGTTATTTTTAAGTTGATTTTTCTCAAATGCTGCATTTTTAAGTTGTGTTACTTTTCTTGCCTTTATCGGGTATGAGCAAAAAACTATTTGTTGAACGAACATACATTAAATTAAAAAGTCTTTAGAAATGTAAAGGACGGATACGCTGTATTCGTAACCGAAAATTCTGTTAGGCATATATATTGAACTTTACAGTGAATACGTGTCACCCACTGCGCTGGAAATTGTGCAGCGTAAAGTTCAAACAAAGAGCAAAATATGCATTGCAGCTGACGGATAGAATTTTCAACATCGATACTTACATACTGCTTTTACCAGTGTAGCTGCATGCGTTCAGCAGTTAGAGTGAGAACAGACTTTTGTGAGTATCCTGTAATTTGTTTATATCTTAATGAAATCATAATGAAACCTATTTCAGGCCAATATCATTACGACAACAAAAAAGTATTAAAATTAAATCATCTCTTACGAAGTTATAAGCTAACAAATTTCAACAGCAACAACGCGAAACATGGTTTGCATTGAGAACCTCTTCCTTTATGAAATCGGTTTAAAACGTCTATGTGTTAATCGATGTGACCGCTTACAATAACCATACATTGAATTTTACATTGCATAAATGTCACCCGCTACGCTACAACATATGCAATGTCGTTCAAGTGTGCACAAAATAGGAAATTGTGAACAAACAAATGCACGTTTTAAGCATTCTGTTTTTAGCAATTATGTCTAAACTATCTTTGAGTACTACATCGATGATGCTCTGCAATTTTATAATTCACTTTTTTCCCCTGTCTTGAAACGTTTCCGAGATAGGATCGCTAACTCCACTCTATTCCACCAGGTTGCACTTTAGGCGGTTAAATCGCGTAGCACATGTCCACTTAACTGACTTTTTTGGGCACCCTGTATTTTTTTGTGATCGCAAAGATCTTACAATGGGATTTATTTCAGACCAAGACCTTTACAATAAAACAAAAAGTATCAAAATCGGATCATCTGTTCAGAAGTTATGAGCTAACAAACAAAAACAAAAACAAAAAACATATGCTTTGAATTGAGAACCTCCTCCTTTTTGAAGTCGGTTAATTAGAGCATCTCTTACGAAGTTATAAGCTTACAAACACCAACAACAACACAGCTTGAATTAAGAACACCCTCCTTTCTGAAGTTGGCTGAAAACGACTTTGCGCTAATCGATGTGACCGCTTACAGTAACAGTACTTTGAACGACAGAGTGAGTATACGTGTCATCCGCTACGCTGCAAAGTGTGCAACGTAGTTCAAGTGTGCATAATGTAGGAAATTGCGAACAAACAACTGCACGTTTTAAACGTTCTATTTTTAGCAATAATGTCTAAAAACTGTCTTTTCGTAGTAAATCGAAGATGCTCTGCAACTTCGTAATTAACTTTTCTCCCATCTTGAACCGTTTTTGAGATAGGAGCGCTAATTCCGCTGTTTTTCACCAGATGGCGCTTTATTTTCTTTAGATTGTAAAGAAGTTATAATGGGACCTACTTCAGACCAAGATCTCTACAACAAAACAAAAAGTATCAAGTAACCGTATTTTGAGCTGTATAGCGTATGTCTCCCCAGCTACGCTACAACGTGAGCAATGTAGTTGAAGTATGTATAGTGTAAGAAATTGCGAACAAAAAAATGCACGTTTTTAGCATTGTATTTTTAGCATCAGTGTCTAAACTATCTTTTTGTACTAAATCGATGATGCTCTGCAATTTTATAATTCACTTTTTCCTCCTGTCTTGAACAGTTTCCGAGATAGGAACGCTAGCATGAATGTGTAAACTATCTTTTTCTACTATCGATGATACTCTTCAACTTTCTAATTCACTTTTTCCTTTAGCACCGTTTTCGAGATAGGAACACTAACTCCGCTATTTTCCACCAGGTGGCGCTGCAAGCTGTTTAACCTTGTACAGCATGGCCACTTTGCTATACTTACATACCATTTTTATCACTATAGCTGCAGCTGTTTAGCAGTTAAAAGAGTTGGGACTGATTTTTTGGGGCACCCTGTATTTTCTTTAGATCGTAAAGATATTACAATGGGACCTATTGTAGACCAAGACCTTTTCAACAAAACAAAAAGTATCAAAATCGGAGCATCCGTTCAGAAGTTATGAGCTAACAAACATAAAAAAAACATACGGTTTGAATTGAGAACCTTCCTTCTTTTTTTGAAGTCGGTTAAAAACTGAAACTAACATTATGAAAAATTAAACTTACAGGCGCGAAAAACTTTTAAGAAAACTGGGATCATGTATTATCATTATTGCTGTCGTTGTTAATCCATTTTGGAAATGCAAACTTCATTAGGTACTCTACACACAATTTCTTTCTTTTTCAAATTAAGTTCACCGGATAAAATAATTCATTGCTTGAATAATTTTACATTTAGAATCTTTTTTTTTTTTTTTTTTTTTTTTGTGTGTGTGTGTGTGTTTGTTTGAGTGTGTGTTGAAATGCATAAGTTATTTTTTTCTTTGACATAAAAAATATTTATTTGCGATTTTTTTTTTTTTTTAAATCGTGTAATATAAAATATTGCTTTCATACATAATTCAAAGCATTACTCTAGTATTTCAACTATTTATTTACTTTTTTAAATTTACCTCCCCCCCCCCCTTTTTTTTAATTTAAAAAAAAAAAAAAAAAAAAAAATCCGTATGATTATTTAATTCAAAATTACTTTGTGTTGTTGTAGTCAGAAAATTCATTGTAAATGATGTAGACTCAAGGAAATCAAGTCACTTTGAAATGTGTTATATGTATTATCTGTTGGAAAATGTTATTATTTAAATATTATTTACTTCATCAACGATTAAATACAGTTTGTGATATTTCAATTATAACATCTTCACGTATGCGATGACATATCCATTTTGTCAATTTTATTCTAATTTGTTTCAGTTTGCTTATCTTTGGATTTTCTATAAATTTAAATTTGCTTTATTTTTATTTATTTATTTACTTTTGTAGATGGAACTGAAAATTTCTTAAGCATATACTACGTGCTTTTCTTTCTTCAGAACTGAGTACATCTGACCCTTTGCTAAAAATTACGTTTAGCATCACGTTTATTAACATCGCAAAACTCATGAACTCATTTATTTATTATTATTGTTATAATTTTTTGGTCATAAAAAGAGATATGTTTATTTAAAATTTTTCAGTAAAATAATAAAATTAAAATTAAACTTTTTTCAAACGTTAAAATTACACGCTCAAAAAATTTCTCTTGAGCGTTTTCTTTCTTTCTTTAACATAATTTTGAAGTACAAATTTATTTAGGGGCGCTGCACAAGTTTCTTTCTCTGGAGTATATTCATCTGACTCTTTTATAAAGTAATTTTACGGTCAATGTGACGATTATAGGCGTCGGAGGAAGACTTCTTATCCCCCCCCTCCTCCACACACCGTCACCTTTTTAAGTTCTTACATTTTTTTTTTCTGTTTGTTATTATTATGTTTGAACTTTCGCCATTTTTGTACGCTCTCCCTCACCATTCAGTTAAAATGAACCTTTATTGGGTTACTTATGCAACCCGTGAACTAGTTTTTCTTTTTTATTTGAAAAGATATATGCTTAGTTATAAGCAAATAATAAAATTGAAATAAAGTTTATCAAAAAATTAAAGTTGTACATTCGAAGAACTTCAGGCAAAACTGACTTTATTTATTTATTAATATATTTTTTATATAGTTAATAATTTACGGTAAAACGAGAGAAATATGTAATATTTCAATTCTAGATTTTTCTTTTAAATAAATTCTGTGATATTTCAAGGACTGTTTTGATCGACTATCACACTGCGCGATCCTAAAATCGAAACGATATTATTTATTACTGTTTTCTTAAAATTTAATTTTCAAGTAATTTCAAGGAATCTAATGCGTAAAAATTCTGACGATTTTTTTTTTTTTTTTTTAGAAATCTAAATACAAAAACTCGAAATTTTAAAGAAAAATTATTACTTTCATGCAATTTATTAAATTTATTAGCTTCATGCATAATTATTCGTACTTTACTCTAGTATTCCAACCATTTATTTCCTCTTTAAAGAGTGAACTAATTCTTTTATTTATTTATTTTTTCTTCTAAATTAAAGTTATTAAAAATAAAATAAAACAAAATACGTAATTGTAAAATTCAAAACTCCTTTGTGTGGTGAAGAGGGAACACGACATGTAGACTCAGTCCGACCGATCAGTGACCAAACTAGTCACTTTGAGATGTGAACTGTATTTCAGCATTTTAAGCAATGGTTTTTCACAATGGAGATTTCATAAATTTTCTAATTTTCATTACATAATTGTTCTGAAGTACTTATTGGTGCATATCTATAAAAATCCATAAAATAATTACAAATTAATTCTTATTAAACTGTATTATGCATATACAATGTATGCAGAATATAGAATCTACTTAAAGCTTTATTTTTTAACATCATATTACACGAGATAAATAAATAAATAAAATATTACTTAAAGAAATGCCCCCCCCCCACTTCCAATTACAACATTTTAATAAATTACTTCTGTACTACATATTTTTAGGTTTTTTAGAAACGTTCTTAAAAAACGAAAGGGAAAAAATTCTTAATTATATTAATCTTGTATAATCTTCCATCAGATTGTGTTACTGGTGTTTGTTTGTTTTTTAACCAATTATTTGTTTATTTCACGTTCTTTGATAAATTAAAAAAAAAAAAAAAAAAATCGAACAAAGGAATATTTGTATGTGTATCAGACGATATGTTAGCTATGAATTTCAGATCATTATCTCGAATTAGATTGCCACAAAAAGCCGCAATTTGTTCCGCGAAATTAAAACCAAATACAATGGAATAAGTTCCTGGTATAGCTTCTCATTTGTTATAAACTTTTTCTTCTTCCTTTTTTAGCTCGGTCTTTTCATTGTCCAGTAATGTTAAAGTGCACTTTTTTATTATTTTTTTGGAAAAGTTCCTACTTTATATCATTTCCTCGTATTTGAAATATAAAATGGAGAACTCTGATTATTACATTTTCCGTTAGAGCCTCTGACATCGAAAAACTGGTTTTTCGGCCCATGATGATATTATTTCTCTTTCTATGTGTTGATTGGGACTCGGTGAAATATGTAGTATAATAAATAAGAAAAATTTCAGAACATTAGTGGCAAAGATCCTTATATATGTACACTAAAATTAGCTGTCTGAATGGATTGTTTGTTCGGTATGTATTCAGTATTGTATGTTTAGTAACTTTCGAAGCTACTCACGGAATTTATTTTTCAGACAGACTCACAGACAAATGCACAGATAAACTGAAAATAATACAAATATACAAACATTCCAAACATCTTTATAGTTCTGTTTGAATTAATTGGAGGGGGGAAAAATTGCCTTAATAAAATTTGGTTTAATATAATACACTGCAATACAAATATTCATTCCAGTTAATCATAAAGGGAAGGGTTCTCATTTCTGTCAACCCCGTGGACGTCACTGAATCCAGCGTGTAATTTGAGTGATTGGTGAATTGTTTTAAATAACCACGGCCGAACTGGATCTCTTGAGAAAGCGTGGAGAAGATCGAGTTAGGCCGTGAAATAACCTGCGCGCCCATTATTTACTGCATTACACTGTTAAAAAAAAAAAAAAAAAAAAACAGAACATTCCTTGGAAATTTGGGGCGTGTGTTCGTGTTTGGGAATGAAGCCGATTGACTGCTCTGGGGTGCTAGACATGAGGGGGAGTACCTTCCGTGGAGGTCTTTCTAAGGGGTCCTAGCCCGTATTTACGCAAGTTTCGGAGAAAAACACTGAAAACTACGAACGGCTAGGCTGACGAGCGTACCTGGGATCGAACCCGGCATCTCACGTCTACCAGTTTTGAGCGTAGAACCGCTCGGCCGCTGGTAAGCCCGGAAATTTGGGGCAATTAGCTGTCCATAATTTACCAGTAACGCTCTTTGAACATATCAGTAGACGTAAATTGTATCATTAAAAGTACTACTAAATTCTTGATATCAGGGGCATCTCGCAAGGAGAAACCTGTTATCCACAGAAACGTTTCCGATATACTATAAGAGCAATGTTACTTTTTTTTTTTACAATGTAGAATGTAAACTTATAATGATTTTTTTTTTTTTTTTTAACTGTAAGGATTTTAGGGCGAATTTTAAAGATATTAGCAATATAATATATATATATATATATATATATATATATATATGCATATCACAGCATTATTTTAATCAATAAGTATTTAATAAAGTTGCACACCTTGAAGTACCGTGGGTACATAATATTAAAATAATCAAGATTTTGAAAAAAATGTGAAAAGGTAACCGATTGAATCTTTTCCTTTAATACATTACTAAAATCAAATAAATTCATTTAAAATATTATCACTACAAAGCGTAAAAAAACATTAAAAATAAGCCATTATAAAAATTAGGAATAAAGTAATTGAAAGTAAATTAAAGAAAATTAAAGACTCTCTACTTATCGTCTCCGAAAGCTGAAGCCAATGTTAATCTATGGGAAATTTTGCCCCGTTATAATTCATTAACTAATACATATTTTTAAATTCCGTTTTCACATTTAGAAAATTGACAACTGCTTAACAGTTTATCGCATTCTAAAAATTGACTTTTTTAGTTTTTAATATTTTAAGTTAAAAAATGCAAAATTTCACATTGTGAAAATTCGTATTTTACAGTCCCAAAATAAAATATTAAACATTTAAGAAAACCAAAATTTAGAAAGTGATAAACTGTATAATAATTATGCATTTTCTAAGATTTAAAGATTCGCATTAGTTAATGAGTTATAATGGGGCAAAATTCTCCATAGAATAACATTGGCCTTGGCTTCCCATTGACAATAAGTAGAGAGTCCTCTTCAGGTATTCAGCAAAATAAAAACAACATCACGAAAGTAATTTGAATTTATTTATTTTTTTATTGATGTTTAACAATTTAAAAATAATATCAATCTTTTTAAACAAATTAATAAATAAAATGAATGAATGAATTCATTTCAATTCATAAATGATTCGTTTATTTAATATAAGGCCTGTGCAACCCAAAAGACCTAAAGATCCACAGTGTGTGTGTCTGTATACATGTATGTCTGTATACAAATTTTAAACGAAGTATAGTTTTCTTAAATATGTAATTACGATTAAATAAAACGAAATTTACTCTTTAATAGAAAGGATGTGAAAAAAAGGGCGGGTTCTAACTAATAACAACGTTACGAAATAAATTTAAAAAGTGGCATCTATGCGGCCTAATTCCATGTATCTCATAAATATTTGCACCAAATTCGATAACATTTGGATAATTGTATAACGTTATCGGAAATCTTTTGTGTGGTCCTGTATATAATTATTATGTCTATATATACTTTTCCTACAGAAAGAATTTTTTTTATTATCTTAAAAATGTATGTTATTTTAATTATATTGCATGCAGCATAACTATGTTAAAATACGTTTAAACGAAATTCTGTCCATAGGTCGTAATGATAAATACTTTGGTTTGATATGTCTCTATACACGAATCATAAACAATATACACATCAAAAAACATACAGTTAATTATTCGTGGCGCATAAATATGTGTACAAATTTGCAAGTCAATCGAGTGATTTTTATGGCGGCTGTTGCGGTGCATACAAGTCCATAGACCGTAATGATAAGAAAAACTTCGGTGTGTCCTTGTACACGCACTACAAACAAAATACATACTCAAAAATATACATTTAATTCTGTGTGGCTCATGAACATGTGTACCAGTTTGCTAATTTATCGGACGATTTTGCCTCCGATATCGCGGTTGCACACACAGAGATAGAACTCAAAAACTTTTTTCAGTTTCATTACGGAGGTTTCGACTGACATTTCCGCAATTTAATTGGAACGCAATTAATGTTATGACTTATTAAGGGGGTATGGCACCTCTCAAAAGCAAAAAATCAGTGAAAATTTTGATTTTTCTTTCTTTTCTTCCCCCGCTAAAAATGCACTTCGACATCTGTGGAAAATTTTGAAGTGATTTGATCATTATAAGTGTATAGTAATAAAAGTGCTTTTAAAAATTACCACGATCCCTTTAAATGTTGTGACGGCCCTTTAATTGTCGCGCACACCGCTTTATTTACATTGTTTTTCTTGTGATTTACTTCAATAATTTAGAAAAATATGACAGAGAAGCACAGGATGAAGGATAACTGAAACTGCTTCTTTGTAATTGTTTTGAAATCTTTAAATTGCTTTTTCTCAATTTGCATTTTTTCTTTTCTTTTCTATTTCAAAATTTATTTATTACTTTTGATATAAATACTTTTGCAATATAATAAACTAACGCTATCTGATATAAATAAATAAGTAAGTACATTTTCATAAAATCACATTCGCAAAGTGTTAAATTTGTAAGAATCTGTAAATTATTAAAAATTCGATTATATACGTCTTACAAGCGGATTATCCGCGGGCGCTAGAAATGTACATGATCAACAAGGATTAAGATCAAGAAAAAGTATTTTGTGAAGAAGAAACAAAAACAAATGATTCATTTAAAGAAACAAAATGTAAACATAAATCATGTTATTTTTGTTTTGTATTTTGTACAGTTCAGTTACGATACTATTTAATTTAGTGCATTAATTAAACTACAGATTGTACTTTGGTTTCATAGTAACTCTACTTTTATTGTTTTTACAACCTTTAGTACATAAAATACAAATACTTTTATTGTACTATGAATAATTTCACTCTTTGTATTGTGTTTTTATGTATACGATACAGTCAAGTGTTTGAGTTGAAATATTTTTTATCTATTTGCCGCGGAACAATTCCACGGATAATTAAGTGTTTACTATACTCCAAAATAAAGAGACACACATACACCAAACCTGTCAAGGGCTAAAGGGAAAGGAAAAAAAAAAAATTTTTTTTTTCCCTTTACAAAGATTTCTGATACAACGAGATTGCCTCATTCATTATTCCGAATTATTATTATTTACTTATTTATTTTCACAACGTAGTTTTTCTATTATGCTTTTAATTGAGGAATGTTCACACAGTAGCCAGTTGAGGCGCGTAGGAAATCAATATAATAATAATAATGAGAAAGATTGTTGGTAGGCAAATGAGCCGCGTGAAAAAGAACAAAACACTACAGGTTGTTATGCTAATGCGGCCGGAGTAGATCTGTGCAAACGACCTCGCAATGACTCAAGGTCGTCGGAGCTTCAGAGAGCCTGCTTGCTGACTGGCGCGGAGGGGAGGGAGGGGGGGGGGGGAGCAAAAAGCAAAGAAAAATGTTATTTTTAAACCGCGGGAATCGGTTGCTAGCGTAGTGCAGCCGGGCGTAGAATTAGCAGTTATTTCTCTGAAGAAATCATACCCCCTCCTTTTTCTTTTATATCTAACTTAATGAATTTGTCGCCAATAAATAATTTGTACAAGTCGAAAGGTTAATTTTTTGTAGGGTATAATTTCGCAACAATTTAAGCTACGATACACCTAACCGAAGGGGCATTATCTTTCCATGATTTGTAATTCAGTTCTCAGGAAAAAACTATCCAGAAGCCTGTTGCTGTGGAGCAGAGTAATAATATTTTATAGAAAATTTTAATTGAACTGTGAATTTGAATGATAAAATATATATGCATTAGTTTTTAATTTGTAAATAATTTTAAAAGCAGGGAATATTCATACTACAGATTTATTCGCAAAAAGATCACAGTTGAACCAAAAATGTATTTTATCTATTTTATTATTAAAAGTAAAGTTCAAATAAGCATGCGCCTTCAAAAACTATAGATATATAATTATTTTCAGCATCTGACGTTAGTTTGTCCTGGTACAGTTGTTTATAAATTTTAGGTGACATGTTGTAATTTGAATTCATATCGGAAATTATTGCTTTACTTTTCATCCCGAGTAAAGATTCGATTTAAACGTTAAGTGCGCATGGGCTGTGTGGATCACACCACCTTGTTGTGTGAACTTTAAAAATGGAAAAAAAAAAAATAATAATAATAATAAATAAATAAAGTTATTTTTGTTCTAATTTATCATAGATCTAGGGTTGAACCATTAGTTTTAAAAATATTGACGAGTTCTTAAAAGAAAATAATAATAATAAATAAATAAATACTCATATTGACAATTTATAGCATTGGAGAGAGCTTTTCTCTAGGAAAGGGAAGCAATAATTCTATATGTACAAAAGTTCTTTATTAGTTGACTGTTACTATTATGAATAATTCTTTTTAATTTATCATTGATTCGTTAAAAATAATTTTCATTGCGTATGTTTATACAAAGTTTTGTCCTATACTGCCATATAAAAAATTAAGATAAAACTGGATGGAAATGTTAGGTGATTCGATTTTCACCGAAAGTTGATAGGCGCCAGTTTATGTCAAGGTGCAACGTGCAACTGTATAAATTTAGATGAAATTCTGCGCATCAGTTCTGAAATTAAGCTGCCACTTTTTTTTTTTTTTTTTTTTTTAGTGCTAGAGGCCTATTTCAGTCTGTACAGTTGTCGAATTTTTATAGGTCACTCTTAATTAGTGCTAGAGGCCTATTTCAGTCGGTTTATTGAATGTGGATTTATTGAATGAAGTCCCCCCAAGGCACAACTTTGACATGAGTCCCCCCCAAGGTACCCCTATTTCAGTCGGTACAGCGTTGTCGAATTTTTATAATACACTCTTAATAGTGCTAAGGGCCTATTTCAGTCGGTTTATTGAATGGGGATTTATTGAATGAGGTCCCCCCAAGGCACAACTTTGACATGAGTCCCCCCCCCAGGCCCAACTTTGACATGAGTCCCCCCCCAAGGCCCAACTTTGACATGAGTCCCCTCCAGGCCCAACTTTGACATGAGTCGTCCCCCCCCCCAAGGCCCAACTTTGACATGAGTCCCCAGGGCCGTGCCTACACTTTTAGCCGCCCTGGGCGAAAGTTTTTAGCCGCCCTTATAGGCAAAAGATTTTAGCCGCCCTTATAGGCAAAAGATTTTAGCCGCCCTCCTAGACAAAAGATTTTAGCCACCATACTAGGCACTAAAATTATTTCCCTCCTTCTGCTTCTGAAAACTATCCTTTAAAGCCAAAAACTGCCAGGTTGCCACAGATGAAAAGTTATCAATTTTTTTTTTCTCTGTTTTTAAAATAAGCCTCCAGCGACCGAGTGGTTATGCGCTCAAAGCTGGTAGACATGAGGTGCCGGGTTCAATCCCAAGTCGCGTTTGTCGGCCTAGCCGATCCGAGTTTTCCATGGTTTTCTCCGAAACTTATGTAATTACGGGCTAGGACCCCTTACAAAGACCCCCACGGAGGGTACTCCTCCTCAGGTCTAGGACCTACAGCAGTCAATCGGCCTTATTCCCAAATCCAATCCAATCCTGTTTTTTTAAAAAATCTAACAATTTTAGTAAACCTAATTTTTAGCTGAAATTTTGTTATTTTTAGCCGCCCCTAGCTGTTAGCCGCCCTGGGCGACCGCCCCGGTCGCCCCCCCTAAGCACGGCCCTGTGAGTCCCCCCCCCCAAGGCACATCTTTGACATGAGTCCCCCCCCCAAGGCACACCTCCCCCTCATTGGGAAAAAGAGCAAAAAAGGTTGTTTTGCGGCTATAAGACAGTTTGGACTTCCAACGTTATTTGTTACAGTATCTGCAGCTGAAACACATTGGTTTGATTTAATGAAAACTTTATCATGGAATTTAGATCGTCACGAATTAACTAAAGAAGAATTTGTCGATATTAACAAGTTTAGCAGTAGGCCTCTGGCACTAAATTAAAATCTGTCAATGTCAGATTTTCATGTTTTAAATAATGAAATAATGTCGTGTCTGTATATATATATTTTTTGTCATTTGAGAATGTGGTCCATCTTTCCTCTAACTATAAAATTTAAAACAGATATCTTGAAATCAGTTAATTAGTTCTTTAGGGGAAAAAGAAACAAAGCATTATTATCATATCATCATTATTATTATTATTTATGAACTGTGAAAGAAAAATAAATAATTTATGGTTTTTTAAATATTCTTGATTGCGTTCTCCTAAAATATTCCAATATTCATCTTCTTGCAAAACATTTGTGGAGATAAGATACCTTTTAGTTGTTGTCTATTTTAATAGAGAATTCTATAAATCAATTGATTGTATGTTTCGTTTGAAGGAATCGGTTCTTCGAAACAGAGTCGAAGAGAGAGAGTGTTGTGTGACAAATGAGTAATTTATAATTGAGACCTTATAAATTTCCTCTTGTGAAATTGGATGACTGTAATATTTCAGACAATTTATGTTCATGTTAACCTATAGTCAGTGATGCCAGATTGGGGATTTTGTCCCCATTTTGGGGATTTTTGAGGCTTCTGGGGACAATTTTGGGGACCAAATGTTTGTGGGGACTTTTTTGGGGAATTCTAAAATTTTTGGGGACAAATCTGGGGAATTCTTCAACTTTCTGTCAATGTTGGCAACGAAAGGATTTATCCCTACGACCAAGGATTTTCAATAGCTTTGTCGTTATTTGGGGATTTTTTTCAAAAATTGCCTTCATTTGGGGAAAAATCTGAGCTTAAATCCACTTAAATCTGCTTGATTTTTTTTTTTTTTTTTGAAAAAATTTTTATTTTCCCTTTTTAGTAGAAATCAAGTTGGGGATTTTTTCGGAAAAAAACCCTGATTTGGAGAAATTTTAAGACCTCTTTGGGGAAATAATTTTCGACCATCTGGCATCACTGTCTATAGTTGCTGGTTTCTTTAATGGAAGAGATCAATTTTTGAAGGTTTACCGCTCATGTAACTCAGAATTGCATACAAATTTAATATGCTTGTTTGGCCAGCATCCCTATAGCGACAGAGTGAAATAAATGCAAGGAAAAAAAAGGGGGTCGGGGGTCGAACAAGTTTTTATTATTATTATTTGTGTGTGGGGGGAGGGGGGGGGAGTACATATACTACACTTATATTCAGAATATTCTTCTTGACGAAGGCTGGTATTACTTAAATAAATTTATCCAGTGGTCGCATTTGTAAACTCCCCTAGTGCACTAGTTTTCGTGGCAAAACTGAAATCAGTGTGGTTAGTTACGACTCAGTGTAATCAGTTTTCTATGAGTTTACGAACACTTTTAGTGGATCTAGTGTTGCTCTAAACTTTTTTAAAACAATTAATCTCTTTAGCGTATTTTGCTATTTAGAGATTGTTTATATCGCTATATTAAATTTATTTGCTTACTGTAAAAGCACTTATTTTCGCGAAAATGAGGATATCGGTGATTTCGCGAGCTGAAAATTTCGCGAATTTTATATGAACAGAACCGAAAGTTGAAAATTCCTAATTCCACCCCAAACAATTTTCTTTTCTTAATCCCTTTTTTCTCATGCTGTTTATCAAACTAGAGACTTCTGAACCCCCGTTTTGCACCGAAAATGTAATCACCCCCACCCCCTTCACTTTTCTCGTATTCGGACCGTCAATGCATATGAGTTTTGGTAATTGAACAATTTCTGTTTTTATTATTATTATTATTAATAATCTCCTTATATTAATATTATTATTTGCTGTGAAAAAAAAAAAAAAAAAAAAAAAAAAAAAGTATTTCGCGAGGCTTAAATTTTCGCGATTACGATGGGCTCGCGAAAATCGCGAAAATTAAAGCCTCGCGAAAATCTTTTACAGTATTTTTTTTTTTACTTTCATACAAAATTTGGCTTAAAAAAAAAAAAAAAAAAAAGAAATTGCTTATTTAGCAGATTTAAAAAACAATAATTATTCGAGAGCATGTATTAAAATTTATATTCAAAATACTGTAGTGAAATAATATTTTGATGACTTTAGAAAACAATTTTGTCTTGAGATGACTATTCTATGACTTTTATAAAACCAAAAAGCATCTTTTTCTTTTGTTTTTTTAAACTTATGTATAATGTATGTGTCATTAAAAAAAAAAAAAAAAAAAAAAAAAAAAGACTGAGTAATCATTACTCATTAACGTAAAATAAACTTTTGAAATTGAGTATTTTAGAAAATCACTTTCATGTTCTTAATCTAATTAATAAAAAAATTCTATATTTATCAATTTAATATCTATAGTAAATAATTTTTAAAACCACCAATAACCAGAGTAACAAAAGATTTAATGCACCAAATGCAACATAGACCGTAAATATATATTAAGCCAAAATAAATTACCCTTTTTTATTTATGAATTTGTAAATCAGAAAATTAATAATTTATAAATTAATTTTTAAGAGCACTTAAAAAATGCACTTTACTTAATTTTATTTGCTTAGTTAAAAATATATATATATTCTTCGCCATTTAAATTTGTTGAATAAAAAAAATATGTATATAACATTTTTCAAAATTTATTTTATTCAACAAAAAATTAAAAGAATTAAACACTTATTACTACTTACTCTATTGAAATGAAAATCATATTTATAAAACTAATTTTCAAAAATATCACATTTTTTATGCAACAAATTGAAATGGAAAGGAATATTTCTTAATAAACTTCTGTCTGAAAAAGTTCTGCATCCAAGCAAAAATTATTTTATTCTTTACAACATATTGCGCAAGAGCATAGGCGCTGGTAATTATGGGCCAGAGGTAGCCATGGCTACACTCTAGATTTTGAAGTTTAATCTAAATTGTCTTTATATTTCATGCATGACTTTGTAAAATATTGTAAAATTAGCTTAAACAGTCGTAGAACGTGCAATATCTAACCTTGCCGACAGCCAAAGCGCATGCTATTCTATGGCGAAATTGTCTTCGAAAATTACTCATGACATAATTTCTCCCTATATATATATATATATATATATTAATTCCGTTTTCATATTAAAAAAATTCCCAGCTGTTACTTATTTTCCAAAAAATAATTTTTCACATTTTATCTTCTAGCTAAAATATGCATTAGTTAAATTTTCATTTAAAAAAAAAAGTACAAGACTGTGAATTTTCTGAATGTGAAAACAAATTCCTCCTTAGTATAACATGGGCTTTGGTAGTGGACGAGATTAGGTATCATACGCTTTTAATGGAGTTAATAGATTGCTGTTTGTTTCCACTTTGACTGTAAATCTATTTTTTCTGCAACAGCGCATTTGATGCAGGAAAGATGTTTAATTATTTGTAACAATATGATCTTTGAGGTCTGATTATTAGAAGGGGTGCCAGGAAAAAGGGTTGACTGTGCTTTTTGAAGACCCGGGGTACTGATGCTATTTCGACCCCCCCACTTCCTCCCTCCCGCTCTACAGAGCTTAACAAAATGGGCCATTCTCGGGGGGGGGGGGGGAATTATCCATTTGGAGCAATTTATGTTCTGTAGTACATTTTTAAAATTTCTTCTTCGTTATACGTTCATTTCTCTCTCTCTCTCTCTTTTAATTTATTAACCTATCAGAAAATAATCAATTTTATACTTAAACACCACCGAAAAAACCTTTCAAGCGCATTGATTAGCCATTATAAATAATTGTTATCTTAATTTTGGAGCGACAACATGTAACAAATGTTTAAGCTCTTTAATAGAATATAGAAAGAGTTTTTTTTTTTTTTATCTAGTTTTTGTTTTTCCTAGCCGTATCATGCGAAAATTTGTACTATTACCTTGCAGCTTTTGGAAATGAAGCCCTCTAAAATTGGGAACCCAGCCAGTGCCCCTTGTAGCCGTGCCATAATCTGGCCCTGCACCCTTCCTCCCCAAAAAAATTCGTCCCCTAAAATTTTATCTTATTTCAGATTCTCCAGCGGTAGCACGGAAGAAATAAAAGAAAACTAGTATGTTGTGGCCACCACATGACTTTCTTCTGTATTTTCCTATACAGATTCACTAAGTAAAAATAATTTATTAAAATAATTATTTTAAAAAAATATCTTCCATGATAATGCAGACGATTTCCATATTAGAGAAGTAGTATAACACTAAATACCCCCCGCCCCCCAAAAAAAAAAAAAAAAAAAAAGTCAATTTTATTCTCAATACTAATTTTTTTTTTTTTTTCAATGAAAAAAGTCGATAACTTTATTTTAAATTATCGCAGATCGATGGTTCAACCTTTCGTTTTAAAGGTATTGGTGAGCTCTTTTGAAAGATACCCATTATGAAAATTTTCTCTCCTCGAGGGGGGACTTCAAGCGAGGTTCCTGCATACAGATTTTTTTTTTTTTTCCCAGTTGACTATCTGTATTACAAATAATTCTTTTAAATTTCGTAATGATTATTAAAAAATAATTCTCTTTATGCACATTTATACAAAATTTTGTCCTATACCACCATGTTAAAAATTTAGAAAAAGCGGAATGACAACGTAAGCTGTTAGACAATTTTTACCAAAAGTTGATAGATACTAATTTATGTCAATGTGTAACTACATACCAATTTGTATGAAATTCTGTGCAGTAGTACCTGAGATACAGTCGCCACAAAATTTTGTCACACATGCACACACACTAGAGGTCTGCACGGGGCGGGTTCGGGCCGAATTTTTGAATTTGCTCTCGGGCCGGGCCGGGCTCGGGCTTAAATTTTTTTTTCAGGCTCGGGCCGGGCCGGGCTCAGTTTTTTTGTGTATATTCGGGCCGGGCCGGGCCTGAGTGAAATTTTCTCCGGGTCAGGCCGGGCCTGAATAAAATTTTCTCCGGGCCGTGTCGGCCCGAATCTTTTTCTGGTTTCCTCGTTAATCAACGAAAAAGAAAATGATAAAATATTTCTTCAGTCATTTATTTTACGTAATTTTACAGGCTTGTATGTCACATAAAGTTCTATTTCGTTAAAAAAGTGTCTGTAACGTCAATTTATGTGTCTATCAGTCTGTCTGTCCGAAATCTGATTTTTCGCAAATATTTTTAGCATGCCTCGAAATTAATATATTTTATTTAAAGTAATATTAGATGGTTTCCTATTCAAAATAATATGCATGTCACTACCAGTTTGCGTACATGTACATAGCAAAAGAAATTAGATACATTACTGTGTATAAGGGTTTGTTTCTTATGATCTGTTGAGTTTAGGTGGTATAAAGGCTATACAAATCTTTCCGCTGTAACTTTTTGTCTAAGGCTCCTTTTTCTTTTCTCCAGTGGACGAAAGTAGCATCATTTTTATCATGGGCAAAAGCAACTTTTCTATTCAATGTGGTTGGTTTAACATTAAAGTTTTGTTTACCGGAGCACATGAAAGATTCGGATACATTATGGTATATAAGACAAAATGGTTGAAAGTGCATTTTCAGTAGTATTAACCATTTTAAATACCTTCCCATATTGTTTGATGAATGCTAATATTTTCTATTTGACTTTCTGTTTGTCTTTGTGTCTTGTCTATAATAATGAATTTCTGTTTATATATAATTGTCTTTTAAAATTTCAGCAGTTTTGTTAAAGAACGTACTATTGTTTGGTTATATAAAACCTCTGCAAAACACATACTCAAAATCTTTTTTATAAAAAGGCATTCTTTTTTTTTTTTTGGTTCTTTACATATTTTTGAATCGGGCCGGGCCGCGTCGGGCCTGATTTTATCGTTTTTTGTCGGGGGCGGTCCGGGCCCGGGCCTCGAAATTCCGGCCCGTGCAGACCTAACACACACACACAGACATACATTTTCTAAACATGGTCAAATCGTGTTCTACAGCTCCCAAAACGTGTAAATCCATCAAAAACCCGAGATCGAAAAATTTTTACGAATCCAATTCTTTCTTCTATTGAATATAGAAGAAAGTAAAAAAAAAATGATTTTTTTTTATTTTGAAGCATTCTTGTGTACTTCAATTTATGTTATTAGTTTTCTTGAAAATTCTTTTATAAATTTTACTAGTTGGACGAAAAAAAAAAAAAAAAATAAGAGAGAGAGAGAGAGAGAGAGAAATATTTATCTCAAAATATAAAAGAAAATAATAAGAAATATTCATAATTCTACTATTATATATTGTAGGTCAAATTATTGATAAATATATTTTTTGCTCAAAATTAAAATAATAATATTAATAATATCTAAATTTCATGTAGATTTTCACTTTTAAAGTAAAAATACAAGCAGGGATTTGAATATAGATGCAAAATTATTATTATTTTCTTCTATCCAATGATACATTAAAAAAAAAAAAAAAAAATCAGTTTATGAATTAGCTTTAATTATTTTTTGAAATATTCCAATAAATATAAAAATATTCAAAAATTTGAAGTAGTCTAATAATTTAAATTTGTCAACAGTTGAAACACTAAATGGGAAATTTATTTCTAATAGTGGATTATGGAAAATTTTCTATTTAATTTTATTATTTACAAAAAAAAAAAAAAAAAAAAAAAAACAGGGATTTATTTATTATTTATTATTTTATTTTTTAGGGGGGGGAGGGAGGGCAGAAAAAAGGTCGGGAACGAATTTTTGGGAGGACGTTTTAGGAAGGACAGTTTTCCTGGAACGATAACAAGGACCAGCCAATACGACCGTGGCTTGGACATTCTGATTTTGGGGCACCTAAAATTCTAAACTCTATTAGTAATTTACTTCAAATATTATAAAGGACGATTTTGGTGATAAAATTATTGATTAGCGTTTGATATTGTGTTTAATGTGCTGTATCATGTCTTTTTTGTTTTAAATCTAAATGTGTTTTTATACGTTCGTTCATATGTACAAATCACCAATATTTTCCGAAGACCAGTGACTACTGAAGGGTTGTTCCCACTTGGAAAACCACGAGTAACTTAGAAAACACAGAAAATTTCCTGTAACACCAACTATGTGCGTGACTTCCCCCCTCCCCATGATATACTTTCCGAACATACAATTAGGAAAGTATATTATTATTATTATTATTATTTATATATTATTATTATTTATACAATTAGGAAAGTATTGTAATTATGATAAAAATTCGACTTCGAGATTTTGGTGTATTTATACGCAGGGCCCGACTTAGACTACCTGGAGCCCCGGGGCAAGGCTATTCTGGGGGCCCCCTTGCAGTGGCATATGAGCTCTTTAGGTTGCAGAATTTCTGCATACGCCTGTAGGGGGGCCCCTTCCAGAAGGGGGGCCCAGGGCATTTGCCCCGTATGCCCTGCCGTTAGTCAGGGCCTGTTTATACGTTTTGAGGTCTTCCGAGATCATTTTTGCTATTTTTATGGTGATGTGTGTATGTGAGTGAACACGATAACGCATTGTTCGAATGAGCTAAAAGTTGGTATGCATATTATAGGTCACCGTAGCACAAACCCTATTGAATCTACCATTTCTACCTTTTTTTTACAGGGACACGTACAAAAATTCTTTATCATTATGGCGTTTGGGCTCAAATTATTTAAAGTGCAATAGTGTTTAAATGCCTTATTCGATTGAGCTGAAAATTTATATACGTATTGTAAATCACCGTTGCACGAACTATATATTTTGGTGAATATAGCACTTACAGATTTTTACAGGGTCACAACGAATTTTTTTTTTATCATTATAACTTATGGGCTCAATTTATCTGAATCTGTAGTGCAATTGCGTTAAATGCTTTATTCGACTGAGATGATTGATTTTTGGTTTCACTTATTTTATTTAAACAACCGTTAATTACTTAATGTTCGAAAAGTCGACTGGAGTTGCTCCAGATTTTATTTCTTTATATAGATTCGAAATTCAAACCACCTGCTGAGATTACAACACATTCAAAATAATTGCGATTGCACAAAACATTATCATTATCGGCTTATTTTTATCACCGGATTCTTCTTTTTTTTTTTTTTTTCAATGTTTCCAATCGTTCCTAGATGGCACTACCACAAATGTCTGCTCAATTCTCAATGAAACGCAAGATTTGGATCTGAAATGAAGAGTAAATAAAGGGACGCTCCGCCCACTATAATAATAGATCTGTGAAATAGCTAAGGGTGTCCCATACTAAAGCTGCGCCGAAAGTAGTCGCCAATCGAAATATCTATATAAATATTTCTGTAACGTGGACCAGTTATGATTAAATTTGGTCGAAAAACTAGGGACAGTAAAAATACAAAAGCTTAAATGTATATGGTAATAATAATATTATTGTAAGGTAGTCATTATACTTGATAAAGTTCTAATTATTAGGGAGATAAATGTTCATGCAGTAATGTTTTGCTATAACATGTAATGTGCTTTGACATTTACTTGTGAATTAATTTTAGTTTTTAACGTCTAATAGAAAAAATATATATATATTACTACCAGAAAAAATTATTTGGGAATCTTTTTTATATAAAAATTTGCATACTGATATGATGTCACGATCTTTTACAGGACTGATGCTGTCAAGTACTAACTGGATTTACTGCCAGTTTGCTTATGTGAATTTAGAGGGGCTAATTACTAATTGCTTGAAGGCTACGCTCTCTTCGCTGGTCACTATATTTAAATGAATTAAAAAAAAATTGAATCACTATTTATTAGTTATATCACATTATAAATAAAAACTAAAAAATAATTACATTGAAATCGCTCTAAACCTCGCTTCGGGTACCCGCTGCCTACGGCAACTCTTTTTCTGCCCGCACTGTATCGGGTTCAGTTTCTCACTGCCTACGTCTTTCCCTGGCACTTCAATCTGGGTATTTATAGACGACAGGTGGGTCTGCTATTATGTAAGAATTACGATTTTAAAGATGACTGTAACTCAACATTTTTTAAATATCTTAGTTTTTGAAGCATGTATTATGTATCCCCCGCTCTTTGCACTATATTACCGTATGATTCCGACTAATTTAGATTTATTATAATAAAAGGGAAAAGTAGATTTTCTTTTAAAAGAAAATAAATAAAAAACAAATAAATTTTAATAAGTTTAATCTTTTCTACTATATACTGTAATTTTTTTCCAATAAGTACTATTAAAAAAAAAAAAAAAAAAAAATATGTCTGTGACAGAATTTAATTTAGTACGGCAGAACAATTTACTGGCGTAGTCGTGGTAGGCACTGTGACATATCTCGAAACTCTACCATAATCGGTAAACCAATGAAAAAATTTTAAAGTCCGAAATGAAAGTGGGTTGGGGTGTGTCCAGTCTATTCCATAAAATACATTGTAATATCTCTAATATTGAGAAAACGACTTGGAAATTTACAAGTCCAAAGTATAAGTGGGCGTTGTCTAAGGGGACGTGACTTATAAGCCCCTATAATATTTTGGGCTTATAGGACACCCCCCCCCCATCCCATGGTGATAGAGTAAGAAATTAAATGGTAAAATTGGATATTGGCAGGCATTTCGGCATTTCCGAGGTTGAATACTATAAATTGGTAACAACACAAAATGGCAGATTGAAAGAAATAGTCCTGCCGTACTAATGAAAAAAAAAACTTATGTCCAGGACAGCCTTATCCCAGTAATTAAAAAAAAAAAAAAAAAAAAAAAAAAAGCTACTTTTTATTTTATTGAATATCATTCAACTACATTTCAGCCTACAATGTAGTTTAAATGATAATGTTTTAGCGTAACCTACAATTAACATTACAGCACACAATGGCAAATTATTAGTACTTTAAACAGTTTCATACGTTTTAGTAAAGCTTTTTAAAACTTTGTTGAATATTAATGTCTATATTATAATCTTATTGGGTAAGATGTTTAAAAATAATTTTTCATATTATTATTATAATTATTAATTTTTATTTTAATTCATTTTTAGCCCTTTAAATAGTATAAATTTTATTGCATCACCAATTCTTTTAATCAATTTCCTTTTAAGCATCTGAAAGCTGGTAGATGAGAAGTGCCGGGTTCGATCCTAGGTCGCGCTCATCGACCTAGCCGTTCAGAGTTTTCCGTAGTTTTCTCCGAAACTCTCGTAAGTACGGACTAGGACCCCTCAGAAAGATCCTCCCACGAAGGGCACTCCACCAATAGGCCTAGGACAGGACCCTAGCATAGTCAATCTGCCTTACACCCTATAACCAACCAACCAGCCAACCAATTTTTTAAACATCGAAATGTTTTGACGGTGATACTACATTTTGCAGAAATTTAAATGAACTATACAATTAGTATAAATTTAATCATAAAAAATCATTATATAAAATATCATTAATGGAGGGAAAAAATATTAAAAATAAGTAGGTACATTTGTTATCATGATTTCTTTTAGGAATATTTAATTTTTTTAATTTATTATTGTTATTTACAATTGTATTATTGTTATTATTTTTGTTTTTTTAGTTAAATTTATTAGAATCATTTTAATTATTATTTTGGGGTTGTCTCTAGTTTAAACATAGTGTTTTAAACTTTAAAACACGATTGAGGCAGTTTTTTTGTGAAGGCTGTGAAGATAAGGAAGTACCAGTAATTATCTACAAGTTTTCTTTTTCCTTTCTTTCTTTCTTTTTCTTTTTTATTTATTTATTTATTATTATTTTTTTAAGAGAATAAACTGTGAGAATGAAAGAAAATCTATCTAAAGTTTAAAAGAAAGGAAATAATATATGTATTTAAGCTAGTGTTTTAACTTTTGATCATTTTCACTTTGTTATCTCTCCCCTCTCCCTTGTACATTTCAACCATTTTTCGTGAAAAATGCATATGCTAAAATTTATATATAACATTTTGAGTGTAGCAAAATATATTCAAACACAATGATAAATCAAACATTTTACTACATTTGACATTTCTCAAAATTATTATATTTTCAAAAAGAAATAAATGTTGGTTAAATTATTATTAGCATTAAAATAAAGTAATTTATGTTATTATTTTAAAGGCTGCTTCATATTATGTGTAATTTTTTCTTTGTTTTCCTTGAATTGATGTTAATGTGTTTTATTTTCCTTTTAGGTATATCTCAGACCAAGACCAAGCTGCCTCATGCTTTATCATCCTGTGATACATCCTTCAAAAACCAGAATGGATTAAATCAATCCCATTTAGTGCCTGGATTTACACCATCTGTGCATTTTCTACCAGAAAATATTTGCACCTTCAAGCCACCTTGGGTGCAATCAGCTGGAGAATCTGTCGCTTCTAATGCCAGAAGAAAAACATGCTACTCAAATATCAACACTAAATTTTCAGACGGTGAAATTTATGAAATCAAACAACAGAATTCATTCCTACCACACACTGAGCAAAAAAGTGATCCTTCTTTGCAGTGTCCTAGAAGCTGCATAAATGCATTGTCACAGACTTACTTTCCTTGCAGATTACCAGATGTGCCGATGAATGGTGCTGAAAAACTTACCATGACTGGGAGTTCCAACCCTCATTCTGATCAGCTAAACTGGCTTTCAGAAGTTGCTTCTGCAGCAGCTAAAGGAACATTAAATAAGCACCCTGCATCTCCTGATCGAAATGATCCTGCTGTTGCTTTGCCACCAGTGTTGCACAGTATTGGAGATGTGTCGTCACAGTTACTACTGTCTAATCCAGGTTCTGTTTTCTCTCCTCCCCTTGTTGTGGCCAGGTCTACTGGAGCAAGCAGCTTAAGAATGTTCACACCACCGTTCCAAATTGAACGCACACGTCATGTTCAGCAACATACTTCCATTCCTGGTTCTGGTACAATGTACTATAGCCAAGCTTCCCGAACTGCTCCTCTTTCAAATTTCTATCAAACATCATCATATCCTGTTACAGCTTCTCAACCAAATGTATCTAATTCATCTGTCAATAATCCAGATCCTTCTCGGTCTTATTTACAAGTAAATATTTTAATTTCACTTTGTTTCTTTTCTCTTCATACAAAATGTTTATAATTAAATTTGCACTATAAACAACCTAGTCCTGTTTAAGGCAGAAGTCAGGACAACTGCACCAATTTGGGGCTTCAAATCAAATGTAAACCTTACTTCAGTGGCTTTATTTGCTCGCAAGTTTAAATAAAGAAGTATAAAGGCTGCCTGAAAAAATGTCTGTCCCAGGCTCCAGTTAGGGTAACTATTGCTTGGTGAACTGCATCCTGCAGCTAAAACAAGTGAACAAATTACCACCAAATTAGGCATCTGGACGATTCATGAATGCACCAAACGATGAATTTAAAATATATATATATCCACTCGGGGGCACTTTGCATAGAAAAGGGTTAATTTAACGATTTAAATGACTCATGCAGGATCGAAAGGTAATCAATCAATGTTTAAATTGTTTATCCGTTGCTTGAGAGTCATTTCCATTGTTGTATTTTCTATTTTTCCAAGCAAAGCATCAGCTGGTCCTGGTGGATGTTTTAAACACTTTTTTTTTATTTATATAATTCCGGAACACATCGCATGAATTGTTCATGAACCAAATTTAGTGATAAACCGCTCATCTATTTTAGCTTAATGATGCAGTTTATTGCCGAAGTTCATTTATAACTACCCTGTACATAAAAATGTATAAATTTATACTAGTTCTATGGCCTGTATGTGTTTTGAAGAATAAATTTGCAAGTGAATATCGGGTGTTCCAAAAGTCCGTAGACATTTTAAAAATTCATAAAAATTGAAGGAATTGGTATATTTGAACGTGGTTTGCAAAAAAATCATTCTAAAGGGGGGATTTTTTTTGGGGGGGGGGATGGGGGGGGGGCGATAAACGAAAAAAAAAAAAAAAACAGTTAAAATTTTTGTTGATAGAGGGTTGCTCTGTGTGACGTGTGAGCAAATCTCAAATTTCCATGATAAACTATATTTCCATAGAAATGTTACAAGCATATAAATCCTATTCTATGTGTTCGCCATCGCCACAAATTGCAGTTTGCAAATGAGTTACAACACTGCTAATTAGAATTTCAGTTGGCGTTTCTTAACGCAGGGAAGACATCTTTATCAATAACGCTTTATCCACCATGTCAGCATCACAATAAAAACTTCATGTATGCACAAGTAAGAAGTAAAATAAGAAATAAGCTGCGTTAATCGTAAAATCTTGTAATTTATAGTACTCTGATGTGCATACTTCTTGTTACGCGTCTGTGCAGTAACACTCTGTTAACAAAAAATTTAATTTATTTATTTATTTATTTATTTTAATAAAAAGAATCCACCTTCACGATAATAATTTTTTCTCGAACCACATTCAATTCTACCTATTCATTCAGTTTTTATGAATTTTTAAAATATCTACACACATATGGGACACCCGGTACTAGAAGTTGTAAACTCTAGTAACTGCTGTTTTGGGTCAAAGTAATCAAGCACAATTCTTCATAAATATCCCCCCCCCTTAAAAAAAAAGGGGGGGGCAATTCAAAGCAATGTTGTGTGTTTATATGGTATCAGATTTCAAAATTTTTATTCTTCCATTATCCAACACTAGTTTTTCAGCCCATGTTACTGCATATCTATACTTTAATCTATATGTTTGTTGCAATGCATCAAAATATGCAAAATGGTGTTTGAAGATCTTCTCTTACAATACCCCTGTCTCTGGTCACTAAATCCCAGGAAAATTTGTTACTAGAATTATACATTACATAATGCATTTTTTTTTTTCTTTTTTTTCACATTTAGAAAATTCACAGCCATTAAACGTGTTCATGTTTTTCAAAAATTTATTTATTTAATATTTCATTTTGATATTATGAAGTATGAAAAATGCATTTAGTTAATTTTTCACTATTTTTTCTTAGCTACAAAATAAAATATAAAAAAGTGAAAAAAAAATATTGGTTGTGAACTTTCAGAATGTACAAATAGAATTAATAACTTGTTTGGTTTTTGGCTTCCGGCAAAGATAGGTAGAGAGCTTCCTAAATATTCTTTTTCCACCTTTTTTAATTAATGACGCATTTAGAATTAAAAAAAAATTCTGAAATATATTTTATTTTAAAAAGTTCATATTACCGTATTTAATTCTGTTTGTAATTAAAAAAAAAAAAAAAAAAAAAAAAGTCATATATTTTAATAACTTAGCAGGCTTTGCCCGTATCGTTGGTCACTGTATTTAAATGAATTCTCAAAACTGAATCACTATTTTTTTTATATCACTTCATTCATAGAGTCTAAAAAAATTCCATTGAAATTGTTCTGTACCTCAGTTCAGGTACTTCAGGTTACTGCCTTCGCCTGACTCTTTCCTGTCTTTCCCTTTATATGTTTTAATTATTAAATTTAATAAATTTAATCCCCTCTACTACATTACCATTTAATTCCAATAAATATAATAGTAATAAAAGAATATCCTCTTCAAAGCAATTAATAATTAAAAAATATATAGTGTAATAGCTGTTGCTGATGAATGTAGACAATTAAAATTAAAAAATAAATGTAAGAAAATGAAATAGAAAAATCAATTGATAAAATTGAAAAATATTATTTAAAAATTGAAAAAAATCTCAATGAGGTGCACCCGAGCAGGGTCTAAGTTACTTCCCTTTCCAGTTTTGTAGCTCTGCGATCAGTAGCCTGAGCTGCAGCGTCAGTGGCGTCGCCAGAAAAATTTTCAGGAGGGGGCAAACTTCAAATTGCAAAATTTCAGCATGTTTTTACAAATTCAATTAGATTCAAATGATTAGTTAGTTGATTGAGGTGATTAAGTAAGTTAGTGTGTAAGCATTTACTACAACAATTTTTTATACATGCAATTTAAGCTACAACATTTTACATATAGAAATCATACAACTTATTCTCAGGGCCGAAACTAGGATTTTATTCACCCGGGGCAAGGAGAGATTTTGGCGCCCCCTCCCCCCCCCCCCCCCCCCATCCAACCAGAAATTAAAATTTCAAAGGAAATTTTACAAAGTTTTTATAGCCATTTTCTTGTTAACTACATTCATAAGAAGTAAATATTGAATTTAATTCAAATTTTTGATATAAATTTACATATTTTGAAATGTATTATGATTATATTTAACGGATGTGTGTGTGTGTGTCTGTATGGGGCACAAATACTGTAGCTAATTTATGAACTGCATGTTCGAAATTCCATGAAACCTAGTATGCAGTTGAATTCTGACATAAACTGGTGATATCTAGTTTTTGATATATATCGCTTGACTTGCATTTTTATGCCACGTTTTCTTATAGCTATATCTCAGCATCTCCAGGACGGAATATAACAAACTTTATGCATTACATGCTTGTTATGAAAAACAGAGTTTACAAAACAAAACAGAATCGCAACATGTGTTTCGTGTCGAAAAACTTAGCATGACACTTCGCCAGGCGTAAAAATGTACAAGCACAAGTAGAGCTACAACCAGTCGATTTTTATTACGATTTTTATTTTAACGTATATGTTTTATACCTTTATAACATTTCTTGAAAAAAAAAATTGAAGTTGTGAATCAAAGCATTTTTTTAGGGAGGAAAAAAGAAGAAAAGCGTAATATAGAGAAAGATTTAAATTAAGTTACAGTTATTATTTTTATTTATTTTTACTAGTTTAATGATAGTTTCTTTTTTTTTCCTCTCTCTTAAATTAATGGTATTTATAAATGACAATTCTAAAATAAGTGAATGTAAATTTCATATTCAATTACTTTTAAAACTGAAAATATCATCATTTTCAGAGAATTTAAAATGATATTTTGAATATTATAGTTGTTACATCAACTATACTGCAGAGAAATAAACAGACAAATATTTAAGTTTTTAATATAATTAAGATGCATAAATTAATAGATATGAACAAGTATCTAAAAACTACTCATATCCATAAAGTGCGAACTAACCGTTAGCTGTCTAAATACACTGCGTTGCAAAAAAAAAAAAAAAAAAAAAGTTCGAGCCCTGATACCATTCCTGCTGATTCTTATGTAAAATGATCTGCTGAATCCGAATATGACCCCCCATTTTGCCAAATCACCCAATGTTTTCTCGAGACGCCACCCTTTCTGTTACTGTTTGGTAGTTTTATGGCCATAAATTTGATTTGGAGAATGGAAAAGAAATATTTTAATAGTTTGAAATAAAAAAATATATATAATTTATAATAAATAATAGTAATAATTGATTAATAAAATATAAAAATATGCATAGCTTAAAGTTCAACAGAATTCGCTTCTGTGCAGATAGCCTACTTTTGCACTCTTTGACAAACAATTAGCTGCGAGAAACAATGCATAATATATAGAAAAATTTAACTCCGATAAAACTGAGAAAAGGGCTTGCTGATTTTGGCAGTCCTGAACTATTTTCTGCCAAATTTGGTCGCTAATCTCGTGATGTCACTAAATTCATCACCAATGTAGATGACAACTTGTCGCAGAGTGAATGCTTTGGCGACAAAGTTGGCAACCTGGCATTAATTTTGGTGAAAAATAGTGGCTTAATATTGCGGAAATTTGGAAGCTGGCATGATCTACTGTTTCCTTAAGCAGAACTAACTTCATCAAAAATTCTACAAATCACTAATGAAAATATAAAAAGGAAAGAGTCATTACTATAATTATTGTTGACAAGAGCCTGTCTATTTCTTTATGTATTACTTTATACACGGTATTACAGTTAAAAGGAAAATAGATGGCAGATTTCTTCACTTCCACGGAAATGGGCATTAGCGGCAAATTTTGCGACTTGGCGAAAGATCTGGCAATTCGGCACCCAATTTTGGCGAAAAGTTGTATTTTAGGGTAGCCAAAGTTTAGAAGATCTAACTTCAATAGAAACTGACTTGTAAAATTTTCCTGGTTAATTCATTAGTTTCTAGAGTAGAACTATCTCGAAAATTCTATGAATCACTAGCAAGACTGGATGAGTTCAGTTTCTGTTTGGACTGCAAGTTGAGCGTACATCTCTAAGAACTTTAAGCATTTGGTCATTGCTCTAAATTAGTAAAATTCCTGTTCTGTGGTGTAGGCTGTTCATGAGTACGAAAAACTGGTTTATTTGATTGCTTCAAGAATAATCATTGATTATTGACTTTTATTTGGCTGTTTCCAGAATATTCATTAAATAAAATGTTCATCATTCATCTAGAACCTACAAGTCTTTACGCATTACTTTCTACGTGCAAGAATGTCAACAAATTTTGTAACTATCAATATTCACGCTAATATTAATTTCTGTTGAAATCTGTATGACGGAAAGTTATATATAATTGCAAAAAAATTTGTATTTTCGGTCATCATGGATATAATATTCGTGGATATTCCAAAAGGGAAAGGCGCACAGAAACACCAAAATGAGAGATGCACAACAACTGTTGTAACAAACTTAGATGTGAAATTGCAACGTTCTACGCCTACTTGTTTTTGAGTTACACGAGATATACACACATACGTACACACAGACGTCACAAAAAAAATCGCATAAATTCGTAGATATCATAAAAGCGGGAGTTCATGTCAAGACCAAAATTGGTAAATAACAATTCCAAATATAAATTTGCAACTCTCTATGACTATTCGTTTATGAGCTATGAATACACAAAATCCATATCGCAAATTGGTTTCATAATACTTCCTTATGCTTTGAATAAAGAAGTAAAAAGTATGGTGAAGGTACAGACATTTTATTTCATTGTAATATTTATAATTATACATGTTAGGAGATAGTGGTTGGCTTTAGTTGTTATAGTACTTTGATAGGGACTTGCTGAGCCTTGTGAATGATAGCTCCTAACTCAATTATTAACTAGTTATTTTGCATTCTTTTTGCCCTTTTATTTTTAGTGCACTGGATTGTTTTATAACATCATAGCCTTATTTTGACATACTTATTTTAATATTTTAATAGTCACACTTTTAATAGTCACGACGTGCCCTGAGAATTTTTTTTTTTTTTTTTTGCTTCCTTATGAATCATAATTTCTAAAGAGCCTTCTGAAGTTTAATCAAATATACTACGTATTTTCCAACCATTTACTTTTTAAAAACCTTGGCTGAAAGTCAGGGACCACTTGTAAATTACTCTTCTTCGATTGCGAGAATATTTTACCTCACTCACTAACCTTAAAAGAATATTGTTAATCTTGGATAACACTATCCACCATGCTTTTCCTTGTAAATGAATTCTGTTATCTATTAAACTTCTTTCTACTTTTTTTTTTCTTTGTTCAAATTGCCCTGAGTAAAAGAATTTGACTTTTTTATTCTTTTTCTTTCTTCCTTTTTTTTTTTTTTTTTTTTGTAAACTTTGAATTTTTTTTTTTTTTTTTTTTTATGTGTAAATAAGGTAACAAACCAGCCTTTTTCGGCGCCCTTCTCCATCTGGCGCCCGGGGCAAATGCCCCGCTCGCCCCCCTCTAGTTTCGGCCCTGCTTATTCTAAACTAACACTAATCCAGAAAACGTACTGTCGAGTGATTTAAAATCTGTTTGCAGCGAAAAGTTAGAGACAACATATAAGTGCAAGTCAAGTGGGTTTGACTCTAATTGGCTCTGTGACATAAATTTTATTTGGTTATTTGAATTCTAATAACACCAGCTTTAAAGCTTTAATTGCACTTTTTTAAAATAATTATTTATTTATTAGAATTTTCCAGGAGGGGGCAAGTGCCCCCCCTTGCCCCTATGTGCCGACGCCCATGTGCAGCGTGCAGACAGGCACTTCTCTTGATTATTTACATAAATGCTAAATGAAACCATTGTGTTGTATATAGTATTAATCTGACTATTAAACGCTGTATTTATTAAATTTAAAATAAATATGTTTTTCAGAAAAATATGCCATATTTATTTAATAACTCTATATTTTCCTTTTTTTTTTTTTTTTATTTCTTGTAGTTTTTATTGATTAGAATTTTTAGCAACCTTCAAGTTTATTTTTTAATAAAAAATTAAAAGACAAAGTATAAAAAAGAAAATATTCATTAAAATACAATGATCATTTTAATATTACATAAACAAAGTTTGATTGATTCATTCCTCTCCTATAAATGAAAAATCCATTAATTTATTAATCCGTTAAAATTAAAATGAATCAAACTGAGTAATATGGTGGAATCTTTCAAATTTTTATGTATCCTAAATTGATGTTTTTTAGAACAACAGATTTACTGCATAATTTCATTCAAGTATTATCTATAATTAAAAAATATATAATTATATATATATTGTTATATTTTTATTCTACATATATTTTTCTTTTTACCAAGTAAAAAAATGTAAATAAATAAATAAAATAAAATTATCTTATATAGATATTTTATTCATTAATTCATCAACCATGAAAATTCATTTTAAAAAGAATGGAGTGTAGGTTGACTTTTACACCAACAATGTGAAAATTGCCATACCCAAGAATCAAAACCCAGCATTTTCCACATAGTTGGTGTAAAAATCAACCTTACACTCCACTCTTTCTAAAATGAATTTTCATGGTTGATGAATTAAGGAATAACATATCTATTTTTTGAGCATATCTTTTATATATCTTTAATGTCACCAATTGAAGTAGAATATATATATATATGCAGGGTGCGAAATTTCAGCTCGCCATTGGCAAGTGGAAATTTTACTGTGGCAAGTGAAATTTCGGTCTAAATGTAAATAGAATTACAGTATACGGTGCTACAAAAAAAAAAAAAAAAATATATATATATATATATATATATCGATTTAAAACGTAAAATCATGCTAATCTTAGGTGAGGTGACCAGACATCCTCTAAGAGGACAGTCTTCTTTTTCAATGCTCTGCCCTCTTAAACAAAACAACAACAAAAAAAACATTACAGAACTAAAAACTCCTCTTTTTATGTTTTTCGTCCTTTGTCCTCTTTTTCAAATGAAAAGGATTTAGTCCTTAATTTCAAAAGTTTCGCAAAACTGGGAAGCTCAATCGGCTGTTGATTGTATCGAACGGTGAACACTAACTTTTTTCTGCATTAGGTTCGAAAAAGAACAACTTTCTAATAAACTTGCTAAAGCATATTATGATTTATGTCTATTCAGATTCTTCAAATCACAAAGAAATAAAAGTATTCCCTATATTTGTAAGATTGTTTGATCCAGAATACAGAATCACTATTAATTGTCATGAAATTATTAAGAAGGTGGTGCTCCGGTTAATACGCGGTGGGATGACGTGCGCTCACGTTTGCATGAATAATATTTCTCATAAAAATAGGTCCATCAGTGACCGAGAGGTTCCTTCCTCGAAGCTGGTCTGCGTAATGCACTGGGTTCGATACCCGGTCGCGCTCGTTGGCTTAACAGTTAGGAGTTTTCTGTGGTTTTCTCCGAAACTAGCGTAAATATGGGCTAGGACTTCTTAGAAAGACCCCATGGAGGACTCTCCTATTGAGGCCTAGAGTCCTAGTGCAGACAATTGACCTTAATGGTAACACTACCACCACCTCACAAAAATATGTAAAAGTTAGTTGAATTCATTTTATGTCCTCTTGGCAAAAACGCTCGCACAAAGCGACTGTTTTCTTCAATGAACAAAATGTAGACATGTGAAATAAATCTCCTTTATATACCTACTTTACAAACTTATTAACTACAAAGACTAATTTAGGTTATACTTGTGAGAACTTTTATAAAATGTTGATAAAGAATTACTGTTTGTTAAAACAAATCATTTCATCTGCCGAATATTAATTTTATTTTTTCATTTACCAATTTTATTTTTTATTTTATGATTATGATTTAATAAAAATGTCTACCAACTCTTTTTATGTAACTGCATGAAAGCACCACAAAAAAAAAAAAAAAAAAAAAAAAAGATTTTGTCTATAGCAAAAATTAATAATTAAAAAAAGAAAATCTATATTGTCCAGTGACACCTATAAAAATTAGGGATTTTTCCTCTTGTATCTGTATGTTATTAATTTAAATTAAGGTGTACTGATCCAAATTCATCATTTGAAATAAAAATGTTTCCACCACTTGTGTAGAGTAGCATTTGAATCGGTTTTTATAATTATTTTAATTCAATTTTGTGTCCTCTAAAATGACTTCTTTTTCAAAATTGAATGCCTTCTGTTTTCTTATAAAATAAATGACATTGCGTAATTTCTCCTCTTTTTCCAATGAAAAATTCTGGTCACCTTATACGTAAAAAATAGAGTAAGTTAATCATATTTTGTGGCGAGTAACTTTTTTTTTTAGCGAGTGTAATCTAAGTTGAAATTTCGGGCCCTGTATAATGTCTTGCCATAATGCATTGTTTGGGATTTATCTAGAACCTATGAAATTACATTGCTAGTCAAGGTTTATTATTTATAAAAATTATGTTCCTATTTTCTGATAGTTATGCCTTACTAATATTTTCTTTTTTGTTTTAACAATAGGTCAATAATTATTCTTCTCTTCCTGTGGCTCATAATCTTGGTCCTTCATCCCAGTTACCCTGTTCACCCAGCTATTTACAACATTCACACACCAATTCAAGCCCTACAAACTTAACTGTACCATCTTCACATGGCAGGATGTTCCAGCAGGCGCGAAGCATTCTCATCAGCAGGTCTCCTGATGCAATGATTGTTCATTCTCCTCTGGAAAGAGATCCTTGCCAAGTTCAGATTCAGCTGTCACCCACTTTACCTCAACCCCAAGAAGAAGCTACCCGCAGAAAATCATTTACTTCAAGCGATTCAGTACTTGGATCTTCGAGCTGCAGTCCTGTCATTGAAACTGCTCATAGTGCTAGTCACAATGTAGAATTTAATGTAGGGCAACAGAGGACTTCACCTTCCCATATGAGTTACCGACTGCCAACTGGGAAGGAAGGTAGTCTTAAACACAGGATTTTACGACCACCAAGTATTAATATTCTCAATCCACCTCATTCCGTGGTTGCTGATGCTCCACTCTCGGCACCACCTATAAGGACACACCGTGAACCATCTCCTAAGCAAGCAAGATCTATACCTTCATCTGGCTACCGTTCCTTTTCAAGTTCTGCCTCATCCATTACTGAAGTCTCAAATCGTGTTATTCCAAGTCCTGGTGGCACTTATCCTAATCATTGTTCCTCATTTTCATCTGAATGCCCATCACCAGCTCCTCCTAATTCTCCTGGCAATACTGCTCAGCTGAAATATCCCCAGTCATTCATGAAAGGTTCCATTATACAGTTAGCAAATAACAAACTGAAACAGGTAGAGGACATGACCACAGAAGATTTTATTGAGTGTGGCTTGTTAAGTTCTACTTTGAAAATAGATTCTAGTACAGTTGTGAGCATCGAAAAAACTCCATTTACTGGTGCAGCAAAGTTAGGTTTCCATGTTGGGCAAGAAAATATTCAGGTATAGGATGTAATGTTTCCACTTATATAATCTACTGATTCTTAAAGTTCCATGCTGATAATGTGTATTTTTATGATGTACATGCTTTGAATTCAGATTTTTGCATGAAGACAAATATTTTCCTATTCTGAAAATATTTATCTTCTTCTGTTTTTGAAGTGTATTATCTTTTTGATAATGAAGTAGTAAATATATATACAGTTGAACCTCGTTAACGTGAATTACTCTTAACATGAATCAATTCCAGAATCCCCGTCAAAATGAAGATTAGTTACTGATAGCATGAACTACTGATAACATGAACAAATTTTTTATCCCCCTTGACATTCATGTTAATGAGGTTTAACTGTATATATTAAAAGGATTTTACTAAGCCATTTATTACCTTTAGTGTAAATGAAGTGCCAACAATTGTATCATCATCATTGTTAAGTAATCTACAGAGTGTATGAGGAAGAATGACTTGATTTCGAACCATAATATTTTTTAATGGGAGCATACGAAAGTAATGGAATAAGGCAGAAAAAACTTACAATGTAGTAATCAATTTTCAGGAATGTTGTTATTAATTTTTATGTGTGTCCACTTCCAGCATCATATACATCATCAAGCCATCACCTAAATTCTACCAACACTTTATTATTAATGGATACTATTGCTTCTAATATCGTGTTTTAGGTCCTATGTTTGTAAATTAAGGCGGGACAGTTTGTTCTGTACTACTGTTACCTACAAAACATTGGGGACCTAAAGCCCTGTGCTTTAAGTCGTATGCTTGCAGGTAATGGTAGAACAGTTCATTTTGTATCGCCGTTACCAACATTTAGAATCTAAAACACAGTATACTAGAAGCAGTGGCATCTGTGAATACTATCATTTTGCAGAAAGCGGGGGATGAATTTACTTATCTTGATGTTAGCATACTGTTGGAGTTGGACACATAGAACATTTATATACTTGAAGTGTTAGTACTTTGTGACTATTTTGCACTTTTGTTCTATTACTTTTATGCATTATATTTCCATTAAAAATATTATAGTTGAAAATTGTGTCATTAATTTTTATATACCTTATATTTTAAGGCCTAGACTTTGATTGAGAAATTAAAATATTATTTTAATGTTTTTTTTTTTTTTTTTTTTTTTTTTTCAAAACTAAATCAGAATAAAAATAGGTATTAATGTATTAGTATTTAAACAGTTTAAATTTAAAGAAAGTTATGTATACAGTCGAACCTCATTAAAGAGAGTCTCAAGGGGGATAAAAAACTTGTTCGTGTTATCAGTAACTAACTGTCATATAACTAAACTAATCTTCATTTGACGGGGATTGTAGAAACAGTTTGTGTTAAATGTAATTCATGTTAAGCATGTTCACGTTAACAAGGTTTGACTGCATATATATTTGTACTGTACTACTCTTCAGAATATATACTATTGTGTTATTCTGCATTTCTAAAAGTTTCTTCAGATTTAGAAATAAAGTCGATAACTTTCCAATGGAGCATTGTTTTTCTACATCAGTTAAAATCTCTACTAAAGTGTGCACAGCCTTTTAGGAGTGAGTGCATGTGTGCAGCTGATTGCAGTAAGAAGGAGGACTATTCAATATAAATACAGCTGTTTGAGATGTGAAGGGCTTTACCAGAGTTAATGTCTGTTCCCACATATCTGTGTTGTTCCATTCTGGTAAACAGGAAAATCACCAGAAGTTATACAGATATGTGTAAACAGATATTAACCTCGGTTTACGACTTGACATACCCCAGTTAGTTATTTGAGTGCCCACACTTTTAAAAGGTTGTGCACCACTACTGTACTGCAATGTTAGTAGATCATTTTATGTTATGTGTTTACTTTGTTCCGTATTATTATTATTTTCTGAAAGTATATATTGTTTCTTCTTCTTTGTAGATAACTGTTGAAGCACCACTAGAGCATCCTTTTTTTGTATACAAGCAAGGCTGGTCCTCTTGTTCTCCTGAACGTTCTGCACAACGTTATGGTCTCACATGCCATAAGCTGAAAGTGGGTGATGTGTGTATTTCTCTGACAGACAAACCTCACACTTCTACTTCTAGTGGACAAAAAGTGACAAACCCCCCTGTGCCAATCACTAGTGTTTCAGATTCAAATCAAAACTTGTGTACAGATAGAACAGTCAAAACCAAAGAAGGAGCTCCTGATGTTATGCATCTGCCTTCTAACATCGACTCACCTTCTAAAAAACTGACATCAACAGCTCAAAGTGATAATCAGATAAATTGTGGTAAAAGAAAAAGACGCTGGTCTGCTCCAGATAATCTTTCACACGAGGACAGTGTACATAGTTCATGAAAATTTATTGCCATAAAAAATAATCTGTAGAACTTGTAAGATGTTAGTCTAATGGTGCTATTACACTCAACAACTTTTCATGCAACTTTCATTTGAGCCAATTTTTCCTCCGATTTCTGGAGGCTTAAATCCAAGAGAGGGTGCTAAATGTTGAGTCAAAGGTGCCTGAAAATCTTATTTTCATGGTATTCAGTACATGTCAAGGTAGAGGTGTTTATCATTCTTTTCTTGGCATGTATAAAGTGCTTTCTTCAGATTGGTTAGTCTTAGGAGAAATTGCTTGTAGGAGCAACTTTTTCATGACTGGCCAGAAAATGTTGTTCATATTCTCAACTCACATTACACTGGATGTTTGATGAGGTTATTTGAGGCAAGAAAAATTGGCTCAAAAATTGCCTGAAAAGTTGTTGTGTGTCATAGAGCCTATATATATAAAATTATTTAATGCTGGTTTTTCTAAATTTTTTGTTTCATGCCTTCAGAGATATTTTATTACATAAAATGCAATATCGTTGAGAGAATTAGAATACCCTGCAATTAACTTATTCATTGTGTATTTTTAAACAGAAAAGTATTTTATATGCAGACTATTTGAATCTTTATAAAACAAAGTGTTTTAATGCAGTTTAAATCTTCACCAATGATGTTAGACATTTAAACACCATAAGCATTTATTATTTAAAACTGTGTTGATGTATTTTCTAATTTTAGCCCCAATTTTTTTACTATGTTATCTTGGAAATACCCTCCTTTTCAATGTGGAGGTTTAGTTACTGTTTGCTGGTCACTGTTCATAGATTATTTTAGACACTGAGATTTTTATGACATTAAATTAATTATAATTTATTTAAAAAATGAAATTCTGTTATGTGAAATGAATTTTAAATAGTTTTTAGGAAAGTTTTTATGAGGAAATCAGTTATGGAATATTTTATATTTAATTGAACAACTCTGTTTTCAGTTAAGCAAAAAAGGAAAAAAAGAAAGAAAAATGAAATTTTAACAGTTCTTTAGACTTAGCTAAAACAATTTTATTTTCATATTAATCCAGACAGTAATCTATTTTCAAAATGCATTATCAGACAACTAGTAAGAGAGAAGCATCGCTTTATCAAATTAATAAATATATTATAATTAGCAATTTAGATTACTATTAAGTAATCTAAATTGTTATCAACCAAACAGGCTTATTGCTTTTGTTAATGAACAACCTGCAGCTCACATTTCAAAAATAAAACAACATGAATCTTTTTTTGCCTTGTAAACTTTTGTCTTTATACCCCTTCCATTCAAATGTATGTAGCTCTGTTTTCCATTTGAAATTTTATTTATAATTTTCCCTGTTGAAATTCTGCTATATTATCAGGTGTATGAAAATGAAAAACGCTCTGGGCAAAAAATTAAGAGGGAAATCTTAAATGTTATTTGACGATCCATTTTAGAAGTAAAATGGAACAGCAATAATTTTAAAAGGGGGGGGGGGGATCTGATTTTTGCTGCACTAAATTAGCAACCATTAAAAAAAAAATAGCTATAAATTCTATTTAGAATCTCGTGTTAGGAAAAAAAAAGTCTTTGTGTTTAGTCTTTTTATAAATTCTCAATTTTTAAAATCAAGAGGGCATTAAAATGTGCAATTATCAGTTCCCAGGTGCCAAATTCAAATCTCAAAGTCCTTGACTTTATCTCAGCATTTTTTCCCAACTTTTCCTCTTTGTTTCTTCCAAAAAGTTTATGATATTAGCAAAAATTTTAGCGATTTAGAATAGCTAGCTTTCAAGTATGGCTTATTTTCACAAAATTTATCAAAATTCCCTGACTTTTCCAAATTTTCTAAATTCTGTGGTTTTTTGATTTTCCCTGACTGCTAGCCACCTTGCTGTACTTTTTAAAGGAATGCAGTGACCATAAAATGTTTGCACCAAAGTATTACTGATTGCATGTTAAACTAATTTTTAAAATTCTGTAAAGTAGTTAGCGATGAGACTTATAAATAAAGTTAAAAAAAAAAGAAATGGTAATTTTAAATTTAGAAAATTAAATTTTATAATTATAACTAAATAAAGTACCAGATTAAGAAGACTATTTACTTATCATTGCCAGAATCTAAAGTCAATGTTATTATTCTATGGAGTATTTTGCCACTTTATAACTCATTAACTAATACATATTTTTAAGTTCCGTTATCATATTCATGAAATTTCCAGCTGTTAAACAAGTTATCGCTTTCTAAAAATTGATTTTTTAAATTTTTAATATTTTATTTTGAAGTTATAAAATGCGAATTTTCATAATGTGAAATTTTGCATTTTTAAGCATAAAAATGAAATATTAAAAATTATGAAAATGAATTTTTAGGAAGTTTAACAGATGTGATATTTCTGAGTGTGAAAATGGAATTTAAAAATACATATTAGTTAATGAGTAATAATAGGGCAAAATTCTCCTTAGATTAACATTGGCTTCAGCTTTCGGAGACAATAAGTAGAGAGTTCCCTTACGAAAAAACTGAATAGATACTTACAAAAATATAAATAAATAAATAAATAAAAATGACAAGAGAAAGACAGGTACTTTTACATTTATTAAAAAAAGGTCAATGGTTGGGGTAAAGTTTAAGTATTGAAAGTTAGTTTTGAGCATGCAATTGGTTGGGTTTTGGAAGTTCAAAATTGGTTTAAGACAGGATTTTTTACTGTCCAAACTGTATAACAATAAAAAAAAAAAAAATTATTTTTGTAAAAGACAGCTAGATTATAAATATTTTATTATTAGTTTTTCTGGTACTGTACCCTTTTAAATGTGGGGGTAGGAAAAGAGAAAACTATTAGACATTTCTGAGTTGAGTTAGATAATATTTGTTTATTTATTTATTTTATTGTTACTGTGTAGTAACAAACTGAATTATTTTTTTTTTAATGAAGATTTAAATTTCTTTTTACAGTTAGATTAATTAAAATAAATTGTTCATTTGATACATCTAGGTTAAACATTTCTGTTTATCAAGATAATGTTTTGTCAAAATACAATTTTACTGTAAAATGCAGTTTTGGAGAAAAGGTCTGGTAAAAACCATAAAACAATGCCCTCTGTTGATTTAATTACATTTTTAACAATGTGTTTTTTCAACTTTATTGTAGCTCAATTCACTTCCAAACAGCATCAAAATAAAATCTCTTTTCAGAAGTCATTTTTCATTTTTAAATAAAATTTCCCTAAATCATGATAATTATGTAAAAATATTTATTGTTTTGATATACCAAATATTGTTCTCTCAAATATAATAAATCAAGTTCTTTAATATCCTTACCTAATTACTCTCATTAATTATTGAATGACATATTTTGTATAGAAATATATATACATTTCTCTCTCCTTTAATTATCTCAATCAAATTTGTTTAGATTGTTAAGCGAATCAAATGTTTGTTTAATTTATTGTTAAGAAAATTTTTAAAATGCTATGTAATATTGAAACATTGATCAAATTGCACTTGTTAGTTGCATTTAGCAAATAAAATAATAATAATGTTTTAATTATGTTAATAATGAAATTCTAACGAAAGCTTTGTTTGTTTTGAAAATTACAAAATTATTGTTAAAAAAGTGTTAATATTATAATTCTTTTAAAAAGTTATATGCTGTTTCTTGCTCAATTTATTGTGAATAATATTTCATGCTAAAATTATGACCTTGTTTGAGAAAAAGGACAATTGTTATACATAAAATTATTCTAAATTTTAATTAAACTGTTTTAATCATGTCATCTACAATTTCAGGTTTATTTTGCAATGACATTGTTGTATATATGTTATATGGTGGTTTATAATTTTTTGTTTAAAATTTATTTATTACATATTAGTACTCTAAAAATAATAATTATTTGCTATATGTTTAATGTATTATACACAAATTACAAACTTCTCTGTAATTTAATGAAATTATATTATAAAGAAATTTTGCTAATATAACAATAATTATTATATTAATTCAAATATCAACAGTTAATTACACTTCAAGTTATTTGTATCTATATATGTATATACATTTCTTTAGACTTGCAATAATAGACCTCTTATTTGTAATATAAATTGTTTTTATTATTATTATTGTTATTTGATGGTTTTTGTAAAATTGACATAATAAAAATACTCTATATTCTTTTAAATTATATTTCTATTGGATATTTCTTTAAAATATGGCATTTTTGTTAAGATTTACTCTTAAAAAGGCTTAAAAATGCCTGAGCTAGCTTGTAAAATTTCAATTAAAGTGTGTTTTAAAATTTCACAAGATTTATTTTTAATCACTGTTTCAAAATAGCTTGAAATTCACTTGAAATTTTCAAACTTAGATAATTGACTTGTTTGAAACTAAATATATAATAGTCTGTTGCAAGTTCTCAACCACATTTATTATAAATCATCTCGATCAGCAGTCAGTCGTGATAACCCCTCCATAAGGCATTTAAACTTTGGGGCATGGCTGGATGTCCTAAAGTCCTAATCAACTTGATCAACCATCTTGTTTGAAATTGGCATCCACTTGAAATTTTCAAACTCACTTAAAAAACGAAAAAAATTAACCTAATGCAATGTTTTTGAAATGAAACTCAATAATTTAAGAATAAATAGTTTATTTGGTATGCATAATTTCTCATTCAATAGGTGAAATTATTTATTAAACATTCTACTTAATTATAACTGTTTCCACCTCCACTCTTCTTAAATGAACAGTTGCTATTACTTTTTAATAGCATGGCCCGTGATCAGGTAAAAACAATGACATGAGTGAATTATTAAAGTAGCAACTGTGCATTCCCACCCACTAAGAAATTTAAAGTGACTTCTGCATTTGGCTTCCTCCGACACCATTTGTTAAATTTCAGAGAAGTGTTGCCATGCATCTGTGGAATAAAGAACTAAAAATTTTAAAAATTGATTAAAACAAGAGAGAGAAAAAAATTGAAAAATTGTTGCATAAAAAATGTTAAATGTTTGTTTTCAGTGCAAAACTATAATAATTATTAAAGTTATATTCTGATTACTGTAATTCCATGTAAAATAATAGTTCTGATTTAATTAATTAATAATAATTAGCAATAATATTTATAATTGTGTCTTCATTTATTTTTTTTTATTTATTTTTTTTTTTTGTGTATACATATTTTTTTTTTCCAAAACTCAAAAAAATAAAATAAAGTTTTGTACATACCTCTGACTGGTAAAAGTTTTTAGCATCACACAACGATGCAATGTAATTTGCAATATTTAGAATATATTTATAAAATATGTACATCTGTACATTTCTTATGCTTGTTTGTTGTATTTGTAAATAATGTAAATTTCATTTTATTAAAAATGAATACAAATTGGGATTTATCGAGGATTTTGTCAGAAATTGACTATCCAGTGTTCATTATTCCTGAAAGAAAATATTACTGAAGTGAAATAAAAACCTTAAGGATAAAATGTGTATATATGACAAATGAAAGAGCTTATTACATATTTTACTGTCATTTTCTTTCAGATAATCTAATTGTCATATTTAAATAATGTGTATAAATTACATTTTATCAGTAAAGATTTATAAACTGTGACACGCTGAAACAAAATCGTATTTAAAATATGAATCTTCATAGGGTCTTGATTGAGGACATTAAATTGTGTAATTGAATTAGTTTTTGATATTCTTAATTTTCTTGTGAGAGAGTAAATGGTTATGAGATCCCAGTCTTTGCTGGGCTTTATATAGTTATCTTACACTGCAGTTTATTTTATTTTGGATTGTTTGTTTGGGTCGGGTTGCAGATTAAAAGTTATTTTGTTGATTGAATATGGGTCAGGTTTATCTGATCTGCGCAGTACTCTACAGCATATGTTGCATTCTACCAAATTAGCTTAAAGTTAACACTAGCAGTGTTAAACTTCGACACGACATTGAAAATATTGTGTACTTAACATAAAAATATCTCACACGTAATTGTTTCTTTTGAATTGCAATAGTTAAATGTGGATCTAGAAAGTAAATCTAGCTTTTAGTTTTTTGAATCACTTATTTTTTAAAGCTGAACTCTACTGGAAAAATGACTGTTTAATAGTTAATGTAAAAATATATTAAACAATTAATTTGGAAATTTGAGTTTATTGGATTGTTGTTTCATTTTCAAATTTGATTGTGGTACATATTATTAATTTTATTTTTTATATATACTGTTTTGTTTATAATTCCAAACTTTATGTCATAGCTAGTAGAATGTCATCACTAGCATGCATATAACTTTCTGGTCATTAATAATGGGATAACTCTTACATGATAAAATAAATAATATTAGGAATTTTGATTGGAGTTGACTTCTTGAGGTCAACTCTTAAACAACTCCAAATAAAATAAACTGTGGTGTATTGTATATGCAGTAGAATGCACTGAAAAAGCTGGTACTGGATGATTAATAAGAAATTTTTAAACAAATTGTAAACACTGTAAATTGCAAAAAACAGACTACAGTTGTTTCAGGTTGAAATAAATAAGCATGGATCTTCGTTAGATTAAAAAATGTAGGTAATGAGTGACGAATAAAAGCAGCATGAAAAGTAAATGTGCATTACTGCATTTATTCCGTACTCACACCTACATTTTTTTTTTTTTTTTTTTTTTTTTTTGCTTCACTTAAGCATGTATTAATTTATTTCAATTTGAAACTTGTATATTTTTGAAACCTATAGTGTTAAATGAAGTTGAAATTTGTAGTGTTGTACAAAGTTTGTATACTTCTTAGTAAATATATACTTTGAATCTAACTTTTTATGTAAATATTTAATTTAAAAGTATCTTAAATGAAAAACTAAATAACTAAGCACAAAGCATAAAATTGTATCTATATATTTAAGCCTACCAAAAAATTGTGTCCATTTGAATAATAATTAAAGAAAAAAAAAAAAAAGAAAAAGACACTGGAAATTTTTATTTAATAATATTTATATAATGCTTAAGAAAATATTTGGTGTAGTAGCATTGATGAAAATTAAGTATTGATTGCTAAAATGGGAAAATTCCAGTGTTAGTTCTTTTAATCAAAATGAACAAACTTTTTTGGCTGACCTTGTATCTATATATACAATGGTATGAGAGAGCAAAAGAAAATCAGTTTTAGATATGTTGAACAAAAAATATTATTTAAATGTTCATTATAAATCATGATTAATAATAATAATAATAATAATGTATACAAGGCCAGAAAAATATTTCGGAGGGGATTCAAACGGTTGTATATAATAATGTTGAGTGTTAAGAATGAAGTATAACTCAAAACAAAATTTGACAAATCTGACAATTTCAGAAGGCGAGGAGGTGTTGATTCCTCCAGATCCCCCCTTGGTTATGGCCTTGAATATATATATATATTCTATTAGCAGAAAGTTTTTATCTTCTCAGCATCTGTTCTAAAAGTAAGGGGTTTTACACCAGTCTTCCCTGTTACTAACAAAATAACATAAAATTTAATTCATTAATTAAAAACTATATTTGTATATTTTGTTGTTATTTTAAATGTATTATAATATTCAAAGCAATAGTTGATTTTAAGTAGTTTTCTTTCCCCTAAAATTAAGGAATAGTTAAACTCTTTTTGTGAATTTTGGATGGTATGTCTTGCAATAAAGTTGAAAATGTTACTATAGTTGCTAACTATAATCTCAATGGATTGGGTCTGTGAAAAATTATTTGAAAATTGTAAACTTAAAAAAGTGTTTGGAAAGAGCTTTAACCTGTTGTTATTGATAAGCAATTTCTTATGTACATTTGTGTAAAGCGTTTTAAATTCTACTAACGATTGTTGGACCTTGTGAGCTTTGTTCCTGTAATGGATTAAGGATTTTTGCCAAATTTTTCCTCTTCTATAATGCACTTTGTAATGCTGCTACTTGAAGAAAAAAGAATTGACTGTATGCATTTATTTGTAGAGTGCCTGCATAGTCTTTGTTTATCCCCTTCTCCAATTCATTTAATATATTTTCATTTCAGTTCTCTCTATCGAGCTCTAAATTATATGCAACAGCTCTTAATTGATATGTTTTATGTATAACAAAAATAATAATTTTTATTTTAAAATCCATAAAAGTAAATTTTTAAACTGAATACATTAAAACAAATTAAAAACATTTAAAATTTATTTATACCGTTTTTGGTCACATTTCTTCCTCAAGGCCTTTCTTCAGTTTGGAGTGAACTGGATGCTTCATGCTCCTAGAGAGCCTATATTAGAGAGTCTATTTAATAATTTTTTTTTATAACAATTTAAAAGCTGAATAAATAACGTAAGAATAATTGTTATAAATGGAAATATAAGAATCTATAAAGCAGAAAATTTAGAGAATGATATTTATTGATAATTTCTTTAGAGTAAATGGATTAAAAATAAATAAAACAATAGATGAATCAGGATTTACATATAATTTTATGGAAAACCAGAAAGAAAATTTTAATGTGTGTATTTTTCACACTTGGACACTGTTATATATATTACACTACACTAATTCATTTAATTTATTGATTTATTCCCTATAGAAAGTAATTTGGATTTTTTTTTTTTTTTTTTTTTTTTCAAGTAATCTTCATTATTATTTTTTAATTGAAAGAGAAGGGGTTGACATATATATAGAAATATTGACTTTTTTTCCCCCATGCAATATGTAGGCCATGTTTCTGTAGCACAAGATTTTTTTTTAATATGTAAAATGTTACAATGCATTTGAATCATACAAAAATTTAATTGTTCTAACAGTTGCAGTTAACTTTTTGTATGAATCAAATATATTTCCTGCAAAAAAATTTCAATTGGAAAGTTTGATGAATAGCAATAAAATATTGGTATTAAATAGTGATGAATAAAAATTTTGTAAAAGAACACCATAAATTGTTAAAATGTACAACAGTTGTTTTAGGTCAGTGTTATTAAGTATGACCCTTCATCGGGAGATCATAGGTTAAGCTGAATTTATGTTTAATTTTTAATTTTATTCTATATTTGGGGGGGGGGGGCATCCATTATTTATGTGAGGCGGTTTGGATGATTTTTTTACATCCCCCCCCCCCTCCCTCCCTCCTCTCCTAATCTCACGTGAGAATTTTCAAAATTCGCACATTTACTTTAAATACGTTGGATTTATTTCAAAAAACACAATTTGCTTTATTATTTTTATTGAAGTCTAGTTAAGACTAGTTTTTAAGATTGCATAGATCGTATTCGAGAATCACAGTAATAAAATTGAACAATAAAATACTTAAATAGAATAACTCAATTTTCTCGCAATTTTACGCTGTTTTTTTGCGGGGAAAAAATTAAGTGATATTTGCCGAGACCCCCCTCTTCCCTACGTGAGATTGGGTGAGATTCGGCTTGACCCGCTGAACACCTCATGTAATTAATGGACGCCCCCTTTATAAGTAGAAAATAATGGATTCATAAAATATTTTTAGCTCTGGTTTCCGATGGACTTACACGTTTTGAGATGTCCTGAATATCATTTGATCAGTTTTAAAAAATGTCTGTCTATGTGTGTGAAACAGAAGTTTTGTTGCAGCTCTTGAAAAAAAAAATACTGCATAGAATTTCATGAAAATTTATATTTAGTTGCACTTTAACATACATTGGTATTTATCAACTTATAACAGTTGATAGATAACACTATTATTCTGAAGTTTTATGGCAAGGCAATATCTTAGTTTCTATGGTGCATAAATTACAAATTTAATATATAAAATGGCAGTTTTGTTAAATTATGCTGACTCAATTTGGGTGCATATTATCAGCCAATAAGGGGTACTCTTATGCAGCCTGTCTCGTGTTTTTTGACTAATGCATTAGAATGTTATTGAAGAAAGTTTTGTGATGGCCACTGCATACTATTTTTTTTACTTGATGAAGAGTTGTTCTGTATTGTATTAACCTAAAACAATTGATTTTTTTTTTTTTTTTTTTTTTCTGAATTTATGATGTTTGTTTGTTATAAAATTTTTATTTATTCTATAATGAATATGTACAATAGAATGCAATATTAAAAACTGAACTTATTCAGTTTTCTTCAACTGTACTCTGGTTACATGACTAATACAACCAGAGTTTCAATCGAGTTGCCCAAACACTGTCAAAAATAATTAATTTGTTTGTAGCATAATTTAATTTATGGTAATTCCCATCACAAACTTATTAATTTGTGGAATTATAGTTCTTTTTAATTGTCATACAAATTTAAGCTCTATATGTAACTAGTATTTAAATAATAATTTATTTCCAAGTATGCTGGCATACTTAAAGAAGTTGATATATTTAGCATTGTATTTTTAAAAGATAATTTATTGCTGTTACATGAAGACAATATGGATTGTAAAAGTATTGTAAAATGTCATACTGTAAATTTAGTTTTTAGTCAGAAAATGAATAAATGCACAAAATTTTTCTTTTAATAATCTTCTAGTTTTATCTTTCTTCTAGTAATAATTATTATATGTAGTATTTTGAAATGAAAAATTTAAAAATCGGGATAAACATCCCTTGAGGTTTATTATTAAAAACAACTTCTATTTCAAGAATTGCAAATAAAACTAATTGTGGACATTTTTCTATTTATGAGATCTTCACAATTAGTATTATGAAATATGGGATGTTATTAATACACATCACTCAGCCCAGCCCATCATTTTCATTTAAAACATTATTAAACTTTGCATAGTAGTGCCATCTGGTAGTGAGAAATGCAATTATGTACACATCTCAATTCAGAGCTGCACCTTCTTTTTGTTTTTAGCATGTAAACCTGAGTATGATGAAAAAAAAAAAAAATTAGGAATAGAAATGTATTTTGGAGTGAACAAATTATGGATTCTTGAATGTGTGCCAATATTTAATAGAATTATAATATATTTGGTCAGTTATTCCTTTTATTTAAAAAAAAAGAAAAAAGATGTGTTTCAAACCTTTAATTTCTGTTAGTTATTTCAAAGTACCTTTTTAAACTGAAACTAAGCAACAACTTGACATTGTTGAAAGCAATATTCCTAACAATAAATATAAGGAATTTTATTTGCAGTAGTATTGAAAAGCCATATTCTTACTTAAAAAATAACATAAAAATCTTAGTGCTTAAAGCATATTTTTTAAAGAATGAGACTTTTTTTTTTTTTTTTTTTTTCTGAGGTGTGTTGAAAGAAGGTTTATCTTTATTAGCCGCTTCTGTGATGCATTAAACCTGATATTTTTATAGCACAATTTTGTAATTTTATTTGTTCAGCGTATAAGTTTTACCATTTTATTGCTGTAATTGTAGTGTATTACGATTCTGAAAGACTATTCTGTTTGAATTTAAACTTGTACGTAAAACTGCTCATATATAGAAGCATTCAATAAATATGTTTTAAATTATATTTTCTGATTTATTTATATATCTTTTACATTTTTCTTTTTGAAAGCATTTTTTAATTTTATTTATTTTTTCTAGAACAAAGAGAAACCTTGAACAGGTAGGAAATAATACACATGTACAATACGCATCATTTTATTATTTTTTACTTAATACAAATTCTTAAAATAAAACGAAATGTGTAAATATTTTTGTAATAAAATATTTTTTCACCTCTAAGGGTTTAAAAATAAACTAAAATAAAAATAACATATGGAATGATACCATTGGACATTCAAAGCATTTAGTAGTTATCAGGTATTTAAATCTAAATGAGTGAATAACTAACCAAATAAAGTAGATTGAGTATTATTGTAAGGCATTTGAGTATTTCTCTACAAATTCCTAGAGAGGTTCTGCTCTCAAAGCTTATAGATGGGAAGTGCTAGGTTTGATCCCAGGTCGTACTTTTCAATCAAGCTATTTAAGGTTTTCCCTGATTTTTTTTCCCAAACTCGCATAAGTATGGGGTAGAATCCCTTAAAAAAAAAAAAAAAAAAAAAAAAAAAAAAAACACTATGGAGAACATTCCACCTAGGCCTTAGGACCTAAGTGAAGTCAACCCCAAATTCATGTATATGTGTAATGGACCTTAATGAATCATGATTGATTTTTATGAGTCCCTGTGAACAAAGAGAAAATAGTGTGCCGACAATTTCCAGTAAACTCATGGCAGTTCTCATGCTTTTCAGGGTTGTTTGTAGCTTTGGTATAGTTTTAAACGTTAATGTCTGAGTTTCTGAAGTATACGTTAATACAGGCCATACACTGATCAAAAAATTTTCTTGTCAAACAAATTGGGAGGTCCCCTTTGAATATAGCGAATATAGAATCTATGTAAAATCCTAAGACACACATACATACCTCAATTTCATTCTCTATTAAATAATTTAATGCACTTTAGGCAATTAGATAGGACCCATAAAACGTAATATATGTATATACAAATTATTTAACGTTTTCCTGTTAAAAGAAAAAAAAAAAAAAAAACTTTTTTGTTATGATTGACTACATACTCTATAGATCATAATAATATCTTGCCAAGGAAATATATTTCTGTTTTTTTTTTTTTTTTAAATAATTTAAGAATACTAAATTGCTCATAAAATAATTTGAGTGCATAGGCTATGATGCATATGAATTCTTTTATGCATTCCTAGAAAAAAACTAATTTCTACATTCATGAAAATCTGTACAATTCATGCAGTTTTGACTTATAACATGATGCTTAACAAATTTCAGCCCAATCAAATGCAGTATTTAAACAGTACCAAGTTCACTCTTACACATACATTCACCTCCATGAAAATAGAAAATATGAATTTACAATACCTTAAAATAAATGATCAAAAGTAAATCATGAAATTAAATTCCACTTTAATTCTTCAATGGAAAATGATAACAAAGAAATTAATATACACTATCCAATAGTATCATAACGATGATGTTAGGATTAAGGCCTAATGACTGCATTAGAGTCCTAGGCCTGAAGGGGAGTGCCCTCTGTTGGGGTCTTTTTAAGGGATCCTAGCCTGTATTTATGCAAGTTTCAGAGAAAACAATGAAAAACTCTAAACAGCTAGACTGACTAGTGCAATCTGAGATCGAATCCAGCACCTCACATCTATCAGCTTTGAGGACAGAACTTCTCGGCCACTGGTGGTCCCATGATGATTTTCATTGAAATATCAGTTTTTGTGGGTATTGGAAAAAAGATTTAAATAAATAAATAAGATAAAACTATTGCAGTTCTATTAATTAATGTCTTATTGAATTCATTATTATGAGACACGACAGTGTTTCTGTGACACAGCAAAGCTGAAACAAAGCTTAGCCACGACCTAACTTAATATGAAAGGAATTTTTCAAATGCCGACATCGAATTTCTTAGCAAATAAGAAATCTATTGATTTGATTTTTTCTATATAGTCATTTATGTTCTGTCCAATCTTATCCTGAAATTTTTACATTTCTTAATCCAGTATATTTTGATATCTGAAATTGTATATTAAGACTATAAAGGAACAGGGGTGATGGAGTAATTTTTTTTTTCCTAGAAAACAGTTTGGACAAATTTTTTAAAATTGATATATGATATTAATTTCTTTTGTCTGAGAAAACTGATGTGTCCCGTTTTTCACAAAAAACCCTTGTTTTTTATATATATATCACTTTAAAAATGGAACTATATTACCTCGCGGATTACAATCTTTTCTTTCACATCTTCCAAAGAAAAAAAAAAAAAAAAAAAGAGTGTAATCCGGTTGTCATGTTTGCAGACGTATAAAAACTTCGCTTCCATCTGAAATATTCAATCTAAAATAGGCATTTTGGCTCCATCTATTGCCAATTGGTGTCAAAAATATACATACAAAAATAAAAAAAAATTCTTTTTCTTTCTTTAATATATATATATTAAATGAGTTAATTATTTAAGTATTTGTTTATCAAAAGTATTCACTGAATTAAAATTGTTTTCAAGTTAATACATTGTTAACTTTCAAAATTGGTTTTATTTTAAAAAGTGATTGCAACAACATTTTTTTTTTTTTTTTTTTTGTTTGCTTTCATAAAAATGATAGAAAATATCATAATCATATGCAGATATTTGTAATTTTTTTAAAACTAGGTGATAAATCACTTAAACTATGGATTGGAAAAATCCTGAAAACAGAATTAAATAATAATAATTAATTAACTAATTTGCTCTTTAAGTTTCTAGTATATATATATATATATATATATAGATAGATAGATAGATAATCAGTGAAATTTAAGGATTATTAAATATTAACAGTATTCAAACAATTAATTTGATCGAAAACAAAGACCACCAAATCAAATAAAATTGGAAATGGAAAAATACATATTTGCATTCTAACGTTATCAAGGGCCTGGTAGAACACAAATATGCAAAAAGAATGTTTTTCTGTCCCAAAGATAGCAATAGCTAAGAATATCTTTGATCCGGGCCCGAAACATTCTTTTGAGCCAAAACAAGAAAAACAAATTTAAAAATGAACTCGCCACTAAAAGAGATAAACATATAAAAATTATGAAACCAATATCACCGATAAATGTAGTAAGATTTCATATAAGAATCACATATACAACAGTAAAGATATAAGCATCTAAAGGTTGCATGCAAAAGGAGTGTCACATGTAAAATTCAATAACCAGATGGCCATTAACAGTACAGTTAATCACGGTGCAGAAATAGCCAGAAATCCTGGAGTAAATAAAGTGAAGTCATAATCCAAATCAAAGGAAATCCTTAAACTAGGATTTAAAGAATTACAGATTATGAATTGAATAGTGCTGCCATCTGGAATTATAATTTGAAACAAATAAATCAAAATTAGGAAGGAATAAATTTAATTTTGATGAAAGACCATTTGGATAATCAAACTATTAATGTAACATAATTTAAAATCAAGTAATTTAATTTCTAGTAGACCCCCCAAAGAAAAAAAAATATTTTGGAATACAAGTCCATTTAAATATGTTTTTAATTAAATGTTTGGGATTGCCATTTATCATAACTACAGTTTTTAAAAAAATCGAAATTGTCTGCTTTTATAATTATCAGACACTAACTGTTTTATTCGTAGATTAAAATTAAGAAGAATATTAACAAAAACAGATTTATGTAAACAAGTTTTAAAATTAGTAAAAAAATTTACTTTAATGGGAAAATCTTTACGTTTGTCATACAAATCAAATTCCAATTGGCTATTATGGTTAAGAATAATTTTTAAATCCAAGAAATTAATCACATGAGATTCCAAATCAGTGTTACTGAGAGATATATTATCAGGATAATCAACAAGTAAAACTTGATTTATCCAAATAAAATATAATTATATCATCAATATATCTTAGTAATCTAAAATTCGTACATTCAATGTCTCTTTCATAATAATATAAATATAGATTAGCTAACATACTAGATGCAATTCCACCTTGGGGCAACCCCAAACGTTTATATAAAGAATTATTCAATAAAATATAGTTATGATATAGGATAAATCTGTTCAGAGTTTTAAAAGCTGAAGAGTTATTTAAATATCTGCAGTATCTAAATCTAAATAATAATATAACTGTTATATTATTATTTAGATTTAGATACTGCAGATATTTAATAAAGGGTTTATTTATGATTTCAAACATATTTTTAATAAAAATACTATTAAATAAGTCGTTGAAACTATACCAGTAATATTAGTAATATTTTTTTATTTTATTTTTAAGTTGAAAACTATTTTTATAGAAAAATGATTCTTATTAATCATATATTATATATAATATATATATATATATATATATATATATATATATATTACAAAATGTTAAGCTGCAATAAAAGTTTGAATAGATTAAAAATTTTTTAAAGTTAAATTCATACAATATAGTATGTAAATGAAATATTTTACAAATATTATAATAATTATAAAATATCAAATCCATGTGTATTTTTTTTTTTAACCTTTATAAAATAATATTGTAATATAACTAAATAAATATATATATATAATATATATATATATATATATAACAAAAATAGCTAGGTTACCAAACACTTAAATGTATTGGAAAAATTCTGAAAACAGAATTAAAATTAATAAAATAGTTAATAAAATAAAATAAATAACATCTTTATTTGACTTTGATTTAAACCCATAATATATTTCTAAAAATATTAATTTTTTTCCCCCGCATTATAATACTTAATTTTAACGAAATAATATATTCTTGCAAAGCATACTGGTAAAATAATTAAGGATTATATAGTCTATTTTTTATAGTCTATTTTTTTTTAATTATTTTGTTCATTAAATTTCTAGTAATAAGCTATACTACTTAAATATTTATCAGAATAAAAGTTTCACTTTTTAAAGATTTTTCTATTGTTATTTATTTGTCTCTCTACCTTTCTTTCTTAAATTTAACAGTAGGGAGGAGGCATGAATATAAAGCTACTCATGAGAAAAAAAAAAGAAAAAATGAAAGAAATCCTCCTTAACTTGTATAGATTTATTTCTTATATATAATATTGATATAAAATGAAATTACCATGCATCTGCAACCTTTAAATTAGAAATTAATAATAAAATTGTAAATATTGCATACACCACTCTAAAAAATATGTTATAAAATTTTCAGGAAAATTCTTTCGGTGAATGATATTATTCAAACTATTAAATGACATAGAGGTTCAAATGGGATTCAAGGATGTTTATTTCCATTACAAAGGAGTTTTTTTTTTTTTTTTTTAACTATCACGTATTTTTTTAAAACTTCGGTTAGTCATTATTTAGTACATTGTTCCAAAAGTTGTGTAAGTTCTTATTTGTTTTTGAATATATTCTTCCTATACAATATCCATAAAACAATAAAAGTGCTACGAGGTAAACTGCTGCCGGTAAACTGAGGCAATTTTAATTTTTTAATTAAAACACACACACACACACACACACAAAAAAAAAAAAAAAAAAAGTAAAATTACAATAAGTAATCGTTTTCACTTTGTAAAACTAACCAATTAATCGGTTTAAAAACTTAAAAGTCGTTTAGCCAAACCAACAATAATAACGATTAATACCTATAATAAATTAAATGATTTTGCCTTGGCTTAATAATTACTGATAACAGAAACATTGTTACAGGAACTTGTGTTTGCATTAGATTATAAAAATTGTAAAGGCAAATTCTTTTAGGGAAACAATTTTAAGGCAAACTTATTTAAACTCATTTTGTATTATATAAAAAACTAATCAAGTTGTTCTGTAGGATTTTTTTATTAATTTAATTTCATCGATTTTAGAAAAGTGTGTTTCCAAAGTTCATACAAAATCTCGCCAAACAGTGTCGAATACGAATTATTTAATTTGTTTTTCTATATCCAGTAATTTTCGGAATTTCTAAAAACTGTAAAACACGTCTTCGACAAATTTTACGGGATTTTGTTTAGTTAAGAAGAAAACAAATGTATATGGTGGGGGTGGGGGGGGGGAGGCACAAGGAATCAGCCATGGGCAAATTTTAATTTTATAAATGGGAAAATTGGGGGGAGGATCTTCTGTTAGCTTGATGGAAAGACCTTTTCAAAACAACATTTTAACACAAAATGTTTTTCTCTATAACTATTCGTTAGGAAAATATGAAAGAAAATTTTTCATTTAAAGTCTTTCCCCAGTGTTTCGAAACCACCTTAGAAATTCTAAAAACTGTAAGAAAAAAAAAAGGGGGGGGGGTTAGTCAGTTTGAAGAATTTTTGTTTTGTTTGGAAATTCGAACTGTAAAAACAGGAGGCAGCGAAAAGCGCATCTTTGAGATTTTAAACAAATGAAGTTCTTTTTTTAGTTTGTCTAAAATGTCTTCAATAAACAAAACTAGTATGATGTGGCCACCACATGACTTTCTTCTATATAATTTTACACAAAATTTATTCAATACAAGTTGTTTATTAAATTATCAAATTATTTTCCATTATAAATGCAGACGATTTTTATCTGACAGAATTATATCACTAAATGCCGAAAGAAAGTCATTTATTTGCAATTATCAGAAGAAATGCGATTTTTTTTTCTAAGTTTTTTTTCGTAAAAAAAAAAAAAAAAAAACGATAACTTTGTTTTAAATTATTACAGATCTATAGTTCAACCATTCGTTTTAAAGGTACTGACGAGATCTTTCGAAAGATACCCATATTGAAAATTTACTCCCCCCGGGGGGAAACGATGCCCCCACATGCACAATTTCTCCCCCTAGTTAACTACTACTATTATCAATAATTCATATTAATTTTACAATCACACGATTAAAATAACTCTCATTATGTACATTTATACGAAATTTTGTCCTATACTGCCATGTTAAAAATTTAGAAAAAATGCGATCATAGCGCCGCCTGTTGATCGAATAATCCCCAAATCAAATCAGCAACAGTTTATGTCAGGATCCAACTAAATACCAAGTTTGGTTAAATTTCATTCTCTGGTTCATGAGATACAGCGTCCACAAAATTTGTGATACACACACACACAGACATTTTCTAAAAACAGTCAAATCGTGTTCAGGATATCCCAAACCGGATAAATCTATCAAAAACTGGAGTTAGAAAATTTTCACGAATCCAGTACTTTATATAGAACAAACTAAAAATCTTTTAATATGTTTTTTTTTTTTTTTTGATTAAATATTAAATATACTGAAACAGTATCCATTATGTTCCTATTTCAGGATCACGTCGTTTGATTTATAAAAAAGAAAGAAATTGAAGCTGTATTGAGATAGGGCGAACCTTAGAAGGCAAACATTAAAATTTCAAATAGGAGGGGGGAGGGGGGGGATTAAGAGCTCCTTTAAAGTTCTACTTACAGACTATGCATGTTTCTTACAATTTTCAAAAATTCTGAGGCGTCTTAACGCTTATCAATTTAAAAAAAATTATTGTATTAGAGGAATGACAATTCTTTCAATGAGTAAGTGTTTCATGAAATATAGGATGAAGCCTGAGAATTCTTGTTTTTTTTTTTTTTTTTTTTTTTACAGTATTCATCATTTAAAAGGATTTTAAAATAAAAATGCACCCGTTTTAGAACAGGAGTTTCTAGGTTTCTCTTTTTGTCAATACATCATTATAATGTCATTTAACATATATATCTATATATTTCTAGTGATTACACGATTTGTAATTATTCCTTCCTTATAATTGGTCTAATATATAACGAGAAAAATGTTCTGAAACTTCACAGTTTAGTAAAAACATGCTTAAGAAGACTTCTGTTGACATTCTTTTACGATTATTCTATTACTTATATTAATAAAAATATTGGATCGGCAAGAAAGTAATTTCGGTTTGTAAATGTAAAATAAAACTTAATTTTTTTTTTACCCCAAAAAATGAACTGTAATCAGTCAAGTAGTATCTTCCATTCTATTCGATGCTTTTTGCCATCTTTTTAGCAATTTCACTTATCCGAGCTCTTTGGACTTTTGGCCATCTATTTTCCGAACCAACTCTTCCTCAGTTGAAATACACAGATATTGTGTTCCCACTGTGTTCTAAATAATAACCATAATTTGTGTTCTAAATAATATTTATGTTCTATAATCTATGTTGTAGCACTCAACAGTGGATTGCATTTTGATCATGTAATGTTCAATACAGACTTTTTCTGTACGAATTCATGAAATTACTCAAAAAATAGCAAAATTTTGTTTTTGAAGTTCGACGAAAAGGTTAATAAGCTTCGAAAATTTAGAATGATGCCAGTTTGTCTTAAGTTTGAAATTATATATTTTTAACTAATTTTTAAATACACTTGAAAAAAATATTTCTATTAAAAAACTTAATTTAATTTGTTGACTCGTTTTTAGAATTGTTATTATAACGATAATTTTGTTGTTAACCAAACCAACTTGCTTCTAGTAGCCAAAAGAATATGCTTGAAAGAAGAGTAATTGTCGCTATATAGTTTGATAAGCGTCATTATTGATCTCATTGTAAACATCCAAAAAGCAAGCGATATGCAGAATCAACAAAGCAGTTGAATTAATCTGGGTACAAGAAAATAATTTAGGGTCTAGTAGCAGAATTTTTGTTGAGTTTATGCCGAATAATGAAAAAAGAAAAAAGTTTAGTTTGATTGAAGACAATTTTTATTATTCCTGCAACGATTTTCTCCGGTTACGGGAAGGCTATATCTTAGCTTCTGTGATGTATTAATGCACCACATTTCATATGTGAGATAAATATTAGGGAAAATCTTATTGATTTAATTTTGCTATGGGTTGACAAGTGGCGTTTATTTATTAACTTTCTTCGATTTACCAGATGCTATATTTCAGCATCTATTAGTTAAAATTGCATCAAACTGCATATGTAAAATCTTCATTGTGAGAAGGTATGTTGAGTATTACATTTTTGTGCCTATTAACCGGTAGGTGTTGTTGTTGTATGGAATGATATAGAAGACAGTTTTCTGAATGTTTTCAAACATTCTGTTTTTAAATAATAATAATTATTATGTTTGAATTGTGATTACCTCATTTGACACTTTCTAATTTACAGACTGTTTTGTTTCTAGTTTTTTTTTTTTTTTTTTATGAAGTGGGACCCCCCCCCCCCCCCCCAAAAAAAAAAAAAAAAAAAAAAAAAAAAAAAAAACATCACTATGAGCGATTTTAGTTCTCAACTATAAATGAGGAGACCCTATATCAGATACATTTGGTTGATTTTTTCTTCCATGTTCCTTCCTATATATATATTTTTTTTTTTCATGAAATAGTGGTCAAAAATATGCAAGATTTCGCTACACAGCGGTACATCTTCAGCTATACAACCTGTGTGCATCCGCACACTCATTTTTGTAATTGCCTTGAAAGTCATATATGTTATTCAAGTTCCCTACAGAATACTTTCTGTTGGAAATAATATAAATAGCATAACTGGTTTGTGTACAGGGAATCACAAAAGAATTCGGATATTTGACAGTCTAAAACAAATATGAAGCTTTTTATAATAACTTTAATCTGTACATATAGCAAAATTAATATAATCTGTCTTCACAAAAGCATATTTTACATATAATAATGTCATGGATAGCATTAAAGTTTGGTATACAAACCAACATAAAAATAGTCCCATCAATGGCCGAGAGGTTCTGCTCTTAAAGCTAGTAGACGGGAAGTGCGAGATTCGATCTCAAGTTGCGCTCGTCGGCCTAGTCTTCTGGTGATGGTTTTTCCTGAAACTTGCATAACAATGGGCTAGGACCTCTTACCCCCCCCCCCCTCCCTCTACGGAGGGCACTTTCTCGAGGATTAGAACCTTAGCACAGTCCATAAAAATTATGGGGGGGACTAGTTCGAAACATACAATCCCCCCCCCCCCCCACACACACACGCAGGACATTTTTTCTAGGATTAGGGCCTTAGCACAGTCCATAAAAATATTATGGAGGGAAATTTCTTGAAGCGCATTTTCAATTTTACTGCGAGGGCGAAAAGTAATTTCTCGTTAACAAAATTTTTTGGACATTATGCAATACGCGTGATTGGAACGGATTTAGCCCAATATACGAAAAATATCCCGCCAAGGACGAGACAAATATCAAAGCTACATCACATGCTCAACTTTTTAGACATTATGAAGGCTAAAAAGATGGATTTTATTTTTTAAAAATTGAAAAAAGACAGCTTTTGTAAGATGTATTCTTTCATTATAAAAATATAATATTTTTTAATTATTATTATTACGGGGGTAAAATATAAGTACAGTTAGAAAATTATTATATAATCTCACTACTAACTTCAAATTGTTACTTTGTTTTGTTTTGCAGATTTTCGAAGAATTTTAAAAATAAAATTATATAAATTATATATTCAAAAAATCCGCTGAAACATTTTGTTATTGAAAATTAATAGTAATACGTTGCAGAATCAAACACTTCTCATTTTAACAATAGAAGGAAACAATACGAGTCGACATTTTCAACAATCAAAATATGCCTGCTTTAACAATATAAATGTTATATGAGACAACAATCTGAAAACAAAATTCACAACAATGGTTTGCACAAGACTCTTTGCAGTCATTGAGCAAATTACGAGTAGTGTGTAATTTGAGACTGTTCTCATTTTGAAAACAATTTCAAAGTGATTTGATTATTTAAGTGAGCTAATTCTTGTTGAAAAATGGAGTATTTTCGTAAAAAGTATAGACGTGGTGAAATCAGCGAAAATTTCTACAAATTACGAGCTACAGAGTATACACTCTTAAATCTGGAATGGGTAAACATATTCTATGCAGGTGAAATATCAAATGGATTTCACAGAGTTATTGCAGAACTCAAAAGCAATGATGCACAAATTAATGTCGAATTGAAGGTATTTATGGACGATATAAATAAAGAGGATGAAGTCAATTGGCAAAAAGTACTTTTAGAAAGAGTTTATCCTCATTTGAAATGGCAAAATGTGCTTGGTTATCAAAAACACTCTTACAATAAAGAAAAATATTTTCATAATTCTGAAGAATCTGGCGAAAATCTTGTAAAGACTTCCAAAGTAAATGTTGCTAATGTTAAAGTTGAAAATGAGCTTAACGAAGATTATTATTGTTATAAACTTGCGAGTTATGATCTATCAAGTGAAATTAAATCATCTGGTAACCTTGAAAATGCTTCTCAATCTGAAAAGCAACGGCAGCGAAGAATAAATTTTAGAATTCTATTCACCACGTGTTTTCCTTTCTGCAAGAAAAGAGCTCGAAAGAAAGGTTTTCCATAAATTACTTTTCACAGACTCTTCTTGATTTGTTAAAAGCACATTCAGCAATAGAATTGGCATCGTAATATTCATATGAAAAAAAAAAAAAAAAACTGTCTCAAATATATAGCCTTGTTTAACAATAGACCGGATACTGGACCCTCCAAACTGAAACACCCCCGAAGCAGTTGTTTCATTGAAGTCTGCATGTCATCAGCATAAAATGTCATCTTGGTCCATCTTGTGTTGAAAATGACTAAATTTTGTATTTTTAAAATCAAATAAAGCACTTGCTTCGGGTAAAATGTTTTGTGTGTTATTTTTATATTAATAATTTATTATTAAGGAAGTGTTTCCATTGTATTTTAAACATTAAAAAATTAATTTTAACGTTTCACAAAATAAATAAATTTAAAAAAAGCCAATTTAGGGGAATTTAGCTTCAAATATATATATATATAGAGAGAGAGAGAGAGAGAGAGTATATATCCGGTATATCAAAGTTATCCGGTTAAGTTTGTTAAATTTTTGCTTATGGGTTTTATAAAAAATAAAAAATACTGAAGTGAAGTGATGTCAGTTATCGAGGCTGGTGGAGAATGTGTTTCGAAATGGAAACTGGTGTTTAAGGTTTAATTTTAGTGTAGTTTGTTGTTTTTTCTGATTTTGGCAGGCTGGGGGAGTGTTGCCGGCATGAAACTAGTTTAACCCCACAGGCAAGTCACAAGTCTTGCCGCCTGCCTCCTCCCTTCCTTTCTTAAGTTTCTTAAATTATTTTTTCATAAATTTCGTTTCAGTTTATGTTTTTCTGTTAAGATTTTGTTGAGTTAGTTTATTGTTTCGTTTGTTTTGCAGGTTGTTAATTAATAAATTTTGGTTTCTTGAAATATATGTATTTCAATATATATATATGTATATATATTTTAGAAATTTAGTGATAAGTTTTACCATTTTAGTGTAAATAGTAATATTATTAAATTAATATTAAAATGATACTATTGAAATTGTGAACTTAATACCCTGTTTCTGACTGAGAGCTAAATTATCTAAATTAGCACCATAAACAGTGTACATGTAATTCAATTATCGGGAATCCTGAAGAACAGGGTACAGTCCCGTCACCAACCCAAAATTTCGCTGCCACGACGCCAAAGGGTTGTTTTCGTCAGAATCCAAGATAGCGGCCTACATATCAAGATTATTTATTTATTTATTTATTTATTTTCTTTAATAAGGGGGGCGTCGTCGTTCAAATTTAAGGGGTTGCCACATTTGGCAACTGTTTGGCGAAAAAAAACGGACCGTACCCTGTTCTTCAGTCACCCCCCAATTATCTTACTGATTTTTTTTTTTTTTTTTTTTAAGAACGAGCATTTATACGGATCGCATAATTTTTAAAAACTATATTTAGTGTTATATCGTTTAATCTTTAACCGTTTGACTTAGTTAGAAACACAACACATAAATATTAAAAATATTAATTATTTTTATATGAACTTCTAAATTAATGATTAAAGTTAATATTATAATATTTTATGAGAAAAATGATTTTGTGCATTTGGATAATGTAGGTTGTTAAAGTTTATGCTGTATAAAGATATTGAAATATACCTTAAAGAAATAACTTTCATTTACCGTGAAATTTTTTGAATAAAATTAAAAACCTTTGTTTTGGTTCGGCAAGAAAGTAATTTCGGTTTTTTAGTGTAAAATAAAACTTAATTTTTTCTTCTCAAAACATGAACTATAATCAGTCAAATGTTTCTTATTCTATTCGTTGACCGTCTTTCTAGTAATTTCATGAATCCGCACTTATAGAATTAGTCCTTATCATCAAACAACTCAACAAAGTGCGATTTAAGATCATTGTTATTACCGAAATTTTACCACTTAATATTTTGAAACGTATGATAATCCAATGGTGCAAGACGGTGAGATGCGACATCACTTCGCAACTAAGCTCCAATAATTTTTTATGTGTTGCTAAAGCTATTGTATGTCTTGGTGAAATACGATTCCTTTGCGATTTGCCCATTCTAGCCCATTCTCTTTGATTGCTTCCTCGAATTTCATAAGTTATTGGAAGTGTGGTAGTGTAGTAAAAACAGCCAAGAAACATTAAAAAAATAAAAATTTGGGCAGGAATAAAAAGCCATTTGGACATTTCTAGGGTTTAATAAAGAAACATTTACAAAGATTTACAATATTTACAATTGAAGAAAATCTAGTATTGATAGGCCTCATGCCTGATTAAAATGTTAATAGTCCATATTAGGCTCCTGCCTCCTCTCAGATCCCCAAGATCAAATCTTACTCTTCTTAATTCTCAAGCTCGTCTCCATCCTCTTCTCCTCGTCTGCCGTGTCTCCGGGACTTGAGAGAGGGGGTCAGCCCCCTGATGCAATCCGGCTCCCGATAGGCTCCTCCGGACTCTAGACCACTCCTAAGAACATTCGCCGGCCAGTCGCTTGACCGTTAGCGTGGCGCCGTCCTGTCTATCACACCCATGGGATGTGCTAGAGTCGTCGGAAAGTCAAAGGAAAGCGTGAAATCAGGATGAATGGTGTCGGAAGAATTCAAAAAGCCACGCTAGCCAACACTCTTTTCAAAAGTCCAGACTTTCCGTCTCGGCCGTCAATCACGTCCGTGAGAAACTCCATGCAAGAACCGTGAGAACTCCATGCCGTAAAGGAAGCGGGGGTCATCACAGAAGTAAACATCTGAGTTGATTGTTTGCTTGCTTGGAAGCAGCTCAAAATACACACACATAGCTGCCAAGTATTTTAATTTATTCCGGAATGCTTTTAGCCCCGCCCTTTTTTCCACACCGTAATCTTTGTAGAAAAATTTTCTTCAATATATAATTACGATTAAATATGAAGAAAATTACTCTAAAAAGATTACGGTATGAAAAAGGGGCGGGACTAACAGCATTCCGGAATAAATTAAAAAACTTACTTAACTATCTCTGTTATCCCCCTTTTTCTGATACAATTCAGCTTTAAATATCGTTTGTTTCCCCGACCATCAACCTATTGGTCCGTCACACACGTTGGACCATGATCTTTTTCAGTTAATATTATTCAGTGTACCCACTAATCATGGAATCATGGAAAAGTCAGGGAATTTAAATGTAACTGAAAAAGTCATGACGTAGTCAAGAAATTTCATGTGAAATCAGGGAATTTTGACAAAATTGGGGAAATAGGCCATGTTTGAAAGCTCGTTATTGTAAATTGCTAAATTATTCGCTAATTTTGTGAAATTAAAAAAAAAAGGAAAAAAAAAAAAAAAACAGCTTAAGTCAGGGAAAATGGTGAAAAAAAGTCATGGAAAAGTCAGGGAATTTGGAAAATCTCTAATGTTGGTAACCCTGTTATTGTTTTGTAGACGATATATTTTTCATCACCAGTGTTAAATGTTTTTTTTTTTTTTTTATTATTATTATTAATAAAAGGTCAAATTTTGATTCGTTGTGTTCAGTGGACTTGTTTCAGTTCATGCGGAAGCCAAATATCGAACTTAATGTGTTCAAGACATCTCAAGCAATTTTTCAATTATTGTCTGTGACACATTTAACTTATTTGCAATCTCATGAAAAAAAAAAAAAAAAAAAAAATATCATTGACAGAAAAATAACAAAACAAACATAATGGAAACCATTTGTGGCAATCCGCAGGTACCTTCTTGTTCTTGTCAACCCATTAGTATTTGTACGAATGTGTAAAAGCCATAAAAGTACTTATCACTTGTAGGAATCCATTTAATTTTTAAACGAGACAGATGATGTTCATTCAGCACATTCACTCTATACTCTGTTTTTGAAAATTTCAATTTCTTTTAACCAATGATTAAAAAAGAGGGGCGTTATAAGTATAAAAGCTTTGTTTATCTGTGTGTGACTATGGTATTATAGCTCCCAAACGAATGGGCCGAATTTAATGAATTTTTATTTATTTCTTATTTTTTTATTATTATTATCATTATTAAAACGCTGATATAATGAGAATAGTTCATAATTATATATAATGAAAATAAGTTTGATAGATTTATTAAAATTAATTAAAATGAGATTTCTTCAGACCACTTTGCACTGATATTTAAAAATTTGCGATCTGGCAATCTTCCAAATCATGTTAGATAGTATGTCACGTAAAGGTATTGTTACATTAAATGATTTGTTTTAAATTCCATTGCAATTATTTTGTTTTGCAGATTAAAGTATATTTGCACATTGAAATATTCCTTTTAATTTTCAAATACGCTGTCAAATATATCACTTTCATTAAGCTTATATTATGTACTAAAATGTATTTATTTCAATGAATTATTTTATCTTTTGCGTCCGCCATCCAAAACTGGAAATAAAAATTTCGCAAATGTTTTCTTTGCAGCACACTATCTATTTGCATACATTTTATATTAATTTGGATAAGATGACACAAAGTAAACATTTCCAAAAATTTTACTTACAGTTTTGGATAGCGTGACGCAAAAGATAAAATAATTCATTGAAATAAATACATTTCAGTACAGTACATAATATAAGCTTAATGAAGGTGATATATTTGACAGCGTATTTGAAAATTAAAAGCAATATTTCAATGTGCACATATACTTTAATATGCAAAATAAAATAATTGCAGTGGAATTTAAAAACAAATCATTTAATGTAACACCACTGCTTTGCTGGAATTTCATATAATTTCTTTTAAAACACATATTTTGATATTATAAAAGATGTGAATGAAAAGGTATCGGTGAGTAAATGCTGTGTATTATTTTATGTTGAAAATAACGTTTGCACTGTAAATATAAATAGAAGAAAAAAGCAAATTAAAATAAGAAAATCTATGTATATTTTAATTAATAGCAAAGTGTCATTGAAAATTTGATGTATTTTTAAGACTCCTATTTCTAATTCTTATAGCCATAAAGTACAGTGCTGCATCACAAACTTTTAATCCGTTAAGGGTTCTTTTTTTTCGTATTGATAAATATTGCACATAGTTATCTGCGATGAAATATGATAAATATTTCTATTTCTTAACTGGTGTATGAAATTGATTTTGCGTTTCTGGCATCGCTGATGTTTTGTTTAACGAAAGTGTGGTGTGGTGGGTCTTTCTATTGAATGCTAGCCTATATTGACACAAGGAAACTTACATAAAACTCCAAAGGGTTAGGTTGATTACCTCGACCTGAGTGTACCAGCTCTGAGAGCAGTATATTTAGGGTATTGGTGGGTCTTCGTTAAATAAAATGTGGGTACTTACTGTTACTATTAAAAATTGCCACTAAAAGAAACACTTCCATTAACAAATAATGAAAAAAAAGAAAGAAATCAAGGAAATCAAATAAGGTTGTAAGTAAAGCATCTTAAAAGGTGTAAAGTATCCTAAAAGAGACTATACTAGGTCCAATTATCTTTCCACATATTCCAAGACGTTCTGGAACTAATATATAAATTTGCAAATAGTCACAACATAATTTTATTGCAACACAGAATTTATTGTAAAAATTCGTTAACAGATGGCAGCACTAAATCTTTTAACATGGTTGCACACACGAAGTATTATTTAAATAATACTCCGTGGTTGCACAAATTTTCCATGATAGGATCTCTTAGAAAGAAGATATCCTACAGAAGGCACTGCACCCAGATCCATGTCTCTAGCGCAGACAACTGGCTTTTATGCAAACGAAGTAGAATTCGATATTTTGTAATTAAAAAAAAAAAAAAAAAAAAAAATCCCAACAAATATTTATTTAAAAAATCTCTTAGTAAAACTTATTTGGGAATTTAAATCTTTGTAAACGATTTTTTTTTTTTTTTTTTTTTTAAACTCTTGATATATACATACACACATGTGTGTATATTATTATTATTGTTATTATTATTATTATTGTTTCTGTTTCTTTCTTTTTAATTACTTTTGTGCATTGATTAATTATAAATGTGTATAACTTTGCATCTATCTGCAATTAAAATTTTATTAAAAATTTAATTTACAAACGAATTACTTATCTAATTTTATGTATTATCTGGCTCACCAATTTTATGTATTATGTGGCTCACCAGTTTTAAAACGAAGTTGTTTAACCTGCTAGCGCCCAGTGTCCTCATTTGAGGACAGCTAATAAAATGGCACGTATATTTTTTGTGGTTTCTTGGAATGATTATTTCTGCTTTCTAGTGACAGTTTATAGCGTCACTCTAAATGATCCCTGAAAGTTTTATGTGCCCACTATTAATTATTATTTCATAATTTGGATAGTCATTTTATGATTTTTCATTCGTCGCACATATATTTGCTTTTTGCGCAGATATACTAACTTAAATCAAGTTGAATAATAATATTGGGTGTTTGAATTAATTCGTAACGTTTTCTAATAGATGGCGTAACAAGTGGCATTTTACATTTTCCAATAGATGGCGATGGCGTGACTAGTATTCTAGCGACCCTTTACTGAGAGATACGACAAGGTGTTCATACTTTTTGATTGGTGGAAAGCTCCCTTTGACCGCCCGAGGCGATTTCGCGCATCGCTACCATAGACATAAGGCAGAGAGAAATTGTGACTTTCAAAAATGCTTATAATTCATATTAATTAAATGTAATTAAAAATTTTTGAAGCAAATTTTCATGTTCCTAAATGTTTTTCCTATTAATAGAAATAAAAATTTTCATTGATTTTCGTCAATTCTTTTCTAAATAAGTACTTTTCTTAAAACAGTTTCGTATTTGGCGATAACTTCAATAATTACACAGCCAACCTCTTTCGGAAAAAATCGCACTTTTAACGTGCGGCGTTCGGTTTTTTCTCCCTTCTTTTTAGAACAATTTTGAAAATAAATTATGTAAGTTAACATTAACTAATATACACTTATTATTATTTTATTTATTTATCTATTTATTTTTGTTGTACCTGATCTTATTAAAAATTATTTTGATTAATATAACAAACATTTAGATATAAATACAATTAATAGAGTAAAGCATATTTTTGGAAATTTTAGTGTTAAAAATACGTAACTAATAAAAAAAAAGGTTTTTTATTTATTTAGTTTTTTTTTTTTTTTTTTAATTTCTTCAGGAGTATATAAATAAAGGCTAGTACATTCATTTAATGCATAAAGTTTAAACTCAATAGGTGCCTTATATTTTTCTTATATTTATTCAAAAATACGGAATATGAGGGGGAAAAGAATAAGGTTAAAAGTATTAAAATGCTTATTGTTCTCTTATTCATTAATTTAAAAACATAAAATTTTTTTATTTGTTTATCTATTTTATTTTATTTATTTATTTTTATGGAGAAATCAAGGCATTAATAGAAGTAAATACCTCTGTGGTGGCCAAGCGGCACTGCGGTCAAAGTTGGTAGATGGGAAGTGCCGGGTTCGATCAAAAAACGCGTTCATCGATCTAGCCGTTCGGAGTTTTCCGTAGTTCTCTCTAAAACTCGCGTAAATACGAACTAGATTCACTTAACACCCCCCCCCCCCCCCCCACGGAGGGCATTTCTCCTGTAGGCCTAAGCCCCTAGAGTAGTCAATCAGTCTTAAGCCATACAACTAATCAACCATTCTTTATGAGATCAACACATGTTAGAATTTTATGTTGTAAAATTATAAGTGCTAATTTCTTAATTTTCTTTATTTGTTTATTAATAAATTAATTAATTTATTTTTTAGTGTCATATTTCTTTTTATCACATACGTTATTTTCTCTCTCTCTCTTTTTTTTTTTTTTTTTTTTTTTTATCATACTTTATTCAAAGGTACAAAATACGAATATATATATATATATATATATATATATATATATATATATATATATGTATATATTTGTATTACATTTGAAGAAAAATAAACTTTTGACATGAACAATAAGGATGTATAAAACTTTTAAAGTTAATAAATATTTTTACAAATATTAATATTATCAATGATTATGCATTTAACTATAAAATATTGGTATGTTTTTTAGCATTAAACTAATTCAATTTTCCTAAACTGAATTATTTTAAGAAAAACATGTTGGTGTTAATGTGCCAGTTGCCTACAAAAGAAAGGCCGAGGTATGGGTTGAATAACTTAAGTAAGGGGTGGTCTTTTTAAGGTGTTCTAGCCCATATTTACGCTTGTTTCGGAGAAAACTGCAGATAATTTCGAAAAGTTAGCCCGATGAGCGCTACCTGGTATCGAACCTGATATCTCCCGTCTACCAGCTTTGAGAGCAAAGTTAATTTTACAGTCTCAAAAACATTTGACCCCCTGAAAAACCTTTTATAAACCAACTAAAACAATTTTTAAACATTTAATGTGCTGAGAATGCATATATTTGTAAGTTATTGCAATAAATAAAATTAATCATAAAGCTAAACGGTCATCTCTCAAATGAATATATCAAATCAAGTTAACTGTTAAATCATCAAATTTTTACAAATTAATCTTAATATCGATGAACTTTCTTACCAGTAACTACAAGGACAAATTTGATAAAATAAATTATTTTTTAAATAAATAAATATAATTTTATTATTATTATTTTTTTTATTATCAGTTTGTATAAATATATATTTTTAGACTACAGTTGCATATATATTATTAAAAACTAAAGAGTTTTAAAATTCAGAATTTTTGATATGCAGTATGATAAGATGGTGTAAATTATTTCTATGAATATAGAAATGTAATCTAAATTTAAATAATAATCATAATAATAATAAAACGAATGTAACGTAAAGCATAATGTATCTTAGTTTGATTGCAAAGAAAAATTTTTTTGCTTTACTTTAGAGAATATCTTTAAAAACTTACACCGATAAATCACCAAAATGCGCGATCAGCGCCAAGCATTGTAAAAGGTTACTGTAGCAAGAGGGAATCTGGACAAGCGTTTGTCCACTGAGCATGCGTACTAAGTACCTGTCGTATCTCTGAGATTATCCAGGGTTTCTATAGTATTCTGTTCTAGGGACCCTCGATAGAGAGAGACTGGAGATTGGCGCGCCAGATTTTTGACGAAATTCTCCATTTTAGTTTCAGTTGCTCCATTGCTTACCATTACGCTGAGAAGGAATTTTGATTATTTTACGTCATAATCGAAAAAGAACTTATTTATTACATTTTTACTTTGTTGGGAGATAAATTGCTTTAATTTTGGAATACTTTTAAAAGATAAAAATGCATAATTATTTATTTTATATCATGCTTTAAACATTTTGAATTCTCTTACTGCATGCTGTTTTACGTATTTATTTCCTAACGTAGGAGATAATTACATAATTTATTTGCTAGCTATTAGTTTTTAAGTTCTGTTGTGCAATATATTTAATATGTTAGATCTCAATGTATTTTTCTGATATATTTTAAAATACATATTTAAAATAACTATATAAAAATATATTTTTTGAATTTTTGCTAGTACGCAAAATGTATCAGATTTCTTAAAATAAATTAATAAAAATAAAGAAAATAAGATGCATATTATTTGCTAACATATGAAATATAAATTTCTTTTAAATAATAATTGCCATAATAAATTTTATAAATAATATTTAAATAAGTAATTATTTTTATTTACATAATATTAAAAAAAAAAATCAATGAAATAAGCAAATGTAAATAAAATAAATAACATTTTTTAATTTCTAAAGATATTAGTTAATATTTTTACAAATTATTATCAATAAAATTTTTATTTTTAATATTTAACTAAGTCATTATTATTAACAATGCGTAATTGAAATAGATAAAATATGTATTTTTAGCTTGTAAAAATATTATGTAAATATTTTTATAAAATAATAAAAAAAAAAAAAAAATTTCTGTTCTTCTGCCGTAGTTTTACATTTATTCATAAATTACTTGAGAAAAACTAAGATTACCATATTTTTGTTTAAAATTTTCTAACTTTTGATATATATAATGTATGTCCTCAGAAAAAATAAGGTAGAATTACTTTCACTAAGGTAGAATTGCTTTCACAATCAACGGATTTTGCTTAATATAGAAATATACAACAAAAAATTCCCCTGTTTTCCGATAGGAATTGAAAAAGTAATCATGTCGAAGGTTAAAACAAAATTAGATTTTCTTCAAATTATTTTTCTCTAAGCCGAAAAAAATTACATATTTGTATTCTGCATTACTTTCTGCACAAATTCAGCACAATTTCCTTTCATTTATGTAGTATAGTAAAGCGTCAATCGCGAAGAAAAAAGCATTACGTTCTACGGGGATCGCTCCGAATTGGCACTAAGATGGCCGACTTTCGGTCAATGTCCAGTCTCTCTATATATAGGGTCCCTATAGTATTCCCCGTAAACCTACAATCATTGAGCATCGTTATTAGTATATGTCATTTGGTTGAAGCGTAAATAACATAATTTTTTACTTCATCGAATATGTCTAACTTTGTGCCGGATAAAGTGTTTTTGCGGGGAGTTCTACTTCATTACTTTAACATGAAGAAAAGCGCTGCCGACAGTCATCGAATTTTAGTGGAAGTTTATGGAGAGCATGCACTAGTTGAACAAACGTGTCGGAAATGGTTTGCTCGATTTAAAAGTGGTGATTTTGAGCTGGAAGACAAGGAACGACCTGGGCAGCCGAAAAAATTCGAAGATGAAGAATTGAAGTCATTGCTCGATGAAGATCTATGCCAAACGCTTCAAGATTTAGCTGAATCATTAAGAGTTGACTTTTCAACAGTCAGCAAACTCCTGAAAGCCATGGGAATGATCCAAAAGCAGGGAAATTGGGTCCCATACGAACTGAAACTTAGAGACGTGCTCGTCTGCACGTCATAAAACCGGTCAAAACCTACATCGAAACGACCAAATGGGAGGTCCTACCTCACCCGTCGTATTCTCCAGACATTGCTCCATCTGATTACCACTTGTTTCGATCGATGAGCCATGGCCTGTCTGAGGAACACTTCACTTCTTATGAAGATTGTAAAAAATGGATCGATTCTTGGATTGCCTCTAAAGACGATTCGTTCTTCTGACGCGGAATCCGTATGCTGCCAGAAAGATGGGAAAAAGTAGTGGCTAGTGATGGTCAATACTTTGAATAATTACTTTGTAATTATTTTTGCACAATAAAGCCTCAATTTTCGAAAAAAAAAAAAAAAAAACGCTACGAATTAATTCAAACACCCAATATATATTATAATACTTTACTTTCGAGATCTTTGTCAACATATAATAGGAAATTAATCTGTTATCTCAAAGTTTTTCTATCTCAAAATTTTCTCACTAGAACACTAAACGTCAATAAATGAGGATACGCTTTAAATTTATAACTATCAGAAGAATTGTTTAAGTTAATCAAGAGACTCGGCAGAGTCTCAAGTGACGCAAGCGCAAAAACAAACGAACGCCACGACACTCAGCGGAAGCGGAAAAACGAACGAAACTGCGACACTTATATATACAGGAATTTAAAGATCAAAGAGACCGCTGAAAGCCGACACTTAATATCTCAGGAAATATGGGAGGTTATGTTCTGATAATTTCAAAATAGTCTTTCACCTTCTGTCTGATCCTACCCTGAAATCGCTACCTTTCTGCGTGCAGTACATTTCGAGATATGAATTGGCTCATTTAAGCTATAAATGGGCGGCCTAATGTGTAAGATTTTTTTCTCGAATATGGCTCGAGCGAATTTAGTTTAATTTATATATGATATTAATCGCTTTTATCTGATGTGCCTGACATCTCCCTTTCCCCTAGGAAAACTCTTGTTTTTTTTATAACTCAGTTTAAAAATCGAACTATTTTTTACTCCGAAAATACCGTGATGCGGCAGTTTCGCGGACGAATTTCTTCTCTTCCATCTGAAATACTGAATATCAAATAATCGTTTTGGCTCCATCTATCGGAAAGCGTCAAAAATAAACACAAAAAATAAAAATAAAATATTTTTCTTTTTTTAATATATATATTAAATGAGTTTTTTATTTAGGTACTTGTATTTTATATGACATTTGTTTATCAAAAATATTCTTTGTATTTACATTGTTTTCATGCTGATACGTTGTTAACTTTCAAAATTGGTTTTATTTTAAAAGGTGATTGCAACAACAAAAATTTTTTCCTTTATTTTCATAAAAATGACAAATAATATGATAATCATATGCAAATATTTGTAATTTTTTCAAAATTAGGTGATAAATCACTTAAACTACGGATTGAAAAAATTCTTAAAACAGAATTTGAAAATAATTAATTTGCTCATTAAGTTTCCAGTATATATAATATATAAATTACAAAATGTTAAGCTATAATAAAATTTTGAATAGATTAAGATTTTTTTTTTAATTAAATTCATAACAAACTATACTACTTAAATATTTACCAGTATAAAATTTTCACTTTTTAAAGATTTTTCTATTATTATTTATTTTTCTCTTTTAAATCAAATCTATACCTAAAAAATTATAATAAGAAATAAATATAAATAAGAAATTTTTGTCATTTTTAAAATGTACTATATTATGCCTTTGTAATGTTGCATGTGTCCATCTTTTTTATCACTTTTTATAAAATTTTGAAATTTTATTTAGTTTGTTATTTTGTTCGAGTATGACCTATAAAACAACACTTTTAATACAGTGTTATAACTCATTACCATGCTCCTTTAATTTTACGTTTTGATCATTAACCCCTAAAAAGTAGTGATATCAATACAAAAAACCCTTAACGGGTTAAAAGTTTGTGACGCAGCACTGTACTTTATGGCTATATGAATTAGAAATACGGGTCTTAAAAATAATGATATCAAATTTTCAGTGACGCTTTGATATTAATTAAATTATACATAGATTTTCTTATTTGAATTTGCTTTTTCCTTTTATTTATATTTACAGTGTAAACGTTATTTTCAACATAAAATAATATATAGCATTTACTCATTGATACCTTTCCATTCACATCTCTTATACTATGAAAGCATGTGTTTTAAAAGAAATTATATGAAATTCCAGTAACGCAGTGGTGTTACATTAAGTGATTTGTTTTTAAATTTCTCTGCAATTATTTTGTTTTGCATATTAAAGTATATGTGCACATTGAAATATTGCTTTTAATTTTCAAATACGCTGTCAAATATATCACTTTCATTAAGCTTATATTATGTACTGAAATATATTTATTTCAATGAATTATTCTATCTTTTGCGTCACGCCATCCAAAACTGTAAGTAAAATATATGGAAATGTTTACTTTGTGTCATTTCATCCAAATAAATTGAAAATGCATGCAAATAGATATCGTGATGCAAAGAAAAAAACTGTGAAATTTTTTTCAGTTTTGGATGGCGTGACGCAAAAGATAGAATAATTCATTGAAATAAATATATTTCAGTACATAATATAAGCTTAATGAAAGTGATATATTTGACAGCGTATTTGAAAATTAAAAGCAATATTTCAATGTGCACATATACTTTAATATGCAAAACAAAATAATTGCAGAGAAATTTAAAAACAAATCACTTAATGTAACACCACTGCGTTACTGGAATTTCATATAATTTCTTTTAAAACACATGCTTTCATAGTATAAGAGATGTGAATGGAAAGGTATCAATGAGTAAATGCTATATATTATTTTATGTTGAAAATAACGTTTACACTGTAAATATAAATAAAAGGAAAAAGCAAATTCAAATAAGAAAATCTATGTATAATTTAATTAATATCAAAGCGTCACTGAAAATTTGATATCATTATTTTTAAGACCCGTATTTCTAATTCATATAGCCATAAAGTACAGTGCTGCGTCACAAACTTTTAACCCGTTAAGGGTTTTTTGTATTGATATATTTTACTGCCAGTTGTCTATATTAATTTAGAAGTGAAATAATCAGCTAATAATATTTTGCAAAATTATTTCATGCGTTAGCGGGTTAATGAAGTTCTCACGACTTTCTTAATTACTGGTAAAAAAAAAAAAAAAAAAAAAAAAAAAGGAAGAAAGAAATGAAAATCAGCGTTATCATCGAGAACAAAAAATCCATTAATCGCATAGAAAATTATTTGCGTTAGATTTTGATGAAATTTTTTTAAATAAAATTAAAAATATTTATTACATTTTATATTTTCATTTAAAAGGGTGTGTTAATGTTGGTATTAACGCCAGCTACCTGCCAGAGGATGTGGGGCTAACCTAAGAAATGCCCTCCATGGGGATCCTTCTAAGGGGTCCTAGCCCATATTCACGGCAGTTTTGGAGAAAACCACGGAAGGTTCCGAAAGGTTAGGTCGACGAGCACGATCTGGGATCGAATCCGGCACTTCCTATCTTCTAGCTTTGAGAGCAGAGCCTCTCGGCCACTTGTCGGGCCCAGAGCCCAGTTTACCCATTTAAAGGCCCAGGGCTGAGATAATAGCGGAGCCCCCCCCCCCCCCCACACACACACACATTTTTCTTTTTCTTTAATATGAATGTTCATCATTAGATAAAATTTTACAATGGTCATATTAGAATAAGATTCTTATTACCATTTAAATGAACTCTGAAACTGTTTGCAAAAAATTAATTAAAAAATATATATATATATATTAACAACAAAAGAATAACTCACCGACCAAAGAAAAAGTAGCTGCATCAAAAACTTTAATGAATATATTTTACAGAATAAAAAAATTAAAATTAAATTGGCTTCTTCCTAGCGTTGAAAGTTTCAATTACATCTTTAAAATCCAGGTTGCTTGTTAAATCGTGCTCTGAACACAGCAAAGCCAAACATTGCAGCTTATCCTGCTACATTTTTGTTCTTCGAAGAGATAGAACTCTCTCTAATTTGGAGTTTGCTCTTGTTAATAATTTTACGTGGCGGAAGGAAACAGATTATATTATTCTCTCTCCCCCCCCCCTCATCTCTTGAATGACTTTTGAAATTTTCAAATTTTAATGCATTTTTAAAAAAAATAATAAAAAAAATTTTTTTTAAGTACTAAAAGAAATTTTCAAAAATTTGTCTTTTTAAAATATTTTTACATAACAGTATCAAGGATTTTAATTTCTGACAGTAAAAACCGAATTAAAAAAAAATTATTTTTTTTTTCTATTTACTGAGTTTTCTTAGCCCCATCTAGGGCCCCCTTGTTCACTGGGCCCGGGGCTGCAGCCCCCTCAGCCCCCCCCCCCCCTTAAACTGGGCTCTGGTCGGGCCATCTAAAAGAGTATAAATTCAGGATAGGCGAGGCGTACCTATTTTGTATGGAATGTTGTGTTGTAAAATTTCGAAAATAGATGGCAGCACTATGCAGTTTAACTAGAAGTTTGCTAAAAAATATTTTCCAATGTTTAGAAAAGTAAATTTGATTTTCAATTAAAGAGGAAGGAGAAGATCATGTTTCTTAATGAAATGTTTTATACCATTGATATATATTTTCATAGAATTTATTTATACGTGGAACTTTTTTAATTCACTTGATATTTTTTGACTTATTCCTTGGATTAGGCTTTCCCTACTTGCACTACACTACACTTATTTCCCATTTTGTTCAGTTTTGTTCTCGAAGCTGGTAGACAGAAGATCCTGGGTTCGATTCCAAGTCATGTCGTTGACCTAATGGTTTGGAATTATCCGTGGTTTTCTCCTAAACTAGCATTAACATGGGTTCTGACCCCCGTAGAAAAACTCCCACAGAAGGCATCCCACCCACCCACCTACGCCTGGGTCCCCAGTTTACACAATTGGCATTAGACAACAACAGCCATTATATACGGTAATAATCTGGTCTCGCCGACAGTCAATGCCCATGTTATTCTATGGAAAAAAAATATATATCCACAGACTCATTACCGAATGTATTTTTTTAAATTCCGCATTCACGTGTGTGAAAAATTGATTTTTCACATTTTCAGTATTTTATTTTCTAGCTGAAGAATGCGAAAAATGCACTTGATTACATTTTTACTCAGAGATAAAGTATTAATAATGTAAAAAATCAATTTTTGAAAAAAGAGTACTATTTTAATGATTGTTAAAACGGAATAATAAAAAAAAAATGCATTAGATAATGAGTAATTATGGAAACAAACTTTCCCGTAGAATAACGTAAGCCTTGATTGTCGGCGAGATTAGGTATTGTCTGCTCTTAAGGAATATCCTACAAGCTTAGGTTCCTTAGTAGACTATCGGGCTTAACCCATCCACCATGCTGGGTTCGATCCTAGGTCGCACTCGTCTACCTAGCTGTTCAGAGTTTTATGTGGCTTTCACTGAAATTGACGCAAATACGTGCTAGGACCCCTTAACACGTCAAGCGCCACGCAATTCTTAAGGAAATCCCATTCAGGCCACGCGCGCTGCTTAGAAGCGTGTTATGTTTACCGTGTTCCAATAAAATCCATTAAAATGCCTTAATGATAATGCCTTAATCCTATAATAAATAAAGATTAAGTAAATTTTAAATAAATTGTCAGTAATTACTTAAAACTTTGTAATTTTTTTTTTTTTTTGTTTTATATCATATTTCACACTGTCAGCCATCGGTGGCTGACGTGGCCTAAACAGGAAGTTCAGTGTCAGCCACCGATGGCTGACATGGAGCTGAACCGTTTTAAAAAGACTCCCATGGAAAACATTCCACCCAGGCCTAGGACCTACGAGTAGTCAATCAGCCTTATTCCTTACATTAACACGTAGATTTTACAGGCATAAACTAATGGTACAATAATAAAAACAAAAACTATTTTATTTACGAGACAAACGTTAGTTAAAATACATTTAAAAAACAAAATATACATTTAAAAACATTTAAAATTTAGACGTTTCGAAACCCGTCCAGGTTTCCTCATCAGTATCACTACAACATTATTTGCAAGCATTACATTTATACACAAGGAATTTATAGAAGTACTGAATATTGAGGAGCCAGTGCGCATGCTTCATTGATAGTGTAGAGATGGCTGGCAGTGTGCCAACTCTCAAGGAAAATACGTGATTTATAGTTATCATAGCTAGAATTTAGAACTTGTATATTATCGAAGTCAGGAATATGATCGGTTTCTATTGAATGGATTACAATTTTAGAATTTTGGTTGCAATTTTTATACGACCGCCTGTGCTCCTGTTTTCGGATTCTTGCCGTACGGCCAGTTTCACCTATATAAACATATTTACAATTTTTACAAGAAATTAAGTATATTACGCCAGTTAGATCCAAAGAAGGGGTTACAGGTTTAAAGTTAAAAAAGAAAGTTTTTTACTTGTTTAATCGGCCGGAAAGCAGTATAAATATTATGTGGTTTAAGTAATTTAGAAATAAGTTCTGAAGGAAAACCAAAATATGGCATAGAAATATAATTTTTCTTATAAAATAGTGAATTTTTCGTTTGCCTTGGAAGAGAGGGGGAAATTGTAGGAGGAAACGAAGAGGGGAAGCGGATAATTTTTTCACGATAAATTCGTTTTAACCAATTAAGAGGGTAATCGTTACTTATTAAATCCTGAAAAACTCTTTTAATTTCCAACTTAAAAAGTGTCTCATTACTGCATAACCGAAGAGCTCTACTGACCAAAGTCCGAAAAACGGCAATTTTATGAGAATTAGAATTAGCAAAATGAAAATTTAGATATTGACCCGTAAAAGTGGACTTACGATATACAGAAGTTTGAAAAATATTAGGCGGATTCAAAGTGCGTTCAACAAGAACATCAAGAAAAGGCAAACTATTATTTTGTTCTATTTCCAAAGTAAATTGAATTTCTGGACACAACGAATTAGAAAAAGTAACGACTTCATTTATATGTTTTTCGTCAATTAGTAAAAAAATGTCATCTACGTATCTCCGCCAAAAAGGAATTTTTTCACTTAAATTATCATTGATTTTATTTTCCAAAAATTGCATAACAATTTCTGCTATGCAAACACTATAGCAGGTGAGCCCATAGGCGTGCCACGAATTTGTTTATAATATAAATCATTAAATTTAAAGCAATTATAAGATAAGCAGAAAAAAAAACTAATTTAAGAATTGGTTCAATATTAAGAGTAGAATGAGTACTATCTATAGGATAATTTTTCCTTATAACATCGCAAGCAAATTCAATTGGGATGGAAGTAAAAAGAGAAACAACATCTAAGGAAACCATTATACAGTTTGGGAGGGGGGGGGGGGCATTAAAATTTCTTAATTCAGAAACAAACTGAAAAGAAGAAGTTAAACTAAAGGGTGAATTTAAGGTAAGAGGTTTAAGCAATGACGAAATAAACCGAGCAAGGTTAGAAAGAGGGGAATGAGAGTAATCAACTATAGGTCTATATCACTCCATCAATACAAAACAATCTTAACAAAATGATCAGTGAATTTGAGAAAAATAATCAAATAGATAATGTTACAGCCAAATCTTTAAGGTGTTATATTGGTATGGCACCCAATTTTTATGGGTTGCTAAAATTACATAAACCTGGTATTCCATTTAGACCTATAATTGATTACTTTCGTTACACTCTTAGCCCTGGATAGTTATTGGGGAGAAAAAAAATTTAATATTGAGATTCATCTAATTACATCTAGATATTCAGAAAAATAAAATAAATAGTCTAGTGTTTCACTCTCACGACTTTCTGTAACCCTGCATTTAAATATTATAAAAACAGTTTGCTTATTAAGAGTATAGCAAATACTGTATATGAAATTTATAAAGAAACTATTATTAATTCATTATTATCTATCTTATGTATCATTATTACCTATCATTATAATCTATTATTATTCAAAACTATTATTATATTATTAAATTTATTTTAAATTATTTAGACATTTTCACTACCAAATGATGATCAAGCTGTTCAAGTGGCGACCTAATATGAACTTCAAAATGCAAATTTGAATTTCCTGCAATTGTTTGTTTTCAAGTTACGCTGATAACACACATACATACAGATCAATCGCTAAAAAGTTGCATTTTGTATTCAGGGCACCTCAAAACACGATGTTATACAATAATAATAATAATAATAATAATAATAATAAATAAATAAATAAATAGAGCTGTTGAATTTCAAAAAGTACTTTTGAGAAATTAATTTTCATTTCTGAACACTTTTCGTATACATGGTAAAATTTAGTAAGACACTTCCATCAATTGTGTCCTATAGAAAATATAAAAGAATTATTTCGCTTAATTTTGGATATCTCCATCTCTGTATATTAACTGTAAGTTATATAGACTCCACATAGTGTATTTATATTCAGTCGCATATGAAAACACCCAATATAACATAAAATGCATTTGCAGCAGTTTCGAAATATATCGAAATACTTTTTGATGTTCTGCAAACGTATGATCAATGATTTCCATATCATATTTCCCCCCAAAACATGCTTTTAAGTAAGCATATAAGAAATATATGCTCATTTCATTTTATTTAATGTAGCCTATAGATGTTAAACTGCACCTACAAGAAATTTTGCCGATAGATGTAAAGTATTTGAATTATTTTGGATGCCCTTGTACACGAACCATTTGCTTAATCTCAGCGAAAAGTTTAGAGTCACAGATTTAGAATATCGAGTTTGGAATTCCTGCTGCTATTTGTTCTTGAGGCATGCTGACAACAGACATACAGACCAACCGCTAAAAACTTGTTTTTCGGGTTCAGGGAGCCTCAAAATGTGTAAGCATAACAAAAACTCAATTTCGAAAATTTAACTCAAAAACAATATTTTCCCTACCATAAGAGTAAGAGCAAATACAAATGAATTAACATGGTTGAAAATTATTTCATAGTTGCAAACGAAAAGAAAATTTTATTCATTATGAAAAGGAAGGAAATAGATAAAGAAAGAACAATTAAAACAAAAACGAAAAATCATGCGGTGCGCACTAATTATTAACACTTTCCAACTGTACGTAGTACTTATTCTATCGTATTACTTTCAATGCTCTTTGCCTACGTTATCACACAATAGACAGGCAGATGGACTGAAGGACCGACTACAGATAGACTAATTGAATTCAGAATCACTCTTAAACATCGTTGGAAAGTGTTAAAAATGTTTAACGCAAAAGAAAATGCAGCCCTTAGATTTCAGTTCCAACCTTTAATGTATTTGAATATTTTAATGTAACCTTTAAATTTGAAGGTTAACTATATCTTATTCGGAATAAAACATTGTCTTAGCACATTGACAATGAATATTAATTTTTTTTTTTTTTTTTTTTTTTTTTTTTATGAATTTTGCAGTAGAAAGTTATTTAAATGTAATTTATTCAAATGTCTTTTCTAAAACGCAATAGATTGGCATTTTTTTTTTCTTTTGAGTGCACACTTAAAAACTGTTAGAAAGTGTTAAAAACACTTAATGTAAACATAATGAAATTCCAGCAAATTTCCAATAATATCCCTTAATGTAACTGAATATTTTTGTGTGGCTCTATAAATATTAACAATAATCATACTAAATTTTACAGAAAGCATCCTTTTGTGCATATGAATAACATATTTTAATTTCATTAAGATTTGTGCAAAGTTAAGTTATTAAAATTTGGTTTATAGAAATACCTCCCATAGAACGCAGTGTTTTGGAATATTTTCGGAAGTCCCTGTATACAAACCATTGGTGGTATTTACTCCATTTTCCATAGAAAACATCCGATAGTGAATTTGAATAACATATTTCAATTTCATTAAGATTTGTGTAAAATAAAGTTATTAAAATTTGGTTTAAATACCTCTCATAGAGTGCAGTGTTTTGGAATATTTTCGGGTGTCCCTGTGCAGATACTAGAGATGGTATTTACTCCATTTTCTATAGAAAACATTCAGTAAAGAACTGGAATAACATATTTGAATTTCATTAAGTTTTGTGTAAAGTAAAGGTATAAAGGCAGGGTTTATAGAAATACCTGTCATGGAACACAATGTTTTGGAATACTTTTGGGTGTCCCTGTGTACAACCAGACGAGGTATTCACTCTATTTTCATTAGGAAACATCCGATAGTGAACTTAAATAACATAGATTCAAGAAATTCCATAAATATTTACGGGAGTTAGAGCGCGGACTGACAGACGGATAGACAGACAGACAAACCGAAGTTGTGAACATTTTTCAACCTTGTTGGAAAGTGTTAAAAAAAAAAAAAAAAAAAAAAAAATGTGGATGAGAGGAGTAAAAAGAAAAGGAGAGGAAAAAAGGGTGGATGATAGAAGGGAAGTTAAATTGACATATTCAAATAAAGGTTTAAAAAAAAAAAAAAAGTTTTCCTGAGATATAAAATGACTGAAAATGCATCAAAGAGTTTTAAAGTAAAATTTTTCTAGTTCAAAGTGTGTTTGGTGGAAAAGTAAAATAAAATATTCTGTATATATAATATATATTGTATTTTCACCGGATACATCTAAAACTTTGTTATATTTATGTATGTACAGAAGTCTATTTAATTACCTTAAAAATCGTAGAAAAAATGCAATGGAGGACTGGTATTGAAATATAAGAAATAACCTACAAACTGTTCATATATACAACAGAAATTATAAAAAATTTACTATAATTGTTTCGAATTGAAATACTTGCACAACCCTTCGTCAGGTGAAGAAGGTAGGAATGAGTGGGCAGCATCAAAGCGGCAAGATGCCGAACACGTACTTACGTTTTTAAAAGTGTGGTGTGTTTTCACTTTATTTACGGCACTCGTACCTACTTTTTTCATCTGAAGAAGGATTGTGCTATTATTTCAACTGATCACCCCCCCCCCCCCCATTTCGCTTTTTATAAATTTTTGCTCCAAAACATTTATTTCCACAAAATCTGCTTCAATATCATAGTTTAGTTTTACTCTGTGGAGGTATATTTAAACAGATTTGAACACCACGTTATGAACAAATGAAATGGGTAATCGTTACTGTCTTTTTGTGTTTGAGCAAGGAAAAATCGATGCATTTATGAAGTGTAGAAAATGGAATAAAGAAATAGCTAAATTTTTAAACAATTCGCACATTGTTGTATTTTTTTTTTTTTTTTTTTTTTTGAGACTTGGAAATATTTATGGCATTAAAATATCATCTGAGCGGCCATCAAATGAGACACTCCGACAAAGGACTATCGTAAAAGAGTTAAAATTTGGAAATGCTAGATTCACTTTGGACAAATAACAAAACCCACCATTATCAAAATCTACGGCCCATAGAGAGGTAAAGAAACTCGGCAATGCTAGAAAAAGAAAGCGGCAAATTGACTGAAAAGTACACGCACAAAAATAAATAAATAAATAAATATATATATATATATATATATATATATGTGTGTGTGTGTGTGTGTGTGTGTGTGTGTGTGTGTAGACAATATTGAAATTCGCAAAAGAAATAATGTACTGGAAGACTAGCATTAAGTGACATTCAGAGATTACAAAACATCAGTCTTGGAGGTTCAGGTGGCTGTCAGTATTACATTCTGGCGATCTACGTAAATCTAAAGAGAGATTCTCAGGCTGGTGATGATTACGTGATGGCATGGGCTGGTTTCATATTTGCTGGAAGAACTGGTACAGCATTTGTAGACAACTGTTTAATGATGCAGACTATCAAAACTGCTGCTTGAATAATATTTTCTTCCACAAGCAGAGTACATTACAGGCCTCTGTTTCATGTCCAATAAGACAATGCTCCTATGCCTATTGGCAACGTTCACTTTTGGTTTTGAATGGTTTTGGGATAATAGTGTACATAGTATCGATTGTCCACCTTGCAGCACCGATCTGAATTTGGTAGAAAGCATCTGAGTCATACTCGCAAGAGCATTATATGCAGCGGTAGGCATTGCAACTGCATTATGCACTTGAAAAAGACCTATTTTCTCCGAACGTTCAAAAATCGAGATAAATTATTAACAAAGACTTGTAGAAACCATTCCCAACAGGATTTATGTGCTGATTAAAAAAAAAAAAAAAAAAAAAACGGCGAAAAATTCCATATTAATTGAACACTAATTTGATATCTGCTTCAGTGGAACTATTTGTTTGAAACAGTTCTTTTTGAAACTTTTTTCTATATAATGCTTATAATTTGTAAATTATGTATACATTACTTTTTTTATTGTATAAACTGAAATGTAGTTTATAAAAAAGTACTTTGTCGACAATAAAACTCTTTTTTCCAGCATAACTTTCGTTTTAACTGGTGGACCTATCATTTCGATACGCATTGTAATTCCTATAAGGATCCTACGCAACGTAACCTATAATCAGTTTTTTTTTTTTTTTTTTTTTTTTTTTTTCTTGAACAATTTTACACTACTGAAACGAGCTTCAAATAATTTGAGTCCATAGGTTATAATATATATGGATTCCTCTCTGAATTCATTCAAAAAGAATTATAAATCTATGCTCATGAAAATCTATATATTTCATGCGACGGTAAACTATAAATTGCCTATACCTTTGAGCTAAATCGAATACAGCGTTCAGAATTTATCGTGTTTATTTATACAAACTTGCGTACACAGACATCATCGTAGGTTCATAATAATAAATAATAGCTAAAATTAACCCAAGACGCCTGAAAACGTTTAGATGTAAAAATATCACAAGTCGAAATTTTTTTCATGTTTCTAATACTATTCTGACATAAATATATGTTTTGAAAACTAAAAAGAAAACCAATAAGATAGCTTAATAAGCTTTTTTGCTTTTTATGTAATATTCTAACTGTAGTTTGGAAATGCGCAACTGTATACTGATTTTTTGCGCAATATAAAAATAATTTTTAAGCCGAACAATAACCTTTTAAGGATTTAGATTTTTTCCATTTCTATGCAGGACATGTTTCATTTACGTGTTTTGTAGAGTGGACGTGCTTTGGAGAAATTCAGTTTGTATATTCAGTAGCTATTGATTTTTCAATGTTATATTAATCTTGCCATTGACCCCCACAGTATGATATAATAAAATGGATATTAAATCACCTCACATACCACACCCACGTATCCATCCTAATAAAAAGTTTCTTTCAAAGGTTATCGCTTTTTATGCTTTGTTAGAAATATCGCTAAAACTACCTATAATATTTGCAATAAGGTGTTTTAGTTTCAAATGAAATTTCTGGAAGTTTCAAATGAAATTTTTTCTAATTTGAAAACGAATTCATTAAAATTGATTATGTAAAACATTATTCATTCTACTCTTTTTCTGGGGTAAAGAAGAGCACTGTACAGCTAAAACGGAGAAAAATATTACACTTGCAAGAGAAGATTTTATATAAAAGAATTATTTTCAAAAAGAAATACTGTTGCGAATATTTTGACAATGCTATAAAGTGATTTTGAAAGTTTTCAAAATTTTTATATTTATACAATGTGTTTCAAGAATAAACGCCATGACGAATAAGTATGGGATCTCAAACTAAATTCGACGACAGCGGTACCTAACAAAAACTGTGAAAAACCACGACGACAGAACTAAACCTTTTGAAAAATTTATATTTACTTTTTTTTTCGAACACAGCTTTTTTATAGTAAAATTCAAGACATTAAATTCACAGAACATTAACACCATTGAAAGCTACTATAAAATAGTGGTATATAATAAATCTTATTGAAAAATGCAAATGATGGAAGCTTTATATTAATTTTCCACAATACTTTTTTCCAATGTGTGTTTCTTAGCCTTGTTAGCTTTTACTGCAGCTTGGTAGCATTGTCATTAGCCAATTTCATAACCACGCAAATCTTATTTTCATTGCAGTACATTCTTCTTACTTACATTTGTATAGGTTTTAAATAAATGTTTTATTTTCAGAAAGTCATTTGTGGCATAATTCCATTTCAAAATAAATCACTTTTAAATTTGGACGTAATAAATTTGAATTTAATCTATATTCTTGTAGGTTTTTCTTTTATTTAAAAAAAAAAAAGGTTTAATATTATTGAAATTGTAGCAATGTAAACACATATATATATCCACACGTAACTACAGTATTTTATTTAAGTAAAGATCCGCACTTATCAATTTTATATTTGTATAATGTTCACGAAATGCACAGTTTCTATATCATCAAAATAACAAGATTTCGTAATGTAAATATATATAATAATAATAATAATAATAATAATAATCTGTCAACCTAAACATTTACATGAACTCGCTCTTTTCATATATTTAAAAATCATAAAAATATCATTAATTTCGCTTTTGCTGTGTCCCCTCTCTCGGACTTTGGAAAAAATACATAAAATCCATATATTCTTAATTTTTACATAGCTTTCTATATCTTAGATTCCTAATGGTTTACAGCTCCAGTGTTTTAAATTCCTATTGCTTGCCTCTCTGACTCTATAATCCGCTTCCCTACCTATATGTATGAGCATTAATCCACTTCGTTATTCTGCACTGATGACAATACGCCTTAAGCTACTGAATCTGCAGTCTGCACTTAACATTTTTTACATTGGCGTCTTTAACGTTGGGTAAATATTGATATTTCTGTTACACTTTGAGTTTATTAAATGCTGAAATACGTGATTGTAATTAAACTTCTGTTGCGAATCGCATCCACAATATGCGAGCGGATTGACTCCACATTTGATATTTCAACGATTCATGTGATGCGCCTAAAGAGGTAAGAAAGATATTTTTAGTTCAAAAAGTATCCACCAGATGGGGGTTTTGCGTGGAAAAATGGCAAATTTAACAAATAGACCTGACTTGCATGAGATCAAAAAATAGAAGAGCGGAGGGAATATGGAATACTATTTTTATTTGAACTCATCCTAATAAACTGAAGTATTTTAAATCATTGTGGATTCGACTGCAGCAAACTTTCAAGTGTTTTTTAATTTGTTTTAATGGTTTTATGTTTCAAAAAAGAGAGTTTACATGCAAAATTTTTAGTTAGCAAAATTAAAAGTTATCGTGGATGTAGGGTAATATGGACTACGGATTATTATGCAAATAGTACACTCCCGTATACTCTGTGGTGACCAAAATTCGTCTGTAGTGACCCTGCGAACAACGGCTGTATGTTTCTTGAGCTTTCTAGTTTACGCAGTAGCTTGTCTTATTTCTATTGTATCTGTGTTTTCTTTTGGCAACTTTATTATTGTTTAAGAACTTGATCGTCAAAAACAATTTATTTTAAAATGCAAATACTAAATGTTAATCAAATAAGTTTTGAAAATATACATGAACCAAAAGTACTTTTTCACCTTTTAAAGCATTTTCTATTATTTAAACCAAACAATATTAAATATTTAACTATTCACCCAACTATATAACAGCTGTTTCAGAGTTGCAGTTTGTAACTTTTATTTGTACCTGAACATGAATGTGCTTGGCTAAGTATATTTTTAAATATTATAAAAATCAATTTTATTTCTTAGAAAAATAGCACTGAATGCTTTGAGTATGATTTTGTGAATTCAAAAATAAATAGAAAATGAGGTAAAAGAACAACTTTTTTGATCAAAGATTATATTCATGTAGACGTAACACATGTGGAAGCTCTTAGTTTCCTTCCGTTCACCGAGCGGTACTATACTCGGGGCAAACCTAACTTGAGCACACTGTCAAAGCTACAGGAGCCAGTTTACTCCCTTTTCCCTGTATTCATACAAATAAGAGGTACGAGGGATACTAGATTTGGCTGTTTATCCTTACTTTTTGTGGGGGGAAATTGCGCATTGTGTTTAAATTATTCAAAAATTATTATTGAAAGAATTGGTGTTGAATTAAAAGAAAAGAAAAGAATTACATGTTGAAAAAAACGTTAAAATATTATTTCAAAGAATAGTATGTGTGTGCGTTTATATAAATACAGATACAATACTGAATGGACTCAAAATAACTTAATACAATTTTTTAAACTTATAAATTTACAATCATAATTTAATCCATCAAAATATTAATTTAATTTTTATATATTTTCAGAAATCTGAATTTAATGAAAAGATTTTCTACTAATATTATTGTAAATAATAATAATAATAATACTACTACTAATAATAAATAAATAAATAAAAAGCATTCATTTAGTATTACACGTGTTTTAAATTGCATGCATATAGCTACATTTAATGTTTTTGAAACAACTCTCATTAAAATTTAGAAAATATTTATGACGTCAGTTCATCTCTCTAGTATTCTGTACATGTTTTACAATGCCTTGAAATTTATATATGTTGCTTATGTCTACTGTGGCATGATTTCTATTGAAAACAATGCGATTATAATTATTGCCTTGTTAGCAAGTTTTCACTAAAGGATTCGGGTACATTATGGTCGGTAAGTTGTATTTTTAAAACCATTTTTAATTTTTTTATGTATCACAAAGCATAATGAAAGTAACATACATTATTTAGATGCAAAAGGCATGTTTCTCATTGAGTATAGCATGTTTAGTATTAATGACTGGTTTACAGGGCTATGCAAAAATATTCAGATGCGTCAGATGCGCGATTTTATTTATAACCCAGTTAAAAACAAAATGTCTCTAGCAATATTTTAAATGATATCCATTCCCCCCCCCCATGTAACTTTTTTTCTTCTTCTTTTTTTTTAGAATATTATATAATGCGTATGCAATTTCAAACAATTTTCAGGGCTACAAAAAGTATTTTATGATTTCTTTTTAAAAAGAAACAAATTTTAAGGTGCTATCACTTTGGTAAAATACATTGAAGGTGAACTAATTTTTAATGGAAAAATGAAGTTGGAAAAGCTGTATAATGCAGTAAAACCTCTTTGGAAGTCCACCTCTATTTATGAGCCAGCTTTTTCCAGTCCCCAATTTTTTCAAGAAGACTTAATACTAATTTACCTCTATTACAGGAGGGAAGAGGGACACACTTTGGTAGGTTTCACAGTGGCCTAAATGGCCTAGCCTGTATTCATGCGAGTTTCGAAAAAATCCGCAAGAATCACCGAATGGCTAAACCGACGATTGTGAATTTTGAGCTAGGCACCTTTTATCTACCAGCTTTGAGAGCAGAGTGAATTATCTTTCTTTAACAGGTTGGTTGGTAAAAGCGGTGAAATCAGAAAAGTAGTCCAGGTAAATTGATTGAAAAAGAATAAAGTACAAATAGGAGTAGATTAAATAATGAATGATCGATTTAGTGTTTAAATCTACACATATACACACACACAAAAAAAAAAAAGAAAGAAAAAAAAAAAAAAAAAGGAAGAAAGAAAGAGAAAAAAAAAAAGAGAGAGAGAGAAAAAGAGGGAAAAGGTTTCAGAACTTTATTACTTCAAAGTATTATTTTTCAACAAATAGGCAATTTTTCAGTGAAAAATAAATGACTGTGGTATGGCCAAATGACTGTACGAGTGCCAAGTTATGGATGGAATGCCTTTTAGGAGAGTGGGAAGGGAGGGATTCCAGGACACCTAGCCCGTATTTAAATGGGTTTTGGAGAACACTACGAAACACACTGATCAGCTAGGCTGCCGAGTACGAACTGGGTTCGAACCCGGTACCGCCCCTCTCCCAGTTTTAAAAGAACCCCTCAATTCCTGGCGGAGAGAAAAATGAATGAGGGAAATTGGGGAGGGCGATAAAAAAAAAAAAAAAAAAAAAAAAACGTACTGTGTTAAGGATTTAAAATTTTAGTATCTAGAGTTGAAAATTGAAAATATAGGCTTTACTTATGAAATCTTAAAAAGGCTTAATATTTGTTTATTTCATTTATTTTTAATATATTTAATTTTACTCATTATCATTATTATTTTATTGTTGTTTAAGGGAGGGGTAATTGAAAAAGACAATTGAGTAATTTGTGTTCAAAATTCTTAGTATAATTAATCTTTCTATCTTTTAATTTTTAGCCTTTCACAAGGCTTTGTCCTCGAAAGGACTTATTTTTTAGTTCTGAAAAGAACCTTTTTTTTTGTTAGTTCTGAAAAGAACTTTTTTATGTTAGTTCTGAAAAGAACTTTTTTTAGCCTTGAAAAAAATATTTTTAATTCGTCTAATGGCTCGATTCCGCTAAGGCTATCATCATTATCCGTTGACTGCTCAGAGTCACCCGAAGAACTATCAATATTAAAACTCATGGTTTCAACCACGGAGCATTATTTAAAGTTTAACTTAAATAATACTCCGTGGTTTCAACAATCTGTTCTTTCAAACCATCTAATAACCACATTCTTTTTTCTCTATTTCATTTTTGAAGAAAAAAGAATACACTTTTCTTCGAATAGCTGTTTTTGTAAAGTCATCATATCTCTGCATCCTTGTACTTGTATTAACTTTCAAAGGATGTTTCTTTCCTGGAGTCGAAAGTTTCCCACTCGTCTTTTTTTTTCAGCTTTTATTCTGTTTATAGATGATTGGGAAATTCCTGTCAATTCAGAGCACATCTCAGTAATTTCATTTTCCGATTTCAAGGGATTTTGTTCTCTGAGTTTAATAAAAACGTTTAAGATGATAACCTTAGCAGAACTTTGCAAAGCTTTCCCCTTTTTCTGAGGTTGAAAAGTAAACGCCATTGAAACGATAAGATAAGAACAGAGGAGAAAGAGGGTAAAAGAAAAGCAAGCGTCAATTCCGGAGTCCGAGAAAAGAATGACCCCACGAAAAATTCCAGGGTTTGAGGGTTGCCGGAATTTCGCTCTTCTGAGTAAATCGCCAAACAAAGGAAGCTTTTGACAGGATAAGTAGACAGTGACGTATAACTTATTATTTTTAAAAAGAATTCCTTAATCATTAAAATATACATTTTAAGCTGAGTATATAGATTTAGCTAATATTACTGAATCTAATACGGATATTTAATGTTAAATTAAGTATACTTTTAATAACATAAATAAGTATTTTAAAGGAACTATATATCACTTGCGGAATCACACAGGCTCAGCCTTTGACAGTGTGCTCAAGTTAGGTTTGCCCCGAGTATACTATCGCCTCGGTTCACGTTTTAGCTTCACTGTTCTATCTGTATAGTAATCTGTGTCTGTGATATGGACCAGGCGAGTAATATGGAAAAGTTATGAAGGAAAATATGGAATACAGTTTTTCTTGAGGGATAATATGGAAAAGTGCAGCATTTTTACAGAAAATCGTGAATAATTGCAATATAAGCATTTTATTTACAAATTATTATTGAAAATAAACAACATTAAAAAAGTTATCAGTATTCAAGTTCTACAATAATTGCAAAAATTTTGGAATAGTTGGTATTTCATATTGCCCAAATCGCCATCTTGGAAAATAAACAAACTTCAACTACCAGTTGATAGAAATACGTTCATAGGAAACAGATTGTTAATCAACTCAACTGCCCCACCGGGAATGATACCAGTTTTTCACTTGATTTTACTACATCGTAAATATATTACAGATTTCGTAATGCTTAGCTCTAAAAAAGTCTGAGTTTTCATAAACCAAACAAGTTTTATGATAAACGTTTGACATGCTCTCGCTAGGTTGCGGCACCATACAAATGCGATATGTCAGTATTTATACCCTTTCATCCGACTATTCCATATTTCACAGCGTTTCTCTAATTAATAAATATTTAAACTCTTCACTCCTTTCTTATGTGTCATTTCCTTTGTTTTATTTTTCATTTTATCATAAAAAATGGAAACTTATGAACTTTTTTTTTTTTTTTTTTTTTTTTTTTTTAAATCTTTGAGCACATTATGCTCTTTTTAGCTGCAGGGTGCTCTTTATAACAACAGTTTAATTAGTACCATCCTGTACAAAAAAGAAAGAAAAAAAAAAACATTCGAGGCAAAGAAAATAATGATCTAAAATTGATAAGAACACAAGCTTTATTGAATAATTTTAAAACATTCACAAAAGCATATCAGGTGACACATTTTAAGCTCGTTTAAGCATAAGGTTTAAAACAGTGCACGATATTATACATTGATGAGATTTTGTTAAAAAGTCCAAATTTTCCCAGAAATATTTAACAGCATTTTTCAATAAAAATATAGTTTTCTGCACAATTCTGATGATTTCTCCTATTTTCATTTATACATACACAGTTGAGGCTCGACCACTGTAAAAAAGAAATAAAGCTATAATATTTTATGATACTCATAAGCAGTGTTGCCAGATCTGGCGGATTTTTTATTCAGTAACCACCAATAATTTTAAAAAGTGATATTTGATATACATAATAGACAATTAAATTTCGAAGTGATTAGGCAAATGGATCTGGCAACTCTGCTCATAAGAAAAATAAGCGTGGATGAGGGAAGGGCAGAGAAAAAAGCTATACAATAATACAGTGCCAACGAGATATATAAAGTAGAGTGATGAATGGTAACCCTTGAGAAGGTCCAAGATGAGTCATGTGACATGCTCTCCTTGCACCTGCGTATTCGGAGGTTCCCTTGGTAACAGCTTATTTTCAGTAAATTAGGCAACGGTTTGAAGATTGTTCTTCGCATAAGTCATAACCGCCAATGTTTTTGTTTACTTACGTAGTTTAATATTCTTTTTTTCTAAATCATTTTGATTTTGATTTTACTTCTTTTTTATTTCGTGTAGTTGAATTTTAACAGACAAAATGCTTAAAAATAGTTGAAAAATTATTATTTGTTGTTAAATTTAGCTCTTTAAAAGTTTAATTTTCTTTTATAAAAACTTTTAAACTTTTTTGGGAAACGATGAAAAGAAAGGTATTTTATTATTTATTAAAATGTGAAATACGTGTAAAATTATTTTAAAAACAATTTATTTCGGTCATAGGACTGTCATGTTACCTAATAATAATGATAATTTGTCGAACTGATATTTTAAATGTCAAAATAGCGATAAAGGGCCAAACACAGCAACCTATTGGAGCATGTCACGTGATTCATCTTGAACCACGGAAAGCTAATTCTTCATTCATTGAATCAACACTCTAATTTATATATCTCGTTGTACAGTGCCTAGGATTAGTAAACTCATAATTTTCACTTTAATTACTTCTAACAAATACACTATTTTCATTAAATGCATTTGGGGTGAGTATTGGGATAGTATAATAATGACATAAGTGCTTGTATATTTTGTAAATAAAAAAGTTCCAATAATTAAACTAATAGCGTTAGAAAAAATGTTAGCTTATTTTATCAATGGCTATTCGTGGAATCATATATAGTAACTAGTTATCATTAATCATTCATAATTAATTTGGTCATATTTAACTACCGAATGCGTTATGTCGCAAAAAGTTATAGTCCCAAATTCGCACTATTGACACAATTTCATAAACAGATTTATTTAAATTCAACATCCCTTAAAAATAATCATTTATTCACCCTAGTAATCTAAAATAATAATTAAAAATTATAGATTGCTTATATATGACTTGGAATACACAATGCAGTATACCATTTATCAATCCAATCCCTAGAGGAGAGTAGCATCGACATAAACCCAGATTTAAATGATGGAGGTCTTCATTACTGCCATCCACTGAAATTGTCTTCCATTGGCATAAACAGTTCTATTCACAGGGCCCGATAAACCTTCCAGTTAAGGGGAAGCATAAAACCATTTGGAGTCCCTCACTCTACACATACAAACACCACGAAAAGTTTAGAAATTTTAAATTTATCATTAAATACAAATCATAATTACCTAGAATTGGGAAAAATGTGCAGAAGTAAATTTGCTTACTAGTAGCACCAAAATACAAACTACTGGAAGCCTGTGTTCTCTACGAATGAAAATATTCCATTGTAAATGCGTATGTACGTGCATGCTTCATTAACTGATGATTATAAACTATGTGTGATCGGGTCTAGTGTGACATTTATAAGCAGACAACGTTGTCAAATAATAAGCTCTGCAATTTTTGTCCCTATTTTGCTTAATTTGGGGCCTTTTCAAAATTTTCGAAGGAAAGCACGTGCTTCACATGCCTATTTGAAAATTAGGGCCTGATCAAGACACTCCACTCATTTTTTTGGGGATTAACCCCTTAACGCGCGCTGTCCTCACTGCGAGGACGCAAAATTTAAGATCCAGCTGCAAAAATTCATCCCGGAAATGTTTTAGCAAAAATTTATGTTTATAACATAGCGGAAAAAGCCCGGTATTTTTAACATTAAAATTTAAAAATTCTTTTAGTTTAATTGAGTTCATGAATTCCGGTGGCAGTATAATTTAAATGATCCGAATTGTCTTGCGCCGCAAAGGGTTAAGATCAGGGAAAAGGACAAGTCATTCCAAGCCGTGTACCAAATTATCTATAAAACATCCCTAGGAGGACATCGCAACGTAAATGGGGGCTTTCGCCTACTAGAAGATCCCACTTGTTACTCTAATTCTCTCTGCAAATGGCAGCAAATGAGTTTTTAGCATTTCTTGGTAATTGGTAATTTTCACGGAGGAAATGTCAGGTTTAAGTCTACCACCATAGTCGTAGCCTACCCACACCACTACCAATGAGTCTCCACCTTCCTGTTTTGCGAAGAAAATTTTCTTCTCTTTTCTCATGTCATAGCAATAGAAAGCAAGGCCATCTCGGTTATATATATATATATATATATATATATATATTTTTTTTTTTTTTCATTTGAGATCATAAGACGATGTTACTGGTCCTTCCAGGTTTGATGACATTTGACTCAATCTAATTTACTTTCCTTATGGATAGCTTTCAACATGGCTAACTGTTTCCTTTTTTATATCACAAATTGCTTGCATGTTTTACAATTTGTGATAGGGTTGTCATCCTCTTTCTAAAAGTTGTCTGAGGGAAATACCATCTCGTAAAAGATTATGCACAGCATCGCTTACCTACCTGGAAGTCATTTTTCTGCGTATACACCTCTTTTCTTTTTAATACTCGTACGCATTGACCTGCTACACAGGACTGCATATTACGATCGTTTGATTTGCGTAGATATTTGTCTAAAAACAGCTAGGTTCCTATTTCCATTTCAATACTGCAAAAGAAATAGGTAGTACAATCTTCTGAATATTGCAAATGAAATAGTTCGATTGGCACAGAACTGTCGTAGTATTTGACAACTTCCTGACGTCATAAATCTGTTTACCTATAGCAGTTCGAATGTCGGGAGTTACCCACCATCGAGTGGCTTATGGGTAACTTCCGACACTTTCCTCTCTTTTCTTTTACATGTCCAGATGGGGCATAAGACAATTTTTAAGAGTGTATTGCTGGCTAGCTTGGTAGAGCACTTAGTGTAGACGGTAAGACTAATTATTCTTAGCTTTTTCATAAAAACAAATTAATTTGAGACGTCGAATAAAAGAAAAAGACTCAGATGAAGACTCCGCAACCATTTTAGCACGGGACAAAGTTTAATGAAGAAATAACACAATAATATATAGAATATAAACATTGCATTTTTACTTTAGAATATTAAAAAAAAAGAATCACACAGGACAATTCTGCGAAGCTTTCTGGTAGAAATACAGTTACTGATTACAGTTACGTTTTCCTAAATTTCATTGGGTGCGAGGTCCCGTGGGTTTTATAACGCAACTGTCGCACAGGTATTACGAGAGTGAAGAGGCGATAATATAACAGGCGAGACGTATTAACCCTGGAAGATAGGTCTAATGCCCCAACCCTACCCTCCCGCTCCTAGATGTGTTTTTTCTAGTCAATTTTGTCCTTTTATTATTTCCGGTGTGAGCCTTTTTTTGTTTTTTTAATACACTTGACATTGTGAGTTTTTTTGTTTTTATCCCATGCTTTTTCTATGGAGTTTTAGCTTTTTCCCCCTCGTTTTTTACATTCTAATGTGCGTTGTACATATTAGGCGAGACGTATTAACCCTGGACGATAAGTCTAATGCCCCAAACCTATCCTCCCGCTCCTCCATGTTTTTTTTCTTGCCAATTTTGCCCTTTTACTTCTTCCGGTAAGCCCTTTTTTTTTTTTTTTTTTTTTTTTTTTTAAACACACTTGACGTTGTGAGTTTTTTTGGTTTTCATTTCATGCTTTTCTATGGAGATTTAGCTTTTTTCCCCTTATTTTTTCATTAAAAAGTGCTTAATCACCGCACTTTAGAATGTAGAAAACGAGGGGGGAAAAGCTAAAACTCCATAGAAAAAGCATGGGATGAAGTGTGTTAAAAAAAAAAAAAAAAAAAAAAAAAAAAAGGCTAACACCGGAAGAAATAAAAGGACAAAATTGACTAGAAAAGGACATGGAGGAGCTGGAGGGTAGTGTTGGGGTATTAGACCTACCGTCCAGGCTTAATACGTCTCGCCTATTATGTGTCTCGGCGGTGGCGGGAGTGGGTGAGAACCACCGCACTTTAGAATGTAGAAAACGAGGGGAAAGAAGCTAGAACTCCATAGGAAAAGCATGGGATGAAAAACAAAAAAACTCACAATGTCAAGTGTGTTAAAAAAAAAAAAAAAGGCTAACACCGGAAGAAATAAAAAGACAAAATTGACTAGAAAACACATCGAGGAGCGGGAGGGCAGAGTTGGGGCATTAGACCTATCGTCCAGGGTTAATACGTCTCGCCTATTATTAATATCATTGGAGTTAGTGTACAGTCGGTAACAAAAGTATCCGAACACTAGCAAAATTTCCTATGTAAAAAACGTACACTTCATACGGTTTTGTTAAATAAATCCTTGTCGAATCCTGTTCTTAGTCAGTCTAAGAACATGATTCGATAAGGATTTATTTAACAATGTGTTTGCTAGTGTTCGGACACTTTTGTTACCGACTGTATATCTATCTGTCTGTCTCTCTATCCTTCCAACTTCCGTAAATATTCTTAGAATTTCTTGTTGCCAATGTTATGGGAAAATGTGTTCCCACAATTACTCATTACCTAATGTATGCTTTTAAATTCCGTTTTCACAGTCAGAAAATTCATAACCTTTAAATTAGTACTCATTTTCGGAAAATTGCTTTTTTTAAATTTTTACATTTTAATTTTGAATTCAAAAATGCAATTTTTCCCAAAGTGCATTTTTCTCAATTTTTAGTACCAAAATGAAATACTAAAAATTTAAAAAATCAATTTTTGGAAAATAAGTACATACATATATTATATACACATGAATTTTCTGAATGTGAAAACAGAATTGAAAAATATTTATTAGGTAATGTGTAATTACGGAAATAAATTTTCCCATAGAATAACATGGTCCATGGCTGTCGGCGAGATTAGGTATTGTTCGCTCTTATATACAGCAATGTGTACAGGGCCACCCAAAAAATACTAATACATTGCGCTTTTGGAGAGATATTTTTTTTATAAGTCATATTCATTTAACTTTCTACTGCAAAATTCATAATGAAATATACATTTATTATTAATACGCTAAAATAATGTTTTTTTAAATAGAATATGATATGCTTAACCATACAGATTTACAGAGCTACAGCGAAATGTTCAGGTACATTAAGAGCTGCAATTGGGAACTGCTGGAATTGCATTTCTGTCTGTGTTATGCATTTTTAACACTTTACAACAATGTTTATGAGTAATTATGAATTTAATTAGTTTTTCTGTCGGTCACTCTGTCCTTTTGTCTGCCCGTTGTGTGATAACTTGTTTCATTTTACAGAGCTCTTTAAATGCTGATGTGGAAAAAAAAAAAAGTTTTAGTTTAAGAATAAATAAATAAACGTACATAGATTATATACATATACAGAGGCTGTTCGCACATTTTTTAGACGATTTTGATGGAGTGTACTGAAGCAATTTCACTCATATTTCGTGTTTTATTTGTTCAGTTTGATAGCCCTTGTTCTTAACTATCATTCTACATCGTAATTTCTATGATAATAATGCTTTTTATAATATCGGAAGAGGTATATTTTTCTACTCCTCTTGAACGGCTTTCCAGAGTCCACAAAGCGTTGTAGGTCGGTGTTTGGATAATGTTGATTTTAAGAGTCGAAAAACACAAAAATCCAACAGTCATACATCAGGAGATTTAGCAGGAATATCAGTGAAGGGTATGGTTTTAATTCCCGTTTTTTGTTCCATTTTTTTCTAGAAAAGCAATTGCGGTTTGCGATGTGTGGCTGCTTGTTTTGTCTTGATACAGTTCAACGGATTGATAGCATTGTGGATAAAGATCTGGATTTTCATTTTTTAAAATTGGAATTAAAATATGTTCTTGATAGTATTTAGAGCTGATTTTGACATTTTTGTCACATTTTTTTTGCTTTTATCTTGCGCTTGTATGAAAAACCAGTGGCAATCACAAATCCTTTAGAAAAACTTCCTTTTGATGCTTTGAACCATGCAGCAAAAATTTTTTTCTCCACTTTTGTGATAATAAATTGATCTTTTTTTATTGCAACCACTTAAATAGACCCAAGATTCATCTATTGTTGCGACATTTTTCCATTTTTCTCCTGATAAATGCTTTTCATAAAGATTTCACTAAAAACTCTCTTTGGAAAGAGCGGAAACCTATCCTTCCATCCACTGCCTTTTTAAAAGCGCATTTTTGCATCTAAACAAAAAGTCTAAATATCAGAAGATAAATAAAACTTCCAAAAATATAACTGTTGTGAAAATAAAATTCTCCATGCAAACGATTTTTTCTTACTGCGAAATAAAATCGTCTAAAAATGTGCGAACAGCCTCTGTATGATTTCAGTACAGAACCAAATGCCTAGTATGTTTTCGTTAGTAAAACAGATTTTTACTTTCCGAACATATCTATGTAAGGAAAGTATTGTAATTCTGACAAAAATTGAACTTTGAGATTTTGATGTATTTATATGTTTTGAGTTCCTTTGAGTTCATTTTTGCTATTTTTACAGTGATGTATGTGAGTGTGTGTATGTGTGTGAATGAACACGATAGCGTCTAAACGCTAACTTTCAGATGAGCTGAAAGTTAGTACCTAGGTTTTAGGTCACCCTGGCACGAACCCCATTGATTTTGGTGAATCTAGTACTTATATACATTCTTTATAGAGATACAAAGAAAAATTCTTCATCATTATGGCCCATGAGCCCAAATGTTTTAAAGTGCGATAACGTCTAAATGCTTCATTCGATTGAGCTGAAAGTTTATACACATGTTATAAGTCAATGTCGTACTAGATGAATCTAGTATTTAAAAACTCTTTCAAGGACATTACAAAAAATTGTTTATCATTATGATAAAATTATTCGAAATGCAATAGCGCTAAACTAACATACTATATGGGAACAATTACCCAAACATCCTATTATAGTTTTGTTTATTTAACGACTTATCTTATTTCAATTTACTTAAGTAACCGTTAATTACTTAATGCTCGGAAAATCGAGTGCAGTCACTCCAGATTTTTTAAATTGTTTTTATTCAATAGAATAAAATGGTTTTAATTTTATGCCTTGTTTCTATTTTAAGTAGGGTTTCTTACCAGTAGAAATTAATTTTCTTAGAGATTTTTAACCTGTCAGATCGATTTCTAATCCTCCAGTACCTATAATCGTCAGTTTTTATCAAAATAATGAAAGCCATCTGATAACTTTAAAAAGAATCTTGGCCGATTAAAAAAAGCATATAGGCTCTAAAAAAAGTGAAACAAACACGAGTTAAAAAAATTCAACGAATGAATGAGACTAAGGATGAAAATCCAAAATTTAAAGTGAAAAATATTTAATATAAAGTAGTTACACAGGTGTATATGTGTGTGTGCACACACAGCTGTTAAGGAGAATCTCTATCTAGCTTCGATGGAAGAAAAAGCTTTATTCTATGGGAAATTTTTTTTACAAAAATAACTCATTACCTTTTTTTTTTTTTTTAATTTCATTTTTCCATTCAGAAAAAAATAAACTTAACGTAATTAAAAAATTACATTAGGTAATGAGTAATGGTGGCCTGTATCAAAATACATTCAGAGTCCCATAGTCTACAAATTTGGAGACCACGCGTATCGATATTGATAAGAAATATATCGATAATACCAATAAAATAACTCTATTGGTTTTCGGGGAGAGAGCAAAATAATAAATCGAATTAAAATGATGAATATTTTCCCCTTTAGTTCATGTTAAATGAGGTTCCTTTTAAAAATAATAATTGAAATATAATATTTTTTGGACCCACCAGCAGCCGAGCGGTTCGTCGCTCAAAGCTGGTAGATGGGAGTGCCGGGTTTGATCCCAGATCAAGCTCATTGCACTAGCCGTTCAGAGTTTTCCATGATTTTTTCCAAAACTCTCATAAATATGGGCTAGGACCCCTTAGAAAGACCCCCCCACGGAGGGCATTCCATCTATAGGCCTAGGACCCTAGCGAGTCAATCGAACTTAAACCCTTCAACCAACCTGTATTATTTAAAGTCGTCCGAAAAAATATTTTATGATTATTTCTAGTAATTTATTGTATTTGAAATGATAAAATAATCAGTCGATTATTATATAATTCATTTCAATTCATGAATTCCATTTTCCCCCCCTTTTAACGGAACTGTTTGGTGATTTTATCCTTTCTCTTTTCTTTCAAATGTTGACTGTTACTAATAATCCATAGTTTTTGCAAATTCTCTCATCGTTAGGCTTATGTGTTATGTTAGTGCCATTTCTCTTCTGCGTAAGTACTTTAACATGTTTTTACTAATCATTGGTACTCTAATTAAATTAATACCGTGACTATTTTTAATCGAAATAAATCTCAGTTAAAATTTATTTTATGTTGGTATCTTCATCTATCTTTTGTCTGCTGAGCGTAACCATGGTACTAAATAATTCAAATTATATACATTTATATATATATACATCTTTACTTCGTTATGTTATATTGACACCAATTGTTTCAGGCGACCTATAACAATAACAATAACAACGGTAATAACAATAATAAATCCTTAAAAAAAAATTAAAAATATTTTCACCAACTGACATTTAAAGTGCAAAAAATCAAATAATACAATAATTAGGGTTATTAAAAATACTTAATGTTTTTTAAAAATATACATATTATCCAGAACTTACCTATAGTATAGCCCTCTATTAAGTCGTTTTCTGTGTTAGAGAGGGAGAACATAGTTAGAATTCAGCAAATAAATTGTAAAAATTATGAAAAATAACACAAAATACCAGACATAGTAAAATGCAAATTAAAATATATACTGAGTAATGCATTTTACGTAAAATGATATGCACTCAACTTGTTAAAATTAAATTACATTTGTGTCGATTGCCAAGAGTTCAAACAAAATAGTTTAATTTTCATTGTGTTTATGTTTGAAATATGAGTTGAATCAGATAGTTCTTGTATATTTTTTCTCACTAACTTTTCACAATGAATGTTTTTCAGAATTAACAGTTTCAGTTCAGCTTCCTGGTTTGTTTGTCATACAAAACCAATTCTGAAATGGAATTGGAATTGAATTTGAAATCTATTTTTTACCCTATTATACATTGCTTACTTCTTCTTAATTTAATTTAATTTTTAATATGAACATACTTGTTATATAAAAATCTTATATTAAGCGTTTTTATAAGTTATAAGTGAATTTTTATTTTGAGACACATTTATAATAAATTTTTTAAATAAGATGTTAAGTTAAAGTTTTAATTATGATGTATTTATTAACTAAGAAAATAAGTTTTTACTAAAAACAAAACAAAACAAAAAAAAAAAGCTTTGAAGTCACTTAAAAAATATTTATGAATATGTAACTACGACTATATAAGAAGAACGTTACGATAAAAATATAGTTGAATGGAAAAGAAGGTGGAGCTAACAATTCTCAGGAATAAAGTATGAAAGTTGGCATCTCTGTACACTTAAAAATTAGATTTATGTAAAACTTTGAATTCAAGTTTTTGATAGATTTACACGTTTTGCACTGTCTTGAATAATATTTCCAGTTATTGTGTTGACTACTATCTACTTGTCTGAATTTTACTCAAATTCTGCGGATTTTTAACTGAAGAACTATTAGAATTTGGTGTATACCACTCAATGAGTGTAACTGCTATGTTTTCCCTCTCTCTCTTTTTTTTTTTTTTTTTTTTTTTATAAAAAAATATATATTTATAAATTATCTATTATAATGTTTACATACACATTTAAATCTTCCGTATTACTTGAGAGAATTCTCCAAAACGTAATGCGTAAGACATTTATTATGTAAGAAACTGCTGATTCCATTTCAATTTTCCCTCAACGTCGGTTCTGTTATGTTGTATTTTTTGTGATAACGATTATAGATGTATTTTAATTTTTCCTGGGTATAAATGTTCCAAATTATTATGTAGTGTGATTCATAATCGAATGATACAGAAAAAAAATCTTTGTTTGTTTTAAATAATTTATTTTACAAAATATTAATAAAATGCAAAAGGTTAACTTTCCAAGTTTCATTCTTTTATTAACAGAAAATATGTTTTTATTATTTCTTTTTAAGATTCGTTTGGCATGACGGATATTTTGCTGTAGTTATTGTTAATGGCATGACATATAATAAAAGCGATTAACAAAAAAAAAAAATAAAAAAAAATAAAAAAATAAAAAAAAATAAAAAAAAATCATTGTGTAACAGAATATTAAAAAAACTTCGCAGCAACCATAATTCGGATCTTCATATAAAATTTTTTGAAAGAGCATTTCACCGTTACATCGCGAGGTCGGTAGTGCAGTCTGCAGTCTGCTTTATGTACCTTCTACACCAGTTTGTCCCACCAACCTTCGAACAGTTTATTCTTCTCAAACTGCTTCACCGTGATGTTACGGTGAAATGCTTTTTAGAAAGATGAACTAATGTAAGAGAAAAAAGCAAAGTATGAACCTCCTTACTTGCAGGACAAAAAAAAAAAAAAAAAAAAAAAAAGGACTCTTGACTCATTTTTCTTTGTGACTCGGTCACCGAAGCGGGAGATCCATCCCTTCCGTGGAGGATCAAAATTGTGATGGCATGTCTCCGGACCACCTCTAGGGGTGTGTCCCAGACCGTCGTCAATTGCCCATCTGCGCAGCATTAATGCGGCGTAAAACTCAACCACCTTTTTGTGACTCGGGCTTTGTTCTTTTCATCATGTTATGACACAAGTATCCTTTAAGTTGGTTGAGTTTTACGTCGCACTAGTGCTACACAATGCAGTATCCTTTAGGATACGCCTCCTTTGCAAATGCCGATTTTATTGATCAGGAAGCCAAAGAAGGTATCAAAGACATCAAAAATCATCAAAGTAAGATGCAATCAAGGTCTGTGGAAGTAAGCGGAGGTATAGGAACTCCTAAAGCATTTATGATGATATATCATAGCTCAATGATATATCATAGCTATTAGATACTAATAATGTGCTTTCGATGTTGTGCTTTATCTCCAAGTCATTTTTTTTAAAGGTTTGGTTTGCCTGTTCTACGGTTACTTTTTGCACACTAACTGGCTGGACAGGCTTATTTATCAGACTATAAAAAATAAGATGTTTGTAAGGACTGGGCGATACAATGTAAAATATCAATTTTAAATAACCATCATCCTTTTATTTTCCTTTTTACCCGAACCATCCGAAATTCCGATTTAAGCACGATGTTTCTCGATACATAGAAAACAGTGGTACCTTCTTCCATCACTTTGCATATGATCAAACCACAATCACTACTAATCACTAAAAATCTTGTTATATTACTGAAAATTTCTGACAACAAAATTGGTAGAGTATATTCGTATGTTATAGTAAAAATACGTTTTTTTTTCTTTCCGTAATTGAACAATGTAGAAAATATTCGTACATAACAGATATTTTTCTATAGGGTACATTGTTGAAAAATTTGCATTAAACAAAATTCTCCAGCTCGACCAGCCAGGATCGAACCAGAGTCCACTGTATTAGAGAGCAACTATGTCATTACTCAGCTACGAATTCACACTCTAGGATCTATATTTTTTACAAATGTAATTTTATAATAAATTTTTGTAATTTTAGAATGAAAAAAAAAATTTGTGGGAAAATTACATTTTTTTTTTTTTTTTTTTTTTTAAACAGATTTTTTTTTTTTTTTTTTTTACAGTGTACGTAAAACGATAAATAACTATTCGTGTGAGCATTGGTACTTTCATTGCATCGGGAAACATCGTTCATTACCGGCATTAGAATTGGGCGATGTTGAAGTTTTTGCATCGTGATGCAACGCCATCCTAACATCATGATATTTTGATAAATCAATGTTATGCTTATTAGTATTATTACTTGTGGTAACTTTAACCCGTTAACGCCCGAATTAATTTTGCACAATATTATTAGCTGATTATTTCATTTCTAAATTAATATAGACAACTGACAGTAAAATATATTAACTTAAACAATTCTTCTGATAGTTTTTAATTTAAAGCCTATCCTCGTTTATTGACGTTTAGTGTTCTAGCGTGAAAACTTCGAGATTGACAAACTTTGAGATAACATATTATTATAATATATATTGTTATTTAACTTGATTTAAGTTAGTATACCTGCGCAAAAAGCAAATATATGTGCGACGAATGAAAAATCATAAAATGACTATCCAAATTATGAAATAATAATTAATAGTAGGCACATAAAACTTTCAGGGATCATTTAGAGTAGCGCTATAAATTGTCACTAAAAAGCAGAAATCATTCCAAGAACCCACAAAAAATATACGTGCCATTTTATTAGCTGTCCTCAAATGAGGGCACTGGGCGCTAACGGGTTAATTAAGTGTGAAAATAAAATGACATTTAAATTTTACATTGAGTTATTTTTATAAAAGTTAGTTTTTATTTAAAGAGTGATATAGAAATTTTGTAATTCAAAAAAAAAAAAAAAAAAAAGTCATTTAAATATAATGACCAGAAAAGTGGGTAAAGCCTCTTAATAATAATAATAATAATAATAATAATAATTTTTTAAAATGTTATTCATAGGGTAGGCTGACCGGATCAAAGTACCTTTATAATAGATAAGCATTAAAAATTGCTGCTACAATAATCAAATTATGGATGTATTTTTTCATTCCTAATAAATAAGGACTAAAAATAAAGTGTTATTGATTAATAATTTAATTTCTACAATTTCTTAAAACTTAGAAAAATGCCTTAAAAAAAAAAAGGGCGTCCCCATTTGTCCCCAGAAAATGGGGACGTTTGGTCAATATATCATAGTGCCAAGCCACAACTATTGATAAGTACCTCTTTTCTGTAAGACAAGTTCGGTTTTTTTTTTTTTTTTTTTTTTCCGTTCCAATTTATTCTATAACAGTGTCGTTTAAAAAATCAGAAGAGTTAGTAGCTACGCATCTCTAATAATTTATGAAGCAAAAATTTTAAGTCCAGAATTTTCCATAAGGATTTATTTTGTAGTATTTTTTCGAGTAGTTTATTATCACTTTGCTAAATACCTAAGAAATCATATTTTTGGCTGCAGCAATTGTAAATATACCGATCCATTAGTTGTTTGAATCAAAATGCACTTTTGTGTCCATCATATATAAGATTAGATAAAAGATTGTCCAATAGTTTTATCGAGTGTTTATATTTGTATGAACGTTAATGATTAATTTCATTTGAATAGAAAAAAAATCACTTTAACATAAAAATTTAAAAGATTAACTCACCCATCATGTCATCGACTTGCAGAGCTTGAAATCTCCCTGTAAATAAAGAAGACACAATAGAAGAAAATTCTTGTATTTTAAGTGCAAATTTATTAATTTGTTAATTTTCCCCAACGAAATATTTGTCTCAAAAACATCAAATACAGGAAGTTTCTTTAGGGGAAAATGTAAAGAAAATTAAAAGCATGCTTTAGCGAACCCCGACAATTGCGAAAAATCCCTGTTAACTAAGGGTCAGCGAGGGAGAATTTAAAAAATTCACATTCGTATAAAATCGCATCTTGCCGGCAGCAAAATTATCGAAGCGCTAGTAATAATTAGTATTTAAATTAAACGCACTGGTACCGAAAATTATTTTTTAATTCCAAAATAGTGTAATAGAAAACGCGTATTTTAAAAGAGCATTCCTTTAAAAAATAAATAAATAAATAAAAGAAAAGAACAGACCTTATTATTATGATATAATAAATAAATATCTTCTCAAAAAATAGTTTTTTTATGGTTTTTAAAAATAAGAAATGTAAAATTACTCTATAGTTCGTCGTTTACATTTTGTCGTCTTCTTATAGTAAAGCTTATGAAAATTCTATACCTTATAAAAAGAATTCAGTAAAATACAAATAGTAACATTTTATACTTTAAGGGGACAAGGGACATTAAAATTAATTAATTTTGTTTTACATTCTATTGCTTCTCAAACATGAAATCCATCATTATTATGTATAAAGTATGTTTTAAATAACAAAAGGTAATTTTTGGGATGGAAAGACTCCTTTTATGGATATAATAATACAAAATACCGCCCAATTTTAAAATGCTCCATGCTAATTCTAAGTTATTTTAAAAAGCTCCACTATTTTTACTGTGTGTATGTAATTGAACATATCTGTGCATTGATTTTTTTTTATATCTCAATCACAGAATCACTTACAAAAAAAAAAAAAAAAAAAAAAGTTTAAACTTGAAATCTTTATGAATTTTTGTCATGCGACTGCATTTGAGAGCTCGTAATAAAGGTAATAAATTTTTGATTTCAAAATGAACGCCCAGTGTTGTGACAAATATACTGATTAACATTTACATAGATTTTTAAGAGAAATCTATGAAAAAAACAAATGTATATACATTAGCAAGGAGCACTAGGAATAACTAACTATCCTCAAAATTTGGAACAAATAGATCTATATAAATAAAGCAAAAAGTTTGTCGGCGGAACACATCCGGGTGAACCACTCCTATTTTTGATTGTTCTAGATTTAACTACTTTGGTGACGAAAGTCGGCCATTATTTTTAGCAAAAATCATGAAATTTTTTAAAAAGATACGTCATAGGTGTTATACTTTTTTAAAAGAGCACTAAAAATTGTTCATTTTTTGTGAGGACACTATATACATCAAGTTATTAGATTTAAAGATATTACGTTGCAAAGTTTCACAACGCGATATCACCCGATTGCTTTTATATTAAAATAAAAGTCTAATATTAAAGAATAATGAATAACTTTTTAAAAATTATCAGTTTTGAAGTTCTAAGAGCTGCAATTTTTAAATTACAGCGTACTTATTTCTCATACATTATCCATTAAATTTGTAAACAATTGTTGATTCATTCTTGAGGATCATTCACATAAGACCATAGAGCATTGTTGCAAAACGGAAGAAATATTTAATTTAATTTTATTTGTAATATGTCATTGTGACTTTTTGATCTTAAAAGGAATTTTTAATTATGTTACAAAGCCCAAAATGTGATATAAAAAATAATTAGTTATTCTTTTGAAAATTCATTTAAATTTAGTGACCAGCGAAGCGGGTGTAGCCTGCTAGTAAATAAATAAATAAAGTTTAAAATTTTGTAAAAAATTTTAACTAATATTTCAGGAGTTGTAGAGGGAACTTTCATAACTTTCCAAACATTAGAATTACAAAATTTATTCTCGTTGTTTTTATTCCAACACATTTTTAACTTTTTCAACCTATATTTTAATGAGAACTATTTATGTCTGTTGTATACAATAAACTTTTAATGGCACATAGATAAAAGGCTAAGTATACTGTATTCTTCATGTCATTATCACGATACTTTAAAAATTGTAGAGCAATTTTTGTGTGTTTTATTAAATAAAACAAAATAAATTGAAATGTTTTTTCATTTTAAGTAAATTGGAGTGTAAAGGTTGATATTTTTATTTGCCAACTATGTGAAAAATATCAACCTTTACACTCCAATTTACTTAAAATGAATATTCACGGTTGATGAATTCATGAATAAATATTTCTAAATTGAAATTTCGTGGTCTATGGAGTTGTGCTGCGATTAATATTGTCACTTGATACAGCTGCGTTTGCAGACTCGGTGACTTGGCCAACGAATATTATGTGAGAAATGCCTAGCTGGTTGTCAGCCAGGGTAGCTCAGTGGTAGAGCATCCGTGCGTTAAGCGGAGGTGCCGGGTTCGATTCCTGGCTCTGGTATTTTTCACATAGTTGGTAAATAAAAATATCAACCTTTACACTCCAATTTACTTAAAATAAATATTCACGGTTGATGAATTCATGAATAAATATTTCTAAATTGAAATGTATTTGTGATGACTAAATCCCTCTCCCCTCCTGACCAAAAGAAAAAAGTGTGGAATTAAGAAAAAATAAATTGTTAGGTTTTAGATGGGGGGAATATTTTTTTTAATATAAATGGAAACAAATGAGAGGGGAAAAAGAGATATAAAAATTTCAACCATAATTTTAGAGTGGTAGGCAACAGAATGTAAAAAAATAAAAAATCATCTCATTATTTAAAAAAAAAAAAAAAAAAAAAAATGAAAAATGGGAAAACAATGTCAAAGCATGTGAAAATAGACTCATTGTTTCTGCTAATACATAAGTATGCATTTATGTAGTATACATAAATGCATGCGTTAAATATATACGTAATTGTACTGCAGCTGCACACTACAACATCTTCTGTACATCTTATAAAATTTTGATTTAAAATAAAATGCAAAAGCGATGCATGTTAACATTAAAATTCCTTCGTTGTATGATAGATATTGCTACTGCTATATTTTCCCGTGAATAATAATAACGGTAAAATTTGTAGCAACACCAATACTATAATAGAAGAGACGGAACAATTGTACTGCGCGCAATGGAGGGGCGACCAAATAGGAACTATTTGTGAGGGTTTAAAAACTTTTTCTGCGTTTTAGCGTTCTGCTAATAAAATCTGTGTATATAATTGCGCATATTTAATTGTAATAGTGTAATGTGTGCAACGTAGGATTAAAATAAAATGTGTTACATTAAAAGATTCTAAAATTATTTCTAGGCCTTACCAAAAATTACTATATTTATTTATTTATTTATTTATCATAAAAAGATATTTTATATTTGAAAGTTTTAAATATTTTCGTGATACCTTAATTCTATTTATTTGTGCTCTTCATTATTGGATTTATTTATTGCTATTTATTTCATCTGTTATCATTATTTTATGTGAGTTTAAAAAATTCACTTACTTTCATCTTCATCTTCGTCATCGTCTTCTTCATCTTCTAAGAAGTAATCAATATTCTTTGAGGACTGTGTTGCTTCTGAAAAAGAATTATTGATAACTGAACTTTTGTATATAATCACATTAGTATGCACGGACGAATTCTATAATAATTTGATCCTGACCGTTTTTCAGAAGAACCAAATTCGAGATTTTCGTAAAAGAGAACATTTAAAGACTTAATCAAAAATTGCATATTGGCTTAGTTTGTTAAATATAACAAAGCTAAAAATATGTGATAATGAGTAATAATAAAAAAAAAATAAAAAAAAATAGTTGTAGCTTTAAATCAATATTAAATATATAATTCATTGCATTCAAACGTAAAATTTAAGCGCAGTAAAAATACGTTATTGTAATTTTCAATAATGAATTATAGGATGAATAATCAAAATTTCAATGATTAGCATTTTTTTAAAGAATCCATTTCAGGTATACTTTTATTTAAATTCGAAACTTTATTTACTCAGTTATAATATTATGACTAGTAGAAATACTTTGTCTGTTAACCCATTACTCGCTGGCGTTGCGTTCACGCAACACCAGAAATAATTGCGGTTAACAGTTAACTAAAAAAGATATTTTATATTAAGTATTGTTTTTAAATAAGTAAATAGTAGATGTTTATTTTATTAAAAAAAAAAAAAAAATTTGATCTGAAAAATAATTTTATGTTTAAAAATGAATTTCAAACTTAAAGTACTTTTCAAACCAAAACTTTTGAAATTTTTCATATTTGAATAAGTTTATATAACTTGTAAAAAAAAAAAAAAAAAAAAAAAAAAAATCATAAAAAGATAATTACTTTAAAGCCATCTGTAATTTTTGCTGTTTTATGCTCTCTCAACGAAATTTCCGTAAACATTTATTTGTATTCATTTTATACTCTTAATCCGCTGAAGTTATACAAATACAACACTCTATTTTTTGTAAGGTGAGACCAATTTTCATAATTTTATTTTAAATTATTGTTATATATGATCAAAATAATGAGACTGTTTGTACTTAGAAAAAAAATCATTATTTCTAGTTTTGGCGGTTAATGGGTTAAGGGATTACGTAAGCTAAAAAAAAAAAGTATATTTTCTCTATTTTTATAATATAATAAATAAAAATATTTACTCAAAGATTTGAGCATGTAAAAGAGCAACATTTAAGCAGTACATTGTAGAAAGTTTCATTAAAAAACTTCTGCCAGTGCTTTCCGGAGACCCTTCAGAAAAACGGTGGACACGAAAAATTTATAGCAAAAACTACAGTTCTCAAAAGTTCTTATAGTTCTCAAAAACTAATGTTTCAATCTTATTGAAATTTTGAGCATATCTTCAAAATTAAATTGACTAGTGCTTAAACGAATAGTTTAAAAAAAGGGCAGACTTGTATGTAAAGACATATTACAATTTTAGGTACATTTTATTACACTCTGAGAAAAAAAAAAAAAGTACCGCCTTCATCTAGAATGAGTAAGTGGCCATTTTCTAAATCCCTTAACTAGAAATATAGATTTCAGAGCTATGCGCATAACGCACGCCAATAAACTGAATAGAAGAAATGATCGAGAATTTCTAGTCTACACATTTCTAGATGGTGAAACAATAATCTGAATCTTTTGTATTGCGAGAAATTCTTGCTTAATTATCTAGAGTTGGGTCATAAATCAAGATATATAGTTACTGAAACTCGCCTCTTGTGTTCGCATTTATTTGGAGATATTTTCAAATAGATTTGACCTCGATAATACAGACAAACTCTCTAGAATTCTAATAGGGGTTTCTAGAACTCGCTTTCAAAGGGGAATATAATTTATAAGGATGACATACAACTATATTTTCTAGAGCCGCAATTCAGATTTTAGATGTTAGTTACAGAATTTTTTCTCAGTGCACGTATTGCCTTGTAAAATTAGTTGTAATCGGGGAAAGAAAAAAAAAAAAAAAAAAAAAAGAAAGAAAAGAAAAAGTCCTTCGCTCAAGCACTGGTCAATTCTATTGTGAAGAAACGTGCAAAATTTTAATACGATCGTCAGTTTTAATAATCAGTTTTTAAAGAAATCGTGTCCACTGTTTTTCTAAAGGGCATCCGAAAACCTGGACCCACCGTCTGAATTTTCTAAAAAATTTTATGGAAATTTTATAAAATATTATTTAAATGTTGCTCTTTAATACGCTCAAAATTCTGAACAAAAATTTTTTTTTTGGGATATTAAAAAAAAAAAAAAAGAGAGAGAGAGAGAGAGAGAGAGAGAGAGAGAGAGAGATTTTCCCCCTTCGAAACCCATGTAATTCCTTAAATAAAATTTTTTGATGAAAAAAAATAGATTTATCTCACCTGCGGATTATACACCGGGAATTACGGTATATGGATATAATTAAATCGCTCATACGTAACTATGCATTAAAAAAAAAAAAAAAAAAAAAGTAACAAACTTAAAATTTCATTTCTTTGCGAGAAGAAACATAACACCAATCGTCTGTGTATTTAACTATAAGATATTATTCAATGCATGTTAAGGTTAATGTCTTCTCTCAGGGTTTTCACGTGAAACACATTTTCTCTTTTCCTCTACATTAATCCATACTAATATTGCTGGACATTAATATCAAAATTACTAAGTCTAAATTGCTCATTTTACAGGCAAAATGCATGTCTATTTCATGGCGATTTGTACCAGCAGTTTTCCTTGATACACTTTAATGAGAATATATAATTCTCTATTTTATTTGTTTAACAATTCATTCTTTTACCGACCTTATCTTTTATTCTCCTTGAAATAAATAATATCACGATTAATTACATATTTAGCGCTGAAAAATGTGCCTCTGACGATTATCTTTCACTTTTATACCATATAAATTAGCGTCAGTGATAACATTCCTATGATAACATTCTTTTCTTCTCTTATTTTATTAGCATTTAAATCAGTAATATCTAATTGAAAAAGTCAAAATTTTTGCGTTTAAAGTATGATTACAGCATATTCTTCAGACTAATCACCTGAAGATAATATCAGTGTCTTTTTTTAGAGCTTCACCATATATCATCTTTTCTATTTCTTCTCTATGGTAATATTTTGCACATCTTAATTTTTTTTTTTTTAATTCCATACATTTGAAAGCCAAAAAATTCACAGTTAATTCAAACAGTCTTTTTTTTTTAATAGAAATTATTTTTGTAACATATGATTCAATTATTATTAATAGAGCCTTCTTAATTTCTGCATTGTTAATTTTTCTTTTCTATATTAATATTCCCTTTTCTATACATTTTTATCTAATTGGTGTCAAAATCGATAATTATATATATATATATTTCTTTTTTCAAACTGTTAATCTTTTGCTCGCTTCAGATTTTTTCCCCTAAACAATGAAAAACTATGAATCTTTCTAGTATATGGATATATTGTTCTTCATTGACATTAAAATCATCAATGACACAGCCAACCCAAATCTCTATATCCAAAAGAGACAATTTTGCGATCAGTGGTGGATTATATTGAATATCTGAATCATGATATATATATATATGGTATATATAATCTGATAATTCGCATACAAGAGTAAAAGAATGTATTATTGCAGAAAAATGCATTTACGTACGAGTGTTGGATGAAAATGGGTGTAATATTTGTAAACTAACACCCATAAAGTAAGCAAGAGTGAGATAAGATACATAAATGATAAGATACATAACAATAATAACGTACATAAAAAATGAACTAAATTCAGAAGCTCCTCAATTTAAATAGAAGAATAATTGAATTCACGTAATATCCTAAGCAAATCAGAGCACCCTGAATAGGAACATTAGTAAAAAATGATTACAAATGTGAGCTTACAAGGATTTCATACATCATAAAAAGAACATTGCTGCCAAACTTTCATTTATATAGCTCATATATTCAAATATTGGTTTACGGACATTCAGGGATTTTATCTGTGACTCATTTTCCTTGATCTAGCACCAAGTCTCTTGTTAATATTAAGTAGTTTTTTTTTATTATTATTATTTTATTATTATTATTTATTTAAACTGTATCTACTTCTACCTAACTTTAATAACTAATCCATGCAGTCCGTTGAACCAAAATAATTACATTCAATGGAGAACGAGGGGAAAGCTAGTTATTGTTAGTGTCCTAGTTGTATAAATTGGTCACTACTTGTGTAATCTAAATAAAAATCTATTTCAATCTTAAAAATCCGTTGAATATGAAATAGGAATTTAATATTTTATTTTATTTTCCATGAGTTTTAACAATCAATGCAATATTTCATCACAATATATAATATTATTTAAAACACTAAAATTTGATTTCTGATACTTTTTACTTATGAAAAAGGATTGCAGAATTTTTCTGTTATACTTTATATATCATTATATTTTTTAACAACACTAGAATTGTTCTTTAAATTTATGCAGAAATATTTATATTTTGTTGTAATATTTTTTGAAAAAAAAAAAAAGTGTTTATCACATTTTACTCTTATACTTCAAAACAAAAATCATGTTTCGACATTTATCTATCCATTTACCGATCTATCTATCTAACTGTCTCTGTGTGTATGTGTGTAATTGAGGTTTATGCAAATCATGACATGATATTTTTTAATGATAAAAATACCTGCAGTATTTGTGCTGAATTCTTCTATTTCTGCTCCGTAATGCGTAGGAGAAACTAAAGCAAAACATAGTACAAAAAACAAAATAAACAGAATAAACGTACTACAAGAAATAAAATAAAGGTATCAAAACAAATAAAAATATAATGAAATAAAATAAAAACAAATTTCAAAATTTAAACATAAATGCACAAAACATTTAAAGTTAAAACACAAAAGTCAGTTAAAAATTAAAATTTTAAAAACCATTAAAGCTCAGAAGAATGAATAATAAAATAATTAAATATTATAAAAGCAATTGAAAAAAAGAGTTTAATTCAGAATTAAACAAGTAAACAATATTAAAACAATCCTATAAAAATTGTATAACCAAATAATAAATATATAATCAATGAAAAAAAAAAAAAAGTAAACAATAAGTAAAGCAAAACCAAAACGAAAAGCAGAAACTGAACAATTAAAATAATTCATAATTACAACTAATGTTTAGTTTTAACAGAAAGGAAAATAAATTTAAATTCAGCACTTAAGAAATTTTTTTTTCGCTATAAATTTTATGTATTTTTCTTTCTTTCTATTTTTTAAAATAAGATTTAAGAATCCTCCTGTGACTCTACTTTTATTTTGTTTTGTTTTATATAATTTAGTGTGCTTTGTGGTTTGTGAATAGCTAACCGAAAAAAAAAAACTTAAAAAGAAAGAATGAAAAGTAAAGAAGGGCCGTTTAAATTTACTATAGCCCAGGAATGCCATTGGGCCTAATCTTCTTCACATCGATTTATAAATAGCAGACTTTTGTTATACAATTGAATAATGTAAAGATAACTATATAAAAACAGCAGTGGAGAGAGTTGCGGTCTATGGTCTCTATGGATATTCATTTAAAGAAAATGAGTTATAAATATGTACGAAAAACCTTTTTGTAATTGAACCATAAATCTCCTAGAAATTCATTAATTTTCTTTATTGTCCTGAGCTTAATTGTTATTAAATACGCTTTTCTCTTTCTTGAATTTGTTAGCAAACAAATAATGATAAAACCAAAAAATTTTAACAAGCGATTTTTCAACATTAGTCTAGAATTTGTCGACATAAGATTTAACTGAAAAGGAAATGTATATAATTTAAAAAACGAATACATGAAATTCTTGGGTAATCAGTATATAAGACTTTTCTTAGTATAAATGTGGTGGTAAAATCTGATAAATAATATAGTAATGGGGTCAGATATGAAGACAAAAATTTCCCCTTACAGTTTCAGGAGGGTGCTGCGTCCTCTCTGTCCTTTGGTCGAAAAAATAGCACCCTTCTTGTCCCTCATCCAAAAAATTGCACCCTCCTTGACTTTCATCTAAAAATATCGCACTTTTACTGCCCTTTGTAGAAAATAATTTTCAAATTGTAAGATAATAATATACATATAAATAAAATTATTGTGTATGATGTCAATATTCGTTCATGCATTAGTAACAAGCAAAATTATACACTCCTCATATTTATAAGGACACTTTATGTTTTGAAATAACTAATGTAAAAATAATTGTGAACAAGATTATACTAAGTGCACTTAATATATCTAGTATTTTAAAAAACAAAACTGCTATAATTTTTTTAATATGAAACAAAATAAATAATTACAAGATAAAAAGATCTTTTTATATACCATGTTTTTAAATTTTCTGTTCAATCATATAAACGCTACCGAAGGCAGCGGGAACCCGGAGCAATTGGATAAATTTTTAAAAAAATTCATTGCTCTCGTGTTTTGAGCTATTATAAAAGTTTCAAATGTCTAGCTAGTCGGGAAGTTAGTGAAAAATCGATTGTAAGCTTTGTACTGGTAACGCTGCCGAAGGCAGCATGTACCCGAAACATTTGGTTAAAAATATTTTAAAAATGCATTTTCACCGTATTCTGAACTATTCTGAAAGTTTCAAATGTCTAGCTAGTCAGGAAGTTAGTTAAATAAATTTTCTGTTGAATCATATAAACGCTGCTGAAGGCAGTAGGGACCTGAAACAGTTGACCAAAAGTATAAAAAAAATGTATTGTTACTGTATTCTGAGCTATCCTGAAAGTTTCAAATATCTAGCTAGTCGAGAAGTTAGGGAAAAATCGATTGCAATCTTTGTACTGATAATGCTGCCGAAGGCAGCAGGAACCCGAAACATTTGGCTAAAGGTATTAAAAAAATGCATTTTAACCGTATTCTGAACTATTCTGAAAGTTTCAAATGTCTAGCTAGTCGGGAAGTTTGTTAAATAAATTTTCGTTCGAATCATATAAACGCTGCCGAAGGCAGTAGGGACCTGAAACAGTTGACTAAAAGTATAAAAAAAAATTTATTGTCACTGTATTCTGAGCTATCCTGAAAGTTTCAAATATCTAGCTAGTCGAGAAGTTAAGGAAAAATCGATTACAAGCTTTGTACTGGTAACGCTGCCGAAGGCAGCAGGAACCCGGAGTAGTTGGTTAAAAATATTTAAAAAATGCATTTTCACCGTGTTCTGAACTATTCTGAAAGTTTCCACTGTCTAGCTAGTCGGGAAGTTAGTTAAATAAATTTTCTGTTGAATCATATAAACGCTGCCGAAGGCAGTGGGAACCTGAAACCACTGACTAAAAGTATTAAAAAAATGTATTGTCACCGTGTTTTGAGCTATCCTAAAAGTTTCAAATGTCTAGCTAGTCGGAAAGTTAGGAAAAAATTGATTGCAATCTTTGTACTGATAACGCTGCCGAAGGCAGCGGGAACCCGAAACAGTTGGCTAAAGGTATTAAAAATATGCATTTTAACCTTATTCTGAACTATTCTGAAAGTTTCAAATGTCTAGCTAGTCGGGAAGTTAGTTAAATAAATTTTCTGCCGAATCATATAAACGCTGCCGAAGTCAGCGGAACCTGAAGCAGTTGACTAAAATTATTAAAAAAATGTATTGTCACCGTGTTGTGAGCTGTCCTGAAAATTTCAAATATTTAGCTAGTCGGGAAGTTAGTTAAAAATCGATTGCAAGATTTGTCCCTGACAAACAAACACACAAACAAACACACAAGAATCGAAGTTAATAATAAAAAAAAAAAAAAAAAAAAACATGGTAATTATTAAAAAATAAGGCAAAATATTTTTTTTCTCCACGTTTTTAGATGTTCATGATTATAGGGACGATCAAGATTTTTTTATTTTATTTAACTTGCTAGCGGATAAATTACAGTTGACATGCGAATTTGTTAACTGCTGGGTTAGATTAATTCATATATAAGCCTTCAATTTTTCTTGGACGGACATTACTGATAATTCCTCGCAAAAAAAAAAAAAAGAACGTTCATGTAGTGAAGTACGATAAATGTGTTTTTTAAGTGGAAGGATAATTTCAATCTGCCAAATTTCTAATGAAATTCGAAGATCTAAAATTGCTGAAGGAAATGTGATCAAATGTTGAACTGCTGGTTCGATAGGAGAGAGATCTGTTGCAAAATCAGAGTTGTTTTACAGAGATCGAAGACTCATAATTCCTCTTACTGTTCTACTCATAATGACTGCTGCTGAATTTGCTCGTAATTTTGAACGAAAGGTTGGGGTTCACATTTATGCATGTTTAAAATAATTAATAACATGTTAAAATGAATAAAAAACCTGTAATAATCAATAAGCATTTAATGGGGGAAAGAACGTCTGTTTTAAAGTTGAATAAAGACAATATGAAATGGTAAAATGTTGCATTTTCGGATGAAAAACATTTTATTCTTGATTAACCAAATGGTTTTAACAGTTACTGGCACGATCTGAAGCTAGCGAAAGACAGAGCAGATTTTTTAAAGGCAGATATGAATCGGGCATTTTAAAGGTGGATCTATGGTGCTCTGTGGAGCAGCTTTCTACTGAAGGCAGAATGAATTTAGTAATTTTTTATATTATTATAAACATCAAGAGAATATCCGCAAATTTTAAACGTGGAATTCTCAGATTTTTGTTATATTTTGTGGGGTAATAATATTTTTTTTCAACAAGACTTACATTTTTGCTCTACTTCTAGAGCAATAGGGAATAGTTTGAAGAAAGAAACTTCTGTATTATTGCCTTTTTCGTGGCCTAACAGGTGAAAAAACCTTAACTTATCATATTAGAAAAGTGCATGCAAGTGGAAAGCAATTTTAAATAGTTTAAATGTATTCAGAATATCATCTATGCTGTATGAAATGGTATTGATACTGAATATTAAAAAAAAAAAAAAAAAAAATGTATATATATATATATATATACCAGAGAGAATGGCTGACTGTTTCACCTTAAAAAGAGACCCCATAAAATATTAATTTAAAGAATAACTGAAAAAAAAAATTACTAAGATTCGAGCGGTCCTTATAATTGTGAACACCTGAAAAATCATCTTTTTAACCGTATTTAATGTTTTTTAAGATAGAAAAACGATAAAACTTTTTAAATATAGTCTATTAATGAAATTCAAATTAGTAAAAAATATATTTGTTTAAATAATAGTGTTCAGTGTTTAGTTAATATAGAAAAACGGGTGTCCTTATAATTATGAGAACCAGTCTAGTGTAAAATAAGTTAAAATTAATAATATTTTTTGTCTGGATACTTATAACTGAATCTTGATATAATTGCCTGGATTTTAAATGTCAAATGTACCCTTAAGAATCCAAAACTAACTCAAAAATCTAAAAAGTGCTCTTTTTTTAATAGAAACACTCTGATCTTTTTTAAATCTGGGGAAAGCTCGAAGAAGAACTTCGTCAAAATTCACAAATCTTTTGTACATGGACAATTCGCCTCTTCCATGTTCAAGGATTTTCTCAATTCCTTGTTTTGAGCTGATTTGAAGGATGAGCCATTTACCAATTTTTTTACACCCATCCTAGTATCGATACCATTTACTTAGTGAACTGTTCATCCACTACAAAGTCTGTCAGAAACAGCTATATTTTCATCATTTCTTTGTACTAATCCACGTATATTGGTTTCTATTCACAACATCAAGATTGCACATTATTGGTTAATAGCTTATTGATTCAGAATATACAGAATTTTATGGGTAAATAAAATAACTTTCTAAAAATAATATGTACTTTCTCTTACTTCGGGCGAACTTTTTCAGAAAAGAGTTAAGTTTCAGTGTGAAAATCTGATCATGGAAATTCGAGACTCTGTTTTGAGGCATACTTGGATCCCACTTAAATTTTAAAGGAGAAGCTTGTGCTTTCCAAGTCTTTTCAGTAATCAATCCGTAGTTATGTTAGTGACCCGATGACATCACTTGGCAGTTTTACTGCCATATTCACGTTAAAGAAGGTCCTATATATTGATTATCGAAATATTTCCGAAATAGATATAATATATACGTTTCTTTATGAAGGTGAAAAAATAAATGTTTTCTTGTTAATAATTATTTATAAGGTTCTCATATAAAATTAAATGCGGTTTCAACTTCCTCGGGTTCTTTTAAGAAAGCTTAAAAATTCTGAAACATTATGGTTTAAGAAGATTTTAAAATGTTTATAAATACTAAGTAGGCTTAAAAAAATGTGATGAGGATTCTATTGTCAAATTTTGTTCAGGACACCAAATAAAATGTACAGTTGTATATACTCCTTCTTATATTTATAAAGACACTGATGAAATAATTGTGAGCGAGATTATGCTAGACACATTTATGTGTCTACTCTAAAAAACTAAATTGTTACTTTTTTTAAAGTAAAAAAGAAATATATTAAAAAAAAAAAAAAAAAAAAAAAAAAAAAAAAAAGTAAACGTTTTTTATGTTTTAAGATGTTCAATAACTATAAGTACATCAAGATCTTGTTGTTTTATTTACTTATCTTATCCGCGAATAAATCACAGATGAACACGAAAATTTGTTAGCGGTCTGTAAGTCTAACGTAATTCATATATAAGCTTTAAAATTATAATGTGCGAACGTTAGTTAAAATCCTCCGAGGAAATGAACTTATATGAACTGGAATTTGAAAAGTGTGTTTTTAAGAGGAAAGTTAACTGATGTAATAGTAAAGGTTCTGGAGACCAAATGAGAGTTGTTTTAAGTGATTGAAGGAGTATTAACCATCTCTCTACTCTGCTAAAATTGTCTATTGCTGAAATTAGCCGTAATTTTGATAGAAAGGATTAACGTTTACACATGTTCTAAATAATTAATAGTTCAAAAAATATGTTATAACGAATAAATAAATAAATAAATAAAATAACAGCAGTAATCGATAAACATAAAATGATGCGAAGAAAAACTGCGCTAAAGTGGATTAAAGAGACCGTGTATTGGTAAAATGTTACATTTTTTGACGAGAAAGATTTTTATTTTTAATTAAAAAAAAAAAAAAAAAAAAAATGGTTTTAAGCGTAATTTGGTAACATTTCATAACTGCAAAAGTTAGATAAGGCCTTTTAAAAGTCAGTCTTTTTTGTTCTGGTAAGCTTTTTCATCAACAGCAAAATTAATTTAGTAATTATGCCTACTGCTATTGGACATAGAGAACATGGCCCCAAATCTTAAGCGTGCAACTTTTACCATTAATAAATTTGTATTTGAAAGTTGAACAATTTTATTCAGATCAAAAAAATGATCTAGTCAGGAATCGAACCTGGGACATGCGGTTTAACGTGTTGATGCTGTACCAATGAGCTATCCTGGATTCAAGTTCTGGATAAGGCATTTTTCGCTCTGAACTAAATTAGTCTAAATTTATCAATTAATCAGTTTAAAGCGATAAATCTAATTCTTAATGAACTTTTAGCAAATTGTTTTATTTTATGGAGTTCTAATTATATTTTTTTAACAAGATGGAGCTTTTTACCCTATTTCTACAGCTGTAAAGAAGTTGTTTAATGATAAAAGCATCAATATTTTAACCCAGCTACTTAATTTCCTATAGCTAAAAGTTATAGAAATTTGTTGAATTTACCGTATTAGAAAAGTGCATTCAATTTAATCTATTTGAGAAGTTTGAAAATAACATCTATGTAGCATGATCCCGAATATTTACAAAATCTTGTTAAACCTAAGCAGATAGAATGATTGATTATTTAAATATGAAAAGAAGCCTCTAAAATTATTAATTCATAGAATATCGATAAATAATTAAAAAATTGAACTGTTATTATAACAATGAACGTGTGAATTTTTTTTTTTTTTTTTTAAATTTAATTTTCATTTTTAAAATAGAAAAATGATGAAATTTTATACATATTATCAATCAATGCAATTTCAATTAATAATATATGTATTTATTTCAATAACAATTTTCATTGCTTAATGAAAGTAAAATAACCGCTGTCTTTATAATTATGTGAATTAGTGTGCAAACATATATTTCTATTAACACTTTTGGAATTGTTGACATTAAATTTTATTATTTGGGTATTTATAATTCTGCCCATGAGTATTACATTTAAATTTTGTAAGTTGCTAATTTTTTCAAAAATATTTTTAATCTTCATTTACATTCATGAAATGTAATAAACATAAAAATAATAGCTAATAAATATTTTTTTAATTTAATTTAATTTTTGACCAAGTATGTTGATTCAGGTTGAAATCGGAATAAAGAAGCAAATGTAATACAAACGGGTGGTAATTAATATGAAAAGAAGTAAAACAAGTGATCTCAAGAGTGGGTGAGAGAGTAAGAATGAGAGTGAGTAAAGTGAGAGAGATGGGATGAGGAGGAAGAGAAGAGGAGAGAGAAAGAGAGAGAGAGAGATTATTTGGAAGGAATATAAAGAAAATGTGATACATTTTCAGATATTCTTAAAAATTTTCTTACTCCAAATGGTACATATATGCATAAAGTAACATATAAACTTATTAGTTTGATATATTTGCATTTTGCTTTTCGAAAACTATGGGTAAGATGTAAAAGTAGGGTTTATGTCATTATGGGAAAATTACTTAAATTGTTTTAAAGATGAAGTTAAAATAAAACAATAAATCATTTTGTTAATCTAAATGAAACCCGCTTAAGAAAAACTTGAGTTAAAGCAACAAAAATTGTCTATAAAGGTCAAAAAGCAGTTTTACCCTTTCGTTTTTCCCGATGAAATTTTCTTTGGAGAATCAAAGACGTAAGCAAAGGATAGCATCAATGATCCTTTTAGTAAAAGGAGCCTACGGTGCAAGCATTTTTAATTCAAGCAAAAATATATTTTCTTTTCCACTTAAATACTTTGCAAAAATTAGAAGCGTAAGGGAAATTTTGCAGCTTTGATGATATTGATGTTAATGCCTATAATATTAGAAGGAAATCAGGATTAATTTTACTCTTTTTTAAGCTTATTTTATAAATTAACAGATCCAAAAATTAATGCTAGAAGCAGATATCAGTAGCGATTTTTTAAACGGCAGAATTAGTGATGAAAGCAAAAGATAAATTTTCCACTTTGAGACTTTGATAAAAAAAATCTTTTGGTGGAAGAATCGCATTGCGGAAGGAAAAGGAAATTCCTGTGCTTTTTAAAAGTGTTGCTGGATAGAGAAGCTCACACGTGTATAGTCTTGCTTTGCTTGAAGCTATTACAAACTTACTTTCCTCTTTTTCAATGACCGGATTATTAGTAGTAGTGATAGTCGTTGTAGAAGTTGTTGTCGTGGATGTAGTGGAGGAAGTTGATGAAGAAACAGCTGTTCGAGGTGCAGAAGAGATAGTTGTAGTTGAGGTGCTACTCGTAGTTGTGCTAGAGCCTGAGAACAGAAATCGGTTGTGTTAAAACAATATTTTGAATCATCCCAGTTCTTGACAGTTAGACACCGCTGTTGTTATGATCAACATATTTACTTGAGAAATTTCTGTTTTAATTATTTTCAGCTTAAAGCATTTCTTTAAAGAAGTTCTGCATTAAATTGTTTTGGTATAGCAATATAAGGATTAAAGAAAAAACAATTTAGAAAAGTAATATATATTTTTTAAAGTATACAAATTGGAACCATTAAACTAAATTAAATAACTTGGAACCATCTGTTTAGAAAATAGTCTATCGCTTAATTGTTGTCTTGATCTAGGCGCATATTCCCTTTTACTTAAAGCATAAATACTTTTAAAAATCATTCAAATAATTTTTCATTTTTCATTTAAATAACCTAATAAGAAAATTAAAACAGAAAGTATAAAAGCTTTAAGTCCAGTAGTATACAATTAGAAGTGAATTAAAAATTGGTAAGATAATTAAAACTGAAATTTTATGTAATTATGGAAAATGTTCGTTTTTACATACTTTTTAATTGAAAAGAAAAGATGCAACAAAAACAATATTTAATAATTTGCAAATCGAACATTTTCAAACAGAAAAATATAAATAAGGGGAAATTTTCATTATTTTCACCATTTTATAAAATGAGAACGTTTTTAATAGCCTTAGAAGTTTTAAAAATAACTCTTTTTTTTTTTTTTTTTTAATAATAATGCTAGTTTAAAACATCGTATCTCATAAAATAAATAAACAAATAAAACTTAAAGAAACGAAACAGAAACCCACTAAAACAAAATTTATAAAATCTTATTAATTTTGCAACAAATTAGTTGAAATGATACTTACTTGTAAGGTAAATAGTTCCTGCAGAAAAGAAAAAAGAAATATATATATATATATATATATACTATTACAAAAAAAACAAACAGTTATATTTAATACAAAACTATGCTTTTAAAATTCAAATTCAAAATGAATGATTTTTTTTTTTTTTTTTTTAAATTTATTAAATCACAACTTTAAAACTGAAAAATATCATTAACGAGTTTATAATGCTTACTTATACTACGATTATAACTTAAATTGATATTTAAATCTGCTCACGAAAATGTATTTCAAACTTGTATCAGTGTTTCTCTATCGCTTGAAATTTATATTCTTAATATTTAAAACGAGAAATAAATAAATAAATAAATAAATATTCTATAAAAATAAGTAAAAACTAGCCGAAACAATATGAAAAATTGGCAATTTTTCCATCCGCAGGAAAACAATTGGTCGGTATTGTCGTCAAAATAAGCGTTTGTGCGCCATAATTATTAGAGTTAATGTGGCTGCGGTTTTATCCCAAAACTGAAATGTTTGAAAACTGTTTCGGTATGTTTAAAATTTCATACTCTGTACTTAAATTTAGGTTTATATACATTATTACTATCACCTAATTTAAGTTTCTTATTCCGATTTAAAAAAAATGCTTCCTCATTATAAGAAATTACGCAGGTCGGAGAAATCTTACATTTAATCCCCCCCCCCTCACCTGCGTTGGTGTCTTTAATATGTTTTGATGCGCTGAATTAAAAAATGAGTGTCTTTTCTTCCTACCATGTAAGACATTTTCACAAAGTAAAGACGAAGATCGGAAGAATTCATTCAGAGGCTATAACAAGTTTGAAGCAATTTATGTACTTTAAAAAAAAAAGGCTATTATTTACACGTTATTTTTTAAATGTGTTTCTTTGCACCGAAGCTCTGTTTACAAATTTTTATCTTGAGGCATTAGGGCCTTGTGGGGAAGGGAAGGGGGGGGGGGGTTCTCTACATAGCATCGAATAATAATCTGCTAACATTTTAACACTCTGTCTATATCATCCTTGATACCTTCTCCATATTTCTTTGATATCTTAATGAAATAGCTTTCCTTGTTCTTCATTCTTATCACCAAGATTTTCCGGAAAATAGCTTAGGTGAGAGTTGAAAAAGCGGAGCTTTAAGCTCAAACAATCCCATTTTTTGTCTAAACTGTACATACGGAAATTTATGAATAATTTTTCTTTAATCAGCATTCAAAAATACACCAGAAAAAGACATCATCTCGAAGATTTTTTTTTTTAAAATCGTTGACATGTGTTATTATTCCCCGTAAATATATCGTATTAATAATTTTCCTTAATAATTTGGTTGATTAAGAATTGAAGGTCTTCACTCTGTAAATTAATACAGAGTTGCCGAAATTCCCGTCATAATATTCCTGTTGATTATCGTATAATTTGATTTCCTAATAACGCAAAAGTACAAAAAGTTATTGATAATAAAGTGGGTACAACAAACTATAAAAATAGCTTTATTTTTTGTTAGATAATTTAAATATTAATATATTAATTTTTATTAAAATCACAATCAACTGATTGGAAGAAAATCATATTTTAATGAAATTTTATTTTTCCGACTGAGTGAAAATAATGCCTTAAAATATGATTTTCTTCCAATCAGTTGATTGTGATTTTAATAAAAATTGTATTTCTTTCTCCCATTGTTTAATGGTGTTTTCCTTTACCTGCGGCTTATTTCTGTTGAGCTATCTAAATGATAGACCAGATGTTTTCTGCCTAAAGGTTGTCTGAGTGAGTAATGCCGAACGGTTGTCGGCCTGGATAACTCAATTGGTAGAGCCTTGACCTTGTATGTCAAAGATCCGGGGTTCGACTACCGGTCCAGGCATTATTTTCACTCAGTCGGAAAAATAAAATTTCATTAATATATTAGTGTAATTAATATTTTCATCTTTGATATTTTCCGAAATTCCAAAAAATTATTCCTACCGCTGATTAAATATCATACCGTTGAATATCCGTTCCACATTCTAGAAAGTTCTATTCAGTTCCAAAAAGCTAATGGTAACAAATATACGATCCGGACAGTAGTAATATTTCATAGAAAGAAAATTTAATATTTTGAAGTCACTGTTCTTCATTTTATGATTGAGTTTCGGTGCTTGCTAATGAAAAAGATTTCTTCCAAAAATAATGATATTTTATTTGTGAGTATTAAAATACTTCTGCTTCCATTTATTGGTTTTTAATCTTGTCAATGCGTAAAAGTCAAGAACCCATTTCCATATTTCCAGGATAACTTTAAAAAGTTCCATTTTTAGGAAAATTCTAGCGATACAATTTATATTTAAACTCAGATTTCTTTGCATTCACTGATTTGTAAGTACAAAAGTTTTAGTGAATAAAAGCAAAATTGAATCATAAATAGCATACAAATTTTATCTTACTGATGTTTGAATTAATATCAGAAACAGAAAGGAACGAAAAAGAAATCGAAATCTTAATTTTCTAAGTAACAGACATAAAATGGACTTTATCTTTTTTTTTTTTTTTTTTTTTTTTTTTTTTTAAGTTCGTCATTAAATCATGTACTGTTTCCCTCAAATTGTGATTTCTGTTATTACATTTCCTTGTGAATTTCCCCCGAAATACAAACTTTCCCTCATACTATACAAATGCAAATATTATAATGTTGCAGTTTTTCCTGCAGTGATCACGTGGGAAGGATTTAATGGCGTAACACAGATAAAGTCCATTCTGTATAAAATATAATTTAATGTAGTACGATAGGACATTCTTTTGTCTATTATTCTAAAACTAAATTATAAGGGGGTTTACTCACATTTTTATTTTTATTCAATCAATGTCGAATGGTAATACAGTTCTCGGTAATTGTAAATAAGTATTGATAAAACCCGCCCTCTTCCCTTTTTTTTAAATATATATATATACATATTTTTTTTAGAAGAACTCAAATTCTGTTCATTCTTACTCTCATAACTTTTTGAATTTACACGATATTTGTTTTGGGTTTTCATATAAGTTGCTCCATACTTTTAGCTATTAAATTATTCAAATGAAATTTTTTTAAAGCTTGCGGATACGTAGTTAAAAATTATTTAGTAAAATTGCTCCTACTGTGCAAGATATTGAACATTTTTGCATTCTGATTGCAGTAATGTTGTGTCTAATGTAGTAAACCAAGTTTCCTAAAAATGGCTTTGCACTGGGTCTAATACCTAATAGTGTTATAATTTAAAAAGTGTTTTTTTTTTTTTTTTTTTTTTTTTTCAATTTCTTCAAAAAAATTCATTATTTCCATGAATATATGTGATAGCCTCATAAAAATTGATACACATAATGAAAAAAATCCTCATAATCGAACAGCCAAAACGCATTTAAGGCATTACTTTTTTACAGGGTGATACAAAACATTTTGATTTTTGTTTAATTTTTTACCGGTCCCCTTTTCCTCTTCAGGACACAACTTTTGCTGAAAGTATGGCATGTTCTTTACATTCCCGACATCTCAAGATGGTTCTTAAAGAACTTTTCTAGATATTTGACAAAACGTCTAAATTCGAAAGTGTCCAAATACTTATTCGTAGATAGTATAAGACAACCCATACTTCAGAAATTAGTGATATTTTCTTTTCATTAGTATTATACTCTGTTTTGTATTGCATTTCAGAATATGCAACAGAATTTTCACTGCTTGTATCGGTATCCCTCTATAAAACTTTTATCTGAGAAGAAACATAAATTGATCAAAAGAAATTTTTTTCTGCTATTGCGTAATTTTTTTTTTTTTTTTTTTTTTTTTTTTATAATTAGAAATAGTATCGTATATTGTAGCTAATACAACTCACCTAGGGAAGAAAACAAAATCTAAATAAAATAACAAGCACATGAAAAACATTCATGTCAAACTGTGCTGACTTCTTTTTTCAACGATGGCAAATTACTTTTCTGCATCGAACTTTAAATCTAGCATTACATAAGCATTGGAAGGAAGTGTATTGGAAAAAACTATTTAAATGTTAAAGTGGCAAGGTTTTTATTTTATTTAATATAAGATTACTTTTTAATTCACTATTTAGTACTCAGAATTCATTAAACATCGATTCTTTTCTTTTTTTTCTTCTTTTTTTTTCTTTTTTTTTTTTTTCTTTTTCTCTTTTGGTGTGTGTGTGCACATGTTGTAAATATTTACAAGTTTTGGTGAAATGTTATGTCTTAAACATATAATAAATATGTGTATTCTAGTTCAAACTTTCTATAACATCAAAAATATGCAGGTACGGTCTGGGTGTAGAGTATGCCCTATGGGTCATAACATTTACATTAACCAAATATTTCTAAGTGGATTCGAGTTTCAAGAATAATAGCCTTTATATATGTGGAAAATTCAAAGAGAGAAATTATTTTGTCTAGCAACGCATTCGTAAGTACATGTATTAGCATGTCAGAATTATCTTTCATATTCCAGTCCATACAAAGCTAGTGCATGCCATACAGATTTTTTTTTTTTTAAATCTTTTTAATGTAATTATAGTCACTTTAAGCAACATTATAAGTACAGCACTTAATACACGCCAATATTGAAAATGATTACAGAAGCTATTGATTACAGCTTTTACACCTGAGAACGAATACGAATTTTCACCCATCCTTATAGTCATCCATGGCTGAGTCATATTCCAATTGTTATTTTTATCTGACATACATTGACAAAAATTGTTAATCCTATTTTATCATTCATTGAAAATTTCAATAAATAAAACTTTTTTTTTTTTTCTTTAAGGTTTATTTTGAAATTTTATGAAATGTTATGACGAAACATAAGAAATATCGATAGTTATTTACATATTTGTTTATTTGAAATAGTCTATTAAAATCAACGTAAAAGCATTCTAAAATTGTGTTAGCTTAAATTTTGTTTCCATCTGTCTTTCTACAAACAATACAGATTCTAACGTTCTACTTTTATTCTTATATTACAAATATGATACTATTGTAAATAATATACAATTATTATAAGAAACATAAGAACTTATTTATTTTTTTTGTGAGGCGACATAAATTCTAATAAAAACAGTATTTACATTAAATGTTTCTTAAAAAAAAAAAAAAAAAAAAAATTGAAAATGCTCTTACCATCTAAAGTAATATCTCTTACTGCCACCATAGCATTAGGATAAGGAAGGAGAGCTTTTAAAACAAGCTGTAAGGAAAAATTAAAATCTTATATGTTAAAACACAAGGTTTTTTTTTTTTTTTTTTTTTTTTAAGACCAAAATGGTAGTATTTAAGCATGAGAAAAATTTTTTAAGCCAATTCGAGACAACCATATTCCTATCATTAGAAGAATAAGTAATTCAGATGAACTACTCCATGAGGTTACAGAGGTTTCGAAAGCTAAAAACAGCATATTTTCTCTATTTACTTTTATTTAATATGATAAATAAAATTCCGTGTTTAAAATTTTAAGCATATAAAAGGATAGTAATTAATAGATATTTTACAAAATCTTCAATAAAAAATTTGGAAAATTTAGATGGTGGGAACTGTTTTTCGAAAATGTCCAGATCGTATATTTTAGATAAGATTAAAAATAATAAATAGAATATTGAATTTATTTTTATGGAAATTCATTTTGAACTAAATATAATCCAGTAATATTTAAATTTGCTTCCATTATTATCAAATTATAAGGCAATTTTTTACATATAAACAATAATATAACATCTTTGCAAACGATTGCAGACAACATTTATTTGAATATTATATTAGTGAAAAATACATTTATTTGACCATTAGGTGTTAAATCCTTCAAACTATCAATTCACAATATTTTAATAATTTCAAACATTTTATTTAAATCTGAAATATATGTATATATTAGTAGAATTTATTTTTATTTTTATTTATTTTTCAGAGCTGTCGTTGACTTTATTGTTTATCAAATATTTCAAGCTATGGCCTGGTATGGGATAGGCCGATTCTTAACTCCATAAATCTAGGCCAGGTTGTAATGTTCGCCGTGGAAGGTGTTTCTCACGTGAGTTCTTCCCAAATCAAGAATTTCTCTCTCACGTGAGCGAAAACCCCCAGAAAACTCAAAACGGATAGACCAACAAAAGTGTCCTGTGTTGGAACTGAATTTATCAATTTTAACGATTTTATTATTACTGTATAATGGTATTAAATGAATACAATAATCAGTAAATTGATGCATGAATAAGTATAACTACTAACCTTATAACGAGTATGTGCTGTTGGTATCGGCACTTTTTCAAATGACCATGTTTTTGGATAACCATAAGCATAATTGCCATTTTTAGAAAAGATTTCAGAGGGAGTGTCAGAGTCATCCAAATTCATGTATAGCCGCAAAAGAACAGCTGAAGTTCCATAAATCTTGTAGTGTATAATTGCGGATACTTTAGTATCACGGGGAGGCAGCCATGGACTGTGTATAATTCCAATACCACAATTGTCTTTAACACAGTTGCTAAGTTCTACAAAAGATTCCTGCCCATCTGGAAAATATTTAAAAATTCATTTAAAAAAAGTTATTTGGTGTGACATGTACAACACTTTCTCTTACCATGCAAACTATACTTCAAAACTATAAAGACAGATTGTAAATTAAGGGATAAGATAACAATTTCTGTATATAAAGTTCAACAGGATTTAAACCAACACCTCCTGTAATAATGCCTCCGAGCTGAGTTCTACGTCATGGAAGATCGGCCGATTTTATCCAATCAACAGTTCCTATGATACATGTTGGATCGTGTTGATTGGATGAAATCCGCCGATCTTCCGTGACGTAGAGCTCGGAGGCATTATTAAAGGTGGTATTGTTTAAACTTGGTTTAGGAACAGTTTTATTTGACAAATAATTCTGTAGAGAGGAAGCTACTGCTCCTTAAACTCTCGTTTAAATATAGTACAAGTGCCTTCATTTATATAACATTCAAAGCTGTTATTAAATTTAAAAGTTTGTTCCAAACTTTCACCGGCACATTTCTTGTAACTTATCAATCTTGATCAAACTTTCCATACAGCAATCTCATACGAACTTCAAACTACAACATTCGAATTGCCTTCAATTCAATTTGTTTGCTGCATTTCATATTTGTTTTTAAGTTACGCTTATAACAGACATACGCAACGATCGATCGTTAAAAACAGGACTTTAGTATTCAGGGAAGCTCAAAACGCGTAACTATATAAAAACCATAGCTAAAAATTTATCTAGGAAAAATACTTTATTTTTCGTATATCAGGAATTAATTTTCATAATTTAGGACATGTTAAAATATAACAAATCATTTCTACTAATCATATTCAATAAAAAAGAATGTTTTTACTGAATTACTAGTAGACCTGTACATTGGTATTAATCATTGGTAGTATGTCTTCTGTAAATTATGTATGCATAAACATATAAATTATGTAACGATATAAATTATGTAACATATAAATTATGTAAAATGTTTATACAAGCATTTTACAACTTCGTTGTAAAATGTTAAAAAACGCATTAGTTGTTGCTCTGTAATTCAGTAATTCAATCTCAGCAATCTTTTAAAATTTTATCAAGGTAATTCGAACCAATCGATTGTAATTCGTCGGCCGGAAACATTTCAATCAGAAAAGTTGATTACTTTTTTGTACGGCCAAAAAAATAAGAAAAAATGTTCAAGGGCGATTAGATTTCTGCTCTAATCATCTATTACACGATACACGAGCTCCTGTAATGTAGGTAACTGGGTGAATAGGTGAGTGTATTGTAAGAAAACAAAATAAGGTGAAAAGACACTGTGATTTGTGAATTAAAAGAAAATTTCTATTTCTTTGCATAAATTAATTTTTTTTTTTTTTTTTTTTTTTTTAATTCAGTTTTTAAAAAAAAAAGGGGGGGGGGGTTCTTTCATTTATTAAACACAGGAATTTTCAATGAAATTTAATGTCGGTTTCAAATTAATTCGAAACAAAAATATGCAATTAGAATATAAATACATATAACTATTTATAGATTCATGAAACATGAACATTCGTATGAAATAATTTACAACTGCAAACGTTAAAAAAATTTGGTTTGGATTTTTAATACCTGCATTTTAACTAAATAAAGTAATTTATTAGTGCATTCATTTTAACTAAGTACTTTAAAAATACCTTAATTTTCGGATACTTTACATAAAGCATGCTAAAGAATATCGTGAAAATTCAAAATGCTACAGAGTGAGTAGTTTCAAATGATTTTTCTAAATGTCTTTAAAAACAAGGAATGTTTCACAAATTAATATTTCTAATTTCTACAATGTTTTCCAAATGTTAATAAACTATCTGTGAACGAGTTGAGCATCTAATACAAATTTCATGTTAAAATTTATTTCTTTAAAAGTTAATCACATAAAAAAAAGACGAAAAAAAAAATAATAATAATAAAAGAAAAGAAAGTAATAAAAAAAAAAAAATTAAAGTTTTTTTTTTTTTTTTTTTTTTTTGTAAAATTATCTTAAATCCCCCCCCCTCTTCTTCTTCTTTTTTTTTAATAAGTACTTTTAAGACAAATTGTGTTTTTAAAATCAATTTAACCTTTTATCTACGATATTATGATACAGACAAAAGATGTACTCCAAACACATTTTTTCATTTAGTTAAGAGTACTTTTTAAAAATACATGCAATAAAAATTATGCATATCACCTTCTCATATTAATGATAATGTTTTTGTGGGGTGGTACTTTACTGTACCATTGGTACACTAGAGGTCGAAAAAGATATCTGGACCCTAAAAAGCTTAAAAAAGTATTGACTCTTTATGTTTCTTACATACTTTTTTTTCTAAGATTAATGGGAGATTCTTGAGTAATATAGGAAATAATTATAAGACACGTGAAGATCGTGAAAAAATGCCAAGCTAAAGCAGCGAGAACACTCTACAGAGCTGCCAACCTAATCCGTTTCTAAGATTAATGGGAGATTCTTGAGTAATATAGGAAGTAATTTTATAAGACACGTGAAGATCGTGAAAAAAATGCCAAGCTAAAGCAGCAAAAGCACTTTACAGAACTGCCAAACTAATCCAGAGAATTGTTAGTACCTCCCTTTTTTACCCCACCACTTAATTTTTACAGTAATTCTCTTCAAATGTGTACGATGAATTAAGAAGAAAAATACACTTAAAAAATGACTGGTGTGGTAAAAGAGGCGGTGCTAACTATCCTCCGGATTAGGTTGGCAGCTCTGAATCTATAATAAAATCCTTTCTAAAACAAAGACAGCTGCATGTAGAGTCTAGCGTCTTGTAAGGAGATTAAAGTGAGGTATATACGATCTGTTCTTATAAGTACCTTTGACATTTCTTCCATAAATTCAATTTTGTACGTTTTTTAACCTAATGGTCCTTTAAAATACCGTCGGTGGATAAAAGTTATTACGATATTAAAAAGTTATTTACGATATTAAAAAGTAATATAAAATATGATTAATTATTTAATAACGAATATGCCATCCTAATTTTATGTTCATAGGTTCATTTAATTAAAAGTTATTAAAAAATAAAAAATTAATAAAATAAAACAGTATGCTGCTATTTTATTTTTATTTACAATTAAATTTTTGAAAACCAGTATAAAAATATCAATTTGTGAACGATTATTTATTTTTCGGCTTCGTCGAGAAAATCGCTTAAAACAGTTCATTTATTGCCTATAACGTTTTGAATTTTCATGGTATTCGTTTAATTATATATATATATAAGCAAAATAATCAAAAACAGATGAAAATTTAATCCCAAAACACATGAGGGCCTTCAACAGGGGAGCTCCCCCATGTAGGGAAAGGAAAATGAGAAGTTTCTGACGAAACGCTGGTAATTTAACCAAAAAACACGTTTCTAGCCCACAACTTCTCACATATGGAAGCAAGACCATACATCAAACGAATTTTAATTAATATATAGCATAAAAGCAATTAAATTCAGAAATAAAGCACAAAATATAATACATCAGTATAAAATACAAGAATATAAACATATATATCTATACAAACTGGAATAGTCAGAATATGGAAAATTGAAAAACACCCCCCTTTTTATAAACACAGAACCCTTTTCAGCTAGTAGGGCCACTTACCAGCACTTAAATGTCGCCCAAAATGGAACAACAAACCTTAAGTGGGATTGTCATCAAGAATACTGAAATGTTTACTCATTAAAATAACAGGATAGCGGTTAACAGTTAGTATGTTTTTGAGATTTTTCATAGCCAGATTCAGGTCTAAATTGTTATTGCAAATCATTTTAATTCTGTTTATTTGGGTAAACCTAATATTTTTTAAAACTTTATGACTAATACAGGAGAACCCAATTTGATTAGAAACGTTAAAGTTAAAATCTTGCCTTTTGTCATAAATCCCAATAAACCAGTTATTATCTATTTTTTTTTATTTTTAAATCCAGAAAAGAAGTTTTTTTCTATTTCTATTTATTTTATAATTCAAGTTTTACTCCCTCCTATATTTAAATTTTATCTTATATATATATATATATATATATATATATATATATTGTCCTATAAATTTGTGTATTAAATTACGCAAGCGAATTTTGGTAAGCATTCTCGCACACGCAGGTACAAATTATTTCGTGGGAATTTTCACATTTTACAAATCGTTAAGTGTATTTAGGGTAAGTGCTCCAGTGACTTTTAGAACAATTTTACAGCAATTTTAGAGCAACACTTTTAGAGCAATTTCTGCTGTTTTTAATGTTTTAGTCGTCAGAAATTATTTTTAGAAATCTTAAGTTAATATATATGGTATGAAAAACTTTCAGAACCCCATAGATGTTAAAATATATATATTTAATAATTATTATTTTTTTTATGAATTTTTTATTTTACACCCACTCAATGCTTCAGAGTTTCACACTGCTAGTTTTTCTTTTTACCAGTTATTGGTGCCCTATGCTCCAGTAATTGACATACAGTATTAAAATTCTTATATGTAAAACATGTGCTTTTATTTTTTTTTCTTATTTATTAATTATTTCTGGAAATATGTCAATTACTGGAGCACCTACCCTATATATTCTCATAAATTTACCTGAAACTGGAGTTAAATTTGGTTGAAAATCCCGTATACTGTAGACAAAAAAAAAAAAAAAAAAAAAAAAAAGAAAAAAGAGCAGAATTTTTAGTGAATACTTTAAACTAACGTTCATATCTTACGGATATCAAATCTATTTTTGTATAAGTGAATGCAAATGTTGTAACTGAACTAAAAAAGAATGTTCTGCGGTTAAGGGTCATTTTGAGTACTTCCGCATGTACAGGGTAATCACATATATTATTTTTATTGCCTTTTTAGTGAATCCAATGAATGCCATAATGTCCAAAATGTTGTTGGAAAATATGCAGTCAAGTATCTATTTCACTCCCAAAAGTTTTAAGACAATTCATCAAGTTATCATTAAAACTTTGTTAAATCAGAAGTGTTCATATAAGTTTGTCATCTCCTGCATATGTGATGCAATTTTTTTTTTCTCTTTTCTTAGTTTCATTCATTCATTTTGCTTTTTTAGGAAGAAAAGTTTTAAGGATAACATTATATAACCATATCTATATATTATTATAAAATATGACACATATTAAATTGTACTTCTATCATTTGAAATTGATCGACATAAAACGTTCATAATGATTTGTGCAACTACTTGTGATACATCCACAATTGCAATTATCTATTATTTACGACAAGAAAATCTAATAAGCATCTAAATCAGAAAACCTGAAAAATAAGCACATGAATATCGAGGATAACACAAAAACATTATCTAGTTTAATATGCTAAAATTATTTAGACGGAAATTTAAAAAATACCGATAATAATTCCCTTGGAGGGGGAAAAAAAAAAAAAAAAAAAAAAAAAAAAGAGAGACACGAATTGGCAACTATAAATGGATAGACAAATATGATATACGTATAAGATCAAAATATGCGGAAAATAATAAAGAAAAATGCAACTTGTTTTGTTTGATAGAATACCTCTTTTCATCTTCCAAAACAAAGCAGTTTTTTCGTCATGCGTCCACAGACAACTCGGTTCCAGTCCAGTGTCGCACTGAGACAGCACTGAAATAAATAAAAATGATTTTTAATGGAATAACAAGTACATTGTAAGAATTAAAACTCGATTCTTCTTTAAATTTGTTCTTTAATCAATCTAGTTCTAGATCATTGTAATTGGTTATATTTTTAGAAGTAAGGCGCTTCAATCAAGTACGACAATATGGTAATGGAAGCAGTTACAGAGACACTAAAACTTTCCCGCAATAATTATTGCTAGACAAAATTTCACATACACACACAGAAAAAAAAAAAAAAAAAAACTGAATTTTGAAAATAATAAAATTTTATTTTTAATTAATCCACTACATTTAATCTGGCTGAAACCAAATACTGTGATAGTAATGGAACAAAATCTGGTATGACTAACTAAAGTTTCGTCGAATAAAATATCTCCTAACAAACTTTCGTATGGACAAAATATTCCTAACAGCTGAACTGTAAAAATTCCCTCCAATTTTGTTTTAAATTTATTTACAGGACAGGCTACTGTAGTCGGTCGTATTTTCAAAATCAAAACATCCCAATAGAATAATAATTTATATATATATATATATATATATATATATATATATATATATATGGAATGACTGCACTCGACTTTCTGAACATTAATGATTCTATAAATTAATTAAAAAAAGAGAAGTCGTTAAATATACAAAAGAAAATATTATAATAGGGTGTTTGAGTATTTTTTTCTCTACATATTATGTTGTTTATTTAACGCTACTGCCCTTTAAATAATGTGAGCCCATAGATCATAGTGTCGTCGGGTCCCTGTAAAAATCTGTAAGTGCTATACTCGCCAAAATCTATATAGTTCGTGCGACGATGACCTATAACATGTATATAAGATTTGAGCTCAATTGGATGAAGCGTTAAGACGCTATCACACTTTTAATATTTTAAGCCCGTAAGCAACAAGGAAAAAGAACTTTTCTTGATGTCCCAGTAAAAATTACTAAATTCCAGTAAAAAGAAAAAAAAAAAAAAAACTAGATAAACCAAGTGCTAGATTCTTCTTAATTCCTTTAGCTTGTGTATCGATGACCTATAACATGTGTATATAAATTTTCAGCACAATCGGATAAGCCATTTAGATGCTATCGCCCTTTAAATATTTGAGCCAATAGGCCATAATGGTAAGGAAATTTTCTTTGTGTCCCTGTAAAAAAACTATAAGTGTATTCACCAAGTTCATTCAAGTATATGTTCACCAAAATCTATATAGTTTGCGCTATGGTGACCGGTAACAGGCAAACCAACTTTCAGCTCATTCGAATAAGGCATTTAGACGCTACGTAAATTTAAAAATTTTGGGCCCATTTGCCATAATGATAAAGAATTTTTCTTTGCGTCACTGTAAGCGCTAGATTCACCAAAATCAGTAGAATCCGTGCTACTGTGATCTATAAGATACGTGCCAACTTTCAGCTCATTCGAACAAAGCGTTTAGACACTATCATGTTTACTCACATACATACACGCACACATACATACATCACCGTAAAAATAGCAAAAACCAAATCGGTTGGACCTTCTTAAAGCATATAGAAACACCAAAATCTCAAAGTTGGATTTTTGATTTTAACAATACTTCTTTACTTATGTACAGTCGGTAACAAAAGTATCCGAACACTAGCAAAAATTCCTAGGTAAAAAATGTAGAGTTAATACTGTTTTGTTAAATAAATCCTTGTCGAATCATTTTCTTAGTCAGTCTAAGAACATGATTCGACAAGGATTTATTTAACAAAACAGTATATTAACTCTACTTTTTTTATATAGGAATTTTCGCTAGTGTTCGGATACTTTTGTTACCGACTGTATGTTCGGAAAGTATTAAAAGGACAAAATTAACTAACCTTTTTCCGGACAATTAATCTTCCGTTAAAAGTTTAACGGCCCCCGCCCTCTTAAATTTTTCTTACTCACTCTCTCTCTATGTGTGTGTGTGTCTGTCTGTCTTTAAACTAAATACCTATTTATGTATGTAGTACGTGCATAAATATATATAATTCATTAACTTATTTTTTACTGCTACATAGAACACATTTAAGAGCAAATTCTTGAAACACTCATATGTAGGGCGATCAGAATTTATGAAAGGCTGATAATGGTTTTCTGTGATAAGCAAGTTGGGAATTTTAATTTAAAAATAGTGGTTATAAATCTAATTAGAAAACAAAAAATCTAACATACTTCCTAAACAGAATTTAATTTGGTACGACAGGACTTATTTTAATACAATATTCTTTCATATAAAGGCATGCAGTATAGAGATGAGACGGGCTCAGCCCGAGCCCGTAAGTCCGAGTGGGCTCAAATCTCGCGCAAGTCTTCGGGCTCCGGGCGGGCTCGGATTCAAGCTAAAAGTCCCGTTTATTTTATACTTCACTAACTAGAAAATGTTTAAAAAAAAAAAAAAAAAAAACTGGCAGTTGCTCTGTGGGAAATAAACATGCTGTTTCTTTCGTAAAGAAAATATTTTGCAGTTCCTTGTAAAGTTAGTTTTAAATAGATAAGAGATATTGTTATAAATCGCAAAATAATCTTGCAAACCCTTAGTAGCTTTGATTTTCCTTTTTCTAAATAGAACTTTTTTTCAACGGGATGCATATTATCAGAATGTCATAATGTTATACAGTAATCCTTCCTTATTCGTTATATTGGGCCTCATTATATCACTCATTCGGATAAATAGGCCCTTTTTTTTTTTTTTTTTTTTTTTGTCTCCCGACAGGCACTATGTACACAATGGGTTGCACTATAAATATATATTATACAGAGAATATACATACAGGTATACAGAGACACAGACATTATAAATTGTTATAGTAACATTTATAGTTAGTTAAAAAGAGGACTGATAATAAGAAAAATAATTTGAAAAAGGAAAAGGTATTTAATTTTACTATTGTGTATGCGTTGCGTAGTGTATCACTTTCAATATCGGGCTCGGGCTCTGATCACATAAAATTTTTCGGGCTCGGGCGGGCTCAGTTCAAAAATGTTTCGGGCCCGGGCGGGCTCGGATTGCCAAAATAGAGCCCGAACTCACCTCTAATGAAGTAACTGATCCCATTCCTTAGCATCGGTTACTATATTCATTTCTAAAAATTTCTTTGTTTTAGCTTTAGCTCAGCAGCCCCTTGGCGGTTTTTATATTTTGTTCTCATTTTGGTAATGAATTAAAATGGGTATCGCAAGTGCGTAAGTAAACATCTTGGCGAGAAGCTTCCGAGGTACTTCAGTGCCAAATTTTAAATTTTGCCAGGAGATCCAAGCTGTTCCATTGCTTTAGCATGATTTTTCTCAATTTAAATATTGTTTAACTTAATGCGATAGGCTAAAAGGAAAAACAAAATCTTTGGCCAAACGTCTTGAAATAGAACTCAAATTGACGTCGGTGCCTCTTGCAACCAGAGAATTTCTAATTGTACTGTAGGAGTTTCTTAGATCTCGTACGACCATCCTTCTTATCAAATGATAATTACGGCACTCGTTTTTCTAGGGCGACCGCTTCTCTTAAGAAAAGATCCACAAATTTTCTCGAAATTTTAAATTTACTAATAGCTTGATGCACAGCTGTCTTGCTCACATTTACCCTCGAACTTATTTGACGTCCAGAGAATCCAGTTTTATGTAGGGTCAATATTTCTGACCTTTTTTGTAACAGTAAGTGAAGGTTTTTTTAGCCATTACAATAATTACACAACAACACTGTCTATGACAAAATGCAATAAACAACTGGCGATAAACGTGCCGGGCACCTTTATTTATAGATGTAGAATGCGTCAGATGCAATCAGCACATGAGATGACGCAATAATCTGCGGAAATAATGCAATGTGTTAAAATACTGAAAATTGGCTACTGGTCTTAAACTTTTTCAATGACTGCACTTTTTCGTATGAATTAGTTGGGAATTCAGAAAAAGCGATAGGTGTCTTGTATAAATAGTTCAATTTCAGATCACGCAAGTACGTTCCTTTAAAAACGGCTATACGGATTTTTTTTTTCTTTTCTTTATTTTGTAAACTCGCCCTATTAACTCTCTTTTAGATATCCTTTTATATGTAATTGTTGTTTTCTAGTCAACAATTGATAATTCAAAGGTTTGGTGAAAGTCGGTATCTCAAAAAAGTCTCTAACGATTTTCTTAAAAATTGTTACATAAACCCATTTTAGATATCCTTTCTCATATATTAAGTGGTTATTACAAGAAAATTAACAGTCGTCTTGATTACGTAGGCCATCTTTAGATTTCGGAAATAGGGGTTTCAAAAAAGGGCTCAACCGATTATTATTATTATTATTATTTTAACTCTTTTGTAAACTCTAATTTATATGTCTTTACAATTGTATCAGACTAAAGGTAGGGAGGTTGTAAGCCAAAAATGTAGCTCTCTTTGCCGCAAAGCGTTTCCAGGGTGCACCACGAGGTAGATCTTAGAATTTATCTGCATCTAATGCCTTACGAGATCTTGAGAATCGCACAGCTCTAAAGAAATGGAAGAATTTAAGTCCTTCTCTTATTTCTGATAAACCAAGACGTAAGACAGTTGCGACTTTCCGCCTATCTACAGTACATGACTGCCTTGCCGCTCACTTGAAGCGCATAGGTATCTTAAACGACCCTACTTGCCCACTTTGTGATTCTGGAGAAGTAATAGACAGGGGCCATCTGTCCCGTCCCGTTGTTGGGTTCTCCGAGGTTCTACAGAAGAGTCGAGATATTGGGAGGCAAGATCGCTCCTTAGGCAATGACTTCAGTCTTTTGTTCTATGTTTTATTGTCTATAATTTGTTTTGTAACTTTATAGTTCTCTGTATCTTTTGCCTAGCCATTGGTAAAAAAAAAAAAAAAAAAAAAAAAAAACAATTGTATCAGCTTTCTCTTGCGGGAAAATTTTCATGCGTCTACTTTGTTAGATCAATTTTATGTCTTCTGCTCACATTATCTCCAAAAAGTGCATTTAATATATTTGTAATAGTGGGTAATGAAAGTCATGTGGTTGTTTTACACCAGATTTTTATTATTATTGTTGTTGTTGTTTAATTCAATTGAAGAAAAATTTTAATCATACGGAATCTTGAGTTTATAACCCATTCAGACAATCAAAAATTGTCACTTAAAAATTTTTAAATGGAAAAATCATTTCATTTTTATTCTATATTTTATTAGAATGGTTTTTGATGCTTTAAAATTTTATTCAGACCTTCTGACGCCTGATTAATCGTTTACATTTCATTTACGCGATTTTCTCTCATTTAAAAATATTGGCGGATTTTCAAAAGTCCAAATAGATTGTTTTACATTAAAAAGGAAAAACAGAAAAAAAAGTAATATTAAGTATCTGTGGGATGAAAATGAATACGCAAATCCCCTAATGCAATTTTCGGTATTTTTAAAATTTCTGAATTTGAAGAACTGCCATATTTTTATTGTATCTACCATAAATACGATTTTTAATATTCTATAATTTTCTCACAATTATCTAACGTCCAAATCTCTAAAATCACTAAAATCTTCATCATTATCTTTTTCTTTGTGTTAAGTACTTATGGAAAAAATAAGATAAAATAAAATAAAACATGATGTTTGATATTTAAGAAGTATCAGTGGGATAGAAATATTTTACGTTTACTGAACACAAAATACTAAATAAATCATTATTACTCCTACAATAATAATGATTTTATATTTGAAAGTTCTCTCTAGGGGAAAAAAAAAACCTCTCTTTTATTTGCAAAGTAAAATTTTTCAACTTAAATTCAAATCTCTCTACCCCCCTCCCCCCAACTCTCTGTGTGTGTGTGTTATGGCTATTCTTTCATTACAACCCTCTAAGCGTGTGGGGAGTGCGTCTGAGGGGAAAAATGGTATTGTTGTTTTCATTGTAAATTCATTATAATATACTAAAACAATAGATTTTTCACTATGCATTTAAAGATGAACTTCATGAGTATTATATGATCTTTCATATTTAAAGAAAAAAGCTTAAAATCTATAATTATGTACATTTTCAATATATGTTTTTTAGGGGACAAACAATTACAAAAACACGTTCATGACCGTTATAGGGTTAACATTAAGTACTTGTAAAATAAATATCTAATATTTGCTAAAATCTTCTTCTGAAAAAATAAACAAATAAATAAAAATTAACATATTTAAAAAAATATATGCATTTAAGTTTTATTATTATTATTTATTTTATTATTTATTTAAGTAACAGCCATCAAAATGGGGTTAACTATTGTAACAGAAATGTTTTAAACTAAATAATGTAATAAAATATCACTTAAGTAGAACCTCTTTGAGTTTAAATATGAATCCGTTAGTAGTCGCTAGTTGGTCGATTTCCCGCCCAACCTTAAGTGTTGCCAGATTTTTTTTATTCAATAGCCACCAAAAATGTTTAGAAGTGGCATTTGATATACATAAAACGCGGATAAAATCGAAGATACGTCAATCACATCACTTCTTAAAATTATTGGTGACAGTTAAATAAAAAGTACGCAATCTATAATGGGTGGCGCTGCGTATAGCGACGACTAACGGGTTAAATTTTACTGTAAAAACGCTATTGGTTTTCCCTGAGAACATTACAGTAATTGTTAAAATTTCATATAAATTACAACAGCATGTTAAATATATTTCATAACTAAAATAAAATAAAATAAACAGCATTTGTGATTGTTTCGTTTTTGGTTGCCATATTTCCCCTCAATTATATTGTCATTCCACGCTATTTTCAAATTCACTATGAAGTACCAGGTTTTAGATATATGTCGGTAGTCTTTAGATTGCTTTTGGGTAAATTATAAATTAAATATTTATGCATTTTTTTTTTCTCTTTGCAGAGAAACAATGTTTGCAAACCTTTATTTCCTGATAGAAAAAAAAAGGAGGGGGGGAAGGGGACAGGCGGTATTAGAAGAATACTCATATAATTACCATGCCCTCTAAAGTTTCTTTCATGGATTGTTTTTTAGTGTTTTATCCCTCTCTCTCTCTGTTTTTTTTTTTTCTTTTTTTTTTTTTTTTTAATAATTAAAGCAAAAAATCTAAATGATTTCACGAAACATCAAAAGAATTTCTCAAACTTATCACGCAATTCAAGCGTGATACCGTAAGTTGTTGGTAACTTACGGTATATACTCCAGTTTTGCTTTTGATCTAATAAGCCAATTTTTTGATTGGCCGAATTCAAGGGTCTAATCAAGTATATATATTTTACATATATAATATATATATATATATATATATATATATATATATATATACATATTATTTGCCGAAAATAAAATAAAAAATTAATAAAAGAACCAACTTTAATATTCCAAATGAGACTAATATCACATATATAAGTTAAATAATAACAATAATCAAAGCATAAATTAAGCACGGTGGAAAAATAAAATATTTTCTAATGACCATTTTTGTACTATTAACACTGAAAGAACATTTAATAATTGCTTTAGGAAAGCAATTTATAAAAACCATAAATCATCAAAATATAGTTTATTTCTTTTTGTTTTCGCTCAAATTCTCCAAATATCATTTTTTCATAAATAGACGAAATTTCAAAACTATATCTTCATTATTAGAGAAGTTATTAAAGTTTTTTCTGCTTGAAGGAAATTTGAAATCAAAATATTGCTGTTACTGATACCTTTTCATCTGATACAAAAATGCGCAAAGAAGTAGTTTTATATATTTAAAACAGGAATCCGAGAATATTTAGAAACTACAGAATACCAAAGATTTGCCTGAATATCCAAAGTAAGTGATTATAGACATAAACAAGTTGTCAGATCAAGTATGCTTTTAAATAGTTTGTTCTTTTTTCATAATTAATTTTTTTCTGGAAATTGGTAAACTACAAACAATGCTAATTTTCTTTCCTTCTTTTTTTTTTTTTTTTTTTTCTATAAATTTAAGATATAGGTTTTAAATTTTTTATGCATGCTGTTCAATTGTTGTTCAACCAATTACGTGTTTGATAAAATTGTGAATAAAATTCTTCCGTAAATATTAACTTCCGTAAATTTTAATGGAATACCTTGAAACTGATATATCGTATTCAGGTTCACTATTCAAAGTTTTCTATTGAAAAGGGAGAAAATTCCACCATTAGTTTGCGTACAGGGACACCCCAAGTAATCTAAAGCATTGCGTTCTATATGAGAGGGTGTATTTCTATAAACTCTATTTCGATACCTTTATTTTGAACAAATCTTAAAGAAATTAAAATATTTTAATCGTGTGAACAAAAAAAAAAAAAAAAAAAAAAAAAAAGAAAAGGAAAAGAAAAGAAAAGACACACTGAGAGCTAGAACTGGAAATTGCAGGAATTGAATTTTCATTTCCATTAAGTATTTTAATACTTTCTAACAATGTTTAAGAATGACTATGATTTAAATAACTCTATCTGTCAGTCTTTCTGTCCACCTCTAGCGTTTGAAAATATTTTCAAAATTTCTTCGAAATTATGTATTTCGTTCAATTATTCAACCTCAGTGGAGAATGTTTCTTATATAAAATGGCATTAATACACAATTTGTTTGTGTACGCTACAGGGACATTCAAAAGAATGCCAATGCATTTCGTTTTGTGAGAGGCTATAAATACGTTTTATAAAATAATATTTAAATAATTTTCTGTTTCAAAAATTATAATAAAATTGACATTTATTGTTAATATGCTAAAAAAAATATATTTTCCATATAATATGGTATGTTCAAATTTAAAGGGTTGCACTAAAATTTAAGGGCTGCACTAAAGTACACTAAGAGCTACGATTGGAAATTGGTGGAATTGCATTTGCTTTTCTGTTAAGCATTTTTAAGAGCGATTATGAATTTAGTTAGTCTGTGTGTCTGCTTTTCTGTCCTTCTGTTTGTCTGTTGTATGGTAACGTAGGCAAAGAATATTGAAAGTTAAACGATTCAAGGATTACGTGCAATTGGAACGAGTTCATAATCAATGCTAACTGCATAATATTGCTTCTCCTTCTTCTTATTATTATTATATCTAAACTTAGAATTGCTAAGACTTTTCTAGTTTTTTACTAAACATGATAGTAAAAAATATATGTACATATATATTAAATAAAAAAACTTTAGCATCTGAAAACCCGCATACACAATTTTATGCTGTATATTCCAAGGAATGTATAAAATAATTTATCGCATGAATATCAGAAATTAGAGTAATATGTTGTGGCTATCACAAAACTTTCTTATATATTTTCCTATACGAATTCGAATATAAAAATTGCTATAAGAAATTCGGATTACCGACCCGGTCCCGTGCAAACCTCAAACGTAGATCTAAGTAGATTTCTTATAATTAAAAAAAATTGTAACTATTACAAAAATATTATGTAAACTGATGACAAACATCTTAAATTGGCGTGGGGGAAAAAAGTAATAAATTTGCAGTATTTAAGGTACATAATATTATCCTGTATCCAGATAAATTAGCGATGATTTTAATGAATTTTCGCTGAAGTTCATTTTATAAATAACAAAATTTAAATTACATTTTATGACTCGAATGTCATTTTTCAATAAAAACGCAGTAAAATTTTTAATAATCTTGAATAATTATTGGCTATTTATCCCGATAATTTGTCATTGTTTTTGATTTGGCGAATATGTCTTGCAGGGATAATATGCAAACAGAAAATTTTGAAATAGGTTCATTTTGAAAGATCGAGCGCATAGGGGGTCAAAAGCTGACTGGTCTTATTAATAAAAGGCTAAGTTTCTCGAGACTAACGCTGAAAATTATGTCATAGCTAAGACAATGTATTGGAATAAAGAATTTAAAATTTTATTCATGGTTTCCATGCGCTCATTTCAACTGAGTAAAATAATGGAAAAAGGTTAATTTAATAGAAAATCTTACACCACCATCACAACAATATATTGAGATAAAGAAGATAAAATTTTATTTATGGGTTTGTATGGTTTTGAAAGGTTTGCTCATTGGTTCTCAATAAATAAAACAAAGTAATTTCTATTTTTAGAATAAACTCCTGTCGTTGCTGTGCGAAATTTTAGTAAGTCAAGGGGAAAATAATAATAATAAATTAAATATGTAGAATAAACTACGTCAGGAGAAATTAATAATATAAATGAGTGACTTTTAAATGAATTGCCTTTTTCAGCTTTACATAATTTAAAAAATTGACTTACATGAATTACAAAAAACTTACTCATTCATACTCATACGTATGGATTCCTTATAATTTATAGTTTTCTAAGAAGGTGATCATCTGTGATTTTTATTTTTATTATTATTATTTATTTATATTTTCGAAAATTCAAAAAGTATCTTGATAAGTCACTGTTTTTCTCATAAATGTTACCTTTAAAAAACGTTCTGTAAATTCCTTTCTATCATTAATTCAATTTTTAAACCTAGTTTAATATATTTTAAAAACTTTGGTTTAAGTAAAAATAGTATCGATATTTATTTATTTTAATAATTATTGGTATCTGAATATATTTATCTCGTGAGTGTTACTTTGCTTCTTAAACGAAGTTTTTAACTTCTTAAAAAAAAGTGTTTAATCAAAATTATAATTTTCACTGCATTTACAACGAATAATAAAAACGTTTTAATTAGAAAAACAATTTATATAAATTAACAAATGTATTAATGCAATGCTGATATTGAGCTATAGTAATGGCTCATGAGCGACACTAACACTCGGGAGAGAGAGTAACACTCTTGAGAGAAGCTAACTATCTTGTTATAATAACGTAAAGACAAACTTTGTATTTAAAAAAAAAAAAAAAAAGAAAGAAAGAAAGAAAGTTAAAATTTTGTTTCGACATTAGCGGTTAAACGGTATATTAAAAAATGTAATTAGAACATCACCATTCATAAGTAATTTAACTTTCATTCAATATGAATAAAGTGTTATCGTCTCCAGAAATATTTAGAAACATCACTTTTATTTCTCAATCTTCATGAAATGACGACTGGTACACGACAATGTATCTGAATTTAGTTTTCTTTCGGGACCCGCATACAAACTAGAGTAGAAACTAGTACGTTGTGGCCACCGCAAGACTTTTTTCTATATTTTCCTATATATAAATTCACTTAGTTAAAATAATTTATTAAAACTATTATTTATTGACATTATCTACCATGATGAATGAAAATGATTTTTATCCTAGAGAAAACTAACACTGAATATCCAAAGAAACACAGTTTAACTAACATCTGAAAAAATGCGTTTTCATAATGTTTATCTCATGTATCAAGTTTCGTACAGCTAAGTGCCATAGAATTTTAAATATAGCATTTCCGTTCTCGGAAAAAAACTGCACTATAGCAAACCGGCCTATTGGTAGATATACGTCCAAATTGAATCGGCATAATGTCTCATAATGGCTTTCTCACATACCAACTGTTGTTTGATTATCCGCATTAGAACGTGAAATGTAGTCTTCCCTTAAACTGAGGAAATCGCTGCATAGAAGCGCTAACTGTTGAGCAGTTGGTACCAAAAGTTGATTCACAGTAACTTA